>CM077824.1:13102536-13702536 GCA_039720395.1 Liquidambar formosana | reverse complement strand
TCTTTCTTCTCAAAAAATCAATTAGCAAGTTGTTAGAACCTATGCATTGACAATAGTGACAGTTAGAACTTTACTAATCCCCCACCCAAGCAAACACATTTCAACTGCCTTCCCAAGCGTTTCCCCTTTGTGATTTTCAACTAAACAAAAGTTTAGAATTCTTTTGTGAAGTTTCCAATCACTGTAAACAAAGTGAGCTGTAAGACACATATAATTCAAATTTTGTAAAGATGTCCACGTATCAATTGCAAGGCACACTTTTTGACCTTTTAAAGCACTCTTCAGCTGCACTTTCTCTTTAACATAAAGACTAAAATAGTCCCTCGTAACTGCTCTGCGAGATGGGATTTCAACCTATCTAGGACAGACAACACGCATAAACCGCATAAAACCTTCTCCCTCTACATGCCTAAATAGCAACTCATCAAGAATTAACATTTCAGTTAGGGCTTTCTTACAAGACTCCACACTAAAGGCCACAGGCACAAGCTGGTTGTTGCCATCTTTTGTGGCTCGAAAACCTAAAGTGGTTTACCCTTTATCTAGCCTCCTTTCAAACTTTGGACATTGGTGAGCTATAGTGACCCAACATAGCTGTAGTCCCGTTAATTTTAGGATCACACACATAGTCAGCCCCACAATAATTACAAGCTGCTCTAGGTCCAGTCCCAGGCTTTCTTTCCATCACTGTAAAATGCTGTCATGCTGGAGATTTTTTCTTACCCTTTCTAGGTTTTTCTTGCGGTGGCAGTAGTGGGAGGGCTTCTATTGTAGCGTTTGCATTTTCATTTTCCGCTGCATTGCCTTGAGGCATGTATTTATCAGTACCCTCCATCTAACAAAATAAGTAAATAACAATGTAGAAAAAAATTTAGTACATAACAGATTCAAAAATCAATTAAAATAGAAAATTAGAACCCTAATTTTCAGTTGCTCAGTGCTAACTTTCAGTTGCTCACATATTAATTAAATCAGCATATCACATATTCACAGATCAGAGATGAACAACCCAAAAATTCAGTCACTTATGAATTTCAGTGGTTCATCTGTGATGTACTAATTTAAAAAACCCAAACTGACTAACCATTGATTAAATCAGTATATCACAGATGAACTCATGAACCATTGAATCAATATATAAAAACCAAAAAATCAGAGATGAACCACTGAATTTATAAATAAATAAAAAAAAAAAAAAAAAAAACAACCCTAACTGAACTGTTGAGAAAAAAAAGAACCAGAAAAATAAAAAATAAAAAAAATACTGAAGAAGAGGAAGCCGAAGTAAGCAGAAGGGGTCTCACAGTCACAGATCGATGACACGAGCTCACGAAAGCCACTGATTTTTTTTTTTTAATATAAAAAAACAAAACCAAAATAAAGCCAAAAATTAGAGATGAAAATCAATATAAAAAAAAAATACCCAAAAATCAGGGATGAAAATCAATATAAAAAAACCCAAAACTCAGAGATGAACCACTGAATTTAAAAATTAAAAAAAAAAAAAACACACAATCCTAACTAACTAACTGTTAAGAAAAAAAAGAACCAGAAAATAAAAAATAGGGTTAATAACGGTTCAATACCTTCAACTTTGGGGGTAGTTTCAATTTGGTCCATAAACTTAGAATTGTCTCAATTTAGTGACGACTTATGAACTTTTGTTGCAATGTGGGATAGAGACCAACGTTCGTTAGGTTTTTGGACGGAAAACGCACGTGAACGGCACATTCGGTTGATGTGGAGCTTATGTGGCTTATGTCCGCTTATGTGGAGTCTATGTGGCAGTCACATAAGCATTCTCGTCCAATTATAGTCGACTATATCATTTTATAGTCGACTATAATAAACAGAGAGTTGAAGTTGATGTTTGAACATTCAATATAGTCAACTGGCAAACGTTATAGTCGATTATAAAATGTTATAGTCGACTATAACAGACAAAGTTTATTTTAGTTCCGAAATCCATTTATAGTTGACTATAATTTGTTTATGGTCGGCTATAACAATCAGAAAATGTAGTTAAGTATGTTTTGATGTGAAATTATCGTTTACGTCTATGATGTTAACTTAGGCCATTTCAAATAAGATGTTACCATACTCATATACTTAATGGAGCAATCATTTACAATACTAAAACCCTAAAAAGTGGGGCAAAGCTTACACTCGCATTGTATAGGGAGGTTTTAACCAAATTCCTATTTAGCATCAAAATTTTGGGTTTATAACAAAAGCCTCACCCTTACAAAGATAAGATTAATACAACTATTTGGTTTAGTTCAAATGGGTTTTACATGTCTCCAAAAATGGTAAATTATAGTTTGAACCCACCTTTAAACTAAGTCTTGTAATTTTTGCAGCAAAAAGGACACGAACAAAATAGCCTCTTATTCCCCCCCTCTGATGTCAACACCCTTTATACAGCTAAATCTAAAGCCACCAAGGCACATTCCAGCCATAATGAGAATCTACCAAGAAACAAAGAAGCATAGCAACATCCTTCCCATCCATCTTAGCAATCTAATAGCATGAGATGCAACCAAAACTTGCTTCCAACCCCAAACAACTTTTCCAATAAATTCTCATCAAGAAATCTACCCATGTTGAAAATCAACTCATGATCGATGAAGTACAACAACCATTCTACCCAAACATTTTATAATTTTTTCTAACAAAACAAAATTTTAATCCTATCCTAACAAATACAGCAAAACACAAAACCTCCTAATCCACACCTTCAAAAACACTTCATAGTATTTGTGTTTTTCTAATATGGCTTTGTGATTGGGATGTTATAGCATTCGTGTTTTTCTCTAATATTTATAGGGGAGGTTTTGATAGATTCTCATCATGGCTGGAATGTGCTTTGGTGGCTTTAGATTTAGCTGCATAATTTGCTGGCATCAGAGGAGGAAAATAAGAAGCTATTTTGTTCGTGTCTTTCTTGCTGCAAAAACTACAAGACTTAGTTTAAAGGTGGCTTCATACTATAATTTACCATTTTTGGAGCCATGTAAAACCCATTTCAACTAAGCCAAATAGTTGTATTAATCTTGTCTTTGTAAGGGTAAGGTTTTTGTTATAAACCCAAAATTTTGATACTAAATAAGAATTTGGTTGCAGCCTTCCTATACAATGCGAGTGTAAGCTTTGCCCCACTTTTTAGGGCTTTAGTATTGTAAATGATTGCTCCATTAAGTATATGAGTATGGTAACATCTTATTTGAAATGGCCTAAGTCAACATCACGAGCGTAAACGATAATTTCACATCAAAACATATGTAACTACATTTTCTGACTGTTATAGTCGACCATAATCAAGTTGATGCCTTTTGGTTTAGGAGGAATCGACTATAACATTGCGAGTGTGAGTTTTGACCCACTTTTTAGGTCTTTAGTATTGTAAATGATTTCTCTATTAAGTATATGAGAATGATAACATCTTATTTGAAATGACCTAAGTTAACATCACGAGCGTAAACGATAATTTCACATCAAAACATATGTAACTACATTTTCTGACTGTTATAGTCGACCATAATCAAGTTGATGCCTTTTGGTTTAGGAGGAATCGACTATAACATTGCGAATGTGAGTTTTGACCCACGTTTTAGGTCTTTAGTATTGTAAATGATTGCTCTATTAATCACATGAGTATGGTAACATCTTATTTGAAATGACCTAAGTTAACATCACGAATGTAAACAATAATTTCACATCAAAACATATGTAACTACATTTTCTGACTGTTATAGTCGACCATAAACAAATTATAGTTGACTATAAATGGATTCCGGAACTAAAATAAATTTTGTGTCTGTTATAGTCGACTATAACGTTTTCCAGTCGACTATATTGAATGTTCAAACATCAACTTCAACTCTCTATTTATTATAGTCGACTATAAAATGATATAGTCGACTATAATTGGGCGAGAATGCTTATGTGGCTGCCACATAGGCTCCACGTAAGCGGACATAAGCCACATAAGCTCCAAGTCAGCCGTATATGCCGCTCACGTGCGTTTTCCGTCCAAAAACCTAACGAACGTTAGTCCCTGTCCCACATTGCAACAAAAGTTCATAAATTGTCACTAAATTGAGACAATTCTATGTTTATGGATCAAGTTGAAACTACCACCAAAGTTGAAGGTATTAAACCGTTATTAACCCTAAAAAAATAAATACCTGAAGGTCCTAAAGAGCCAAAGTCAACAGATGCACAGAAAGGGTCTCTCAGTCACAGATCGATGACACGAGCTCACGAAAGCCACTGATTTAAAAAAAAAAAAAAAAACCAAAATAAAGCCAAAAATCAGAGATGAAAATCATTATATAAAAATAAATATAAAAAAAACCCTAAAATTAGGGATGAAAATCAATATAAAAAAACCCAAAACCCAGAGATGAACCACTGAATTTTTTTTAAAAAAAAACCGTAACTGTTGAGGAAAAAAAAGAACCAGAAAAAAAAGATACCTGAAGAAGAGGACGCAGAAGTATACAGAGGCCATATGGTCTCACAGTCACAAATCAGTGCTTAGTAACCTCAGTTGCTTATGATGACACGAACTCACGAATCAGTACACGTCGAGCTTGATTACTTCATCTTTAGGTGCCGTAGGCTCGTAATGCCATGGGATGAAGACGTGAAGTGGTAAACTGTGGGTTGTGAAAGTGTGAAACCTCAAATTGTGGAGAAGACATTCCTGCCTTCCTCGAATGGTGGAATTGTAGAGACTAGAAAGGAGTGAGGACTAGGGAAGACGGGAGAGAAGAGAGGGTGAGTGGAAACTATGGAGGTTGGAGGAGAACCATTTGAGATTTGGGAGAGAAGAGAGGGTTAGGGTTTTTTGAGGACATGGAAACGGCGTAGGGGAGAACCGGAGAAGCTTCGAGAGGAAGGATTTTGGGAAGAATAGAATGAGATTTAAGGTTAGGCAGTCATGAGGTGTAGTTATATACCCAAGTTTAGACGGCTTCGTTTGAGGATAGAGAGCAGACCAGTTCAGGTTACTAGCAGCTCAGCACCTTATGTATTGTTATCGGTTTGGTTTGGTCGATTTCGGTAATAAACATAGGCTAACCGCTGACCGAACCTGAAAATTAAAATTTCATTAGATATGAAACCGAACCGTCCGAGCAGTGGGAAAAAACCGGCCGAAACTGGCTTACTCGGTTCAGTTCGGTTCGGTTTTGAGGTTTTATCGGTTTAATGGCCATCCCTAATGAGAGGGGAAAAGAATAGTAAAATCATAAACTTTTTAAGAGCCTCAATCTTATTATCAATCGGATCTTGTTACAACTTTGGGCCATGGTAATAGAATTGAGGACCCCAAGTGAAAGGACACGATCCCACATGGGAAAGATGAATATATGGAAGATCAGCTATATATAATGGTGCCTATATGATTGTGTGGCCTATTTCTCCTCCACACGTTTCATATGCTCCACCACCCACCAAATGAACCCCACTATTTCTCTCCTGTTTGGTATCTAGGACAATAATTCAATCTATTTCTCTCTTTCTTTCACTCTCTCATGTCCTTGTTTGGTATCCAAGACAATAATTCAATCTTTTTTGTGTCCTACCAAAATAAGAAATCACAAGACCGAATCAACATCGTGTAAGGTAATAAAAAATCAAATACAAGTAAATGGATGAAAAATAAATGACAAAGTAGAGGAAATAATCACAAAACACGAGCAATTACATGGTCTGGCCTTTGTCCACATGCACGGGCAATAACGATGAAAGTTCTTTTGTTATAGAGATCAAAGAGTACCAAGTACAGTAAGAATCAATCAACTCGCGCACTTTCAATGCTCGATCTCTCTACATACAACGGCAAAGTCAGGAATTTGATTAAGGAGAGGCCAATTGTGGTACAGTTCAAAAAATTTTCTTTTATCTTATAATCTTGAGGTGAAAAAAATTATAATATTCTATAATCTATCGATAAGTTATATTTCAATTCAATATATTTGTAATTGTCTTTCATGAGGCCCCAAATATTGTATAAAATGAGAGATTGAAAAAAGTTTTAACTGCAAAGTTGTTTAAAATGATGTTTTTTGGTGGTTACCGCTTTCGGTTTTCATAAGAACCTTTTATATTTTGCATAAAACCTTTAAAACCAAAATAAAGTAGGGTATTGATCAAATTGAGGTGTGGCAATAACCGAGGCCCCCCACTATAATTATAGAAGTAAAAGAAAAAAATTTGGGCAGGCTACATGGGCTACAGCCCAGTGTAGCCCTCCGCCCTTGGTTGGGACTGTTGTTTTGCATCTCTTGTAAATCTATTTTTTCATTTACCAAAGTGAAAGCTATAGCAACTATGTGGACATGCACATGTAGAATTTTGCAAAACCACACAAATGTGTATTTATTGTCTGTTCTTGTTTTCTTTTTCTGTGTTTTTTATTTCATATCTCACATCCATGCAGGTCCTATATAAGTTAGGGTAAATATCTAAAAACTAATCCAAGGAAGTTAGTCCAGTTGGTAGGAGAAGAACCCCTCTATTCTATCAACTTGGGTTTGATTCCTTTGGAGTGCACTTTGAGAATTAATTCTTAAATGTACTATGCCGATGAAGGGGAATGCGCCCTTAAGATTGCTTGGAAAAGGATTTAGTCGAGGTGCGGTCAAGCTGACCCAAACACCTTGACTGTCAAACCAAAAAAAAAAAAAAAAAAGAAGCCTAACAACTTGCCTAGGGAGCTTTAAGTTCAGATGTAGGAAAGGCCAAGACCAATAAATTCAATGCTATGAACTATAAATTTTGAAACATGAAGATCAAAATTTTCTATATTAGAACTTGTATAAGCCCATTTCAGGAAAGAAACCAAACGATAAGAAGCAAAAATATTCGAATCTTCTCAATAGACTGTTGCTAGGGGTTATTCGATTAACGTTGGTTTGTAATAACCCTGTAGACTCACCATGTTGATCATGTGGTTTAAAATCACAAACTTTGATTCTGTGGTAGGCTCGCGATCATCCTAATGGGCCTAATGGCCTTGAAATTAGGGCCCGGATATTACAACCCCTTCAAGTGATTTTCACACCCTATTAATTTTAAATTTTTTAACGTTTTAGAAAAATATAAAGGTTTTTTTTTTTTTTTTTTTTAATATATGAAAAATAGCCATATTGTCTACTGAAAAAACATCATTTTGAACAACTTTCTAGAAGAAAGTTTTTCCAAAATTTATAGTTTAAGTGAACTTTTTGGCTCAAAATGGCATAGGGATTATAAATGGCCAAAAAGTCTACTTAAATGATAGATTTTGGAAAAAATTTCTACTGCAAAATTGTTCAAAATGATGTTTTTTTTAGAGGATTACGCAGTGATTTTCATAAAAATCTTTTATATTTTTCTTAAATCTTAAAAAAAAAAAAGAAAATTAATAGGGTGAGGAGATCATTTAAAGGAGTTGCAATATTCGGACCCTTGAAATTATTACTGGGGGGTTTCAAGGTTTTGTAAAGAATATAAAAAAATTTCACAAAAACTGGCCACGTTACCCATTATAAAACACCATTTTGAACTACTTTGTAAATAAATTTTTTTCAAAATCTAACTTTTGTTTAATTGGATTTCTAGACCATTTTTCATGAAAACCTTTTATATTTTCATAAAACCTTAAAAATTTTAAAATTAATAGGGGGTGCTAAGAAATTTTTGTGGAAGGCATAGTCTGCCTCTTATTATTATTATTATTTTATTTATTTATTCATTTTTTAATTTGCAAAAAGTTCCAAATTGACAATCCAACTGTGTGTAATGCACAGTACTCAGTGAGAGGTTTCCATCCATATATGAAAGTCTCCATAATTCCTTCCGGATCTTGATATATCGAAATAAGAAAGAAAGAGAGTACTCAATGTCATCTTTGCTCTGTTTCTAGGTGTTTTGTTCTCTTTGGTTCAGTGTTGGGTGTTTTTTCTTTTATCAAGTTTATTGTTTCAGGTGCCTGTGTAATGGTTTGGACTTGGATTTGGTGCAGTTTTGCATTTTAAATATTGCGTCGTGCAATGGTCATCGGATGAACGACATGTTGCAAGGGGAAGGAAGGAACGGTTGGAATTTGTTCCATTAGTAGCTCATGGCGTTGCGCAACTCACGCAACAAATTCTTCTCTCAAATATCAGCCGTTCCTGCTTTCCTCTTGCAACATGTTACTTATCTGACGACCACTGCACGGTGCAATTAAAGTGCAAAACTACACCAAATCCAAATCTATAATGGTTAAGCATTATTCTAATAAAACTTCTTTCTGCTTATATAAAAAAAAAGACAAAAAAAAAGGTAAATGGAAAAAGATTCCCAGTATAAATTTGTTCAATGACAGTCATAAATACTTTGGAGTCGCTTTTTTGAACAAGAATGTCCCACTATACTATGGAGATATAGAATGGGTAAGAGTTAATGGACTTCTGTACTCTTGCCTTGAAAAAGTATTGGGCCTCCAATTGGGTTTTTTTTTTTTTTTTTTTTTTTTTTTTTTTTTTTTGTGGATTATAAGAAAACAACATTGGTTTTTAATCTCATATGTTTTTCAGTATGGAGTATTTGGTTTTTCATAATCAAATTAGGAAGTAAACTTTATAAAAATGGTCGCACATAAGGGCAGGGCTCTCGGCTGGAGATGGTTCCATAAGTTACACTATCATTAGTATTCTCTTAAAACAACAACAACAACAACAACAACAACAAAAAAACAAAAAAAAAAGATCATCTAGAAGTCAAACTAGCTATATTGTTATTTTGAAAATTTATTTATTTCCTTTCCTCTTTCTCTGGATTTTAATTTAAGCTGTTTTCTACACTTCTACTCATTAATTTTCTTTTACGTAACAATGTGCAATGATATATCGAAAAGATTTAGATTTCAAGACATTAAGGTGTATGACCCTTGCAAGGTTGGTTGAGTGGTAAGGTCCTGAGTGTGCTACCTAAATGTAATTGTTTCAACTTTTTGCAGAGATCGCTGCTTGTGTGAGTATAGGGAATCTCACACGGATCGTTAGAGGAATAGTTTAGGCCGAAACCTTAGTGAAAGTAAGACCTAAGATACCCCTAATAGTCAATCAAAAAGAAAAACAAAAAAACAGAAGACATTAAGGTGTATGTTTTTCTGAATTTACATAGTTTGTTGAGGCAATAAATTAAAATGATTTGTTTTAATTCTACTATTCATGTGAGACTTAAATTTGACCCGATTTGGGCCATTTGGCTGAGGTTCATGAATTTAGTCTCATGGTGTTGGGCTTTATGGACCCAGCTGGTTTTGTGTCCAACCCGTTCCAGATCTGACCCAGTTCGACTTTCAACACGCTACGCCGCTATAGTTTAAAGGCATTCCTTTTGTGAGGCCTAATTATAGTCCATGGATCGGCCCAAGCTGGAGTTGGGTTATTACAGTGTTGACCTGGATTTTGGTTATTATAGTATTGCCTCTAATTTAGGGTGTGTAACACCCATTGTATTATTTTTTTGACATAGTGAAAAGATCATTACAACCCCGTGGATTTAGCCTTAGTTTAAGGTGAACTACATAAATTTTCGTGTCTTGTGATTGTTCTTATTTGCTCTATTCTTTATTTTTGCATCCCACAAGTTCTAGGAATAGGGTTATTTCCTAATAACTGTTATCAGTGTTTCTCACTATTCCTGTTCTATATTCTGTTAACTGATAGTGGTGAGTCAGAAAGTTATGATGAAGGTTTGTAAGATGAAAACTCAACCAAGTAGAAGTACTTAATCATGAAGGATGAGATGGACTCAGTGATGACAAATCAGACATGGGAATTAACTAACTGAACTATAAGAAGGAAAGAAAACTTTACATAACAAATGAGTGTACATGATAAAGGAAGAGCGCAAGCTTTATAAGGAAGAGCCCATTGCTATGCATATAGCTAGACATCTCAATAAAAAGGTAGGGCTACAATTGAATAAGAGAAGCGAATATATGAGAATTGAGTATTTTGAATGGAAGGCTAGAGAAGCTTGCCACATTGTATACTCCTTTTGTTTCAAGTTGATTGTCCTCATTTCTATTTTGGGTTGTTTCAAAATTGTTGCCCTAACAAAAAAAATCATTGACTTCATTTTAATAAATTTCCCAACGCACCCTCATATGCCCATGGAATAGATTACATATATGATATTGACAAGACAAACAAAATTAATATCTTGTAGTGCACTTAAGGGAAATACTGGAATGTTAAAGGTTATATATACGAGTATGAAGCATTTAAGAGGGTTTACTAAAAAACGTGTTTTTTCAAATTAGACAATTAATATGAAATGAAGGGAATATAATATTATAGATATACAATCATTTTACTGTAAGTTCAACCTTGCATCAGAAATCTCACCACTCATTCGCTTGAAGGGTCCAAGATCACACATAACTTTAGCAAATGAATAGTGAGATTTCAAGCGAATGAATGGTGAGATTGAGATCATTCAATGCGATTGCATCAGGCGCACCTTATAGTAAAATGACTATATATGAAGTTATACATGGATTTAATTCTACCGCCAACGTAACCGAGTTGAAAGCAGGATCATTAGAGCTCAACTGGATTTGTCTTTTCAATCTTTGTGGCTCACACTGGAAGTACTACTTGATGCATTGCATATTTTAGGCTATATGATATGGTCTAAATTTTGCTTGATATAACAGGGAAGAGATTAAATAGATGAATGAGACTCATAGAGAACTTCTTTCTTTCTTGTGCAGGAAAAATACAAATAACCAAAAACCAAACAAAAGAAAAAAGAAAAAGAAACAAAAAGGAAAAATGGACGGTCAACTCTAGCCGGCCATAAATAAAAGCATCAAAATGTTGAATACATGTTGGGTAATTTTATTAACTGGGAAATTAATGTGCAGAAGAAAGAGGTAAGCCCTTGAGTTTCTCTTGACGCTTGACATTTTGCACTATTTTCCCTCATATCTGTGAGCATTGTAATCCCCTGTTATGGTCATGCTGTAATAGCATGAATATTTTTGTTTGATTTGTTAATAGCTATGCACAAAATATCCATCATCAAGCCATAATCATAAAGGTGTATTTTCTCCAGCTTTTGACTCTTGCCCTGGTTGGCATATGTAAAGGCGGAACAACCATGGTGCATTATATTGAGTTTAGTGCCCTAGATATTTGGGGTATATATATATTGAGCCTAATTATTTATATTCATTAAAGTTCATACATGACAGTTCTTGTTTGCAATTTTTGTTTGTGCAGCAAAGAACTAGAGATGTACATATATGTACCAAAGAGTGATTTGATTCGAGTCAAAAGCCTTAAAAGGATGAGAGGAAGGTCCAAGATGAAGTAATTGGAAGTGGTGAGAAAGGACACGTGCACTAAGGTCCTCATGTAGTTGGGATGAAGGTATCACTAAGGTCCTCATTAAAGTACATACAAGATAGAGTGGAATAGTGTACAAGAATTCATTTAGGCGACCTCAAGCCAGTAGTTGGGATGAGGGTTGATATTACTAAGCTAGGTATTACTAAGAAAGAGTTGGAACATTAAGAAATCCCCTTAGTTTGAGGGAAAGCAAGCAACAAGAAGGCATCAAGGGATATTCAGTATTGAACTTTGTGGATATATAGTAGATGTAAGACCTTAAAATTATTTTAGAGTTGCGCGCAAAGACCAAAGTCATTGTTCCACAAATACAAACTCTCTCTTTCTCTCTCTTCTCTCAACATATATATCTGCCATCTTCCTTTGACAAAGTACAAATGTCTAAATTTTTTTCTTAGGTATATTTGTTTTTCTTTTTCCCAACTTATTGCCTGTTGGAATCTGAAATTGGGGTGACTTGACATAGTTTCATATGCCCAAAAAGCAGTTAATTCTTGTTTCTTCTGATAATATTGGTTCAATGAATTAACTTACCGATCAACTAAGAAGGAGCACTTGCACTACAAACAATCAACATCAAGAAACAACAAAATTTGGAAAACTGCTAATTCATAGTAGGTATAATTCAGGTAAAATTTGGAAAACTGTTTTATGAATGCATCTCATAAAACATGAACATGCATTCACTCAATATCCTGAAAAAATATTAGTCATGTAAGTGAACATAGATGACTTAATGTCATTCAATCTTGCTTCAAAAAATATAAAAGCAATTCAATCTGTCTTATCTCATATAAATCAAATAACAACAGAGGCAAATAAAGAGCTGCGCACAGCCACATCTATCTTATATTACTGGCAGTTAGTAGTGCTACACGAACATGTACAATAAAAACTATATATAAGTATTAAATCCCTTCTATTCATATCAGTTTATTAAATACAGAGTATACTATAAGTCTATATAGTGAGGAACCCAAATATATAAATCCAATGTCTCTATTTATTTCTTCTTCTATCTTCTTCTTCTTCATTTTTTTCCCTTAAAACTGAATTAAGAACAAAATCTATAATTCTAGCGCTTACATGCTTAAATTGATTTATTAGATATTACATTTACTTCAACAATAATAATATTATTTTAATTAGCGGTGGGATATGATATTGCAGTTTGATAAGACAAAACAAAAAAAATAAACTAGCTAGTGGAATTTCCCCTCTCCCCATCTTAATTACCCATAGCACAAAAAGCAACGAGGCAAAAAAAAAAAAAAAAAAAAAAAGGGAAGGAGAAAATGGAAAAAGGCTAGTAGCATTTCCAATTGCATGTTACTGTATATGTTTTGCATATAACAAGAAGTTAATTACATGTTTTCCAATTTATGTAATCACTTGACCGTAAATTTGTAAGAAATTTCCTAAAGTGAATGGTACATCCAAAGTAGGGTTGAAAAAGGATTCAATGTCAAACTTCAAACATATATATTTATGAAAAAAAATTGGGAATGTCCTAATAAAATATGGAACCCCACATTTCAAAGGATCATTACAAAAGAACACAGACTCTCGATATCAATATTTAGACCCAAAGGGCACAAACGACGATATAGAGAGCAATTAATTAAGTATATAAGTTTTGTAAAACATAATGGTTAGGGAATCCAGATAACGAGATTTTGGTTTCCAAGATTATTGAGCAGAACAATATTCAGAAACCAATTAAGTAAAGAAGCTATGATCCAATGCAATATAATCAGGGTACCCTACTAAATAAAAAATTGCATAAGATTAATACTAAGACTAAGTTTTTTTTAGACAAATTTTGAATGTCACGCTAATCTAGCTTTTCTAATATCTACTAAGAAAGGAAATGTTGAAAGTACCTAATATATTAAATATTCTAGGGCTGATTTAGCAGGAACATAGACATGCATAAAATCATCATAAAGACATTGGTGTTGAATATAATTAATGAAAATGGAATCTGTATGTTTCATTACATATATCAGACTTCTCATGTTTTGCACAAATCCTAAATAAGAATGGCCACAAGATCATCCCATATTCCTGAAGCCAATTTTAAGTAAATAACTAAGCATGAAGAAGACAGTGAAAATATAATAAAACTAAGATTTATTTATGACTAAAATATGGACATGAGAGTGGCCACAAGGCCATCTCATATACAAAGCCACTTTTACCAGAAAGAAAAACACTAGCTCATGCCTCATTATTTTTATTTTTTCCTTTATTAAGAGATATAATCAAAGCAAAATTGTAAGATAATAAAGAGCACCTACATGCAAGACATTTAAAAACCAAAGCAAGAAATGAATTTGAAGAAATCTAGGGCTCTATATATAGCTAATCCAGGGGTTAAGATCGAGGCTTTTCATGCAAGGGGCACATTTAAAGTTTCCATCCCTCCTTCTCATGAGCTCTGTACTAGTCAACTTCAGTTCATTGTATAGTTCATTGTATCAATAGAGATGCCATAATTACTTTCCAGGCTTGAGGTTTCTGTACACAAACAAGAGGTACATTCAAAATGAAAAACGAAGAAGGAAATAACAGGTAGAAGGGAAGAGGTGACTTCTTCTTCCACTCCACATGGAAGGGAATTTCTGTAGAACATTGGGACCTGAGAGGATAATAAGCTTGAAAATTAGTTAGTGTGAAATGAGAGAGGATGAGAGGGGACTTATTTAGGTATCAATTGTTAAGGTCTTTAGACCCGGAGGCATTTTGAGCAACTGGGGTTTTGGGAAGCATTTTTATACTTTGTAGAGAAGAAAAAGGAAGGAATTTTTTTCCCTCATGCACTCGGGTGCATTTTTGGCAAACCTTTACGTGGATACATGTCTGTCCTGCGCCTAATATTGACCTCGATCTGTTAGACACTCATTGAAGCAGCTGGTTCACAAACATGGACTTAACCAACTCATCAGAATCATGTAGTTTGGCTGCATGATAGTCACACGCCAGTTCTAAATTGTGCAAAATTAAATGGAATTAGTCTGATATGCATCTCATGTACCCGATACAATCTGATGCTTAAATGAGCTGACCGCATCCCAGCTGGTTGATTTTTCATTAGTTTATTTGCTTATTTTGCGTTTTGCCTTCTTTGTTTGAACTCCATGTTCAAATGGTTGCCTGCACTTAAAATCTATAAGAAGGGATCATTAAGTGCAGTTGTCCTCATCTATTTCTATACACATAAGCTAGCTCTCATGGATATCAGCTTTTACATAAAGTGAATCAGAGTTGATACTTGTTATTGATTGACATAAAGATTAAACTTTTCTGTATTATAGTCACTATAATAGTTTCAAGTTTGTGCATGCACCTGCAATCATAGTGGTTGAAAAAGACGCACTAAGCAAATTTTTGTTTTTTCTTCTTTTCGAGAAAGTGCAGTTAAGTATATATTGGAAAGAGAAAAGGGATTCACAAATGCATGGACGGTCTTCCTCCAGCGTCCTCTTCTAAAGAAACCTGCAGTGAAAGGACTCATATTGGTTTATACACTTGTTCAAACTTTTTTTTTTTATTTTATTTTTAATCCCCTTTTTTTATCAGAAAAATAAACTGAATTTATTAATAGTATAGGACATTAGTACCCAAACAACAGAACAACCCACATTGTGTTTTTACCTTCATTTTCCCTGGAATTACTTCTAAGTTAAAGCAGCACGAAAACTGATTGATGCTAAAGATCGATTGGCACAAATACTTTAATGGATATGACAACCAATAACGTATATGAAACCTTAAGATGATTAATGCTTGGCACACTACCCATTGATGGAAATCTGTTAAAGGGGTTTACATTAAAGGGATGCTAATTTGCAGATGTTATTGTATTAGGAAAGAAGACACAAGTAAGTGGAATAGAAGATTATTCTTATTATTATTATCTCAAACAAAGCACGTACATAGTAGTTTAGGCACAAAACCTCACATATATATTTAGAGTCTATGATCTAATGACATTTTACATATTCCCAAATGGCAAAGAAAATGGGGACTCCGAAGATCAGCATGCCAAGAGAGTTATTTAGATCAAATCCCTCAATGACAACTATTGGCAAATAGAAAAAGTAGTTATCAAAGTAATTACTGCAACCAACTAGAACTTGCCATTTTAATGATCCCTTCTTTTTGATTTATTTGCCACACAATCCTGCAGGAAAAAAAAAGCATCAGTTTTAAGAGTAATACAACTGCCCAACCTAAAATGAGTTTGGTGGTATTTGGATATCCCATGGAAATTGGTTTCCCACAGCACCCCAAGACCAAAATTTTACCTTTGCGATAGTCATTGCAAAACATAGATGGAATCATTAGAAATAATTGGAGTCATCAATGAAAATGTGAAATAATTGGAGTAATCAATGAAATATGAATGGTTTTATCTAACAATATCCTAAAAAACGTTGAGATGTATTTCAGGTCTTATGAGAAAAAAATAAAAAAAGGGTTTGTATCAAAGGCCATATAAAAAATTATGAAATGCTTTCATTCCCATGGAAGTTCCAAACACCCCCTTAAATGAGCACGAAGAAGTGAAAGGAAGAAGTTCTACAAAGAATTATGATCAATGGCAGCTTTGTTGAGAGAAGATTGCTTCTTTACAAATAGCATAAATCGTTTAATAGTTATTTCAATTAGTGGCCAGAGAAGAACCAGCAGGGTTATAAATGCGCGCATTGAGCTAATCTAGCAAGATAACTAAGTTTCCATTACAATAAGATAAGGATCATGATCATAGAGAGATAGGATTGGATCGGGATCAGCAGTACGTGAATATATAAAGAAGAAACATTTTACTTCTTATATAGAAGCTCTCAGATTAAGATTTACACTAATTCTGTGATGGGTCATCATTTTTGTTCATGTTGTTCATGTTGCCATGGAGGTCTTGTATTTGGATAATTTTTTCCCCTTTTTCTTCATGCTGGACCAATTACTCAGTTAGGTACTGTTAATTAGGCTTAGCTGTATACACTTAGCATCTCCAAGAGAGGTAGAAAAAAAGAAAAAAAGGAAAAAAAAGTAGCAAATGTGTACTTTGCTACCTTAGGTGGCAATTTTCTACCTTACTTGAAGATGGGCACTCCAAGAGAAGTAGTAGACATCAATATTTTAATATTATTTTATATATTAGTGTTTTATTTCTTTAAACGTATTTGAACATGAAGTTCTCCAAATACACCTTTTAATTTTTTATTCCAAAATAAGATTTGATACCTCTTCTCTCTCACTACAGATTTGTAGAGAGAGAAAGTGTTTATAACTTTGCTATCTGCACTTGCTACTTCTATTGTAGCAAATTCATATTTGCTACCTCGATCTGTTGGAGGGCTCCCAATATATACCAGAATTTCAATTGTGCAGTACGGTTCACAAACTGAATTTGGTATATGTACTGAGTTCATGGTCAAGATTGGCTCAACAGATATTGAATCGGAAGGCGGAAATTCTAAATGAATCAAAGCCTTTTTGATATGTAATACATATATTGATCGGCATAAATAATATTAATATCTCTATATAAAGTAGAAAATTTTTGAATTTTAAATCCATGTATTCTTCTTTCTTTTAGTGATGCAAATTTAAAACTAATTAAGTTTTGGAGTTTCAACACTCATTTTTCTCTCATTTTATTTGTGAGTTGGATTGTGGCACTTTATAAACCATCAAGACCAGACTTTGTTATTTTATTTTTTCCTTTCCACTATTATATTCTCTTTATTTTATTTTTAATAATACATAGAGCCTATAGCACATGATTTGGGGCTGCCTAGGGTGCTAACCTAGTTGGGATGCTAGGTAATTCTATGATATTTGAAGCTCTTCTAAATTCTACCAAAAAAAAAAAAAAAAAAAACCAGAAAAAAACTAAAAATTTACTACTAATTAAGTTTTTCTATTGACATTTTGCTAACATAGTATCTGCTTGTAGGACCATTTTTTGAGCATTAGAGAATACGAAGAGAATTTCGATCCCTTCTTTAACAAGGCTGATCCAGAGCGTAGGTTAGATGATAAGCTTGGATAAGTAATCCATTACACATTACTAGGATTAGATGGATTGGAGAGCTCCATCTTATGAGCAGGGCGTGAAGTTCTTATGATTAGGGGTGTCAGTGGTTTGGTTTGGTCCGGTTGTAGGGTAGATTTTAAACCAAACCATTATACTTCGGTTTTGTTCTTACGGAACCAAACCAAACCATAGTATAAAAAAACTAAACAAACTAAACAAAAAAATTTCAGTTTGGTTTCGGTTTTAACCTATCAAGTAGCAACAAATAATTGAAAATGAAAAAAAATGACATACCAAACCCCAAATAAAAACATTTTTAATAAAAGCATTACATTAGCAACTAAAAAAAACATCAAACATTGTATCAAAATGGAAACATATTGACATATGTCAATCCAAGTTCAAATCTGCCAATATCACCAATCACTTAGTCAATACTCACTATTTAATAGGTTTTGTACTCCAGTAAGTTCAGTACTACTATTTTGAATCTATTACCTATCCTGCCCTGATTAGAAAAGGAAATTTACAAACTAAAGTTTGATATATAACATATAAAATTATATATAATTTATATCTTTTTCGGTTTTTTCGGTTTGGTTTGGTTTTCTAAGCATGAAAATCAAAACCAAAACCAAACCAATTTGATTCGGTTTTATAAAATTAGAACCAAAACCAAACTTAATGACAAAAAAACCAAACCAAACCGGCCGGTTTGGTTTGGTTCGGTTTGGTTCTCGGTTTTAACCTAAACCATTAACACCCCTACTTATGATGGGTCATGTATCCCTTACCAAACAAAAAACACAAAAATAAAAAGGGTAACTCATGTGCCTTGATCTTGTCTAGTCTATTTAGGTTGTGGGGTTTTACATGCGTCCAGAGTTTGCCCAAAGGTTTCCTTATCATAAGAATAATAAAAATAATAAGTAAAAAAAATAAATAAGTAAATAAGGGTTGCTTGTTCAAAAAAAGAGAAGAAAAAAGAGAATACCAAATATGACCATCCAAGTACTTGGTTGAGGGCTATCTTTCATATGGTGCCTTAGGGAATTACTTGAGTTGGGGCCTTAGGAGCCATATTCTCACATAGGGCCTTATGCGATTGCCTAATTGCTTTCCAGTTGAGCCAGCCCTGTCTGTAGTAATTCTCTCACGGGATTGTTTCAAGAAACATGTTATGTTTCAGTTTTGGGATTTCCAAAAAGCCGATGGTGCATGCTAGAGGAATATTACAACATTTCTTAGACTGTGTGAAGGATCGTCTTCAATTCCATGGATTTAGGTACACTACCAAACTCCATAAATCTTGTTATTTCTGTGATCTACCTGTGTTTTATTTACTGCTGTGGGGTTAAGCATTATATCAATAAAACAGTGGCGTTTATACCTCCCGGATCAGTGGCAGCACCTGGCTTAGGAGTTCGGATGCACGCCCTAAGATATTCAGCTACATCTAGTAAACTACAATACTAATCCAATTGGAAACTTCAACTACGGCCTGGACAAGTTTAATTGGCTACCGCAAATCACTTCGATCATGATACCCTTATTGAGATCTCTACTATCTTGCAAGGGAGTGAAGGGATCGGTTTTAACAATGGAGCCAATGCTAGTGGTTGTCTAAGGTACCATCGCATCATATATGGTCAATTGAGCCAAGGGTGGGCTTTGTTAAATTTAGGTATGTTTGATTTCATTATGAGTGTTTGTCCCTATAGCCTGATCCTATCTTACAACACTCATGAAGGTTGATCCCAACTCCCTCTATCTGAAATTTTTTTTTTTTTGGGGGGGGGGGGTATCTCTCTCATTGGTCAACCTAATGCACGAAAACCATTTCATTATGAGTGTTAGTCTCATATACTAGCTTACAGTACCGCTAAACATTTCTTAAGCTTAAACTAGTCTCATCTACACTTGGAAGTGTATGTTTACTGAAGCACGAAAACCAACCAGTTAATCGCATCGAAATAGTGGAACATAAGCAATCCAATAATTTTGTTAACTACAAAACCGAAGCAAACTTATAACATGCAATAAATTCACTGTCTCACACTACCCAAAATTAGAAAGCATGCAATCTAACAAAGGTGCTAAGGACAACTATAGATAGAGATATTTTGATATGAAATTTCTAAAATGCCCTTGCAATGTATTAAAGAAAAGCAATCAGTGGGGTATTAATTGAATTGGGGTTGCTGTTAGCATTAATAAATCAACAAATCAAGGATATATATATTAAATAAGCATTTGATCTTTCCATCTGAGAGATTCGCAATGATTATTTTGTTATTAAAAAATATAGTGCGAAGCATAAAAAAAGCATGAAAGAATCATAGAATATTAATTAAGATGATTTGTAAGAAACCTTAAACCTAATTAATCATTTGGTTAATTTAAATATAGCAACATGCAAAAGTGTTTGATATGTCTAGTGACCCTCCATGAGGTCAGAAAATTTGCAGAATCCTGAAAGAGCCAAAACTGCAAGTGAGATATATAAATTAGGACACCATAAGCACAGTGCTCTTGCGAGAGAGAGAGAGAGAGAGAGAGAGAGAGAGAGAGAGTATTCTTCCTAATTACATTCCCAGCATTAGTGTTTTTTTATTGCAAAGGATGTTAGATTACATAAATAGTTAGTCACCACTGCATTTAATGCATGTCCGAGAAGAAAAGGAAGCTAAGGTAAAATTAATTAATTAACACATGCAATTTGTTATCCAAGAGTTCATTCATAAATTTACTGTGATTACACAAATTAGGGTTTTAGATTTCTGGGGTACTGGTTCCATGGTCTAGTTTGAAGTGAATCCCTATCAAAAACCGAATATCCACTTCCCATACAAAACCAATGTGTAAATAAAAATCCATTTGATTTTTTTACTCCCCCATTATATTTGTGCTTCTTCTTATTGCATTTTGGGAGAAGAGAAACACATGCACATGAGAGTAAGACATAATTCGCATCGGTTTAGTCTACAAAACTTCACTATAGGACTAATTGTCCCTTCTGTTGTGAACGTACTCATGAAGTTTTTTATATATGCCAGTTTTAGATTAAGACTTCTAGCTAAGAATAGTCAACCTATATATATATATATATATATATATATATATATATCAATACTAAAGCAGCATTTGGAAACAAATTAACTTACCATATTCTGGAACAACCAAAAGGAATCAAGAGAACTGCATCGAAGAAGTGGATTCATCGTTTCCCTTGCTTTGATTCGTCTTCTTCTTTTTCTTCTTGTATGGAATCCCCCTTGCCTTAGCTTGACACTCCCTCACCTCTCGAAGAAAGACTCGAATTGCACCGCTGGCAAAAGGGTTCGTCTCTGGTGACCCTCCGTTCTCTTCGTAGGCAGCTCGAAGCCGCCCGATAAGTGCATCAAGGCTTCCCCAAGCCTGTCTAAGAGGGCAAGTACAAGGTGCAGGCGGCTCAGGCTGTCCGAAAAACATACACCCTTGTAGGTGAACCTTAGTCTTTCCGAATTGGTCAAGGTATCGAAGGAAGTCAAGCACATGGTTGCAATTGCAGTGTGAGAGTGGGACTGGTGGCCTTTGGTTCTTCAAGTACTGACCAAATGTGTTCCAGTCTCTTCGCTTCTGCGACTCATACCGGCTGGGCGTCGCTGACTGCTGCTGCTCACCGGGCGATCTCGACGACCCTTCGACCAAGTCCTTTCCTCTTTGGATCGACATCACGGCGAAATAACAAGGATTGATTAACCTTTTATGCTAAATAAGGCAAGAAAAAATTTGGGGGGGAGGGATGGGGGTGGTGGAGGTAAAAGTAATAGTAGGAAAATGGAGTGGAGCTAGGAAGATGAAGATCACATCATGGCCCTACTGAGTTGACATGCCATGGGCCATATGAAGTTGCTTTCTGATCCTCTTTTTTCTTCAATCCTTTTATTTATATATATTTTTTCTCCTTTTTTTATTTTTTATAATAGTGCCATTAGCATTAACTATACGTTTCCCTTATAACATACAATTATTGTATGTTTTTTGTCAACGTAATCCTCATCACCATTATTGCTCAGAAGCAGGCAACTCACTAGTCGGTGCTCTACTGGACTAGTTTATGTGCATGCCAAAATTTATACGTATACATATACAGTCCAAGAAACTGTGTACATATAAGAACGTATGAAAATACATCAGAAATTTATTATATATGAACGTACTAATTCTACTAATATTACATTTACCCTTTTTTTTTTTAATATTTAAAATGGGATCAGCAAAGGGTAGAATCTTATTAAGATGAAAGAAAAGTGATTACAGTAACCCAAACACGTTAATTACCATTACTATTAAGATTTTCATTTTATTGTTGTGATTAGCTGAACGAGTCGCCACTTGTGGAATTCGTTTTGCGTATTGAGCTGTCTATATTTGACTCTCTGGGATGGTAGATTTCAAATTGAGATCTAACCTTAAAAGATTTCATGTCGCTGTTCTGGTTGTCCTTGTCAAAGTTTACTGGAATGTGCGTAGAAACCCTAGAGAATACAGAGTATGGAGATACCCTTGAATTTGAAACCTCTCTTTCTTTAATCTGGTCCCCCATTAATTTTTTTTTTTTTAAAAAAAAAAAAAAAACAGAGGGGGGCCAGTGTCAGGTTTTTGGGAGCACTAGTGCATGCATGCTTATGTATGGATGAGAATGCTTTAATGGATGGCATATTCATGCATGCGTAATAACCTAGGCATACATGTCAGACATATATAAAATCGTATCTCATGCTTGATCGAGGAAAATGCCAAAGCAATTATGTACAGGATTTGGATCACCTGCCTGCGACGTTACGTATCGATTCAAGTCATCTGTGATTATGATGCACTGTCGAGCAAATCAAACTTATTATACATACACATATATGTATAAAAATATCAGGTGCGGATTGTCTCAAATGAGATCACATGATTCAGAATTGTACACGCATATGAAAACTACATATGGTTCCAAGACGTATGAACTGTTACGGATGTCCGAGACTTCCAATACTCAAATAAACTTTCTATATGTTTTATTGTTTTCAATGATTTAATTTGTAATTAACAAAAAAAAAATTGTAATTAGCTGATCTTTCTTGTTTAGACAAATTCGTCAGTCCGAGCGTGACCCAGCCTGGTGACTGATGGCAACATGGAAATATCATGCACTACCCCTTCAATAATGACACTAGTACTAATAAAAAAGGTTAATTAATTTCTTAATCAGATCCTCCGGCTATGGATTAGCCCAAATGTTGCTGTCTGGCCATATCGATCATGATGTGGTACGTTATGATTAGTTAGTCCTAATTAGCCAATTTTAAGCTCCAGGTGTTGAGCTCTAAAGAGGAAATTAGTGTCATTGTGTGGGACCCTTGGTCACAAAAGGCTTAGGGTTTTCATAAGGATTAGTATATTGAAAAGAAGAAAAAAAAAATTAATTTTTTTGAAATTTTATTTTTTTATTGATAAGAAAGAAAAATAGATGCAAAAGACCCATGATCTTGAAATGTGACAGGGATTAGGTCTACATGTGACCGTTTTCTGACCCTAAACCTAATTCGGTTGTTTTTGAGCAAAACAAATTAATTGAATTCTTACTTGCCATGATTTAAGAGTGAAGAAAACCTGAGGTACACGTCAAGTTGATGGAGGTGACTGCCGACCAATCTCATAGGGCCCACAAGGAAGATACCTCTTGGCCCAATTCCATCTGCACATCGTAACCGTTCAACCTAGACGGTCCAAATTGAATTCTGAAACAACTTTATGTTTGATTTATTGACCTCAGTGTCTCACGAATATTTGCTTTTGCCCTTTTCATTCTTCTTCCCTTTTCATGTGTGCCCCCCCTCCCCTCTCCTTGTTTTTTGACATTTGGGAGATTTGAAACCACTACCTTGAGAGCTTGTGATAAGGCAAGTATGAGGCAGAGATCTGCGTATCATGGGACTTGAGAACCTTGGTATTTATTTATTTATTTATTTTTTGGGTCGAAAGTATTTCATATTTTACAAGTGCTGCCACTTCACGTATTTTATTGTTTAAAATACTCTCTAAGGAAAAATAAAATCTTCACAATCCACGGAATGTCCAAACAGCCCTCTTAGTTCCCTAATTCGTGACATTTACTTGAATAGGGAGAAAAATGTAAATGACACGCGCGATAAGCGATTAGAGAGTAACTTGGAAAGGAAGGAGATAAAAGTGCATAGAAAATGAATTTGGAGGGTAAAAATGCAATTTGCTCATCATTCATTGGATTTGCAAAGCCTGCAAAAATGATTGCACTAACTTGCAGTTTCTATGTTAGCTGAAGTATTTTTCTGATTTTCGTTTTAAGTCATTGCACTTTTGCAGTAATGTTTTTAAGGGCAAAGGTCCTTTAGGGCTTTAGGGTCTGAGTTGTTTTTCAAAAAAATGGAAAGGGCATCACTTTCCAATAATAGTGTAGTAGAAAAAAGGTGCATGTGGGTCGACCCCCAACTCATTCACTCAAGCTAACCAGCTGACTTATTAGGCTTTGGGCAGATTGGATTTTATTTTTATTTTTTAATTTTTTTTTTCAGTTGTTAAAAACTCACACACCCACACACCCGGAAAGTCGACCCTTCAACCGCCCGAAGGCCCAAACCCGCGCCCCCCCCCGCCCAGTCAAATGGATGGGAAATGCCACGGCGGCTTTGGGCAGATTGGACACCGAGGGCACAAGAACCAGCATGGAAGCCAAAAAAGGCTGGGTAAAAGTGGTCAATTTCCTAACCCCGACCCAAAAAAGTACATCCAGACAAGCCATAAGTGTTATGCACGCGCGCTCTCCCTCTGGCTCAAACCTAAATCTGCGTCGATTCGTTGATCTTTCTCCGTTCCAAAAATCTTTCAGTCTCTCTTGTCAAACGAGCTCGCCTACTCAAGACCCACTTGATTTAATTGATTGGTACTTGAATAAAACTGACCGTTCTCTCTTTTTCGAATCGGACCGAGAGATATTTGCCACCCTTTTCTTTCCTTTTCCGGCTCAATGCGGCCGTTAATTTGAAGATATAGGTGCGCCGAAGCCAAGTCCATGGCCAATGCCCAATTCCAAGTCTGAGCGTTACCCTTTAGTTTGAAAAACAGTGATTCTATGCAGTGCTATAAAGTTGTTTTCACTTCAATGGGATGGGATTGTCCTTGGGCATGTCCAGAAAGCTCTCGGATTACAATGATACTATTTTGCATCTTTCTCTTTTGTCCTTGTTAATCATTTCTCTCCTTTTTCATGCCTCTCGTGCTTTTGTTAACTCCTCACAATCATGGCCTAAAGATGCATGAACGTGTAGCCTGTCGGAATAGTTAGTGGCCAATTATGTTCATAAGCCTTTTTCGTTTCTTTTCATGTGATTTTCAACTACACTTTGGTAAAATTTTGTACTATGAGCAGTGCTTTGCAAGCCGAAATTGGCTATGGTTTTCAAAAAATGTTACTATACCGGTCAATGGGAAAGGGAAAATCAGAATTTTACTTGGAAGGAAATGCAGTGTCTTGGTATGAGATAAAGCTTGACTATAATTGAATATATTGAATCTTAAAGTGGAAATACAAGTTAATTCATTTACTACAGCAAAAGCTCTATCTTATAACATGCACGAAAAGTCATTTATTTGAATTTCTGCATATTTAAGTGTGTATTTAGAGTAACTAGGAGTCCTGTGAATATATGATGGCCATTAGGTCTAACCACACCACTAATTAAGCAAAAAGGGGGAGGAAAAAAAGGCAGCAGATCAAACAGGAAAAAATAAAATAAATAAAGGAAAAAAAGGAAATGGTCCTCTAACCTCCTCACCTATATAATATATATGATGGATCCACTCAATACAATTGTGTAGAGAAAGACAATGAGACCTAATAGAAAGGGGACACAACCTGCAGTCAACTAGTACATCCTTGGCAGGCGCCATCTTAGCCACATGCCCACATTTTCCTTAGTTCTTAGTAGTTTAATCATTGTTCTTAGCTTAGCAAGTCTTTTCCTTCATTTTCAGTCCTCAGACATTAGCTATCTTTCTCAATCTTCCCTCAAAAATTTTTAGTCCCACGCATGCATGGAATTGTATCATTTGAAAGTAATGGAAGTTGGAAATTCTCCTTATCTTTTGAATTTGTGGCAATCAATCAATAGAGAAAAGCAAATAACAACGACCTTTTAAGTTGCTAGATGGTTGAATTCCCTTTAATCTTGATGTCACTAGGAGAATAAATGTAATTTGGAATAAATGAGCAAGACCTGTTTGGTGCTAGGTAACATCCAAGCTTGCATAGAACATTCATAATGCACAACTAGCTCACCTTTGAAGTCTTTTGCTTGAAACATGATTTGTCTGATTCATTGAATTGTTGAAATTGCATGGTTCATTGAAATATGAGCAATGCTATACAGACGAAAAGTTCTACAGATTGATATGGCTCATCTTGTAATTTAACAATGAACAGTCCTGCGTACACATGATTGGTTTGCGTTTGAAGGACCACTAAACCAAGAAAGTAAACCCAACTCACGGAATTGATGTGTTCCATTTTACATTTCTGCCTAGTGCGATCTCATTACTCTTGATTTATCAAACCATTTTTACTAACTGGCTAAATCAACTAAAGATTTTGGGTTGACCCACCTAAGTTGAACTATGCATAAAAGATAGTGGTGCCAAGGTACATTCCTTTTCATTTGCTTGTTCAGGTCTCCTTTTTGGTATCATCGATACTCTAAGCTATGATTGTAGGCCTATTATATCATAACAATGGAAAACTCACTACATATCTCTTTCTTTAGAAGAAGGCTACTCACCATTCACATATCAATTAATTAATGTACCATTTTTCTACAAGTACAAAATTAAAGTCGACCTTCAATAGATACTATTACAGATCGGATGGTTATCGGTTCACAATTTCTTAACGATATCGCATCTTTCAAGTTGGACCCACTAGGATTGGTCAATGTCCTATCTGTCGGCTTGACATGTACCTTGGTTCCCCTCATTCTTGAATAATCTCTACAAATTAGGAATTCAAATCTCATATGTAAGAAATTTATTTTTGTACTATCTAAAAATACCCCTTTGTTTTTTCCACAGTCCAAGAGGCAACTTGAATTGGCTGTGTGGATCACAAGTGGATTCCATTACTTGTGCTAGGTGTGACTGAACGCAGTAAGCATTGGCGGTACATCTTTCATTATTGTTACAAGACAATAATTAGGGTTACAGCAGGATATTTCTATGCCACCATGCATATGTTTCTCAACCACCAAATCTCTTTCAGTAATAATTGGTGCGACATATTTTTAATTCACTGATCTTTAGATTTATCTTTCCCACTCACTATTCATTTCCGCATCACTCTCATTGCAGTTCAATAATTTAAATGATTTATATATTTAAGGCTGTGAAGAAATATTTAAACATATCCCATGGGAAAGAAATTATTTAATTTTAATTGTCATTACACTTGAAGGCTCAACTCTTATTCTTTAGGATGTAACAATCTTAAGAACTCAAGCCATAACAACAAATTATGATAAAACATAGGAATTAATTCTATAGCATTTCGTGAAATTTTAGAAACATTCCTATACATAAGCAACCCAAAAAATAACAGACTCATGAGCTGGATGCATTTTTCTTTGACAAGATGGATTGATTGATTTCATGTTTTTATATTATGCTTCCCTGTAATTCAATCATGTTGTTTGAATATAGGAGGCTGTCTGCTTACTAATAACTTGGAGCTTCAAGCCCAAGTTACCTCATACCAAGATGATCAAATATAGTATATATCCTCCTTTCCACTTTTGTCTGGCTATCATTTCTTTCCTTCAACAGGCATGCCCTTCTGCATGATTACAAAACCATCCATTATTAGGGTAGGTTTAATTTGAGTACTTGGGAGTTCCCCTTGGAACTATTTGTGACCATTTCCTTTTTATTTTATTTTATTTTTTATTTTTTATTTTTATGCATTTGACAAGTTGAACCAACATGTCCAAGGGATATCATCTAAGAATTAATCCAATTGGGCATTTGGCATTAGATTCCATAAAATTTAGCAAACAGTGGAAGGACTTTTATGCATACATTTTAGGAGTCTATTATACTGAGCCAGCAATACGTAGAATAATTAAAATGTATATTGATGTCAGAAGGTCGTCATCATGATCGTCATCGTTGTTCTCTATTTAATTTCCTTGAGTACATGCACTATTACATGACCTTAACAGCGAGAAATTTCCATGTAATCATCTCAATCTCAATAATTATTTTCCTATTTGATATCAATACACCCCACTAACCTAACCAAAATTTGTGCATATCATTTTCAACGGTGAATTATGTTAGCGTAATGCTCTTCTAACGCGTATTGTGAGCTCCCTAAAGTGATAGGTGTGCTGCAAAAGCACCCATTTAGATATTCTATTTATCTGTGGTAGGAGGGAAAAACAAGGAAAATTAAAAATATCGAAAAAGGAAAAACAAATTCATAAAAGCAAGAATAAATTACTTTGTATTAGATCAATTAGAGAGAAGCTGATCACCACCCTTGTAACCCAAACCGTGTTAATATAAAATAAAAAAAATTTAACT
Source organism: Liquidambar formosana (assembly GCA_039720395.1). Lineage (NCBI taxonomy): Eukaryota > Viridiplantae > Streptophyta > Magnoliopsida > Saxifragales > Altingiaceae > Liquidambar > Liquidambar formosana. Next base: position 13,674,450 of record CM077824.1, on the reverse strand, counting down.
CTTGCTTGTTGAAGACTATTTTTAATTGGGTTAGATTGAACAAATATTCTGTTGAATTCCATATTAGTGGAATAATGTAATTTCAATCATCTGCTATAGAGAGTTAGTTGAAAGGTGAGTCATGTTTGTTGTTGGGTGACATCCAAACATGCATATGTATATAATGATGACTTCTTTTTGAGGCCTCCCTCATTACTGTGTAGAACCACTGATATTCTTCAATTAAGTGCAAAGTGTTTGGAGAACATTATTCTTTTTCTTTAAAAGAATTTATTTTATTTTTTGCAGAGCAGAAGAAAAAGAAAAATTATCGATGCTTGTGGGTATTAAAAAATTACTAGTTTCAGTTAAGGTAGGAATAGAAATTGAAATGGATGATAAAAGTAGGAAGTTAAATTGTGCCCAAAAGAATATGGAATTAATGTATAGCTTGTGATGGAGGAGGTTGGCAAGTACAAGTTATTTTCTAGTAGTGGCATCATGTCAATCTTGAAAACTAAAAAAGAAACTGTTTCCTATATATAGACTTGTCATCAACAAAGTATGCATATATTCTTAGGCAAACTCAGGTTTGTCCAAAACCATTTTCAAGATCTACCCATTCCCGAACATTGAACAATTTGTAGAATTATCAATTCCAAGATCGAAAAATGCATAATGGAATAGATTTTCCTGATGTATATATATGTATAGGTTTTTCAAAAAGTTTCATGGAGAGTCGACAGCCTACATGTAACTCGCCTATTAATTAATTATCACCACGATAATGCTAGGAAAATAAGCTTGTTTAATTCGATGATTTACACAGAATACTGAAAAACAGGAAAGGATTAAAAAACCCTCTAACTATATTCTTATCAATTGAAAGCTCTTTTTTAAAGTTACATAAAAATAGAACTTTTCTAAACAGAATGGACTCAAAACTCCTAAAAAGAATGTCATTATTGCGAGCATATGTATCTTCTAGACGAGAATGTTTCTCAACCTCCAACCCCTAGCCTCTACCACTCCTAGGAATGACTTAGGAATAAGATTTGCGGCTTTGATACCAACTAATGTTGCACTCACAAGATGACAATTAAGCTTTATTGATAATCAACAACCTATTACACATCTACTAATTATCATCGCAATAATGCTACAAAAATAGGCTTCTATAATTCATTGATTCACACAGAGTATTGAATGATAGAAAAAGAAATGAAGACCTCTCAATGTATATTATTTATATCAATCAAAAGCACTCCTCTGAAGTTACATAAGGATGTACTTATATAAAGGGAACAAACCTTAGCAATAGCCCTAAACTCAATGAAATAGGAAATAACGACACAGATAGAAAAATTTAAAAAAAAAAATCAAAATTGATTGAAAATCTAGGTATTAAGTCTAAATAAATAAATAGAGCCTTTCTAAAAAGAACAAACTCAAAACCCCTAAAAGCAATCAGAAGCCTGCTATGCTTGACTCTATCTTTTATAGCATCCTACAAGGACTCGAAATTGGCTATTAAGACCTTAAATATTACATAGAACAAAAAAAATAACCAAAAATGAAAATTGCCAATAATTATAATAAATTCATTGACAAATCATATATTCTTCATTATGCTGCATCAAAGTGGTATGCCATCCTTGCTATTCTATTAAAAAATGGATAAAACTACTGAAAATAAAAAAAAAATATTATGAAAATAAAAAAAACTTTGGAAATCAAAGAAGACGACACGTGGTTGCAAAAAAAAAGTCGCCATATGGTGGCCCTAAAGACAACTTTTATATAGGTATACTCCGTAATAGATATAAGTGTGTATGCATGCGCGCATTCTGTCTCTCTCTATATATAGAGGACATAAAACATGGGGCTTAAAGTAAGAGGTGACCACATATGTATTGCGAAATTGTCGGTGAATCCAATGTGTCAATACATAACATTCTAAAGACTTTGAAGAAAAAGGGGTGGATGAGAGGCAGGTGACATGTGAATGTACCATATATATATCACTAGTGGAGCAATGCTATACAACCCATGCATAGATCGAACAATGCTATATAAGCCGAAAGGTTAATGTGGCACATCATATCTCCCTTTAGTTTCAAATCAGTCGGTATGGATTTCTTTTGAAACGATTTAAATAAGTTGGTAGGAACAAGATTAAGAGCATTTTTCTTTTTGGTTAAGCCTAAAAAAGGGTATAATTAAGTGCCATGATAGAGTCATTAGAGGGATTGTGTCTATTTACTTATGCAAAGCAGTGTCCCTCATTTGAACAGCGATATGGGTTTTGGCGGGGTGTGTTTGTCCTCATCCTTGCCGACTGAGGAAGAGACAACCCCAGGTTGTTCTTTTCAATGGTTCAGTGCTACCTTTTGTTTTCACAAATGGTTTCTGTCCTTTAGAATATTTTCTCTTGGCACCATATTGGTAAGTTGGTGCAACAAACTTACCCCACAAATCTCTTTTACCTTTATGTTGACAGGGATGGCCTCCCCCACAATGCCTGTATTTCCTTTACATGATTGGACAAGAGTTGGGTCTATGATTCCTCCAGCACTGTTTGCTAGTTGGTAGGGTTGTATCCGAAATATATATATATGTTTTTTTTTTTTTGCACGGTAAACCCCCACTAGTACTGTAATACTGTATATTTTAGCACCAAAAAATAAATAAATAAAATGTATAGCTTACTTTTTGAGATATTTATCTAGTTTATCCAAGAATACTCAAGGGTGGCAATTGAATATCATGGCCCTTTTGACCCTAGGTAGCATCTCTTCCCATCTGGCAGAAGAGGCAAGGCTTCGAATCTTGATTATCCAGATTCGAAAGGGTTGGTTCTGCATGTGGATTTTTTTTTTTTTTTGAGGGGGGGGGGGGGGGGGGGGGGGGGGGGGAAGGGGGTAATCGGTGGCTGTGGGTTGATTGAGGGTTTGGGTAGCCAGGCTCGGGTATGTTTGGTTCCACCTCCAAAACAATTCATTTATGATTGATCAATTAAGTTGGTCAGGTTCATTTAATACTTAAATTCAAGTAAACATTTGAAGAGTAAACTAGTAACTCTTTTTATGATTTGATGTTCTTTTTCTGTAAGAAACACGTACACTTCCCATCAGTTTCACTACCATAACTATTTTAAATTCTTTTTTTAATCATAAATATCTTAAACTCTTGTATAGATAGAGCGTAAGAAAGTAGATAATTAATTTCAGAAGAAGCCAACTATTCATCAGTTTATTTATCATAATCGGTTTGAACTCCTTAGCTTCATGGATATTAAACGCGGGGGGGGGGGGGGGGGGGGGGGGGGGGGGGGGGGGGGGGGGGGGGGTTGTGTTGTTGTTGGAACAGATAAAAGAAGAAAAGGTGCATGTGCCAACCCCTCTGGTTTTGGCCAAGACTCAAGTGATGAGCACCAACCCCTTTAGATATAGTTAATCGAAATTCAACTCCTTGGCTGGAGTTGGATTAGATTGGGTGGGTTGGTTGATTATGATATTCTAGAGTGACAGTATGTTAGGTGTCGATAATAATTAAGCCCAAAACGCATGTTTAGGCTCTATCGATCACTTGGAGTTGGATTAGACTAGGTTTGTTGGTTGGTTGATTTTGATATTTTAGAGTGACAGTATGTTAGGTGTTGATAATAATTGAACCCAAAATGCACTGTTTAGGCTCTATCAATCACTTGAATTTCAAGTCGTTTCAACCCAACCCAAAGTTTCAGACCGACAATATACTTTGATTATATTAATTTTGTTAGGATTAAAGATCCCCAACTATTAAATTTGGGCCCAAGATCTGACCAGGTGAAGCTCAAGTAACATACTGCAACCAGGTTTAATGTAGTTATCTGGCCTAGACCGGACATCCATCCAGGCAAATTAAGAACGGGTCTTTGGTTATTGATTAAGTCAACTGATTGGACCTAATAAAGAAGTTGTAACGATTCTTAAAATTTTTCTTGACCGGCCAACCTCGAGTCAGACCAGTGAGTCAAACCGAGTTACTAAGTTAAGGTTCGACTGGCCAACCATTCCAGTGCTGAAATTCATGCATTTAACGGCTGTTTAATCTGCCGGCAAATCCCAACTTTTTTCTAGTGCAAGAACGTAACGAAAACAGCATCTAAGGTGCTTCAAACAAGCAAAGCAGAAATGGTAAATATGATCCGCAGGATAGAGGCAAGAGCTAGAAAAGGAAGATGAATGGTCCCGATGGGAAATGCACATTCTCCTCAGTCCTCTCACCACCCTTCACCGGCCACCATATATCTTCGCCCGGCCTCGATCAGCTAGCAGACTCACCATCTTCGATCAGTTCCTTCAAACCCTCGATCACCAGCATAGCACAGCCCAAATGCCCTCCTTTTGCATACATGAGGCCAAATTTACCGGTCAATGCGCAGTGACAGCACCTCTGCATATAACAATGGTGGAATTTGAGATCATGTGCACAGCTCTCTGCAGCTTGGCAAGATCAAGTAAGCTTGAAACAACATGCAGTTGGAGGTGAACTGGTAGATGCATGATACCACATCAGGCAGCACGCTAGCCATTTACCTGACTAGTGTGAATATGAATGAACCCTCTCATTTTTTGCAGAGAAAACCAAGGATGGAGACAAGAGAGAGAGAGAGGAGCCACCAGAGCCATGGTCAGCAACCATATATGACCGCCATCCCCACCCATTAAAGCCGCAGTGATGGAGGCAGTGGTATACCATATAATATATATATATATATATATATATATATATATATATAGGTGGTGGCATATTCCTTATTTACTGTTTTTCTTTTTCTTTTTCCTTTTTTTTTTTATTTGATAGAATATTCTTCATTTACTGTTTGTTAAATAAATTTACTATTTCCTTGCTAAGATGGGCTAGTTTGGAAAAAGTCGTTTCAAACTTTACCATTAACTAATGCGGACGGCAAAACTTGGTCCATTGGCAGCTCGTGAGTATTTTGACTCATTTTGAAGGTTTAGGTAAGAAAGTCCCCAATGGCTCAATGTTGAGAGATCAATTTAAAATGTTTTTGCTTAGGGTGGACAACGTGTTGCCATCATTATTCAGTAGTGAATAATGCAGGCTTGACTCAAATTTCTCAAAGGGGAAAGAAGGGAGGGCCGGGGTGGTGGTGTTTTGACGTTCCACCAAGACGGATTTTTTCCCATTATTAAAATATTTATTTTAAGGTGAAAAAGAAAAGGAACAAAATATATATCTATATATATATATATATATAGAGAGAGAGAGAGAGAGAGAGAGAGGATTGTTTGGCAACCTGACTACAAATTGGGCTGAACTGAAATCACTAATGGGCAGGTTAGGCCCTGTTTGGGAAAATTGTAGCTTTTACTTTTAGGCAAAAGTAGAAGAGAATCAAAAGTTACGAGTAACAAAAGAAAATCGGTCTCTGTTTGGAAACTGTATTCAAAAGTGCTATTAAAGCTAAAAGTGATTTTTTGTTTGTTTAGGAAGAACATTTGCTATAGTTGTTATGACCCTAAATTAATTGAACTGTACCTTATAATAAATGTTTTTTTTTTTTTTTTTTTGGTGGCTCTATTTGCTATTAGTAGTGAATTTTTTTCTTATTTTATAAATATTAATGATTGGGGGTACCGTAGGCCATATACTCTTATCGAAATTTGAGCTCAGATTATTCTCCTAACAGCCTAGATAAGATTCTTATAACCACACAAACAACAAGAGCGGCGAGACATCAAAACGATAATCTTTGGAAAACACACACAAGACTTGACCTCTCGACCAACCCCACAAAAGTGTATTACTAGGGATTTTGCTTACGTTTTTATTTTATTTTATTTTTTCCTTACTTAAAACAAAGAAAAAAAGAGAGCATGAATTGATATTTTTTTTAAAAAGGACTTGGGTCTAAGGTAGGGCTATTATCGTTTTGTTAAAAAATATGGGTGAAAAAAATTGTTTCCATACTCAAGCATTAAGGATAGTTTTGAAAATATGAAAAATTATTAAAATCTTCTGCAAAAGCTAACACCAGCTTCTGATTAAAAGCTAAGGGTAGTCTGCTTATTATAGAATCACTTTTTGAGCTTAGAAGTGATTGTGATTTAGACTACCAAATAGGACCAAAAGTGATTTTAAACTTCAAAAGTGATTTTGGACCATCTAAAAGCTTAGCCAAACAGGGCTTTAGTGTGGTCTCAAATATTACCAATTCTTTCTTACTCTATTTTTCATATGACGCTTCATGCAGTCATTCAGACATTCAGTCTAGGCCTTTTGGCCCCACATAGCAAGTCTATTTGAATGAGTTTCTGATGCAGATTGCATCGGCATATACACCACGGGCTGTTGGACGTCTTGCTGCTGAATCAGGATTCTAGTTTATTTAGATATTTTAGGAATCTTTATTATTATTATTTAATTATTGCTTTTAATTTAATTTGTTTCCTAGGTAGTTTGATATTTTCTTGTTCTAGTAGAACTAGGTTGTCTTGTTCTAGTAGAACTGAGTTTTTCTTTTTACTTGTTTTAGTAGAATTAGTTTTTCTTGTTCTAATAGAACTAGGTTATCTTGTTCTAGTAGAACTAGGTTTTTCTTATTAGTTCTCTATATAAAGGATGTAAGCCTTATGGCAAGGGTGTTAAGTTGATTATTTTGATTAATAATATTGAGAGAGAGCTTCTCCTTTATTTTCCTACTTTCGTGTTCTTGAGAGAATATTGATTGTGGTTGCCTACTATCTGGCATTGTTCTTGCGACAATCAACAGATTGGTGGACGCTTGTTTGTTTTTTGGTGAGCTAGTCTCAACCGCGTATTTTCCGCTGCATCAGTTGGTATCAGAGCCCAGTTCGTTCTTGCCGTCATGCCAAGACGAGGGGGAAGACGTGCCGGAGGCCGTGAAGCCAATCTGGAGGACGTGTATCATCACGAGGACATGGCCCGAATTAAACAAGAAATCAAAGATGAGGTACGTGCCCTATTCAAGAGTTATTGTCTTGAGCGGTGTCGTAGTCATCGACCTCCATCTCCACGTTCTATGGACAAAGAGAGTGTTGAGGATGTTTTGGTTGAGGATGTTTGTGTTGAGGATATTGTTGTAGAGAATGAAGATTTGAATGAAGTTGAAGAAGGTAAGAATTTCGAAGTCATGGAAAAATTTTCTTTAAATAACTTTCACAATGCTGAAGCTGAAAAAGTAGTGGATTTTAATTCTCCACCTATTTTTGATGAATACTGTGATGATGATATTGAGCCAAATATTATTGAAAATTTGGAAGGGCAAAAAGAGGCTATAACCTTGTGAGACACGTAATAAAAATTGTTCACGCAATAATTTTTGTTGTCGTGTTAAACTACTTAGTGATTTTCAAGAGGATGAAGTTTTTATCGTTGAAGAACTGAAGCATTATGATTTTATTGGAATTGAAAATATTTGTGTTGTTAATGCTTTATTGCTAAAAATTTTGAGTGAGATGAAGGGTGCAGAGAAAATTTTTTTTGTTATGAAATTTTGGGAAAATAAATTTTGGAGGCAATTGAAACAAAAAAAGTTCTCAAAGTATTTATTCAATTGGAGTGGTCGACATCAATATTTCTGTGAAGCCAACCCGCAGAGTTCGGGGACGAACTCTCTCCAAACAGGGGAGAATAGGGAAGATGATGCAAGGTGTAAAACGATCACTTTTGTGCAACCGAACCATAGGCAGATCAAGCACTTCATCTGCGATATCAGCAACTGCAAGTTTGGTGGTAGTATTCGTACTCATAGTTTGTTCGATGTCAAGCACTTGGTTCCTTATCATGAAGATAGCTCCAATGATGAAGCTGCGAATTCGAGGGCGAATTCTCTCCAAACAGGGGAGAATGATGCAGATTGCATCGGCATATACACCACGGGCTGTTGGACGTCTTGCTGCTGAATCGGGATTCTAGTTTATTTAGATATTTTAGGAATCTTTATTATTATTATTTAATTATTGCTTTTAATTTAATTTGTTTCCTAGGTAGTTTGATATTTTCTTGTTCTAGTAGAACTAGGTTGTCTTGTTCTAGTAGAACTGAGTTTTTCTTTTTACTTGTTTTAGTAGAATTAGGTTTTCTTGTTCTAATAGAACTAGGTTATCTTGTTCTAGTAGAACTAGGTTTTTCTTATTAGTTCTCTATATAAAGGATGTAAGCCTTATGGCAAGGGTGTTAAGTTGATTATTTTGATTAATAATATTGAGAGAGAGCTTCTCCTTTATTTTCCTACTTTCGTGTTCTTGAGAGAATATTAATTGTGGTTGCCTACTATCTGGCATTGTTCTTGCGACAATCAACAGATTGGTGGACGCTTGTTTGTTTTTTGGTGAGCTAGTCTCAACCGCGTATTTTCCGCTGCATCAGTTTCTTACCCTGTTACCACCTCCTAATGGGACTAAATTTTTGGGTAACCCATGTATGATGATGGGCTTTAACCAATGTTGCACGAACACTTGCCTGACACGCCTATGGCACGTGTTCGACACTTCAATTAAGTGTCCAATCAATTTTATTGCTCCTTTTTGGTCGGACACGGTTAGGACATGGGGGGACACTCCCAAGACATGGCGGGGCCATTTTGTAAATATTTTTTTTTTAAAAAGGGGTACATAATGTTATATTTTAAAAAAGAAGGGGTCTTTTTTGTATTAAAAAAAAAAACTTAAAAGGGAAAATGTAAGCTTCCCGATTCAATTCCAAATCCCAAGCCAGAGAAAAAGCGAGAGAGAGAGAGAGAATCGAGCAGAACCCCTTCGACCTTCGTCCATAACTGACGACGACGGCGACGGCGATGATAATAGCCAACAGCCTTCTCGACGACGACGACCTTCCTTCCTCCAACGATAGCTGACAAGTCGACAACCCTCACTCAATTCTAAATTAACCCATTCAGCCATTAACGAGCAGAGAGAAAAAGTGAGAAGGAGAATGAATTTAGAATCGCAGAACCCCTTCGTCCATGACCAATGGCCTTCCTTCCTTCCGACGACAACCGACGATCCTCATCGCACGACCATCTGTTTAAAAACTAGGGTTTAAAACAAGTAGATACCCCTATTTATTCTGCTTTGCTTCTCTTCTTCCTCATCTTCTTCTTCTCCTTCTTCTTCTCCTTGGGTATACTGTGTGATTATACGAGTTTTGAAAGTTAGGGTTTTTTACCTCCATCACTTCATCTAGTTTTTGGGTGAACTACTAAAAATTTGGTTACTTTTCTTTTTAATTTCTTATATAGTTGTATATGACTTGTAATTTTTTATATATTGTTGTTTGGGCGATCTTTGTTGACTTCCTTTTTTTTTTATTTATTTATTTATTATTATATGTAAGTTGCAATTTTTTATATATAACCTACACTTTTTTTGTGAGTTGGGTGTATCTTGTCTGCTTGTCTCGGTATTGCAATAAGCCAATAATTTATATTAATTATATATAATTAAGCTGCACTTTTTTTATTCATTTTTATAAGAATCAGTGAATGCATATTATTTGAGTAGTTTTTTGTAAAAAATTATTTGGTCCTTAATATTGTAGGAATGAATCAAGAAATGTTTGGGGTTAGTATAGTAGTAATGTTTCTGAACAGGGTGATAATACTAAGCCTCTGTGGAAATTTGTTAAAAAACTAAAAAAGTTAGCTTCGGGTGGAGGAGATTTGTATTTCCAGTGCAACTTTTGTGATAAAGTTTACAAGGGGTCATACTCTAAAGTGAAGGCCCATTTGTTGAAAATTCCGAATTTTGGGATTAAAAAATATCCTAATGTGAATGAATTGAAACTTCAAGAGATGATGAAGCTAGTAGAAGAGGTTGACTTGAGGGTGCAAGCATCTATGCCGAAACAAGTGCCTTTGCCATCCTCTTCTTTTAGTCAATAATCTTAATCCTAACTATCTTCGGGCGTGACTTCAAGAATGGGGTCGTTGAATAAGGGGGCTTTGAACAAAAAAAAAGAAAAAAGAAGGGTAATGGGAAATACAGTAATAGAGAAGGCCTTCAACCTTTATACCCGAGAAGAATTGCAATGTGAAATTGGTAGAATGTTTTATTCAGCTGGTTTACCATTTCATTTTGCAAGAAATCCTCACTACATTAAGGCATTTACTCTTACTTGTAATAGCAATCTTGCTGGTTTTGTGCCCCCTGGATACATCATGTTAAGGACAATTCTTCTACAAAGAGAAAGGGCAAATATTGAATGATGGATGGACTGACCCTCAAAGAAGGCCATTTATTAATTTTATTGCTGTGAATGAATTTGGACCAATGTTTCTAAAGGCAGTCAATTGTCAAGGTGAATATAAAGACAAGCACTTTATTGCCAACTTGATTAGTGAAACCATTGCAGAGGTTGGATCTCAAAATGTTGTTCAAGTGATAACGGATAATGCTCCGATGTGTCAAATGTCGGGATTGCTTGTTGAAGATCAATATCCACAAATCTTTTGGACACCATGTGTAGTGCATATCCTAAACCTTGCTCTAAAAAATATATATGCGGCTAAAGATACCAATGCTAATGCAATTACATATGATGCATGTAATTGGATTACCACTATTGCTATGGATGCTTCTCTTACCAAGGTTTTTATCACTACTCATTCAATGAAGCTTGCCATTTATAATCAATTTGTGAAATTGAAGATGCTTGCAATTGCGGATACACGTTTTGTTTCGGTGGTGGTTATGCTTAGAAGATTCAAGCTTGTAAAGAGTGGCCTCCAAAAGATGGTGATTAATGAGCAATGGTCTTCTTATAGAGAAGATAATGTTGGCAAAGCACAATTTGTGAAGGAGAAAGTGTTAGATGACTTGTGGTGAGATTCACTTTACTACATTCTTTCCTTTCTTGATCCTATTTATGAGATATTAAGGGTTGCCAATACAGACAAGCCCTGTCTTCATTTGGTGTATGATATGTGGGATACAATGATTGAAAAAGTAAAGGTGGCTATCTATTGGCATGAAAAGAAGCAAGAAAGCGAAAAGTCAATCTTTTATAATGTTGTTCACATCATCTTGGTTAATAGGTGGTTAAAGAACAACACATCTCTTCACTGTTTAGCTCATTCACTAAATCCTCGGTAATTAACTATTATATTTTTTACATATATAAGCAATTAAGCATATATAGGTTGGATACTTAGATATTTTTATTTTAGATTTTTTTTAATAGGTCATTGGTTTATTTGTTTTATAGGTATTATAGCAAAGAGTGGCTTAATGAGGGTCCCAATCGTATTGAACCCCACAAAGATATGGAGATTACCTTGGAAAGGAGAAAGTGCTTACAAAGATTCTTTCCAAATGGGGATGAGCGTCGAATTGTTAATATTGAATTTGGACAATTCTTTTCTTGTTTGGGGGATTTTAGTGACTTTGATTCCATGCATGACAGAGGAGTTATGGACCCAAAGTTATGGTGGGTTGTGCATAGAGCTTCCACACCCAACCTTCAAAGCTTGGCTATAAAGTTACTAGGCCAACTTTCTTCCTTTTCTTGTTCTGAGAGAAATTGGAGTACTTATTCCTTTATCAACTCAGTAAAGAGGAACAAAATAACCCCACAACATGCGGAAGACTTGGTGTTTGTGTATAGTAATCTAAGATTACTATTTAGAAGAAGTCAACACTACAAGGAAGGAAAGAGCAAGATGTGGGATGTTGGGGGGGATTCTTTTGATCTACTTGAGGGTGCTGGATTACTTGAGATTGCTGATCTAACACTTGATGAACCAGATTTGGAGAGTGAAATAGTCATGGGAGGAAGTGATGATGATGATAGTGATGGTGATGGGCATGTTGCTTAGCAATAGTGATGGACTGATGGGGGAAGACTTTTTTGAGTTTTTATATTTTGAATGTTGGAAGTATACAAGTAGTCAAGTGAACAATCAATAATGATTGAATACTTGAAGTTGAATAGTTGATTGTTTACTTGATTACTTTGTTTTTTTGAGTTTTTGTAGGGAAAATGTTATTAACTGCTTGAAACTTAAATGCTAATGTTAGTAGACCAATAGGGCAGTAGACAATCATCCAATCAATAAAGATTGATTTTTTGTATGGAAAATGTTGCTAAGTTCTAACTAATTACTATACTTCAAGTTAAATGCCATTGTTAAAAGCTTTTTGATGTCTTGGTTGTCCTTGTGATTAATGATTATCTTTTTAGTTCCATGCATTTGAATACTTTTTTTATGTGTATAATGGAATTATATATATATATAATTAATAAATATATATTTATTTATTGTCGTATCCCCGCCATGTCATATCCTAGTTTTTTTAAGATTTGCCGTGTCGGAATGTCCGTGTCGTGTCGTACCCGTGTCCCATGTCCGTGTCCATGCTTCTTAGTATTTAACTTATATATAGCTTTTGGATCTAATGGTATATCTCATCCCAACAAAAGTGTGAGGTTTGCAGAGATACTGATTTTGACTCTGCATAAGTGCGTGTGTGAGAGTATGTGTATTCTCTTTTAAAAAAAATAAAAACAAAAAATGAAAAATGAAAAAGAAAAGAAAAAAGAACACCCTTTTGGGTGGCTCATGGTCTCCTCCGAATTTTCGGAAAATCAGCTAGCTCAGGTGGTGGGAGTGCTAATCCGAAATCATCGGTGTCAAATGCTGGTAGCAATATTAATGTCCAAATGTTCTAAAACCGTTTATTGATGTGCCTCAATTAATTAATACCCTATTAGCTACACTATGCCGGCCTATATGCAAAGACAATATTGTACGTGTCACCTAATTTCTTTAATAAGATCCCAATTCCCTGTTATCAAATTTTGGAGGAATCAATTTCCACAACTGCCCCAAGTTTCAGTAGCTTTCACATATAAATGTACGTTCTTTGATGCAGCAGGCATGATCCGAAAATATATGGTCCGGACGCTCAATCATGTCCCTAATTATGTAAACCCGTACATGACCTGATTTTCGCATACTTAATTAATGTCTTAATGATAATGATTTACAACCTATTAACCATTTTTAATTCATTCAGACGATGACCTTTCTGATTATCTTCTATCCAGTACCGGCCTGTTTACTAACAGAACCATGTCACGTCAAAATATTTCTTGGTTTTTTTTTTGGTTTAACGATTACCCCTAATCATACTTTTAGAAACCCCAAACTTGCATAGCGCGCTGCACCCACCCAATAAAAAGTCATTTGGGAGATAATTATGCAAGTGCAATATGAATTAATTTTGAATTAGTGCTTTTGTATTCCCATCTTGAGACTAGTTTTCTTGTTTGTTTTTCTTTTCTCTTTTTTCTTTTTCCCTATTCTAGAAAGATGGTAAAAAGGGTCTACAAATTAAGACCAGTTTTGAGTAGCCTCTTGCTCGAATGGATTCTGGTGGTATAAGGGAAGGTGGACTGGGTCTAGGAGCCTTTTTGAATTTTATGACATGGCCAAACATCACTTAAACTCAATAAATAGAAAGTTACAAACAATAGGATTTTTTTTATTTTTTTGTAGAAGCACCAAGTTATCTTTTTTCTTCCAAGTTATGGGCCAATTTGGAAGGGGGCTTGGGTCTGGTAAAATCAAGGTTGGTTGAAAAGCCTTATTCAAACCCTTTTAGATTTTTTTTTTTTTTTTTTTTTGAAAGTAAAAAACACGAAGTGAAAATTTATCCAAACAAACCCTGATAAATCATATGGAGTATTAAAAGACTTAACATATTTGAATTTCTAAAATAAAATTTAGACCATGATCCAGGTAGCACCAAAAACCTAGGCTACCTAGCAGCACAAATTAAAGCTCCCCCAAGCCTGGACCAGCCTAACCTCAATACTTAAGCCTACAATGTTTTCTTCGGGCCCATAAAAAATGTACGGCTGGACAATGTCCACAACCTAGCTAAACCCATTTATTCGAAGTGGGTTAGTGGAACCATTTATTCGAAGTGGGCTAGTGGAATTCTCCCAAATTATCAACATTAACCAATTTTTAGCATATTCAAAATTATGATTTATGAGATTCATCGCTGTGCAGTCGGTTAAGGTGGTCCGTATTTGAATTTTCTCACTCAATGTTTGGATTCAAGTCTCCATAGTTGCTTGGTGGGACTAAACCTACCTTTTAATTAGCACGCAGAGTTTGCAGTGTGATCTAAGCTTTAACCCGACATAAGTGTGGTAAAGTTTCCTGCAGATTAGTTGTGGGTTGCTAATTAAGAAGCAATACTTATATAAAGTCACCTATTTACATACCTTTTTTTAAGCATCAAAAGAACGAGGAAAAAAAAAAAAATGAGATTCAAGTCTTAGCCAAGTGCATGAAAATAATTTCGCTCAAAAAGGAATTTAGTTAATCAATTATACACAGAATTGAAATTGAAAAACCAAATAAGCACTGATCGATTCAACCAAGATAACCCCTGATTGATTCGACCTAGGGAGTATTTAATTGCAACTCCAATTCAAGCAAGGCCCGACCGATCGAGACATTAGCCCAATTGATCAAAAGTAGACCAAAAAAAATCTATCAATCAATCGAGGTAGGAACCCAATCGATCTAGGGTGTCCTGAAATGGGCCCCTGATTTCGACTCTCTTAAAAATTTCCGAAGTATTCCAAGGTAAAGTGAGACATAAATGTATCCACGTATGCTGTTTTAGGTCTCCCTTGTCCTTGCTAACTAAAGTGTGAGACTGAGCCATCAATGGAGCTACATGCAACTTCATATATACACACAAATAAATCCCAAGACTTAACCAAAGCACCATTTTGCCGACAAACTCATTTTGACTTAACAGAGCTGGGTGGCAAGCGTCCTAGACCCCATATATAATATCACACTGGTAAAAGACCACACGCCCCATCAATGGCCTAATAAAACAATAAACTATAATTTACTGTCAATTTCATAATTTCGAGAAAATAAATATTCCTATAAAAAAGAGATACCTTTATACAGCATATTCCATTTTCGAGCTAAGTGATTGACTTTATAATAATAATAATAATGATTATAATGATGATAAATTCAGCTATGATTGAGCCGCTCTCACTTGTCTTTCAATCTACGAGGTTTCTTTTTACTCAATTGTTTTGAGCAATATATGCTTGATGTCATCATATTTAGTTTTAGTTTATTTCATAAAAATAAATAATTTTAAAAATATTTTACAATAAGGCCTACATGCATTAGCTTTGATTGACTTTTTTTTTTTTTTTTTTTTTGGGGACTAAATAATTAGAGGTATCCAGACCTATGCACCAACCTTAACTGCTTAGCATTCAATGAAAAAGAATGTTAGAGATCGATTGAATTCGGCCGAATGTGTAATTAAACATATAACATTTTTTTATAAAAGGAATTATAGAATTAATCCGACTACGGGTAAATAATTACAGATTAATACAAATAACTATCAACTGATTCAACTTCATAGTAAATGATTAACTTAACTAAGAATGACTACTAACGGTAATTATTTGCCCTAACCGAACCAATATATAATTTCCCCCACCTCTTTTTTTTTCCTTTTCCTTTTCCTCTTACCAATTTAACCAATCCCTCTCTTACTGAAGTTTTATATTTTTGGCAGTGCAGCTCGTTTTGCCTTCCCAAAATGAAAAAAGATCTCTTTTACTTCTCGTTGCCCAGCATCTAGTCCACTTTGGATCTTCCACAATTTTATCCCTTCTTTAACCTTCCCCCTCCTCATCTTTATCTAAAAAACCCAAAAATAAAATAAAAAAGAAGTTTAATATTTTTGAGAAAATCTACGAAAAGGGTGTCGATGTCCTTGTGAAGTTGTGGGTGTATTAACAAAGAGAGGATCAATAGAATGCTTGAATGTGCTTATAGATAATCTAAGGATTAGAAAAAAAGCAAGTATACTTATGAAATGAAAAAAGATTTCTTTTACTTCTTGTCGTCCAGTATGCATTTAGTCCACTTTGGAACTTCGACAATTTTATCCCTTCTTTACCCTTCCCCCTCCTCATCTTTATCCATAAAAAAAAACCCAAATAATAAAATAAAAGGAAGTTTAATATTTTTTAGAAAATCTACGAAAAATGTGTCGTCCTTGTGAAGTTATGGGTGTATTAACAAAAAGAGGATGTTCTATTTGGATGCTTGAATGCACTTAGATAATCTAAGGATTAGAAAAAAAACAATATACTTATGGGATGAAAACTAAAATTTTAAAATCTATAGGATCAACCTAAACACCCAGATGCCAAAGCAGAAGTTCCTAGCTTGTATTGATGAACTCTCGATTCGAGGCATGGACCATTGATTTTAAAATATTCGTGCAGGTGGAAGGAAAAAAACAACAAAGGTACACATCTTGGCATTTAATAAAAGAACTTATTATTTTTGTAACTTGCAAGTATAAAATTGGGGAAATTACACCCACTCATTCTCACAAATATTACGTAGAAAACTAGAAACTATGGAAGAGTTTGGATGACACCAACGAATCAACTCTGTCTCTCTCTATCATGATTCATGACCAAGTAAATAAAAAACAAAAAAACAAAAAGTCTCTCTCTATCACACTCTCTATACTCTTCTCATCTTTTCTTTTCCTTTTTCTCTCTTTCTCGTGTGGACATCATAAGGTACCCATTTTGTGCGAACCTAAGCCACCTTCCTCACATGGGTGTCACGAAATTCATATCATCAACTCCCTCTCTTTTTCAACAACCACATCTATGTGTAATCTGTATCTTCCATATTTATGTTTGTGTGTCCATTATTTCAACTAAATGTAGTATTCACCATCCGTGATTATATATCAGACGTTTTGTTTGATAAAAAATACACAAGAGACCGAGGCAAGTGCAGAACAAGAGTTACAGAGTAACAGAGAGAGAGGGAGAGAGAGATGGCGGCTCGGAACTTGGAAAAGTTGGCCTCAATTGATGCACAATTGAGGCTGTTGGCACCGGCGAAAGTTTCTGAGGATGACAAGCTGGTGGAGTACGATGCTTTGTTATTGGATCGATTTCTCGACATTCTTCAGGACTTGCATGGGGAGGATCTCAAAGAAACTGTAATGGATTTGAACTCTTTCTTCTCTTCTTGAAGTATATGTCTTTAGTTTTGGCTATATGATCAAGTTCATAATGAAAAATTATATGGACATATAGAAATTTGATTGGAAACCCATTTTAGTTTTGTTTAGAGCTTCGGAACTTTTTCGCTGTTTAGTAAGCTCAGACTGGGTTGCATTTACTGTATAAAGACTATGCACCTGAGAATTTTTGGTGCGTCCATCTCAATTTTAGTGTTTTTTGAGGGCTTCTTTGATGTTTTGTGGGCTTATATTTGCTTATTGGTTGGTTTCATAAGACACCCACTTTGGATTTACACTGTTTGTAGACTGCCCACTTGAGAATTTCTGGTACTCTATGACAAAGCCCATGATGCAAATTATATGGAAAATATAGAAAATTGATTGAAGACCCATTTCAACTTCATTGAAATTTTTGAAATTTTCCAATGTTTTGTGAGAATAGATTGGGTTGTTGGTCGTTCTTGAAAGATAACCACTTTACATTTATACTAAAAAGAACACCAACTTAACTGAGGCCTCTTGTCCTAGGTGGTTAGTGCTCTCCACTTGTTGGAGAGAAATCTTGGTTTAAGCACATAGAAGTGCACTGACAACCATTGATTGGGCTTTGCTTTGAACCAGAAAAAGGAAAAACAAAAACAAAAGAACACCCAGTTTTAAGATTTGTTATCTAAAGATGTATCTTATCGTTGATTTGATTCATTGTTTACTAGTTTGTGACAAACATCCACCAGAAGTAGTCTTTGGTTATAGACTCATTCCATTTTTATTTGTTATCCAACAATGCTCAATTTTCTTGCTGAGAAAAGATTGGATGAAAAAATTACTTGAATTTAAAAATATAAAACTTTTCATACTTTGGGAGCTGAAAAGGTAGAAACCTCCACTCAACTGTGCATAATATAACTACTATTTGGGTTAGTTAAGGCAAGTTTTCCATTTTTTGGAAATGTGAACAACATTGTAACGGTTAAATTATTGTTTTAAATATTTTCATTAGTTTTCTAAACAACCAACTGAGGGTAATGAATTAGGCTTACCACTGGTGTTATGGTTGGTTTTAGATTTATGGTAAAATGAACAAATACCATTTCAGAATTTGAAGTTTTGTGCATTAGGTCTGTTTTTGTTTGTTGCATTAACTGATTTCATGAAGAGGAATGGAAATGGTAGCAGTTTCTAGGAGAGATATTTAGTAATGAAGAGAGCAATTTATATATCTTTATGATCTGTTGTGGATAGGTCCAAGACTGCTATGCACTGTCAGCTGAGTATGAAGGGAACCATGACCCTAAGAAGTTGGAGGAACTTGGGAGTGTGCTGACAAGTTTGGATCCCGGGGACTCTATTGTAGTTGCTAAATCTTTTTCTCACATGCTTAACTTGGCCAACTTGGCTGAGGAAGTTCAGATTGCTTACCGACGAAGGATCAAATTGAAGAAGGGGGTCTTTACTGATGAAAGCTCTGCAACAACTGAATCAGACATTGAAGAGACCCTCAAGAGGCTTGTAGTGCAATTGAAGAAGTCCCCACAAGAAGTATTTGATGCTTTGAAGAATCAGACTGTAGATTTGGTCTTTACGGCACATCCTACTCAATCTGTCCGTAGATCTTTGCTTCAGAAGCATGCAAGGTTTGTTTTCCAGTTACTACCATGTTTGAATTCTCATATGTTAAGAGGATCAATAGAAGTGGTGTGAAGCCCTCTTGGTTAGTCAGCTGTGTAGAATATATCTTATTACACTCAACCAAGCACCAGTAATTAATTACCAAGGGGGATTGAACTTGCAGCTGCCCACTTCTCAGTGGGCACAACATGCCATCAGGGCTAGAGGTTGATTAATTATATATTTTGAATAGCTTCTTGTTGATATCGTGTTCTCCCTTTGTTTTTCCAGAATACGGAATTGTTTGACCCAGTTATATGCCAAGGACATTACTCCTGATGATAAGCAGGAGCTTGATGAGGCTCTACAGAGAGAGGTATGTGCTTGCCAGTTTTTGGATTTTGTCTTCGTAAAATGCATAAGTATGATTTTATTTTGATTTATAACCTGAAATACTGATTTGTAAATTCACTACGTAACAGCTCTGTACCAATTCATATATCTCCTTTCTATTTTATTTTCATATTTTCCTTTTTTGGATGAGGACAACTCTTTAAAAATTGCAGAGGGAGGTATATGTAGGAAAGAAACACTATCAAAGATTAGTATCATAAGAAAGCCCTGATGGAGTTTTGTCCTCAGGTGGGTAGTCATCTGAACTAATGATATCATGTTAGAGTTCTGAGAGAACATATGAATGTTTTATGTGTAGTAAGAGGGTTATGTTTTATGGATGATACATGTTAGTATACACAACAGGTTGAATTATTTTCTGCTTAATTTTGGATATACTGCTATAGTAATTGGTGCACTTAGCTTTGGAAGCTCACACTTGTATAAAACTTATCCTGATCTGCTTGGAAAATATTGGTGACTAGGTTGGCACCTCATGTCCCTGTCATCGAGAACCCCCCCTCCCTCCCACCCATATACATGGAGTCTCATAATGAGACTTGGTGTAGTATTTTCTCCATGTATTTGTCTATCCTTCAGGCACTATTCAACCCCATGAGGCACATGAGAACAATAATTAGGCAATTTATTTGAACTGTCAGAACTGATTATTATAACAATGTCCATCCTATGAATGTACTGTTGGAAGAAGTTGTAGACTTGGGAATAATAAAACTCACCCATACATTAGAGGTTGGCACCTCATGTCCCTGTCATCAAGAAGCACCCCCCCCCCTCCCCCCCCCCCCCCCCCCCCCCACACACACACACACGCACGCACATATACATGGAGTCTCATAATGAGACTTAGTGTAGTATTTTCTGCATCTATTCGTCTGTCCTTCAGGCACTACTCAAACCCATGAGGCACATGAGAACAATGATTAGGCAATTTATTTGAACTTTCAAAACCGATTATTATAACAATGTCCATCCTAATAATCCTATGAATGTGTACAGTTGGAAGAAGTTGTAGACTTGGGCATAATAAAACTCACCCATACATTAGAGTCTGCATTCTGAGGCTTGTTTAAACTTGAAACTGGATTTTAGATTTTGCAAAGATGGCTTGCCTTGTTGATGAGCTATGTTTAAATAGTAACCTATGTTACTTCTTCACTAATTCCTACCAAAAAATATGTTGCAAGGACTGTCCTATTCAACTTTTTCTGATTCTGGTCTGGACTACCATAAATCAGTTCATTTTCTTCTAAGTTTGCTGTTTAGGTCATGAACACTGGTATTGTGCATTTGCTAGGATCTTAACATCTTGGTAACTCTTATGTCAATTGTTGAAACTTAAAGTTAAAAACTTCATGCACTAGTTTTGGTGATTTAGACTTCAAAGCATATATTTATAATTTTTCAACTTGTCTCCTGCAATGCACAATCACAAAGCCCCAAGACTTCCTCCTATTCTTGTTATTCTGTATAGGACTTTTCTGAACCTTTTCCTTCTTTCCATTTTTCTACATTATCTCTTCACTGTATTTTATATAACCGAACTTTGATATGATGAGATATACATGAACATATTACCATCAAGGCTTCAAGCTCTAAATGGAATTATGTTCATAAACTGCTAGAGAAAATTAGTGCAAGCTTGACTTAGCATCATTTGTATTTGCTGCTGTTGTTTTACCTATTTATTTCTTTCTTCGCTTTTTAAAACTCATCTCTCTTTCTTCCCTTGTAGATTCAAGCAGCATTTCGTACAGATGAAATCCGGAGGACCCCTCCAACTCCACAAGATGAGATGAGGGCAGGGATGAGCTACTTCCATGAGACGATCTGGAAAGGCGTACCGAAATTCTTACGCCGTGTTGACACAGCTTTGAAGAATATAGGGATTAACGAACGTGTTCCCTACAATGCCCCTCTCATACAATTCTCTTCTTGGATGGGTGGGGATCGTGATGGTATTATCCTTATCCACATACTATCCATTGACGAGCTTATCCTCTCCCACATTTCCTTGATAGTTGGAAAAGTTACAATTGAAACTACAAATATTATTCTATTTTTTCAGATATGAAGGATAGTATGTAACAGGATAAGTGAATTTTCTTTTTTTCCTTTTTTTCTGGTTAACTAACTGGAATTTCTTATTTAAAATCTCAAATATTGATTTTCCAATTTTTTCCAAGGGGATGTCAAGTTAGACAAATTAGTTTTTAATTTTTTTGTTGTTGAAGAAGAGAACTAATTAATGACAGTTAATTTGTTGGGTTTCTTCTTATTGAGTATATTCACGGCACACATTTCAAACTATAAGTTTCCCTCTAAATTTGCTTTCATATTATCTACCTGAAAGTCGTTGAGAACATGATTCTCTCTCTCTCTCTCTCTCTCTCTCCCTGCACAAAGAAGGATGCCTTTGAAGATTACAGTGATTTCCTAGGATAACATCTATTTGATGTAAAATGCAGGAAACCCCAGGGTAACTCCTGAAGTTACAAGGGATGTATGCTTATTGGCTAGAATGATGGCTGCTAACTTGTACTTTTCCCAGATAGAGGATCTTATGTTTGAGGTATCAAAAACATTTCCTTCAATCCTCTTTCGTTCTTTCTTTCTTTCGTTTTTCTTTCTTTCCTTTATTTTTTTTATTTTTTTTTCAGGTATTGATAAGAACATTGTAACATTGCAACTTTTTTACATGCCTAAAACATCTAACCCTACCTCAGCTGACGTGAACTCAACCTCTTATCCTGAAGTTCACATAGGAAACCCAGTGGACACCAACTGAGCTACAGCTCTTTGGTCCTGTTAATGTATATAGCAATCCTATACACCATACTTACCATGTAGTGTCTAATTGCTATATAAATTAACAGGTCCCTTCATCCTCAAGCATCTCTTTCTGCTTTTATCTTCTTCAGAGCATTATTTTGTTTCTCAGTATATTTATTTTGCCCTTTATACAGGTACCATTCATCTATTCATTTTCTCTTCTTTTTCTGGCAGTTGTCAATGTGGCGCTGCAATGATGAACTTCGTGCCCATGCAGAGGAACTTCATAGGTCCTCAAAGCGAGATGCAAAACATTTCATAGGTATGCAATAATGGTTTAATTTGAACTTCTATTTTGAAATTTACTCAAAATTAGAATAAAAAATGGAATCTCATTTCCTAAGTTTCTTTGAAGGTTTAATTTTGGAAATGGTTTCATCAAATTTACTTGTAAGCAAAAATCCATTTCTAAACAATTTAATAAGTGATTTTTCTTTTCTTACATGTTTTCATATTTGGGTAGGGAATTTTTTTTTTTTTTTTATAAATATTTTTTCCATTAGCTCCATAGAATTGATTGATAAGTTGAATAGTTTTATTGGTTTCCTCAAGTTTTTGTTCTCATTTATGCTTTATGGGTGCAGAGTTTTGGAAACAAATTCCTTCCAATGAGCCTTATCGTGTTATTCTCGGTGATGTGAGGGACAAGCTGTATCATACTCGAGAACGTGCTCGTCACTTATTAGCCAATGGGATCTCTGACATTCCTGAGGAGGCAACTTTCACCAATGTTGAGCAGGTCTCTTCCATCAAAATGACATCATCAATTCTTCTTACTGAGGAAACTTGAATGATTTTATTGCCATATTTCTCACAGTACTGAATGGTAGGAATTTGTTGTCTCTGGTGATCAGATACAATGTGTTCAAATCTCAGTTAAGTGGCGAAGTGGCTGCAACTGAGTTCTTTTGTACAGTTAGGCAGTTAGGTGTCTAGGTGCTAACACTAAACTACTAATATTAATAACTTCTCAGATAAGTATAAAATTGAATAAGGGGGAAAAGTAAACTTAATGTCCTATCTTAGTTGCTGATGTAACAGTATCTTCTTAGTACTGAATTTTTCTCTATTATATAACTTTTATAGTTCCTGGAGCCTCTAGAACTCTGTTACCGATCGCTCTGCTCTTGTGGTGATCGGCCAATTGCTGATGGAAGCCTTCTTGATTTCTTACGGCAAGTTTCTACTTTTGGGCTTTCGCTTGTGAGGCTCGATATCCGGCAAGAATCAGATAAGCACACTGATGTCATTGATGCTATCACAAAGCACCTAGGCATTGGATCCTATCGAGAATGGTCTGAAGAACGCAGGCAAGAATGGCTCTTATCTGAACTCCGTGGCAAGCGTCCACTTTTTGGCCCTGATCTTCCCAAGACTGAAGAAATTGCTGATGTGTTGGATACGTTCCATGTCATTTCAGAACTTCCCTCAGACAATTTTGGTGCCTACATAATCTCTATGGCAACTGCCCCATCTGATGTGCTTGCTGTTGAGCTTTTACAACGTGAATGCCATGTGAAGAAGCCATTAAGGGTGGTTCCACTGTTTGAAAAGCTTGCTGATCTCGAGGCTGCTCCTGCTGCTGTGGCTCATCTCTTCTCAATAGATTGGTACCGAAACAGGATCAATGGGAAGCAAGAAGTCATGATTGGTTATTCAGATTCAGGAAAGGATGCAGGCCGTCTCTCTGCAGCTTGGCAATTGTATAAGGCTCAAGAAGAGCTTGTAAAGGTGGCAAAGCAATATGGGGTGAAGCTTACAATGTTCCATGGCCGAGGTGGGACAGTTGGTAGAGGAGGGGGTCCCACTCATCTTGCTATATTGTCTCAGCCACCTGACACGATTCATGGGTCATTTCGTGTGACAGTTCAAGGCGAAGTTATTGAACAGTCATTTGGGGAGGAGCACTTGTGTTTTAGAACACTCCAGCGTTTCACAGCTGCTACACTTGAGCACGGAATGCGTCCCCCTGTCTCACCAAAACCAGAATGGCGTGCACTCTTGGATGAGATGGCAGTTGTTGCTACAAAGGAATACCGTTCCCTAGTTTTCCAAGAACCCCGTTTCGTTGAATACTTCCGCCTCGTAAGTATTTACATTTCCTTCATCATTTTCTCCTTTGACTATTTTCAAAACATTTTAAGCCAAATTGTAAGGAACGTTTCAATAAACTTAAGTAAGTTGATGTGCCACAATTAAAACAATAATCCAGTTGTGGCACTAATATCTTCAATTATTCTCTAACTATCCTCTCGAGTTATGTTCTAGTAATTCCAGAAGATTATTCGCTTGTCTTTCACCTAACATGCATTACTCTGCCCTCACTCAAATTAATTATGTACACACACATGTGCGCACACTTATTTATATATGTATATGTATATAGGTTAGGATTAGGGGACACAATGTTTGCACTTAATTCTTAAGCCATTGGATTCACAATATCCAATGGTATTCCAAAAAGGTAACATGACCAAGCTCCACTCACCATTTGACAAATCAGCTAAGTGCAAAAATTGTGTCCCTTGATCCAGGTCCTCTACATGTAAACATACATATATACATGTATATTATTTTTAAATTAATTTCTGCAGTTCTTGCTGAGTAACCATTGCCTTCCTGACTTCTTCATGGTATTTTCCTATGAAGTTTTAAGTCATAGATTGTTTGTATTTCCAAACTAATCCTTGAGTCCTTAATGTTACTGCAAGAGTAACAAAAAAGATACATAAAATTTCATAGTCTCTCTTTATACTGCAGGCAACACCAGAGTTGGAGTATGGTCGGATGAATATTGGTAGTCGTCCTTCAAAACGAAAGCCAAGTGGGGGCATTGAATCCCTCCGTGCAATCCCATGGATATTTGCATGGACCCAAACAAGATTCCATCTCCCGGTGTGGCTTGGCTTTGGAGCAGCATTTAAGCATGTCATTGAGAAGAACACAAAGAATCTCCATATGCTTCAGGAGATGTACAATGAGTGGCCTTTTTTCAGGGTCACAATTGACTTACTTGAGATGGTGTTTGCCAAGGGAGACCCAGGGATTGCCGCTTTGTATGACAAGCTCCTAGTATCCGAAAACCTGTGGTTATTTGGGGAGCGGTTGAGGGCCAACTATGAAGAAACTAAGCAGCTGCTCCTTCAGGTAAACCAATGGGAAAATTACTAGCGACAAAGAAATGAAAAGTGAATACATACGACTACCCGTCCTAATTTATCTGTTTTCTCCCAAATAGCTGATCACTAGGTCATATTTTTTTACAATTTGAAAATTGCCCCACTTCTAATACCATGTTTTTAGGATAACAGGATGCTTTTGAATCAAGGATGATATCATCAAAATAATTTTTCTGTTTTCTCATGCAGCACCTAGAGTGCAAAGGTTATGAAGAGCATTTGAATTCAGTGTAGTTTAATTGGGCAAAAGTTTGCTAACTTTCTTGTCGAGTGATTTCACACTATATTTTTGTTCTAGTTGAATAAAGAAACGTAGTACATATAGAAGTTACAAAAAGGCAATGTTTTCTGCTTTCCTGTAGGTTGCTGGGCATAAAGATCTTCTAGAAGGAGATCCATACTTGAGGCAGAGGCTCCGTCTTCGTGATTCATATATCACAACCCTTAATGTGTGCCAAGCCTACACATTGAAGGGAATCCGTGACCCCAACTACCATGTGAAGGTGAGGCCACATTTGTCAAAGGAGATCATGGAATCGAGCAAGGCGGCTGCAGAGCTTGTGAAGCTTAACCCTACGAGTGAGTATCCTCCTGGTCTGGAAGACACCCTTATCTTGACCATGAAGGGTATTGCCGCCGGCATGCAGAACACTGGTTGAGGCATAGTTATTGGGTATATATGACTACCATGTGTCTTCCAAATTACATATAGTATAAATTGTATGCTGTCTATTTATCATAGCTCTGAACTGGCATGTGTTGCCTAAGAAGAATTTGCTTTAATACAGTTATATTTTTGGTTTCTACAAGTGGAAAATTATACTTTTGGTGATATATCAAGATAATCTTCTCTTTTTGGATGAAAATATAACATGATTCTAGCAGTGAACATGGAAAATCTCATTCCTGGCTGGCATCAAATGATCAGAACCTTTATCCTGTTAAGGTGATAAAACTCAAAATTGTACTGCGTTTTGACACTCAGAGACCTGGTCATGGCTGGCTACATGCTTAAGAAATCCATATACTTTTTCTGTTATTTTTGTCACTGGGAACAGGACTAGCAAGTTTTCCAATTTTATTTTTGTTCATGTTGCTACATGACCTTGGTCTCATGGAGAATCAATTAAACACAGTTGATCATGATGTGCTTGTTAAGGGAATGGAACTTTCTCCAAATAAATTATATATCTACTAATAGTTTGCTTGGGTAAAAGGAAAATTCAAATTAGTTAGCCTTTCATCTTGGCCAATTGATCTTGGTGTCATGGAATATCTAGGTTACAAATTGACCATGAAAATATTTGAACAGAAGAAACAGTTAACCTAAGCTCAGACAACCTTTAGTATCTATGAAGGCAGTATTATGCTAATAATGGAGCCCAGAGAAGTGAAAAATGCTAGTGATGTTAAGTTTAGAAAGTTTAAGGTTTCCAGCCATATGTCAGACACAAGCTTATTTGCATGATTTCTCAATCTTGACTTTCTTATTTGGCAGATCATTCTGACACAAGAATACTAGGAATAGTGCTTCTTCCTTGAAGGGGAAAAAAATGATGCCTTTCATTACCAAATACTGAAGAACTAAAGGATTATTCAAAACAAGTTTCTGAATAGAAATTGCACTTAGAGACTGGAAGGAGGTATTTTTACCCCCTTTCAGTAGTACCCGCAAGACAAGGGCATGTCATTATCAATAAAAACTTGTTAATACCTTCTTTTTTGGGGAGGGGGGGCGGCTTGAGCTCACTGTGTGTTGGTTTTGTTTTCAAAACAGTATGGCAGAGAACATCAATTAAAATTGAACTTTAGTATTCATGGAAATTATCCAATTCTCAGCAGTCATTTCTGTCTTCATATATGGAGATAGCTATACTAAAATATATGCAATTGCAAATTATAAAAGTCATTATCCAAACAATCAAGATGTAAAAGAGAATCTCTTATTGTAAACAATGTTCAATGTCGGAATATTAAGATGTAAATGGTGTATAGAGAAAATTACAAAACCTTTCCATCGTCTCCCCAAGATTTTGCATCCCTCAAACAATCTTCTAATCATAAAACAAAAATCCCAACCCGGTACCAGTAATGTGTTCTTGGTTTCAGTGTTCTGTTTTCCACATATCCAAGTTTACCTTCACTTTTAGCAGCTCAATAAACAATAGTGAAACCATTATCTGAAAATTGGAAAAAAGGAAATTAGAAAAGAAAAGTACATTCAGGAGTTCAAAAGCCGTTATGTACGCATCCTTTTTTTATTTTTATTTTTTTTTAATAAGTGAGGGGTGTCAAATGTATGTAAATGGTAACTTTTAGATACAGCGAACTTCCACAAGTAGTCAGCCAAATTCAAATTTGGATAGGATTCCCAATCTGAATGGAGGTTAACTATCGATAGAAAAATAATGTTTCTTTTTTTTGGAAAATTCCCCACTACCTCAACTGCAAATTTGAACAAAAATTTCAGGAAATTAAATTAAATTTGGGAATTGGCCCCAACATTGTGAAATAATAATAATAATAATAATAAATTGGTGTAACATAGCAGAAATAGAGAAGAAAAATAATCACATACCTCTAGCAAGATGCATCAGAAATACCGGACAATGCCAGCTTTTACATGCAATAAGTTATTTTAAAATTTGTGTCTCTCTCCCAACTATAGTCAATGCTTCCTCTATGGCTTGGATGAAAGTGGCAATCTTGTATGTGAAAAATCCCACCAGCATTGGTATCAAATCTAAGTGCATGAATCCATATTCTGGAACAAGTATTCTGCAGGCAAACACAGTGTTTTCAGACAGCTAAAATCAGAGAGGTATAGCTAATGAACCCAGCTTATCTACCTGACGATGACGAAATTTAGAATATTCTGAAAGGTTATATAGGCCCCACCGATACAACAATCTCCCCACTATAAGTGCCACATAGAGAGGAATATGTTATGTGGGAGTATGGTTGAACCTCCATGGTTTAAGCCTTCTTAGATTGGATGAAATCTAAAGTTAATAAATGTTTGGTTATGAGTTTAGTCAAGTCCTAAACTTGGTGGGATGTAGTTGAGTCTTTAGAATTTAAAGAGCCTTATTTTGTTAGAAATTTCCTATTCTAAAAACTTTCCATTTTCTTAAACTTTATTCCTTTCTTTTTTTTTATATATTTAATTATAAAGTTTCTAGTTTCTAAAGCTTTCACTAGTCTTATTTTGTTACTAAGACATCTTTTAATTATTTTAGGAATCCTAATTTAAAAAGTAAGAGTCCTATTTTAACCAGTAGAATTTAGCAAGTAGGTCTTATGATTCTCTATATAGCAAGAGTTGTAGACATAATTACAACCAGTGACTAATGAAATTTTCTATAGCTTTTGCATTCAATCGATGGTATGATTCCATTGATTATCTTCTAGGATAGACTCCTAGAAACCCTGAGTGAGACTCTAAGGTTCATCTTTTTTATTATTATTATTCTTCTTCTTCTTTATTTTAATTTACAACACTACTTTAATTTCCTTTTACCCACAATTAGCCCTTTCTTTAACGTTAATCTCAATCCTAAATCCCTTGCCTTTTCACCATAAATTCTAAGTCCTAACGCTACCTTTCCTTGAAAAGCCTAAAATTCCCAATCTGTTCAGAGTTTCTAGCAAGCATTTTCTTTGATTTTTTACTAAATTCCCGATTAAACCATCACAACCCTTATTCCATCCAAAAACCCTTTTACTACCACCCCTTGCACAAAACCAAGAGAAGACAAGCTTTCAGCCCACCTACAAGCTTAATCTCTAGTTGAAGGGATGTCCTATATCAGTTTGGGTATCAAAACAAAAGTTCTTGGTTTCAAGTGCATGTAACTAAGGAATTGAAACATTTATGCAACCACGAATTCCTTAAATAATTTTAACAACCAAGACACAATTTCAGCGAGAATAGAGGAGATGTTCACCACACATAAATCATAAAGGAAGAAATCGCAAAACTTAATATTCGTCTTAATGAAATAGTGAAAATTTGGGAGAAGAGTCAAGATAAATGACCAATTGAAGATGAAGATGAGAACCATTACACCAAAAAATCTATAATGAGACCACGTAACGAACAAGTTAATTTCATCATCGAAAATTAATGAAGAAACACGATGGAAGAGGTTTACGAGGTACAGGTGTAGGAAGGTTCAAAAACTTCAACAAGACAACGATGTGACCTAAAAAGTGCGTAAGGTAATTGTTGATTTTATGGAAAGTTGAGCCCAGTAGTTTCC
This sequence comes from Liquidambar formosana, assembly GCA_039720395.1. Classification (NCBI taxonomy): domain Eukaryota; kingdom Viridiplantae; phylum Streptophyta; class Magnoliopsida; order Saxifragales; family Altingiaceae; genus Liquidambar; species Liquidambar formosana. The sequence goes on along the minus strand of CM077824.1, from coordinate 13,645,086 downwards.
TTAATTTTATTATGTCCATGGAAATATTATTTTCATTGGTACTCTATACCCAAGAATAAGAAGATTCACTTTGTAAAGGGGAAGTTGAGGGAGCAGCACGTTTATGATGGTATAGTGTTGAAGATAGGAGGATTATTACTAATGATATGTTTCAGAGAAGGAGACCTTTTTGTTTTCTTCCACATTGGTGCATTATGTGCAAAGTGGTGGGAGAGAGTATTGATCATCTCTTTATGCACTGTCCAGTGGCAGAAGTTGTTTAAGGTTGCTGGTGAGTTCTGGGTGGCCCCAGGTTCTACTGTTCATATGTTTGAGATTATTTTTAGGGGATTTAGGGCTGGGAAGAAGGCTATTACACTTTGGAGATGTGCAATCCTTGCAGTTTTTTGGGTTATTTGGTTGGAAAGGAATGCAAGAGTTTTTGAGAATGAGGACTCGTTAATTGGACTGTGGGATCGACTTCATTTTTTGGTCTCTTTTTGGGCATCCACCTAAGGCTTTTGAAGGAATTCCACTGTTTGTTATTAAATCTGATTGGAAATCAGCTTGTATTTAGTCTTTTTCTTTTATGTTATTTTATTATGTGTTTGTTGCTTAGGTGGACATCTTGCTGCTCTTTTGTATCTCTTTCTCTTTTTTAATAAAATGAGTTCTTGTTGCTGATAAAAGAAATAATGATAATAATAATAAAAATGAACGCCTCTATGGGACCAACCAACCACCTACAAACACGTGGAACAAGATAAAGTTAAAGATGAAGGAACACCTCCTTCAAACCAATTATGAACAAGCCTTGAATACTAAGATGTTTTCTCTCAAACATGGTATTAAGTTACCTCAAGAACCCATGGAGGAGATTCACTGACTATTCAAAATTGGGTGGAGGAAAGTGAAGCTCAGTTTATTGCCCTTTTGAATAGAGATTCAACATGAGATGGCAGCCACATGTACTTGTACTTTTGATGATGTTTATCAACTTGCCCTTGAAGTTGAAGAAGCTATTAAGTTATTAAGTTTTGGTCTTCTAGACATCCGGAATCTCAAGCCAACGAGTCTTTTTCTAACCAAAAAACAAAAAAATCCTCTAAAAGCAATCAATTTCAACAACTCTTAACTGTTTGAGTAGTGGGCACAGCAACCAGAAAGCATCTAATGTGGTTAATAGATATACAAATAAAGGCAAAACTCCTATGGCTAATTGTGCAAAACAAGCTAGTGTTACTCGATAAGTGTGGTGGTCATGGTCATTATGCCATTGTGTGTCCAAGCAAAGACAAAAAAATTTTGCATTGAAGAACCAACCCTACAGGCACAATAGTATACTATTCTGGTATACAAAAAACCTTATAAAGGTACCTTTCATTGAAAAAGTTAAAAGCTATCAATCTGTCCAGAAATTTCAGCAAGGTTTTTCTTTGATATCTTACCATATATCCCCTTAAACCATAATCAAATTAACCCTCATTCCATCCGAAAACCCTAATACCACCGTCCCTTTCACAATAACTAGTGAAGACAAGTTTTTAGCTCACCTACACTTGAATGCAGGCAACCATAATCTCTACTTGAAATGCTGCCCTATGTCACTGCCTTTACCCCGCTAATAGGTCCATGATTCAGAATGATTAACTTATGAAATGGGATGAACATGAAAAAATTTTATTTTTCATTTTTTCTTTTTACCTACTGCGCCATTTGAAGAAATTCATTATCACAGATTTATCACAAAAGCTATTTATCAGAAAAAATAGTAATGAAAATAGTAGATGTCTTCTCTTGAAATCCTACTGATAGCTCAAAAACATTTGGAAGAAGGGGGGGGGGGGGGTGTTGAAGAAAAACAAATTTCTCTCAATCCAAAGGATATGTAAAACATAATGGACTTGAACATGTGAACCTAGTGACTTAACCACCCTAGCTTAGTCAATCACTATTGCAAAATTGAATGAACCTCATATGAATTGAATATAACTGATGCAGGACAACCTCAAAACACATAAGATCGAAAAATAAATAGAGAGAGAAAAGAAAAGAAGCTTGAAAAGAAGCAAAAAGAAGCTAAACACCAAGGAGTTGGCACCTAGGGGGGGTTTGGAGTTGGCATAAAACAAGCAAGAAAACCCTAAGAGTTGGCGCTTCGGGGGTATGGAGTTGGCACCACACCTAAAAGAAACTCAAATCTTTATTAATCCATGGTTGATTTTTTTAAGAGATATAGAGTCTTTATATAGACCCCAAGTAGATCAATCATAATCATGGTAATTACTTGATCCTAAATTCATGGAAATTAAAAAGCAAAAACTCATAAACTCCATAAATAAAACCAAGTACATATGATAAATCTTGATTTTCAAGCAATAGAGCCGTGGGCTAGGTCCATGTCCCCATCAACAAACTGGATTCACTGGCCAACATGCAAATGGCAAACTGTACTATTTTCAATTGAGTAGAAATAAGTCTTGAACAACTAATGGAGAATTGACACTACACAGGCACACAAGTTTGAAGCAGAAAATCTCAAGAAAAAGAAAAAGAAAAAAAAGGATAAAAAGGGTAGAGAATGATTCAAACACAGATAAACAAAAGAGGGACAATAACTTGTATAATGCAACAATCAGAGGTCAACAAGAAAAAGGCCAAGATGAATCCTCACAAGAAATTTTAAGCAATAATTTGCAACTATAGGTTGGATTTCCAGCGAAAGGAGCCCTCATGCTAGTAGATGAATCAACATGCAAAAGCATCTGGCAGATGTACTTACCCATTCCACCGGTTATAAATCATAACCAAAACAACAGGAACCAATAGCCTCGGCTGCGAAATTGCTCCCCTGCAAGTGGATATTTAGTAAGTTCAAAAATCTGGTAACCAGTCATCTTAGCAGTCTAACTCAGGAAGGGCACAAAGATAAAAATATATCTTCATTTCTATCTGATTCAATCACAGTGAATAGAAACTTCATGCATGCACGATTATTGCCCAATTTGAAGGCCCATCCAAGGTTGTCAACTGAACCCCTTGAATAGTATCTACTATCTACTTAAATAATGTCCACTGTAATCCTCTATGGACAAGATTATAGACACCAATCATAAATTTTATATGAAAATAGAACAAGAGCAAAAAGAATAAAAAATCCAGTAAAGCATTATCAAGGAGGGGAAATGTTGCAGAGAAGTTTGGAGTATTATAAGCTAGCACATCACATCAGACACCAAAAATGTGCCTCCCTTATTCGTCTTTCCTTGTTTGTAGGTGGGCTGGACTAGATACCTGACCTTTTGCTTGAAATATTTGGTGGCACTTCACTTAGAATTGGAGAACAGCTTTTTAACTATTATGTGTAGGATACTTCTCCCTATCAACAGTTAAAGTGGCAGATAAATGCCAACACAAGAAGCTTCTCAAAGCAATTTGGAAAAGTACAAACATGCCCAGTTCTATTTGCTTCTGAATGTGTTTAAAAGATTGTATGTATGTGTAATATTGTTGGGTCCACGATAAACATTTTACAGCATCCCTTATTTGATATTGCAATTATGTTGTTTATATGATAACCAAAATTTTTGGACTTTACCATTTACTATTTAAGAAGGTCCTTTGGTTCTTCCACACCCAAAACCACATAAAACATGTTCCTCTATGTAAATACCCATATGGTCATGTTAGTGTCAATTGAATTTAGGTTCTAGTATCTAGTGTATTGTATTCATGTTGAAGACAACAATCAAGTCAGTGCCCACAAGATAGGTTCACAATGACACTCAAAGGAATTAAAAGAGGTGGACAAGTACCACTGAAATTTAGGCAATATTGTTTAATGCTTCTCCTTTTGTTAGTCATTTATGCAGTTATGCTAGCTGTAATTTATTTAATTTTCTAACTTTTATAAAGTTGTAAGAGAAATTTAGTTCATTTCGTTTAGTTAATGAAAATGGATGAGTTGAGCGGAAAGATAAGAAATTATAGGCAAGAAATGAATCCATCCACGAGAAGACAAGAAAATAAATATAGGCTAAGATGTTCAGGTCATGCGCATTGAAGAGTGAAGACCAATGATTGCGCCAAAAAGGAGTATTTTGATTCAAGTTGAGGGCACCACAAGCGGTCAATGCTTGTGACATAGGACAAGACGGCGTATGTCTTAGAAATATAATTATATAAATGGTCCTACATAGAGCAAAATAGAATTTGTGTAGCCACCCTCAAGTAGTTAATATAAAGCTTTGTTGAGTTGCATTTATTCATGTGGATGACTTCGCTTTAACATTAGTTCACAAAAAAAAGAAAAAAAAAATTATCAATATATGAGATAATAGCCACGAATTTGACATTACGAATACAAACTAAATGAAATGTAACTTTCAACCAAGTTTGCATGACACCAGATTAAACAGTGTTTTTTGACCAATCAACAATGGGCAACTTCACAACCAGTACTTGAAGCAACTACCAAAATACTTTATGCCACCAAATATTCTGCTTCAGTTCAAGTTGTAGCTGGACAGTAAGCCACTTTACATTCAGTATTTTGGAAGAATCCAAGAATATTAAAATCAAGTCCAAACTCTAGTCAAAGTGATTTTTTTTTTTGGCCGTGGGGGGGGGGGTACTTATTAGATTAACTCCGCCTATATCGTGCTAAAGATCTTATATATCCCATAACTGGTCCCAAGAGCAGATAAAGGAGGAGGGTTGTGGTTGGTTGACTGCCGATGTAAAACTATAGTAATGCCTAATGAACATGCATCCAAATACGAAAACAAGTTGGGGCAGCATTCCCTACTTGCAACAGGTTGTATCTGACCCCGTATACAATGAAAAAATGGGCAAGGATTGATAAGGCCTTCTCTTGAAACAATGTGCTGCATTGGCACCCAGTGAGAAATGAGTAAGGATTCTCCAACTTTAATGGATGGATGTGGATAAAGAAGTTAGTCCAAGAAAATAGGATTCGTTCAACAACTTGGAACATAGGAACATCAATAGGTACAAGGATGGTTAGTAGATATGATGCTTAGAAGAAGAGTAAATATTACTTGTTTACAACAAACTAAGTGTGTGGCTGAGAAATATAGGAAAAAGATGGAATATCAATTTTGGTACTGAAATGGACAAACATAAGAATGAAGTTAGGATGATCACAGATCAAGATTTAAAAAAGGTTAAGAGAAAAAGTGATAAAATAATAGTAATAAAATTTATACAAGTGGAAGAAATGATCAATATTATTAGCGTTTGACTACTTATGCACCTCAAATATGATTAGATGAATTCATTAAGCGACAATTTTACGAGGATATGGATGGACTAATTCAAAAGATATGTGATGGGGAGAAGATCTTAAGATCTTAAAAGGAGGGGACTTAAATGGTCATATAGGAATGACTAGGGGAGGATATGAGAGAACTCATGGGGAATGTATATGGAATTGAAGAGAGGAATGAGGAAGGATATATTTTCTAAAAATTTTCTATGGCATATGATCTTGTAATCATTAACATTTGTTTAAAAAGAGATATCAACATCTAAAAACATTTAATAGTGGATCTAATATTAATCATATAGGTTTTTTTCCTTCCTATGAAGATGGATCAAGGAGTTTGTAAAGATTGAAAAGTAATACCTGGACTCTGTAGAACGTAATTATACAAAATAGATTAGTCACTTGTGGTAGTATGTATTATGAGATGGAAGAGAACAAATAGGAAAATTAACCACCCAAAAACTAGGTGGTGGACTTGAAAGGAAGGAAAAAAAATTATTTAAAGACAAAATAGTAAAAGAAGGAAAATGGAATCTAGATGAAGAAACCAACACTGTGGAATGAAATGATCGGTTGCATTAGAAGAGTCTTAAAATAATTCTTGTAATGTAATGATCATCAACAAATGAATAAATTTTGTTATTCAGTAAGGAATTTGCATGAAAGTCATCAAGGTTTTAAACTCCCAAGAAAATAATTGCAAGGTCATGCGTATATAATGAATAGTCAGCCATTACAGATAGTAAGCATCTGAGAGTGAAGGAGTAATGTAACACATACTTGATAAGCCCCCTAGCTCCATCTGCCATGGAATCCACACTGCTCCCAAGCATACGTATGTACACCAAAGAACCAAGAAACCCAGCACCAAAGCTGAGAACAGGAAAAGACAGTTTAATATCAAATGTCGTGGAAAGATATAATCTTTACAAAACTTTCAAATCATCAAATGTTTCGTTAAGAGCTGGACAACTTCAAGAAAACTCCCTTCACTTCTATCTTGCTTTAGAGCAATCCATTTTAAAGGGATACTGACAACTTGTGGGCTATTTCTAAGTTAAGATGTTCGAAATAGTTAGCCTTATGGACCTCTGAAATACCCAGCAAGGCATTAAGAATTGGAGGTTTAAGAATATAAAACTGGTAGAACCAACAAACAAATCGCATGCATGCACAAACACACACACACACACACACACACACACACACACACACACACATATCGATGTTTATTTATTTATTATTGTTACTATTATAATCTATCCAAAATGCAATGATGTCCAACAAAACATTATACATAGTCTTCTAAAACGGTAGTTTAAAAAATTCACCATTGAATATGTCTAGAAAATAGAACCTATATACACAATCTTATAATTCATAACGCATGGTTGTCAAAACGCCTGGGCAAGGTTGAGAGATGACCCTGCTGATAGCCCAAAGGCCCATGTGAAATGTTTGCTACACTATTACATAATCTATATTATTAAAAGAATTCACTTTGTCGTTGGATTGCACCTAGAATTACCAAAAATCCCTTAAAATTTCATTAGGCTAATAGATAGTTTAGTAATTTCAAAACTTGAAAACAGTTACCACCCAACATTTTCTCCTACTTCTCCTCACTCTCCAACTCTCTCTCTCTCTCTCTCTCTCTCTCTCTCTCTCTCTCTCTCTCTCTCTCTCATGTTTATCTCCTAATTTTTTTATTAAAAAAGAAGAAATAATTCCCTCTCTCTCCACATTCCTATATCTCTTCTCCATACTACATAATCAGTCATTAAGTCTTCACTGCTAAGTAGTTTGATGTGTATAATAAAATAGTGAAGAACATGCTATAAGTCTGTAACTAGAATATTCTTTCCTACCAAAAAAAAAAAAAACAGAATAAGGAAACAAAAGTAAGGGGGAAAAAGTAACAAAGTTTAAAGTATAATCACCTCTCCAACCCATCCATATTATCTTAAATTTAACATGTATACGAAAAAGACCTATACAACAAGAGTGGGATGGATCAAGTGGAAAAGTGCTTCCAGAATGTTGTTTGATCGTAGAAGTACCTATTGAGAAAAAGTTTTACAAAACTGCTATAAGAAAATTTAATCTTTACTGTAAAAAATGGTTGCAGTCAAAAAACAAACTCAACTCAACCAAGCATTATTCCCAACTACATGGGGTCAGCAACATGAATCCTTTTACGCCATTTAGTTCTATACTTCTATCAAGGGCCGTGTTTGCTGTTAAAGTCTTCACACACACGTCCTTTCTCACCACCTCTGAACACATTATCTTAGGTCTTCCTCTTGTTCTATTAAGGCCTTCGACTTGAACTAAGTCACTCTCACGTATAGGTGCATTCATAGGTCTTCATTGCACATGACCAAAACCATCTTAGACGATTTTCCCTCATCTTCTCCTCAATTGGCACTTCCAATACCTTCTCACGAATGCATTAATTTCTTATTTTATCTTTCCGTGTATTATCTCCTATCCATCTTAACATCATCATCTCTGCTACATTCATTTTCTGCATATGTTGTTTCTTAGTTGCCCCACATTCCGTATCATAATTGATCAAACAAATTTAGACTAACCAAAATGGGGAAGTTCAACTGGGGGGTGACTGGCAAAACAAGAAAGACTAAATAAGAATTTAATGCATGGACGAAAACTTAAGGTGACACCGAGGATAGAATAAGGGGAAGTTGTCTAAGATGGTTCAATCATCTGCAATTAGACTAATGAATGCAATAGTAAGGAGGAGTAATACAGTTCAACAGGTGCCATAAGGACAAGAGGAAAGTCAAAAAAATGTCGATCAAGGCTGTGAGAGAAGCCATGAGTTCTGATGACTGGAGGAGGATATATCCCTAGATGATTAGTGTAGCCAACCCGTCGTAGTCAGAATTTAAGGCTTTATTGAGTTGAGTTCAATCAACTAATTTTAAAAACAAGTTTGAAATTTTATAAAACCAAAAAGGGTATTATTGTTAAAAAATATATGACAGAAATTCAGTATGAAAAAAGTAGGGAATTTAGTATTTAATTTAAATTCCCTAACAAAATCTTATCTGTCAACCACCACTGCTGGAGAGCAACATTTCCATAACAGTGACCACAAAATGCTTATATATTATGATAAAAGCTTCACAAACTATATGTGAAACTATAAGCTGCATATATTTTTAATTCATTTTTTGCTTAAAATACTTAAAAATGGTGTAGTTTTCGATTTAATATTATTATCCTAATTACCTGGGAAAATTGGGTGACTGCTAAACACAAAGTGAACTGCATTGCATACACGGAATAAAAGAGTAAGCCTAGCCTAGTCATGCCTAGGTGATCACTCACATGGCCCTGAAAATAGAGCCGTGGTGCCCAGGCATGCTGAAGTGAGAATTCCAATTTTGCCATTGGCATGAAGCAGTCAAACTAATTTTTCCATTCTTAATAAGAAATATTTAATCACAAATAGTCAAGTATTAAATTGATGGCTACCATTAAATCACTGGGTAGACTAAAATTCATTGCAACATTAAGTGTAAATACTTTTCTCAAACTACTGGGTGTTTGGACATATCAAATACAGGACTATTTAAAGAAGAAGAAGAAGAAGAATAAAAAGAGGGCGGGGGGGAATGAAAAAAGCAGCTTCACAGAAGATACAGCTGAATCTTAATATTCACCACGCAGTCAGTTAAATCACCCACCCAAAGCAACAAGCATTGAGACGAACATACGAAACCACATTCTGAGAGATGGGCATGTGGGGAAACTTATACTATCAAACTGGAACCACAAATGCATTATAAAATTCAAAAACCATGCCATGATGCACTTACCTGGCTGCAATTTCAGGAGAATAAGAAACATAAGCTGAGACTAAACCAACACCACCTATACCTACTGTAAGGATTTGCAACTTCCTCTTCAACTACAAAAATAATTCCCAAAAAAAAAAAAAAAAAAAAATGGAAGTCAACAAAAAATTCTGCAATTTTCAAACACAAAAAGGGAACCAACATTAACAAATGACGAGAAAGATGTAATTGTACTTTAAAGTATTGTTCCCTTGACTGAGCAGCCAATACTTTTGGGTCCCCACGAGGCCGCCTCAATTCACGAAACATCACCTCCTGCAGGTGAGTTAAATCAAAAACGCAACCCCAAAACACACACACACACAAAAGAAAAAAAATGAGGCTAATATTCCTCATGCCAAGTGATATTGCAAATGACTCACACTGCCTCCAGTGGCAGCCTTTGTTGCTCTATCCCATTTCTCCTGCTCACGTCGTGTTGGTGCCAATTTCCATTTGGGTGACGTTCTGCCACTGGTCTGATAATCATTTTGTCTCAAAATTATAAAAAATAAAGTAAAGATATAAGTGCAGACTCAAATTCAAAATGCAGAGCCACTCATCCTACCTGGGTTGCAGGCTCTACTTGCGGTTTAAACACAGTCTTTGAAGGTGCGGTTAGCTCTTTGCTCAAATCAACTTCCAAACTATGTAACCATAATTCAAACAAATTATATATACATATATAAAAAAAATCAAAAATCAAATCCAATATAGTAATTAAAATATGTAATATGAGTGAGGGTAAACCTGTCTAGGCTCATAACTCTATTAAGGCTAAGAAACCCAGAAGGCTCATCCTGCTTACATCAAAATTATTGATTTCAGAAAAAAAAAAAAAAAAAAATTATTTAACAATCAAACCAGAAAAATTTATAAACAAACAGAACCTATTTGATTTCATTTACAATTATAGGCTCTGTTTGGTTCCCCGAAACAAATGAGGAAAATAAACTTAAAGTCCTACATTTTCTGCTGGATGGAACCTAAGAAAACGAAAAGGTTTCAATTTTCACCTCAGCCAAATAATTGTGCAAGACTCAGTTGAATTTGTCATGTCATTTTGTAAATAACCGAAGGACCAAAAATGCAAGAACTCGATTTTTTTGCTCCTCTACTTTCTCAACAACATAAAAATTCAAAACCAAAGCAAGCCTAATATATACTAAGGTGAGATATTCATTTTTTTAGTTTTTAAAACCAAATAACAAATCACTCAAATTTGAAGTTCTTTTCTTTCCCTCCCGTTTTTTAGCAACCAAACGGAGAATTACCACAAGGTAAACCACCCAATTCGTTTCACAATCAAATTAAATAATTTAACCAGAGAATTCATCCAAAAACACACAAATACAGACTTAAACCTATGTACAGATACACATACATACACATAAGGTAGAACTGTAGAACAGATATTGACTGAACCTTAACAGGAGGGAACTGAGGTGAAGAAGAAGAATCAGGGTCCTGAATCAATCTTTTCATCCGACCCATGAAGTCTTTGTTCCAAATATAGTCATCGGAAGTCAAAGGGTCCTCTTCTTCGCCTCCCCAGTACTTGCGAAGCTTCGTTGTCGTCGGCGGCCCACCGTACTCCCCCGGTGCAACCCCGGTGGACCATTTGAGGGGCTTCTTCTTGGGGAGGACGATCTTGGTCTGTCTAGGGTCCGGTGGAGGTGGTGTTGCAGAGTCCGGAGAGATGGGTATTGAGATGGATGTCACTGAGACGTAGCTCAGTACCACCATTGTCGTTGATGATGAGGTTACAAGGGTTTTAAAATTGAGACTTCACAATTTTGGTGGTTCCGGTGGTTATTTTCGTTTGATAGCTTGGAAATAAAAATAAAATTATTAGTTAAAAATGAAATGAAAGGAAAAATATCTGGTGGTGATATGTGATGGTGATGAGTTCTTATGAGGTGAGAGGAGTTTGAAAAAGAAGAGGACACCCTTTCTGTTTTTCATTTTATGTGCCACGAAAGTTTTTTTTTTTCCCTTTGTCAAAATGTTTAGGATGGATTGTAAGAAACTACCATGAACTAGGCAGTCATTTTATTTTTTTATTTTTTATTTTTTATTTTTGTAAGCCTTTTATTTTTGCAAGCCTGTCCGTACTAATTTGTGTGTATTTCGACTAAATCCTTTTCCATACAATCTTAAGAATGTACTCTCTCATATCAACTTGATGTATTTTAAGAATTAATTTCGAAAATGCTTCTCACATGAATCGAATTCAGGTTGATAAAATAGAAGAATTCTCTTCCTATCAATTGGACTAACTGCCTTAGATGATTAGATTTTAATTTACTACCTGAATTTTTAATTGCAACAATTAATTTTCAAACTCTTTGATCCTTTCCAATTGAGTATTACCTTTAGCTGTCCTTGTCTGACCAAACGTAAAAGAGTCATGTGAATGCAAGACTGTACAAACCTACGTTTGCATGTAATATACCAATTTTGCCGATTAGCTTTTTTATCTCCCCCTTTATCTTAAGATTAAATGTGGTAATCTTTTTGTCTCAAAAAGACCAAAAAGTCATTTTATTATTATTAAGAAAAATGTAAATGAGATTTATCAGCTCGTACTCTATAATTTTGTACCCCTGACTCCAAAAGCAAAAACAAAATAAAATAAAATAATTTTCTTCCATTTCTTGGCAACCAAACAGTTGGTAAAAAAGGCCTGAAAAATGTGACGGTAAAAACTGCCTATAAAATAAATGGAAAGATATATATCAGGCGAGTGAATCTAGTGGCTTGATATGTGTCATGGATCTATATCCTACATCGGATAGGCACTGGGGAGTCTTGGGCATATAAATGGGGAGAACAACTCCACCTAATGGGCTAGCCTATTGGGTTGGAGACCCGACCCATGATAAGTGGTATCAGAGCAAACCTGATCCCTTATCTGATGTCACGCCAAGCACCTGGGCTCACGAGATACTGAGAGCGTATATGACTCGCGAGGGGTATAGGGTGTGGACAAGTAGGCAAGGTGGGCCCAACCATGACGAGGGTGTTGTGCGGGTTGGATAGGAGAGAATATCATGGATCTCTGTCCTACATCGGATAGACACTAGGGGAGTCTTGGGCATATAAATGGGGAGGGCAACTCCACCTAATGGGCGCCTATTGGGTTGGAGACCCGACCCGTGACATATGGCAAGCTTTTCCTAACAATTAGCCCGTGCCAAAATTTGGAAGGCAAGCGTTTACTAAACTTATTTCACTTAAAGCATCATCACTTGATTAATGTCAAAAATATTGGAAAACAAGGATATTGGCAAAAGATAGGAAAAGACAACAAAAGAAAAGGAGTCGCCACCTCATTTTTTAAGGAAAAGATGAAAACCGTAAAATGTTTTATTTCCAAAACCTCATGACTCCATTTCAAAAGGAAAGGCAAAGTCTTTAAAACCAGAAAATTGGATTCGGGGGCTAAGTTACGATGTGGGAAGGTTCTGGGCTAAGCCCATAGGCACCCACATCGCCCAAGTTGATCTCTTAATTTGATTGGGCTAATTTAATGACTTAACCACATGCAAACTAATATCAATCAATAAAATACAGCATGCATATCAATCACAAATCCATCCTACTCCTCTAGCAATCATATGTGATGGACAAATTCATCCTAATCCACTAGCAATCATATAAGATGGACAAACAAACAAAACAAAGAAAACAAAACAAAACTAGGATACTTAGATCCTAGGGCGAACTTGAACATCAATTGAGCGCCTACATACCATGCATAGAAATACATGGATCAAAGTCCACGTAGTTCGAATAGAATAGGGTTAAATCCTAATACGGACTCATGGTAAAAACCCTAGGTTTCCTTATTCGAAATATATTGATAAATAAACCAAGTTTGAAACAATTGAGGAAAAGGTACTTTATTTGATAAGGAAGCCTTTGGAAATCATCATACGTCCATATTAAGAAATAACCCTAGGAAGGAGAAAAGAAAGAAAAGTTAAGAAAAGTGAATTAGGGCACTTTCACACCCTACTTACCTTGTGCAATTGTCTCCATGCAATAGCAAAATTAAGCGATAACAACTTTATTTGTAATAAGGCAATTATTGCCCCTGTTTGCACCCTTACAAGTGCTCACAATCATGCAAAAAGAAAAAAGCACTAATCTAGACAGAATCATATTAAGGCCTAAAATCATCCATTAATCATGCAAACAACAAGAATAATGAATAAGCAAGTACCCTAACACAATCCTACATGCAATGACTTAGCTAACATGCATAGAAACCAAGGAATCCACCAATATGAATGCAAATCTAGTATGATTCAACTATATGCAGCATATATAGAATGACTATGATAAGCAACAACTCAAAAAGTTAAACTAAACATGCTGTATGAAACTTTTGTGAATTTAGGGTTACCGAAACCCTATTTTCACAAATATGCCTAACAACCTATGCAACGACTCTAATATATGCTCAAATCATCATGAATATCATTCATATTATATATATTAACTAACAGAAACATCAATTTATGACAATAATCACAGCGAATAAGCTATATGAACTATGCATGATTTAAGAAGAGAGATAAGATGACACCTTCAAAACCTTAGCAAACCAAAGTTTTTCAGGCATATAAAACCATAAATCCTCTTAAAATCATTCATATCATATCACAAATGCATTGAGTTAACCTAGCATGGGGAACTACTACATGCACTAGAACTATCATAGAAGAAGAAGGAGAAGAAGAAGCAGGAAAGCTTAAGTTCAGCAATTGAAAGGATGTTTACCTCTTGTAGAACCTCTCTTGCTTTCAAAGTCCTTGTTCTCTTGCTTGTCTAGGGTTGAAAAGCCTCCTATTGATGTCTTTCTAGCTCTCCAAACTCGTAGCTCATTCTCTCTCTAAGTATAAAGTGCACTTACAGCCCCCCTATGTACTGAATATCATGTTCTTTATATAGAGGATTGACCTCATGAACCAATGGTTAGGATTAATTCATTAGATAATGATCTTAGGGCTATTAGAGACTCTCTTGGTGCTCAAACAACTCAAAGTTACTCACTTTTAGAAGGAAACAAGTTGCAAAGGTGGAGAAACCCGTCAAAAGAGGAAGGAAGAGGTAGACTCCCATTTAAAAACAGATTCCCTCGGGCGACCGTCTGGGCCTACCATCTGGGCTTGGACGGCTGACCGTCTGGCCCCAGATGGTCACCCGAGGGCTCCCATCAGCATTCCTCGGTTAGACTCCTTCGCCTTTCGGAAGTTTTTCGGGGGTCAAATTAAGTCCGATTTTAACAAAATAAAAGCCAAAACGACCGTGGTTTGATGAAGAACATATTTTTAGACATTTTAGGACAAAAATCATTAACCATGGGTGCATGGTTAGGCTTTACAAAGGCGGCTAACCGCTGTGCACTACTGTCGCAAAGTTAGGGTTTGCACACAAGGTTGAGCCAAATGCTTTCCAAACCAAAATCCAATCTTTTAAAACATGATTATGATGTAAATAAAACCCAATTGAAGTTAAATAAGAGAAAATTGAGTGGGTCTTATGAGTCAATTTAAGCAAACTAAGAAAGGGTCTTTTAGCCAACTTGAACCGTTATGAGCCGAATTGATCTCAAACCATTAGTTCATCAAATTGACTCTATATATAGACTTTATATATCAATATGAACTCTAATTGACAACTTGGAGATCATTTCAAAGTCAAATGGAAAAGATACGACTTAAAAGACAATAATGCCCTTAAAGTCACAAAATCTCTAATTGACTATTGAAACCTCCTCCAAATCAAACGAAAATTCATATGCATGATCCTTAATGCCTTAAAAACCTAATGCAAATGCCTAGACTCAAAAATAAAATAAAAACTTACATGAAATGATGACCTCTAACTAGGGTGACAAAAATGGGGTGTGACAGCAGTAACCAAAGAATTTAAAAGAAGTAATCAGTACAATTCTAAAGCATTACAAAACATCATCAAATGGTAAGATTGTGATAACAAATAATCACATCAAATTTAATTGTAACCCATTTCCTAAGATGCTTATCACTGTTAAGATCACTCGTGTTAGGAATAGTAGTATTAGTATTATTTCTCTTTATGGCTAACCGTCCTAAAATTGTTGGAACCAAATACAAATTTTACCTCAAAATAGTGAAGTATATGAAATTAGGTTGAGTTGAGGTGTGGACTAACACTACTACAAAAACGTTGATAGATGACTGTATTAAACAGTCATCTTTTAGCAAAACAGTCATCTTTGTTTTTTAAATAAACAGTCATCTCTTCAGGCGTCATCTTTTATCATCAAATAAGATGACCGTTTTTTACAGTCATCTTTGAGAGTAATAGATGACCATTTTTTAAAAACAGTCATGTTTGACTCAAAGAAAGAAGATCATTTATTCATTAATACGGTCATCTTTTGTGCTATAGATGACCGTTAAAAACGGTCATACATTCAACAAAACATGACTGGTTTTATCTTAAAAACAGTCATATATTAATATATAAGATAACTGGTTTTAACAATCATCTTATGTTCTTAAAAACAGTCATATATTACAATATAAGATGACTGTTTTTCACAGTCATCTTATGTTCTTAAAAACAGTCATATATTACTATATAAGATGACTGTGTGACTATATAAGATGACTGTTTTTCACAGTCATCTTATGTTCTTAAAGCCAGTCATCTTATGTATTAAAAGATGACTATAAAAAACAGTCATCTTATATATGGCTCCATTTTTTTTTTTTTTTGTTTTTTTTGGTGGTATTCATATACAAAAAATATGTCATATACTATTTACTACCCTACAAACCTGTTATTAAATTTGATACATCAACCTGTTTATACAAATTACTCAATAATTAAATTCTCAATATGAAATGAAAGAAATTAAGACAAATAGAAAAAATAGACAAATAAAATAACAAAGCAAATTAAATCACTCATTAATTATAAAACCATCATTTTCATTTCATTGGATTACAATAACATGGTTTCAAAAGTCACAATTCCCTTGACCTAACTAGTGCTACAATATTTTAGATGTTAAAATGAAAAACAAATCTAAAAAGGCAACATCTTCAAAAAAATTTCCTCTTTTGCCATGGTGCATGATTCAACTACACAAAAAGAAACCATCAGGTGAGAAACAAAAAAAAAAAAAAAAAAAAAAAAAGGAACGAATTAGAAGAGTGAGCATCCACAAAAGCTTTAGTGTTAGTTTGCTCCCATTTCTTTGATTCTATCAAAGCAAAATATCCCTTCCTCTATCTCTCTCTTTCTATCTCACCCACACACCTGCAAAAGGCAAAATCTATTTAACATAGTTCTATGTAACAGTGTGCTAATCACAAAAAGAAAGAGCTAAAAATGTAGAAATGGGAAAAAACAAAATCTCCACATATCATACCAGCTTTTGAACTAATTAAGGCCCAATCAATGTCAACATCAAATTTCTCCCTTTAGCATGCAAAATAAAAGCATAGAAATGCTCTATTACCTACAAAAAGCAAAATCCTTCTTCAGTTCTGTGTAACAATGAGCTACTAGCAAAAAGATAGATCTATCAACACAAAATACCCTACTTTAGATGATAAAAAAACACACATTCATTGTCTTATCATTTTAGAAAATTTTAACATAGGTCAAAATATAATGAATGTTTTCTACATTTTGTACAATTATTATTCTTGTCAAGGATGATTGAATTAGAATTCTTCAATCATTTTTCTTGTAGTGAAGAAACAAGAGAAGGTTCAAATGAAAGTTTTCAAACAAATTCCCAAATGTCTAAAACATGAAATATTAAAAGAGATAGATACAAAGTTTACCCTAAGTTCCTAACTATTTATAAATCTTTTAGATTTAGTAAGCACGCAATACAGATAATGTGTATGTCATTGAGAATTTTAAAAAAGGGGACTTTGGTCATGAGTCCTTGAAATAGGATTTGTAAAACTATAAGTCTAAGTGAAATTCTTATCCAGCCTAAAGTTCACCTTATATTTTCCCCAAAATAAAATACCCTTCAGCTGCAACCACCACAGATCTACGGATGGATTGACACCTTGTCCACCTCTTATCACCACAATCTTTACCCATTTCAATGCATAAACGATAGTATAAATTCCCATTTCATTTATACCAGCATAAGCAAGTTGTGTGTGTTTAGTTGTGCATAATAATAGAGGAGTACATATAAAACTATCTTTTTTTCTTTCTTCCTGTTCTTTTTTTTTTTTTTTTTGATCAGCAAAAGATAAGATCATATTATACATTAAGAACTAGGAAACAAAAAGGATATAACTCCACTCAAATACACTGCAATACTCACCCCAACACACGCTACCTAAGACAACAGCCCCTAGGCCAACCCAAATTTTCCCCCATTTGTGTATACAAATACCCACTAATGTTTTATGTGTACTAAGAAATCCTAGGAATAAAGAGGAATGACAAATGAAAAGACAAACCTTCAAATACTAGGGCCTAGCACTTAATTTATCGTAATGTTTCAAAAGGAAAAGAATGCATGTGTGCTTCAATATATAGCTACATATACAATTAGATTAACTTGATTTTTGTTAGGACTGCATTGCATTGAATCCATTGAAATCCTTATGCCACTTGATAGAGGTTAAAACTTTAATCCACCGTTCCTGAAAAGAGAAATATAAGGTGTTCACAAGTATGAATAAAACTTTTATACTTGATGAGTAAACTTCCATACTTGATGAGTCTTAAGTTTGTGAACAGCTTCACCAGCAAGCCAATACACCCCAAGAGAATGTTCAAACCTAGAATGCACAGCCCCCTAGATAAACCATGTGTGTCATACCTAAAACATATCAGAAACAAGGCTAAGCACGTGCCTAAAGTTAAATATATAACATATATTTGATATTTCACGCCTAGAAGCCTATAATGCACTTGAGTTACACTCAATATAAAAGTCATCATGCAGTTTGGTATTGAGTGTCAAGAATGTGGTGAAGACAACTTAGATCAAAAAAAAAAAAAAATTGTGAATTTATTATAAGTTTTTGTGAATTTATTTTATTTTCCCATAATTATAAACTAGCAGTAAATTCTAAAGGAGAATGAATTTGAGAGCACATTCTCGTTTAAGGAGAATGTGCTCTCAAATTCATTCTCCTTAAAAAAAAAAGGCAAACCAATTGATATAAGTAGAAACTCAATACTCTCCTTAATTTTTTGTTTCCAAAACAGAACCTTCTTCAACGTGTAAGGAAGAAGAAATATAAGCCAACCTTTAAGTCTATTACATTAAAAATAAATAAATAAATAAAGACAGAGACAAAGGCGGTGACAATAGTTGATTTAGCGGCTAGACATGGTTGGATGAACCATCAGGAGTTGCAATCGTACCTCTGATTGTTGTAGAAAAATTGAGGCAAACTGAGACAGTGACAAAGAGTAGAAAAGCGATGACCACGATGCACATAAAAATGAGGACACATATGAGTGGTAATCTTGCTTTGGCTTGTTCATTAAGATGTATCATCTCCTTTGTTAGGTATATGGCGCAACAGATTGCCAAACTGCCAAAGAATGCAACCATGATTAAGTAACATATTTGTGCTTGATTTCTTACAGCATCCATGGTTGCCCAATGACCTAGAGAGAAATTTTTTAAAAAAAAAAAAAAATCATGGATGTAGAAAAGGAAAATTAAAAATTAAAAAAAAAATTTAAAGAAGAGACCATGCATGCTTACCTGATTGTTATTGCAGGAGGAGTAATTATACAATCAAGAACAAGAAAACGAAGTTATATAACATGCAATAGGAAACTTTCTTTTTTTTTTTTTTTTAAACAGAAAAAGGGCCAATTTATTTATTTATTAGTAGGTGCAAAAACATTACAATAAAACAGACCCCAAACTAATAGCAGCCCACAAAGGGAGGAAAATTTTCTAGCTAGAAAAGGAAAGTGATATTCTTATTACTAATTATATACCCGTGAGGGTAAAACCTAGAATACCCTTGATCACGTACCCCTTATTGTTAATAAAATAAAATAAAACCACCTCAACACAGTATCCTGCATATACTTGGGGGAAAAGATTGTTATACAAATTAGGAAATTAAGTGACCGGCCAATCAAAACCTAATTGCCTTTCACTGGTTTCATCGAAAAATAATTGTCAATATAAAAAGATTTTGTAATTGATACGGTTATTTATTTATTATTATTTTTTTCTCATTGTGTTGTCGTGGTGAGCATATATTTGATACAATGTTTGGCTCAAAGATCTTAATTACTAATGAAGAGTCAAGGAATATTTATCACTCCAGAATCCATTTATTGGTTTCCCTTTCCAAAACCACTTACAGAAAAATTACGAGTAATTTTTTAGTGATCTAACTTCGATACTGTCCATCACGTATCATCATTACACCAAAATGTCTTTAAACCTCTACCAAAACGCTTCAACCCTGAAATGAATTATCCCCAAAACCTAAATTCTGAGAAAATTATAAACGCGGGCCACTTGCACGAAAACCATAATGTAAAAGGACCTCTAACATTAACAAGAAAGCCTTAAAAGAAAATGAATATAAAGAAACAGAGGAGTAAAAGTGCATACCACACTATTGTCATTTATTTTTTTTTGGGTAAGTAACGCAACAGATGTTTCTGGTGGTAAAAAGCAAGTATATCAGTGCAAGAAATCACCTTGAACATATCTTTCCAAGCTCTTCTTTGATCATATTGATTTTGCCCAAAGCCTTCAAGGTCTAGTTGGGAATCGCTATTTCTCAATCAAATGGTTTTTTATACACAGAATTAAGAACAAACCTGATAACCAGACACAATTTAGAAGGGAAATTCATCACCTCATCAAATAATTGGACTAAGAACAAAAGGGTCAAAATCCATATCAGACAAATCAATAAATAATCAATACCCAGATAAAAAAAAAAATCACAAAACCCACTACATTAAGGGGAAATATTACTAGCCCAATAAAAGTTAAAGTACAATAAGCATAAAAACTTGAGAAAAGATCCATTCATAAAAAAATTCAATACTAAGACTCTGAGATCAATGTATAACAAAACCCACAAAAAGTAGTGTCCAATAAGAGCCTGTACACAAGACATGAATAATAAGAACCCAAACACAAGACATACAACACTCAGGATTCCTTACAACATTAGGAAGAATATTACGAAAAGTTATAGTATCTATGATAAGTGGCTAAATATATATATATTGAGAAAAATTAAATTCGGTAGACAATTTCTATGACCTGAACAATTGAAATCAACGGGAAAGGTTCAAATCCATTGATGGGAGCAATCAAACCAGCTAGGTCAAGTTTATATATATATATATATAGAGAGAGAGAGATTATTGGAAGATCAAATATATGAAATTGATTGATACACGTACTGTTTACATAAATATACTATTTAGTTTACTTTTTTTCTAAGTGAGAATAACCACAACGGACAGAGCTAGCTAAACCTGAGGAGGAAGGGGAAAATAAGAGGACCATAAGTTTAGCTCAAGTAGTTTAGCAGGTTACCTAGTAGCTTCAGTTGGATTGGAGGCAAAAGAGAGCAGATTTGCTTAACTCCTCAAATCCTAGTCAATAACACGTGTACATATATTGATATATAAAACATACAAATATTTGGAGAACAGCAATTCAATCCCATATCAAGATTTCATGACCTGATCAAATCATTGGATGAGGAACAAAAGAGTTAAAATTGAAATCAAACAAAACGATAAATTAGTACCAAGATCAAAAGGTCACAAATCCCAGAAGATTAAGGAAAAAAACCTACTACCCCAATCAAAATTAAAACAGAAAAAGGAAAAATTACAGAAGATCAACATTGAAAAAAATAAAAAAATAAAAATCAATACTGAGATCGATGGATAACAAAACCCACAGAAAAATAGAACTCGAAAAAGAGCCAATACCTGTCTAGAATTAGAACACAATAGATGCTATAATCTGAATCTGAACACAACATAAGCAACAATCAGGGTTACCTCACAACACTAGAACCAATATTAGAAAAAGTAGCAGTGACAGAAATTTTCGGCTGATCGAGCTCATTGTATTGTCTGCTAGAGGGCATGTCTCAAGGAAGTAGTCATATTTAAGTGCCGCTTTTCTTGTCTCTCTTCCAAGAAGACATCCTCTCAAGTGTCAAACAAAAAGAACCATGGAAACAGAGTAAGGGATTAAGTAGAGGAGAAAGATTATATTTCCTCTCGACTCTAAAAGATCACATCGCTCTCCTTCTACAACAAGTTCAAACTCCATCCGAGTATATAAAGCAACCACAAAAAAGAAATTCACCATTTGCCAAATTGAAGGTGCTAGCGAGATACCCATAAACCCACGGCTCGACAATAACACTATAGTAATCGATTAATTTCTGGCCTTTCTCATAATTTCTCCTTTAAGAATTTAATTTCTGGCCTTTCTCACAAAATTTCACAAATCAGAGAGAGGGTGGGGGAGAAAATGCAAGGTTCTTGTGAGAAAAAACACTAGAATCACATAAATCAATTTCAAAGATGGCAAAACCCCATTTTTTAACTTCAAACAAGAGAGGGAAAAAAAAAAGCCCTAAAATAACACAACTATGGGTGAGAGAAAGCCAAAGAAAAGGGAGGAGAAATGTACAGCAGATGTGTGTGCGTGAGAGAGAGACAGAAACATAGAAAGAGAAAGAGAGGTATACTTTGGGATGAAGCTTGGAGGAGGAGATATGGACAATAGTAGATCTGGTTCGTTTCCCGCCCCTTTGTGCTTTGTCCTTCCTGTGTACCTCAGAATGATTCACGGCAGGCTTAATCCGATGAACTCAGATGGATGACGATAGAGCGCAGTGAGAGAGAGAGGGCAAGATGAGAGAGAGAGAGAGAGAGAGAGAGAGATGGTGACGGTGAGGGTTGTGGGCTGATGTGTGAGGCCTTTGTGAGAAACTGAGGGATGGAGATCGGAGAGAGAGAGAGAGAGAGAAAAGTAGGTTGTGTTAAAAGGGGATCGGGAAGCTAGAGAAAAATGACATAGGAGGAAAGTGAATTGATGACCGGGTTTTAAAAGTAGTCATCTTTTGTTATAACGTTTTTAAAAACTAGTCATCTTTGTTGCTTCAAAGATGACTGTTTTAAGTTTGAACTAAAATACTAGTCATCTTTTCATCCTAAAAATCAAAAGATGACTGGTTTTTAAAAAACGGTCATCTTTTTAAATTCTAAAAGCGTCATCTATCAACCTTTTTCTTGTAGTGTAAGTCGCTCTTTAAGACGGTTCGTGCCACTACGAGTATATTCCAATGTAGTAGTTTCTACTAGCACGCTGCCTCCAGGATACAATAGCTCAACCTTTTGCTGTAACTCTTCTAATCTGCATAATTAGAGAAGAGAAAACTTCTCCCAACACTCTACTTTGCCCGATACATAAAATATATCTCTTAAAGAAAATATGTGTATTATATCTCTTGGTATTCTCCCCTCAAGCAATGTAAACATTCCACACACACACAGACACACACACACATCTATATATATATATATATATCTTGTATGGAAGATAGATAGCCTCAACCTAAACAATGCTTGGAATATATAAAATTTCAAATTGGCACAACCATAATGCTAGTAATAAAGCCTTAATGGCTAATAACTCCGCCTCATGCATGTGCTTGACACCACCTCATAAAAGTATAATAAACTTGTAATATAATTAGCCTTTAGTATTTAAACAACTAACTCATATATACCTCACATAAATACATACATAACTCATATAAATTGTAACTCATGCCATAAAGTGGGTGTTAATCATATATAACATATGCCAACCGATGGAATGCATTTATTAGTAATATATCAATTAATCAAAATATATTATTTTTTATTAAAATAATCTAACAAATACCAAACCAACGGTTATAGGAAAATTATTAAAAAAATATATATTATTTTTATTAAAATACCACAACAAGGTGTATGTGTGTCAACTTTAACTATGTCTTACTGCCTACAACATTATGCAAACGATGAAAATTCAATCTTGCCTCTTAATGGGATCCATTGAATCCAATCTATGCACCAACACCAAAAAATAAGAAACACATATCTATATCTGTCTCCCTAGCATCAGTCATATTACAGAAAAAAAAAAAAAAAATCAAAGAACTACGAAACAGTGAATTCATATATAGAAAGGTTCCAATCGATGCAGAGAATAACATCCCCCAGAAATAAAAATTGTAGCCAAAATAAATATAAAAAAAATATGAACTTCTTAGATAAGTTACTTTACTTTGTTAGGCCAACAGAAAGAAACATAAGTTGGATTACCAAGTTTTTCATCTTTTTAACCTTTGGTCCAAATTTAAAAATTATCCTAAAAGAAACTATAATTTTTAACAGTCAAAACTTAATAGGACATTATATGAACACTTGATCATTTCTTACAAGGTAACACACACAAACAATAAGAATTAAAATAAATTAGATGGCTCTAAAAGAAACCCAATATTAATGAATTTTATCATTTATTCACTTTTAACACCAATATGCAAATGATAAGGGTGTATATATATATATATATATATATTATGAAATCAAACTCTCCTCTCAAAAAATAAAAACTCTATATCAAGGTCTATTACCACTTAACAAAAGACAAAAATAAAATAATCAATAAATAAAGTAAAATTGTCTATAGTATGATGAATCATAACCCACCATTTTATAACGAAGTGATCTTTTAAAATATATTTAAGTAGAATTTTATAAAAAGAGAAAGTAGGAGAGAGAGTAAACGTTATTTTTTTATCTATAAAAGTAGAACACAAGTTTTGAATATATAAGGTTCTATAAAACCATTAAGAATAAACACAAATTCAAAAGATGCCTATTGGTTTATGTTATGAAATGTAATAACTCCTAGTATGGGAGCTACATTTGACTTTTCATGTTATTGATTTAATTTAATATATAATAAAGTTTAGTGTCTATTATGTGTTAAACATAACCATAATACCACGTTTGATAACATGGTTTCAAAGCTAGTTTGATCAACCAACGGTCTCAACCAATTAGGGATGGCAATTTTGACCCGCCCCATAGGAGCCCCGCCCCGCCCTGCCCCGCCCTCATAGGGGTGGGTTTTTTTGAATTTTTTTGGTTCTCGGTTCGGGTATGGGTTTTTTTAAAAAATTTTCATCGGGTGTGGTTCGGTTTTGGTATTTACTAGTCCCGACCCGTAGAACCGAACCGATCCGTAGACCCGCCCCGCCCCGCCTGTTCTTTTACAATTTTACCCTTATATATATAACCTACTTTAAGTCTTTAACCACAAAAACCCTAGCCGCTACCCCCCTAACTCAAATCCATCTCTCTCTTGCTCAGATCCCTCTCTGACTCTCTCTTGCTCTCTTGCTCTCTCCCTCCCCCCCTTCCACTCAGATCCCTTTCTCTCCATTTCTCCCTCATTCAGTCACTCTCTCCCTCCCTCACGCAACACACACTTCACCACTCACCAGTTCACACTTAATCCGGCAGTCCCTTGTCGTCCGCTGTCGCCGTCTGCAGTCTGCCGTCTACCGAGTGCCGACACTGCTCCCCGCCTCACCCTCACACCTCAGTACCTCACCTTATGGAGTCAGCGAGTCACTGTCTCACGGACCTCGTCGTCTCTCGCTTGCTTTCGCCGGATCTACACCAGATGTGCCTTGATTCGTCGCCGTCTTTCACGTTCTTTCGCCAGATCTACGCCAGATTTGCCTTGATTTCTTGTCGTCTCTCACCGTTTCTCGCTTTCTCTCGCCAAATCTGCCTTGATTCCTCGCCGTCTCTCGCCGTGGTTCCGAAGCTTGCTCTCACTAGATCTGCCAGATCCAATGTTTATCTTATATTTTGTAAATATTAGGCTAAAAAAAAAAAAAAATTGCTTTGGCTGGGTGGGGCGGGGCAGGGTGGGGATGGTTTTCCTACAAAGCCATAGGGTCGGGGATGGTTTTTAGTTTCTATGCCCCGTCGGGTTTAGGAGCGGGTTTGGTCTTAGGGTTTCAATGTTAGGGTCGGGGATGGTATATGGTAGACCCGCCCCCGAACCGCCCCATTGCCATTCCTACAACCAATATCTAACTACTTTTCGTCAACCTTCGACGACCCGATCACAGAATCGTCCAACCACAGCAACCCTACCCTGACAACTTTCTACCCATCCGCTACCCTTACTAGTCTCTTGAAGCCTCGCAAATACGATTCTCATGGTCTACAAAGGCAACATGGTAGTTTAAGGTCTTACTAGACTATATATCAAAGCAATTAATAATAGAAGCAAGATGGTAGTTTTTGGATCTACCAAATCTTATATCGAGCCAACAAGGTAACTTAGCGTCCTACCAGACCATATATTAATGCAACTGATAATTGAAGCAACATGGTAGTTTATAGTTTTACCAAACCGTATCTCAAGACAACCTTGTAGTTTAAAGTCTTACTATACCATCTATTGAGGCAACTGATAATCAAAGCGATATGGTAGTTTATAGTTCTACTAAACTGTATCACGAGCCAACATGGAAGTTTGGGGTCATAGACGACCATATATCGAGGTAGTCGATAATCGAGGCAATATGGTTGTTTATGGTTCAATCAAACTATACACCAATGATACATGGAAGTTTATAGTCCTACCAGACCATATATAGAGGCAACTGATAACCGAGGAAGCATAGTATTTTATGGTTCTACAAAACCATATATCGAGGTAACACAGTAGTTTAGATCCTATTTGACCATATATCGAGGCAACATAGTAGTTTATGGTTCTACTAAACCTTATACCGAAGCAATATTGTTGTTTAAGGTCCTATCAGACCAAATATCAAGGAAATTAATAATCGAGGCAACATAGTAGTTTATGGTTCTATCGGACCTTCTACCGAGGCAACATAGTAGTTTAGGGTACTACTAGACTATCTATCGAAAAAATTGATAATTGAAGCAACATGATAGTTTATGGTTCTAGCAAACTTTATAACGAGGCAACATGGTAGCTTAGGGTCCTACCAGACCATATATTGAAGTAATTGATAATCGAGGCAGTATGGTAATTTATGGTTATACCAAACCTTATACCAAAGTAATATAGTAGTTTAGGCTCTTTCCAGACCACATATCGAGGCAACTGATAATCGAAGCACTATGGTAGTTTATGGTTCTACCAAACCTTATACCAAGCCAACATAATAGTTTAAGGTCCTACCAGACCATATATCGAGACAACTGATAATCGAGGCAACATGGTACTTTATGGTTCAACTAAATCTTATATCAAAACAACATGGTAATTTAGAATCCTACTAGACCAAATATCGAAGCAACTAATAATCGAAGTAGTATGGTAGTTTATGGTTCTACCAAACCTTATACTGAAGCAACATGGTAGTTTAGGTCCTACCAGACCACACATCAAACTAACTGATAATTGAGACAACATGGTAGTTTATGGTTTTACCAAACCTTATACCAAGGCAACATGGTAGTTTAGGCTCCTACGAAACTATATATTGAAGCAACTGATAAACGAGGCAGCATAATAGTTTATGGTTCTACCAAACCTTATACCAAGCCAACATAATAGTTTAAGCTCTTACTAGACCATATATCGAGACAACTGATAATCGAGACAACATGGTACTTTATGATTCAACTAAACCTTATACCGAAGCAACATGGTAGTTTAGAGTCCTACTAGACCAAATATCAAAGCAACTGATAATCGAAGTAGTATGGTAGCTTATGGTTCTACCAAACCTTATACTGAAGCAATATGGTAGTTTAGGTCTTACCAGACCACACATCAAACCAATTGATAATTGATGGAATATGGTATTTTATGGTTCTACCAAACCTTATACCAAGGCAACATGGTAGCTTAGGGTCATACCAAACCATATGGCGAAGCAACTATTATTCGAGGCAGCATGGTAATTCATGGTTCTATCAAACCTTATACTGAGGCAATATGGTAGTTTAAGGTCTTTCTAGACCATATATATCGAGGCAATTAATAATCGAGGCAACATGGAAGTTTATGGTTCTACTAAACCTTATACCAAGCCAATATAGTAGTTTAAGGTTCTACGATACCTTATATCGAGGCTATTGATAATCAATGCAACATGGTAGTTTAAGGTTTTACCAAACCTTATATTGAGGTAACAAGGTAGTTTAGGGTCCTACTAGACCATATATTGAGGCAACATTGTAATTTATGGTACTACGAAACCTTATACCGTAGCAATGTAGTAATTTAGGGTCCTACCGGACCACATATCGAGGCAACTAATAATCGAGGCAACATGGTAACTGATAATTGAGGCAACATTGTAGTTTACTGGTACTACAAAACCTTATACTGAGGTAATGTGGTAGTTTAGGGTCCTACCAAACCATATATCGAGGCAACTGATAAACGAGGCAACAAGGTAGTTTATGGTTCTACCGAACCTTATATTGAGGCAATAAGGTAATTCAGGGTCTTACCAGACTATATATCGAAGTAATTGAAAATCGAGGTAGCACAGCAGTTTATGGTTCTACTAAACCTTATACCGAGGCAACATGATAGTTTAGGGTCCTACCAAACCAAATATCGAAACAATTGATAATTGAGGCAACATAACAATTTATGGTTCTACCAAACTTTATAGCGAGGCAACATGGTAGTTTAGGGTGTTTCCAGACCATATATCGAAGCAACATGGAAGTTTATGGTTCTACCAAACCTTATACTGAGCCAACATGGTAGTTAAGGATGGATTTGGCAACGAAGTGGGCTTCGTAATTTATATTACCAAAATATAGTTTCAATCAAGAATTAAACCGTGTTTTGGCTAGGAAGGAACATCATAGATTGTACCAATCACTTATTGACAATAAATACCTCAAAAAGGATCAACATACCTATTATTGAAGTATTTTGAGACTAAAAAGGTGACACAAAATTCTTACTTCAAAATATAACCACAAGGACAATAATTTCTTACTTCATTCTATCCTTTCTTAGCAAACCTTAGACTAGTCCACTCAAAATCAATCGTCACCAACATGGCCGAGTTATGATCCAAGGCCCAAAAGTAAGCCACATAATTTCAGGAATAATTTTCAACCCAAAAAAAAAAAAAAAAGAGAGAGAGAGAGGAAGAAAACATTCTTTAATTGTTGAAAAAGGTAGGAAAGAAAAGAAACCCAAATCAAGAATTGAGAATTAGAAAGTAAAATTTTTTTGAAAAAAATGGTCCATTCAACTAATTAGCCCATAGTAAACTAAGAATTAAGCCATTGTGCTATACATGTACTTGAAAAGCCACTTATAAAAAGAGTTAGAGCCAACATCATAATTGATGGAATAGGATCACTTTAAGGAATTCATGAAATGCCTTTATTTCCAAGTTTTTACTGTCATTTTGGATAATGGCTTCCACTCTTGAACTTCCCCATCTCATTTTTTTTATCACTTGTGGATGATGAAGAAACAAACCCATAGAAACAAATGCCAAACTTTGACATAGGCCAATCCTCATTTGCACAAAATATACGGTCTAGATGCTAAATGCTCATTCAAGAGGCTAACTACCAACTAAGGTTTTAAATCTCAAGTTTGGCAAACATATTATTAATATCAAAATCAAACTGAAGACATCATTTGTTTTAATAGTAAGCATGAAATGCACACGATATTACATAGGCTTCATACATGCCAAAAAAATAAAAAATAAAAAATAAAAAAGATGATTCAAACTACTCCATGTTATGCGAAGGAAAGAACTCCAGTTCCCAAATGGCTATTAAAAAAGACGAAAAAGAGAAAAGGGAAGCACAAATAAGCCAAAACAAATGTTGATAATATTTATGTCACCTCCTTACTGGTAGTATGAATTGCCCTTCTTTTCTTTTTAACTCCGAAAAAAAAAAGAATTAAATTATATTGTTGAAAAACTGCAAAAGATTACACCCAATCTGAGAAACTAAATTACAAGAAAAACAACAGACAGACTTAAGCCCTTAAAGTAAGTACGAAGATAAGTAGGGGAGTAGCTTAAAAAACCCAGGAAAAAAAAAGGGAGCAAGCCACTTAGGCAACAGACTCAAAGAAGAGGACCCAAAGAACAAGAAATAGGAAAAGAACCTGGAGAAAGGCACCGAGTAGAGAACTAATGTTGCTAATTGAGCTTAATTACATGAAAATCCAGGAGTCTTTAAGGTACCATTACAAAATTAATGTTGAATTTACCTGCTCGTTCCTCAACATCGGTTATCACAAAACACCACCCACAATTTGATTCCTTCCTAATTTTATTTATGCCTAAAACAAAATTTCACAGTTCCCCTCTTAAAATTAAATAATATCAAAGGCTCCTCCAAGAACACTAATGTGTGTGTGTAAATTCAATCCACTGAGACATATATGTTTGTGTCTATATAGAGAGATGAGAGGAGGGGAGAGAGAAACCCTAATCTAAAGAGAGGAATATATCCCGAAAAAAAAAAAAAAAAAAAAAAAAAAAAAGGTCTTGCCTGTATTGGAGAAAATTGTGAGTTCAAAATTGTGAGGTTTGGCCGATCTTGACTCACAAAATCGAACCAAATAATTTCTGACTCAATTCAAAAGAAACCGAAATTGAACAATTTAAGATTAAAAAAGAAGAAAAGAAAGAAACCCTAATTTCAAGTCAAAATTAAAACCAAATTAAATATAGCCAAGAAAGGTTAGAGATTTTACCCTTATCGTAGAGGATAATCGTATGATGATCAGAGAATACGTGAGGCAGAAAGAGAGAGAGAGAGAGAGAGAGAGAGAGAGGGGGATCGAATGATCTTTTTCCCTATTGAAGATTTGAAGACTCGCTTTTTCTGTCTCTGCTAACAAATGCTTCGCAAGGAGGAGGGGTGTCTCTCAGTTGTTGAATGAAGCCGTTGAGGCGTTGATCGTTGCTTCACCGCCTTTTTCTTGATTCAAAAAAAAAAAAAAAAAAAAAAACTAACGCCAAGTTCGTCCCAAAACGCAGCGTTAAGCTCCGCAAGACATACTCGCAAGTGTTAGATGAGTTTGTCTCTTACAGGGAGACTATGAGTTAAGGCAGGCAAATCAAGACTTCCTCAAACCCGGCCTACATCCATTGGATCATATGAGATAAATTTGGGTTTCCATTTCACCAGACCATTGCAACAGTAGCTGTTAGCCTGTTAGTAATAATAGAAGTTTTTATTTAAAAGTTTCAAAATTCTGAATTACACATGTGTGCGTACATGTGTTGCCGTCTTGACTCGGATTAATTGACCGTATCACGGTGTGGTGTGCGAGAGAGATGTGATATTGCGTACATGTGGTTTTCTTTTATCAGTTGATTTTGTGATGATTTTAATGGGTTATTTTGTAACCGTCGGACTATTTTGTGCTAAGTTTAATTGGAGTTTTTTATTTTTATTTTTCATACAGCTGGTTTTTAATTTTTTTTACCATTGGATTTTTATAAGCCCATAATGTTAGTTTTAAAAATAATAATAACAATAATAATCAATAGAACTCTCTTAATATCAATAAATAGGTTCCAATGCTTCTCCATAAACTTGAACCCAATATCACTCACTTAACAAGCAAGACAAATGTCATTAGATTATCGATCATGCTATTGGTGAGCCCAAAATGGGTACTCATATATAGTCATATAGAGGTCTATACTAGGAGATTTAAACATACATATATATACCAATGTTCTCTTCTCTCTACTATTTTCATTCTCAATATTTCTTTCATTTTTTTCCTACATATTTCCTACTATATTTTCATATCTTTTGGGTAACTGATTGTGGATGATTCATCAGATTTTTTGTGGACATACTCTTATAATTTGAGTCTCTCTATATTAGGATCCTATAATTGGTAGTGATTAATTTTTTTATTAAAAAAAAATGGTCCTTAATAGGCTCATTTACAATTTTATATATTCAACCCAGGAGTTTTTTCAACACACCCTCACCCACTTCACTCATAGAGGAAAAAAAAAAAAAAAACCAAGAAGAGTTTATTAATGACCCTTCTTTTGTCAACATACTTTAATGAGGAACACATTTTTATCATCTGTACCCATGTTAGAATGTATGGTTGTTTTGCCTTGGCTTCAGGGTAGGATAGGACTCTCTGACTATGATTACTAAAGAAGTATTGACCATGTGAGCACGAGGAGTATTATGTAGTTTTCCCATTAAGTATTTATATGCATGATTGGCATAAAGGTCAACTTATGGCTATATATTTGAAAATATTATATATAATCAAAGTAAACTTAAAATATCACCCACCAAATTAGAAAGAACTTAAAATATCAATAGCTAAACAAATAGAAGTAAACTTAAAATATCAGTTAGATCGAGCATCACCAAATCTCTCCAATGCCTGAGCTAAGTATGAGCTAAAGCTATTTTTTAGCTCAAAAAACAGGAGGGAAAAAAAAAAAAAAAGAGGAGGAGGGACTCCAATGCATGAGCTATTTCATGAGCTAAAAATAGATTTGAGTTAAATTTGGCTCAAAGTTTAGCTTGTAGCTCTTTTATCCACAAGCCATACAAAAGTGATGGAAAAAGCTTAGAGAATTATGCTTCAATTGTAGGTGAGAGAGAGAGAGAACAAAAAAATAGCTTTTAACACTGACCTCATCTAAGGTTTGGCCAAATGATACAATACCATTAGAGATGCATAATTCTCCATGCTTTTCCAATCACCTTTGTGTGACTTCTAGATAAAAGAGCTTTGAGCTAAACTTTGTGTGCATTTGAGCTTATGCACAAGCTAATATTTTCTTTGATATGGAGAGCATATCTAATGCATTTAAGCTATTTTGGTGAGCTATAATGATGCTTAAAAAATAGCATTTGAGCATCTCTAATAGCTGTAGCTCACCAAAATAACATTTGAGCATCCCCAACAGTGAACTATAACATGTGCTATTACTATATTGTAGCATTTAGCACAAGTTGGGCTGCTCCAATGATGTGCTAAAAATAGTAATAGCTCACCCTTATGCCAAATATAGCACTAGGATGAGCTATTGTTATATTTTCTATGTCAGCTTTTCTTTCATTTCTCAACAACCAAACACACCAATAACTGTGAAAAATACAATATTTATATTGCAAAGGCAATAGTATTGAGTATTGGAAAGGATCTTGAGGGGGGCAACTCCCATTTTTTATTTGGTAATTATAGCTAGCTCCTTTATGTGCAAAGGCAATAGTATTTCTTGACTTTAATAATTATAATATCCACTTTAAAGCATGATCGCATTAATGGTCCACAATTATTTTTCTAACGTGCCAGTTATTAATATTCCTCCTTTCAGTTTATTTTAAATACAATTTGGTAATGACTGGCCACCACATGACCATTATATAATTTTGAGCACATTGGCAAGCTATGATCATATTATTTGATTATTGCATGTCTCAACTACCAAATTGAGACTAGGAAATTATACGAATATGATGATTTCGTACTTCTTCTTTTTGTTTTTTTCTCCCCCCTTGGTGAGATCAATATGGAGCCATAAACCTATGATCCACCCTAATAGATTTTCAAGGTTGTTCTATGCAGGTCTGATGAGATCACTGACTTAGTGTACATCACATTTCTGGCCTTTCTGGGTATGACTGGTGTTAAGCTAACTAATTTACAATGTTGGGAAAATAGGGGAGTTTAAGATCAACCATGGTAGACCCAATATACAAGTTTAGAACTAATACCCACACAAAAGGCCTAAGCCTATTGGTGGTGCATGAGTCCATTACTTGTATATTAAGGTCATTTCTTTCTTCTAATCTTTTGATGTTTACTGAGATGACCCACCCAGTAGTTCACCTGACCATTGCGATACCGTGATTCTGACCCAAGAACCCATCAAACTAGCACACACCCGCTTAAAGAGTTTTACCATGATTGTCAACCATCGGTTCTGATACCAATTGTTGGGGAAATAGGGGAGTCCAAGATCCACCATGGTAGACTCAATATACAAGTCTGGAACTAATACCCACACAAAAGGCCTAAGCCTATTGGTGGTGCATGAGTCCATTACTTGTATATTAAGGTCATTTCCTTCTTCTAATCTTTTGATGTTTATTGAGATGACCCACCCAGTAGTTCACCATACCATCGCGATACCATGACTCTGACCTAAGGAGTTTTACCATGATTATCAACCATCGGCTTTGATACCAATTGTTTGGGAGATAGGGGAGTCCAAAATCCACTATGGTAGACCCAATATACAAGTCTGGAACTCATACCCGCACAACAGGCTTGTACCTATTGGTAGTGAGTCCATTACTTGTATATTAAGGTCATTTCTTTTTTTTAATCTTCCGATGTGGGATAAACCCACGCGTGACTACAACATACAACCCCTGTTTTGCCTCTCTGTAGGCTTCATAAAGTTTCAATATTATAGAAAGCAAAATGGCTTTGTTGGTCTCGATCTTGATCTCTCCATTGATCTCTTTAGGATTACATTCTAAAATTGCTTCTATGACTATTTTGTAGGTAGAAAATCAGAATTACAGAGCCAAAAAGTAATACTATATCACCAATGCACTGAATCCTATCAGAACTACATTAAAGTCCATCATTTAAAAATTAACATGAGGCATATGGTAGAATGATCTGTTGCTGAAAAATTAAGACAGAAGTTCCTTCTATTGTTAAAGAGTAGGCATGCGGTTAAAAGGCAAAAAAACAGAAGAAAAAATTGACTTCTAATATTATATTATCATTCGTGGATTTTTAATTAAAGGATCTGAATTCGAAAAAAATAAATAAAATAAACAAAATGATGGAACACAGATCCAAAGCTTAACAGCAATGGTGAAATTGGGGAAGGTCTAGGTTTCAAATTTTATGTGCCATGCAAAAAATAAAATAAATGTCGTACTATCTCCATATATCATGATTGTCATATATCTTCTAGCTTCATTGCTAGAAGCTCTACCAATACTATTACCACCACCACCACCTTTTCTGCCACCATCTCAGTTGTTTCCACCGCCACGCCGACACCCCCACACCACATTCTTTTAATTTTCTTCCTTCGTAAATTGCTTGCCAAATTAAGTAAAACGTTCCCTTAATTCTCTCTCAAGTTCTCCAATTAATGGAGAATATATATTTACTTCTTGCAAGGTTTTTTTTTGTTAAACAACGAGGTGTCCGAACTGTCAGAGTCCGACTAATCCCCGCTCCCCCACACGGGGCCACCGTCCCATGAGGTCGTTTAACATCCAGGCTAATAGCCCTGACTGGTGGCTGGCCAAGAGAAATTGATTGGTTTTGAACCCGAGATGTCTAAGTTTACAGCTCATCCCTTTGCCGCCAGGCCAACTCTCGTTGGTTACTTCTTGCAAGTTTAGTAAACGGTTTATCAAAAAACAGAAAGAAAAAGGTTGAGTAGCAAACGTTGAAGGGAAGCCTCAGACATGATCCGAGTAGGTCGCTACGACGTGAATTTCTCATACCCCCATCCCCGCCTCCAGCGCTCCACTGTCACATTATTAATTTTGTATTCATTTCAACCCAAAAAAAAAAAAAAAAAAAAAAAAAAACATAGAATACAATCTCACGCTACTACAAAGCTCGTGAGCAATCATTCCACATCGCATAACCCCCTTTGCGAGCTAAACAAGTTCCATCGTTTTTTATGAACATCGAATAATAGAAGAGATAGGCTAAGAAGAGAGCATCCTCATGGATTATTGATGAGCCGCGCTTCTCCTTATTTTACGGTATATCCCATGAATCTTAAGGCGTGCTTCAAATAAATCATACGAGACTATATACCCTAAAGACTTTCATTAGAAATATCACATGGTCTGATTAGATGTGTCAATTAAAATTTGAATTTCTCTCTCATCTAATAGAATTTAATTAAAATTTTCTGTCTAACTTTAACTTAATTTAACCAGCATTGCAGTCTCATATTAATATATTTTTAGTTAAATCCATACGTACAAGTCAATTGGACAGACTTAATGTGATGAATATGAGCACATAGTGGGCGTCTTGAATTGGATGCATCAAATAGCTATAAAATAAAAAAGAAGAAGAAAATGGGACACCTCATAGCAAGAGAGATAAAGGATAATGCTACATTGCCCAAAGAGCTTACTCAAATCCTATTACCCAAATAATATGCTAATCATGAAAAATAAATAAAAAGTTTCATTAAATGAATAACCCATTCATGATAGAACGATGTAATGGCTGTTTCCTCGTTTGGGTAAGAAGATTTGAAAAAAAAAAAAAAATTGGATAATTTAGCATTTTTGTTATTAAGAGTAGGACCCCATTCAAGAAGTGCCTTATATATGCTAAATTTGGATAATATAGGTCAGGAATCTGGTTCTACCCAAACCAATTAAGCTTCGTCGACTTTAAGAGAGTCAACACCCAATATTCTAGACGGATGGAAAAGAGAGTCGGTGCACACATAATAAATTAATCGAGAGACAGATCGGAGAAAGGCCCTATATATAGAGAGGGAGCTTGATTTTTCTGTCATAACTTTTCTTTCATTCAATCACCTGCTGTGAAACATATCATCGATTGCTCCTGCTATTATAGCTTAATACATTCATAGAGAGATTCCTAAAATGACGGTAAGCTCTTCTCTTCTCTCTGTCTGATAGTCTGATTGTACTCTCATAGCCGACATTAATATTGCCTCTCCCACAACCACCATGCATGTAAAATAGGCTATATTACCACTAAGAGTGAGATAAGCAATTCTATATTGTTACCCTCTAATGCAGAGCAACTAGAAACATTCCAAAAGGATCCTTAGGGTTTGTTTTGTTATTTTTTTATTTATTTATTGAATGAGATTCAAACTAAGTGTTTAAGAGTGATTACAATTACCGAATCGAGGCTGGAATGGATTCACATTCCTGATTCCATTCCAACTTCTGTATTTAGATGATCGATCCATCGAGTTAAATATGCAAAATAGAATAAGATCATTTGAGCTCTTTTCTCATTCCATTTCATACTACTTCATCAATGGAATCCAATTCCATTTCCTCTATTTGATTCCAGCCAAACAAACATGCATGCCCGGCCTTGTCCATACATAGGTTTTTAAACTATGCAATATAATTAATTAAGTCATAAGAGAGAGTATTAATTTCTTGAATAATTTCTTCAATCAATCCGGTCATGGCATGTCGTTGAGCTCATTGAGTGATTAGTAAACGCCTGACATCATGGCAAGATGATCCAAGAATATTGAAGCTAGGGATCTATTTCCTTTCACCAAAATTTAATCCACTCACTTTTTTTTTTTTTTTCTTTTTTTTTTTTTCCTGTTCAAAATTTATGAAAGACCATGGATTCTGATCCTTAAATTTTCGCACTGTTCGTGAAATATATTAGTGTTACTTTGTGATGAAACCTGCAATGATTACACCATGCATAAGCTTTAAATTAATCACATGTTTAAAAATACAAAAAGGGTTGAAATCAATCATCTATTTTTCTTTGCTCGATCAGATGGTAGAGATGCAAGTACACATGGACTGCGCCGGATGCGAAAGCAAGATAAAAAAAGCTCTACAAAAACTAAAAGGTACGTAGGTATTTTCCCTCAAGATGTATAATTAAAGCTCCAGCATTAATTATGCGCTATATAATTTTCTTTCCATGCCTGAACATAAGATAACAGTTAGATAAGAACGTGTAGACCCGTATTGGGGTTTGAATTATGTAAATTGGTAAGTTATGAGGTATATAAAGCAAATGCATTCGGTATAACCCTGAATACATGGTTCTGAATTTCTTATATAACTTATTCAGAAAGTTCTTACCTGACCAGTTGCCTAAACATATATATATTTGAATAATTGCGTTTTAATGTGCATGCAGGTGTGGACAATATAGATATAGACATGGGCATGCAGAAGGTTACAGTCACCGGATGGGCTGACCAGAAAAAAGTTCTAAAGACGGTTCGAAAAACCGGCCGGAGGGCCGAGCTGTGGCCTTTCCCTTATAATCCGGAGTATAATAACTTCACCAACCATTACTATAATCAACACCAGTGTGGTGGTCTGCCGGTCACCCACTACCCCTCTCGGCCGTCCTCTTCTTACAACTATTACAAGCACGGATACGAAAGCCATGATCACGGCTATTATCATCGTCCAGCCCATTCTACAATCTTTGGCGAGCAAACTGGCGCGGCGTTTAGTGATGAAAACCCTAACGCTTGTTCTGTAATGTGATTGTGCATCAAGACATTTACATATGTACTTTTTTTCCTTTTCATTTCATTTAATTTCTTGTTTTCATCCCATCTCTACTGTTTGATGAGGAAGCAAGGCTTAATCTTCTGCCCGTCTAATTAAATTCAAACTATAAAATTTTTATAATCCACCTTAATGACCGGTGGAATTAGAAAATTAGCCTTGGAGGTCAAGATATTAACCCACTAGAAAGAGGGGTCTTTTTCCTATAGTTACTTTAGGTTTTGTTTGTTTCCGCGTAATATGCTTTATAGTGTAAAAGCTTTTTAATGTAAATCTCATTGTAAGTAAAATTTGAACAGATGATATTGGTTTCTTTTTATTTTTGTATTTAAACAGATGAGGTTGCTTTCTTTTTTTTAATTAATTTGTTTAACATAAATATTCCAACAAAAAGGATGCCCTAGTGTGGGACAATCACTCAAATAACATGGACGGTCCAAATCTCAGGAAAAGTTGATTATAGAGTAACAACTTCAAGAGAGAATCCTAATGTCTCCATCAAGGCCATGAGTTTCTGCATGGCTCACCCTCCTTGTTACTTCAGTTCGAACCCAAATAGGACTAGGCTGACCCTAATTGCATCATCCCAATCGGATTCCCCTAACAAAGAAGAGTTTTGACTAAATAGTGCACCTTAACCACAACCGATGTCTACGTAACATGGCATCCTTTGATTGGAAGAGGTTTTTCATTTTTTTTTTTTTATCCTTTTTATTCTCCTACCAGTAATCTAGTTTCTTCTGTCAGAAATCTAGTGGTAGTATACAATTGAGTCCTTGTCTGTGTTGTAGCCCAAAAAAGAGTTCTTATCCTATCTTACCAGCTATAATATATCTATACAATTATTAATATCATGAATTTTAAAATAAAAAAACAATAATTATCAAATATATTCCAATATGCTTTGATAACGGGGTGTTTATGTAACGTGTCAAATTTCACATTAAATATTATGATGACATGATATGCCACATTAATTGTCAGTTTGTCACATTAAACAAAAACAAAAAAATTGAAATAACCAATGAGATACTTAGCAATATCATATTACAATATAAGACAATATAAATGAGTCTCCTAACCCAAAATATCAAATGAAAATTAAGTTTGAATTTTTACCTTTTTTTCATTATTTTTTACATCCCACATTCCCAATAAAAATTAAATCTATAACTAATAATTGAATTGCCGTTGACATGTTAATTTAATGATATTTTTTCACTTATTGAGTTAACGATTTTGAATCAAAATTTATGAAAAAATATTGATGCCCATTTGTTGATATCGAAAGTTAATAATATGGGTAAATTTTATGGATTATCAAAACAAAATAATGATAAAATTAAAATTTTTATTAACTAGACCAACAAAAAAAGAAAAATTAAATTAAATTCTCACCAATGTAATGAGACGTGCATCAGACGGGGCCTACTACTACTCCGTATAGGACAAGTTCTAAGATCGCCGCGGAAGCAAGCTATATATAGTCATCCAAGGCGCACACAGAGTGACAGAATCCAGCCGCGGAATTCATTCTGCAAAACCCTATTCTCTGAAATCCGTTATGGCTTTAGAACGTCAGAAATTCGTCTACATCGCCAAGCTCGCCGAGCAGGCCGAACGCTACGATGGTTAGGGTTTCTCTCTGCCGATCCCGCTTCGATTTCTGTTACTTTCCGTCTGCTTCCTGAGAAAATAAAGGACAGAGAAAAAAAACCTTCAAAGTTCTATGTTCTGTTGTTTTGATTGTTAAATAGTTACTGAACTAACGTTTAAGACTTGAAATTTTATTTTTGCTTCTTCACTCACAATTTGTCCACCACCAAACATCTGTTTGTTCTCTGAGAAAATTGAGGAAAAGTAAAGAGATTAAAACTTTAACAATATATTGTTTTCTGTTATTTTTGCTTTCAAAAAACAACAGTACCTAGCCGTCTAGTTGTATTTCGCTTCATTCAGTGGAGATTTCTTTTAGTTCTCTCGGTCACAAATTTTTTCTCTGAGTGGAGATTTTTTTTTTTTTTTTAGTTTTCTCATTCCCAAGTACTTTCTCTTTTGCTATGTTTTCTCAGGAATCCAACGGAGCATTAGGGTTTATTTTTCTCAATCATAGATTTTTATTTTACTTTGGGTTTAATTTTTACTCAATTTCAACAGAGATGGTCGATTCCATGAAGAAAGTAGTGAAGCTCGACGTTGAATTGACTGTTGAAGAGCGAAACTTACTTTCTGTTGGCTACAAGAATGTAACCGGCGCTCTTAGGGCATCATGGAGGATCCTATCATCGATAGAGCAGAAGGAAGAAGCAAGGAGGATTGAAGTAAACGCCAAGCGGATAAAGGAGTATAGACAGAAGGTGGAATCAGAGCTCTCTAGCATTAGTAATGATATCATGACTCTGATTGATGAGCATCTCATTCCCTCATCGTCCGTGGGTGAATCAACGGTCTTTTACTATAAGATGTGAGGGGTTTATGTTTTCATCTATTGCATTGGTTGTTCCTATTTTCAAATTTTGGGTAAGGAATTTTATTGATTTGGATTTTTGGTGGCTGCAGGAAGGGGGATTACTATCGGTACCTTGCTGAATTTAAGACTGGTAGTGAGAAGAAAGAGGCTGCTGATAATTCAATGAAAGCATATGAGGTACATTGATTTTAGATGTGAAGTAGATGCCTATATTATACTCACCAGTGATGATGCTATTCTCTTGCTTGATTTATTAGGTGTGAACTAAGATTTTGGCACTAGATTAACTAAAAATAGGACTCTGTGTTTTAGTCAAATATAGTTCCTATACATGAATAATATTTGTTTGAGGTCATTGTGCTTGTTGGTTAGCTGGATTGTCCATCTCCTTCATGTAGGTGAGTGAATTCTTACATTTATTTGAGATTGTTTTTCAAATATGTTTTTGAAGCAGAGTTGTATCAAAACAGAATTTCAATTTTTTTTTTTTTTTTATCACAATGACTGATGAGATTTCTCCCCTTCTTTAAATTTCGAGCGACCTATATCTTTATGATTCAAGGACAAAGTTGAGATTTTGTACCCATTGAACCTAGTTGTAATCTCTCTTGCATTCTTCTTCTTCTTCTTCTTCTCCTTTCTTCTTCTTCCTTTTTTTTTTTTTCCATTCCATGAGATTGTAGTACTCATGAATTTTTTTTCATATAACTTTATGGAGTGCGAGTGCCACAGTGAGGCTTAGTCAGTTGCCCATAAAAACATTATACTAATGATTTACTTAAAAGGAGGTCTAACTAGGGGCGGAGCCAGAATTCTTTGTTAGTTTCTTTCAGTCTTTTGTGATTTTCTTTAATACTTTGCAGTTTGCATTAGGCGGCTGATACAAATGTCAGTCTTTTTAAACAATTGAAAGATGATTCTGGTAGAAAATTTCCCCCGCTACATAAATAGTTTTGCTTCTATTCTCAGTAGTTTTTGGGTGCAGATTATATCTTTTTTTTTAAACACAATTTATGTTACTTGGTAATTGCCTGTTAATGTATTCAACAATGCTGCATGCCACTATTTGGCTACATTTGGTTGAAGTTCACTGAGAATTATGGATATATTATGTTCTTGTAGAAGTCCAAATATCAGCTTCATTTGATAAGATTGACACCATAAATGTGCTGCATTATATTCACTCTCTCTCTCAATTTTGCTTTTACATTTTTTCTGTTTGCAGGCAGCTACAAGTACAGCAACAGAGGCTGATTTGCCACCTACACATCCCATCCGATTGGGCTTGGCTTTAAATTTCTCATTCTTCTACTATGAGATTTTGAATTTGCCTGAAAGGTTTGTGGGATATCAGATTCAGCCTGAATGATGTTGAAGCCTATTCTTTTATCCCATTTGATGTGGAACCTGCCTTTTTCAGGGCCCGCTTCCTTGCAAAGCAAGCTTTTGATGAAGCTATTTCAGAGCTCGACGCTTTGGAGGAAGAGTCATACAAAGATACCACCCTAATATTGCGGCTTTTAAGGGACAACCTCACTTTGTGGAATTCTGATCTGTCATCTCCCAGATGAAGGAGGTAATTCTTTGCTAAGGATTAGCTTGTTTGTTAGGTTAGTAGTTGATTTGTAGTTTACATAACAACTGCTGTGCTATTTCAGTTACATTTGCCTAAATATTCTTCCTTGAAGGTTGAGGTTGCTTGTGGTGATTTTGTAGAAATGAAATGATCATATTTTGTATTTCATAGCATTTGAAGGCACAATTCTATCCTTTTGAATGGAATATGTATATAGAGCCTTTGGGATAGATCATAGTGAACTTGAAAAAACTTAATTTTATGGAACCCTAGGAGGGGGTTTAGTTGGTTGCTGAAATTCACTGCTTTCTTCACCAAGTTTGTATGGAAACATTTGGAGTCTCCTTATTTTATACCTTTTATTTTGTTGCACGTTACTAGTTAATCATGGTGCCTGCTAGAAATGAAATGATCGTATTTTGTATTTCATGGCATTTGATGGTCATCATTTTATTAAATTTGTCAATTCAAGATGATTGATTTGTAGTTTCAATTAATACTATATAAAATTTGTTGAATTGTTCCATTTTAAATTAGACACCCGAACATACCCTAACCCCTTTGCTTTTCTTTTTTTTCTTTCCCAATTTATAAATTTATTTATTTGTTCACGGTGGTGTCTGTCAAATAGCAGGAAATGGGAGGAGGCCAGTAATCCATAATTGGGACGAAGCTTTGGGCAGCTGTCAAATTGCACAAAAAGGTGGATAGAAGACAAATTTGAAGACTTGGGACTTTGGGAGAAGGCTTTCGCTGGCTCTCAAATGACACAAAATAGGAGAAATACAAGTTCGGAGACATTGGGAGGACAGCTTTTGGTGTCTATTTATAATTATGCATTTTATGTGTATATGTATAAATTAAATTGGAAATTTAATATTACAAAACCTTATTTATTTATTTATTTATTTCTTTTAAGAATTCTTTTGTCAAAACCATTTTTTTTATTTAAATAATAACGATTAGGAGTATCTAAAGCTTTACCCTATTGAGATTTTAGCTCAAACTGAATCCTAAAGGTTTGTGTGAGATGTCACATATCCAAACAAGTAGCAATAGTTGTGAGGAGTTGAAACGATGACTCTAGGAGCACACCCAAGCCTAATTGCTCGAACCAACATGTAGAAGCATCAAACCAGCCAGTTTAACTAAGGCATCATACATTTCGATATTCATTATTACTAGACCTTAAATAAATAAGGTCAAATTATATTCTTGAGTTTCTTAATTAGGCATGGTGAAATCCATAAGTAACTTAGCAAATAAAATCCCATGTTGAAACCTATAGGTAATTTGAGTTTCCTATTAAGGTAATTTTCTTTTCTTATTTATTTTCTCGTCTTAT
Source organism: Liquidambar formosana (assembly GCA_039720395.1). Taxonomy (NCBI): domain Eukaryota; kingdom Viridiplantae; phylum Streptophyta; class Magnoliopsida; order Saxifragales; family Altingiaceae; genus Liquidambar; species Liquidambar formosana. The sequence goes on along the minus strand of CM077824.1, from coordinate 13,602,177 downwards.
TTATTTTAGGAGTCAATTGAATTAAGGATTGCCCCTCCCCATCATAAAGGATATTATAAAAAATTAAAAAAAAAAAAAAAAGCACCCATAACTAGCTAGGATAATACATGTCTCCTCACAGTCGAGGAACAACTTCTCCTCCCTCCCATTTATATTATGAAGTGTCATAGTTAATTTTGAAAAATTATGTATATGTAGATATAGACATGTGAACACATGAATACAAATATATGGACACATATTTATATTTATTTGGACATATATATATATATCTATATATATATACACACATGTGGACGCATGTCTATAATAATATAACATAAGGAATACATGTACATAATAAATTCTTATTTGTTTTTTTAGACATGTGGTACAAAATGAGTGGAAAGAAAGAGGAGTTGCTTTTCCACTGTGAGAAGCCAAGTACTAAAGTATTGTCCTAACTAGCATATGCTTAAATTTCCAAACCAGCCGGCTCAATAGATCATATATTGTTTGGTTGATTTAGTGTTAGACTAAAAGGAATGAATGAATATATTTTTTTTTTTTATGAAGAGCTTACTATGCCTTATATAGTTTTAACCCTTTATTAATAAGAAGAGGTTAAAGTATTTGAAAATAAAATGAGGTGTACAAAGCATTTTCGGATGAAAATTGAAGGGGGGTAAAAATCGTAAAATTATCATTTTCCTTAGAAGATAAAGCAAAAAATGTACAGGTCAAGTGTGTTTGAGGGGTATGAATAAGTCTGCCAGTTGCTTATCCGTCGGGTCCAAAATTGGCCACCAAAAGCTACATGTGACAATAATTGTTGCCTTATGTTTTATAGTACGCCTAGTGCAATGTGGAATTTGTCTATCAAGGTATTTTGAAAACTACAAGTGAAGTTATCTATCCTTCACAAAAATAAGGGAAAAAAATGTTTTTTTTTTTTTTTGTAAATATTTATTTATATCAAGTGGTTTTTAGATAATGTTTTGCTTTATGTATATGTAGTTCCCCATCTTATATTCAACAAATAATAACTTCACTGATCTTGGCCTCATCTTTGAAGATATAAGGGAGGGCAATAGTTACTTTAATTCGTTCTCCGTCCATCATATGTATAGAAAGGGTAATGGAGTGGCACATGTCTTGGCTAAATTTACATATTTTGTGGACTTTGTTTTTGTATGGTTGGAGGACATATCAGATTTTATTTGGAACCAAGTCCAACTAATATTGCCTTAATGCTCTCTTATTGAATTTTCATTAAAACCCTTTACTTAACAAAAAGTCTTTAGGACCATCCATCACTATCATCCCACTAACGGTTAGAGGCACATGTGCACCATCCATTATTCTATGGTATAGGGACCACCATCTTATCATGTTCCATTAATTTAGGTAATCATATCACATGACATTGCATTCTTCTTGAAATCCAACGCAATGAAATGGAGATAATTTCTTTGTCACATTCTAATCAATAAAAGCCAAAAAGGCCATTGCGTACCTTGAATAGTTATCATTATCTTTTAGTCCTATTAAGAAAAATCTCTCAGATGTGACTGAATGTGTGCTGAATGTCAAGTCCTGTAGTGTTATTTTAGTTTTTTTTTATTTTTATTTTTATTGACTGATGTTTGGATCAATGATAATATTACAATTAATATGAATAAGTGAGTCTTTTATATTATTTTTTTAAAAATTGACGTCACATAACTACCTAATAGATGAATTCTGTAGATGTAGCCGCATTCAAGTTCGAAGCCCAAAATTTAATGTACGTGCATATACAAAATCTCTCTCATGAACTTAAATTCTAACTCCATGACAAACAAATCATGATACAATCGAAGTTGATATGTTGATAGTCAGCCCACCTCACCAAGATTTTGGGGCATGTATTACAATATTTTATAAATATATAAATTAAAGGGAGAAATCAAAGTAAAATATATATGTGAGGATATATGCCTTCTCTATAACAATAATCAAACTGATAATTTCTCAAGAACAAAAAAATAAGTGTTACTTAGCTTATACGATTGTACCCTACGTGTTTCATTTTAGCAATAAGTACTCACATAACGAGCCATTTCTTGTCAATCCATGTCGATCTATTTAGATAAGATTGCCTACTTTTGACATGACAAAACTCATGAACTTAATTGACAATTAGCTAACCAACAAAAGTTGGGTTAATAGGCAAAAGGGTGAATTATAAACTTAGACATCCCGGATTCAAAACCAATCAATTTCTCTTAGTCAACCACCAGTCAAGGCTATTAGCCTGAACGTTAAACGACCTCATAAGGCGGTGGCCCTTCATGGAGAGCGGGGATTAGTCGGACTCTGACAATTCGGATACCTCGTTGCTTGACAAAAATAAATAAAAATAATAATAATAATAATAAATAAAAATTGACAATTAGCCTATTTTGATTTGTGTGTTTACGCTGCCTTTAGAAACAAGATGAACCCCACCATGGGAGAAGCTATCTAGTTCACCTACCATGGGAGAAGCTATCTGGTTCACCTGTGGAATATGACTAAAAACAATAATTAATGGTGGAAGCATGTGAAAATCAATTGACATTTTACTAATATATGATATTTGATTAATAAAACTTAATGTACGCGTCATGCACGCACTAATCACAGCACGCCAGTCTAAACCATTGCGACCATGCTTAGCATCTCTCAAGAAGATATGATATATTATTGTACCAGTGTATCCAATTTAGTGACACAATTTTAAAAAGTCAATTTCTCTGTCTATTTAGAAAGGAAAAATAGGATGTCTGGATAATTGAAGAGAAATTTTTCAAAAATTAAAGTTGCTAGTTTTTCCAAAAGGTGAGACCACTCTTATTGGTCTACTAAATGAGAAGATTAGGATTTAAATGTACTTTTGCCTCTTATCAATGCTCCATTATACAGTTTCAAAAAAAGAATGCAACTTGAAATCTTTTCTATTTTCACAATATTTCCCACACAATTAGGTCCATCTAGATCTTGGAAAGTTAAAAGAAAAGAAAATACTTAAAATTACTTAAAAAGCAGGAGAGGAATTGTTTTCCTTTCCTTTTCCTTGCTCTTTCCGAGATCCAAACATAGGCAAAAACAATCAGTAGTAAAAAAAATGGGGAAAGTCGGAAAAAAAAAAAAAAAAAAAATTGGAGAATCAACCTGCGTTAGAATTTCCAGTTACAAGACTGTTGTTTCTCTCGAACTTTTTCTTCCAACACTGATGTTTCCAACACTGACACTGACTCTTCTTCTTCCAGCCCAACATCCCTCCCTCTTCTTTCTCATCTTCCACATTATCTTGCTTTCCAACGACACTACTTGTTCCCATTGAAAGCGACCTCACCAACTCCTTTGCCGCCACATCACTCTCAATCCTCGCCGAACAGACCGTCAACGCCTTCTCATTACTCTTAAGCCACAAACCTCTCATTTTCTCCCTTATCTCACAACCCAATTCCTTGTGCGGCCCATCGCAAAACCCACACTTCAAATCCTTCCGCCGTGCAGCCCTAATGCTCTGCACTTGCTCCCAATTAAAAGCAAGCCTTAAAGAATCATTTAATGAATCAGGGTTTTTGTGGGATAATCCAATCTTGAAAATCTTCCCTCAATCCATCAATGAAAATCCCTTTAAGCAAACTATCTGGAAGTCCATGGTCTGGCCATCTTTTCAGTATCCATTGCAGTCTCAAAAAGTAAGACCTTACAGTTTCCTTGCCGCCTTGATTTATCATCATAAGTTCAGATCGAAACTGGTCTACGAGTTCATTCCTACGATATGCCTCCATGAACGAGGACTTGATTTCTTCCCAAGAAAGCGAGGCGTACGGCTCAATGTTAAGATCATACCAAAGAGCGGCCTCGTTTTCAAGCGTAATAGGGAAAATCCTCATCATCATCTCAATGGAGGCCGCATTGTTTGCGCGGCAAACTTTGGTGAACCGGCTTAAATGGGTCACAGGGCACTCATCAGGAGTGCCCTGAAAGATCGGAAAGGGGGCAATGTTTATGTAGGAATGCAATTTGGGTGATGGGTTGAAAGGGACTAGGAGAGTTCGTCGCAGAATTTAAAGAGGCAATTGCATCGAATGTGTTGCTTTGAGGAATCGATTTGGGTGCTGGAGAAGAAAATTGGTCACTGGCCGGTGCATTATTCACGGATTCAGATTGATTGTATGAAGCAGCGTCGTCTGTGTTCATGGGTTGTTCATCTTCTTCTTCTTCCTCCAATTCGTATGGAGATTGAGATGGAGAATAATCCGCGGCATAATCATCGTCGTTGTGCCTATTTCCTTGGTGGGTTTTACGATGATGCTTGCATTTTGAGGCGTCGGTAGAGGATGATGCCGGGGAAATTTCCGGCGACGGAGGCGAGCCTCTCATCCTATAAGTCATCTGTGGCGTGTTTTGGCAGAATATTGACGATGTGAAACTTGTAATTTCTGTTTTTTCTACGCAAGGTTTTGTTTTGAGAATGGAAATGGCGTTATTTGTAGGGCAGTGACGGTTGGGGACAACATAACTGCCGGTTCAAGTTAGTTATTGAAAAAGGCAAGTAGTACAATTGTGATGGTTCTTTCTTTCTTTTTTTTTTTTTTTGGCCAAGCAAAAAAGTGTCTAAACTGTCAAAACTCAACTAATTCCCTCTCTTGACCATTGCCCCATGAGAATGTTTAACGTCCAAACTAATAGCTTTGATTGATGGTTGGCCAAAAGAGATTGGCTGGTTTCGAATCCAAAATGTCTAGTTTACAGCTTATCCCATAGCTACCAGGCCAACTCTCGTTGGTTATTGTAATGATTCTTCATTGGTGGGTAAAATGCGAAGTTTGGCATTGGAATATTCATACGAGTGAATCTTCTATGTAACATTGACATGGTAATCACACTTTATTTCAAAAAATATTATGGCAATTTCACTTTATTTCACTTTCATTGGCTTGTAATATCACATTAGTCATGTCACAATTACATATTAGTTTTTCTCCTGTTTGGGGAATTCTTTAACTTGGATTTGGCTCTCGCAACAAACTAAGTTGAGTAAGCTTCATTACCTAAATGCATGTTGACATTTCATGGAGTAAAAATGATTTAGATTGATGATCTAATGGGTCCTATCTGATAGATGTAATGTTCCAAAAAGTAATTTGATTGGATAATTTGAACAATTTAATTTCAGATTTCTCAAACAATTTAAGGTGAAAAACTCGCTTTTTTGCATCATAAGCCTTGAGCCTCTTTTGGTCCTGAGCTTAATTACACCAATTTTGTAAATGGAAAAAGTGGTAATGGTTCTGCAAAAAAATATTGCAGGAATATCAATGAATAAAACAGATTTATTTGAGAAGAGTAGGAGACCTATCTTTCCTTTGGTTTTTTGTTTTTTTTTTTTTTTTTCTCTTCAAGTTTGTGTATCTGATTCAAGGATTAGCACCAGTTCAATTTACATGATTATTTTCCGAAAATAGGTTGACCCCCACCATGCACTAGCTAGGTCTGAACTTCTAATAAGCACTATGTTTTACCATGTCACAGTTTATGATTAGAAAATATTTCCATTATTAATTGTTACAAATTTTAACAGAAAGTTTAGTGGGTTTTGTGCGAATGTTCTTAATTAAATGAGATCAGAGGGCAACTTATGACATGCATATTTAATCCACCTGCACACAGGAATAATCTTAGTAAAGTGAAGCAAGTTTCATCATATTCCTCCACACACTAGCCTTTCTCCATAGTCCATGCTACATCATGCAGCAGGGTTGATCACCTCAAGAAAATGGCAGGTATACGCGAACAAATGCACAATAATATCCATTAATCTTACAAATAAGATCTTATTCTATAAACTTGTGTGCACTTCGTAGCAAATTTTTCCTCTCACTAAGCTTCAAGATTTAAAGATATTAGAGAGAGAGAGAGAGAGAGAGATGTTTTAACTAACTTTAGACCAATATTTCTACCTCTTTAATTTCTTAAGTGAAAATTCAAGTTAGGTAAGCCTCCTTTGGTTGTCTGCTCATCTGTTTACCTATAATGATGAATAATTTCAACAGAGGGAGGTGATCCATCTCTTTTCTTACCTCATTTCTACTGTAATGAAATGATTGATCAAGTTGAATTTATAGAGGCGCAGGGCGATTCAAATTTCGAAAGCTACATGACTTCTAATATCTTCAAAGATTTTAACCACAATTATCCACTAATAAGTTTCATGAGTATGCTTAGAAATTCAAAATCATACTGTTCCTCCTTGTATTAAGAGACACTCTGCAACTATTAAACTCAATGATCCAAGTAACCTCTGTGCTATTAAAAATTAATAAAAAGATTACTTTAAAAATAGCGCTTTTTTTCTCTTTCTTCCTTTTTTTTCCTCTTTGTTAGGTGATCAAACATAGGAAGAGGAAATGAAAGATATTCCAATATGCTTTGATAACGGGGGTGTTTATGTAACATGTCAAATTTCACATTAAATATTACGATGACATGGTATGCCACATTAATTGTCAGTTTGTCACATTAAATAAAAACAAAAAATTGAAATAACCAATGAGATACTTAGCGATATCATATTGTAATACAAGACAATATAAATGAGTCTTCTAACCCAAAATATCAAATGAAAATCAAGTTTGAATTTTTACCTTTCTTAATTATTTTTCACATCCCAAATTCCCAATAAAAATTAAATCCATAACTAATAATTGAATTGCCAATGACATTTTATCTAATGATATTTTTTTTTACTTATTGAGGGAACGATCTTGAATTAAAATTTATAGAAAAATATTGATACCCATTTGTTGATATTGAGAGTTAAGAATATGGGTAAATTTTATGGATTATCAAAACAAAATAATAATAAAATTAAATTTTTTATTAACTAGAGCAACAAAAAATGAAAAATTAAATTAAATTCTCACTGATGTAATGAGACGTGCATCAGACGTGGACCACTACGGATTTGGATTTGGTGCATTTAGTCACTTTAAATGCACCGTAAAGTTACGGCACGATGAGCGATATGTGGAGAGAATAAAGATTAGAGGGCTTAAATTGATTAGACATAAAATAGTTATCTCGAATCTTAACACTCTTCACGTATCATTCATCGCACGGTAATTTCACGGTACATTTAGAGTGACTAAATGCACCAAATCCACTTCCGGCCTGCTACTACTCCGAATAGGACAAGTTCTAAGCTCGCCCTGGAAGCAAGCTATATATAGTCATTCAAGGCGCACAGAGAGTGACAGAATCCAGCCGGGGAATTCATTCTGCAAAACCCTATTCTCTGGAATCCGTCATGGCCTTAGAACGCCAGAAATTCGTCTACATCGCCAAGCTCGCCGAGCAGGCCGAACGCTACGATGGTTAGGGTTTCTCTGTGCCGATCCCGCTTCGATTTCTGTTACTTTGCGTCTGCTTCCTGAGAAAAATAAAGGAGAAAGAAAAAAAAAACCTTCAAAGTTCTATGTTTTCTGTTGTTTTGATTGTTAAATAGTTAATGAACTAAGGTTTAGGACTTGAAATTTTATTTTTGTTTCTTCACTCATACCACCAAACATCTGTTTGTTCTCCGAGAAAATTGAGGAAAAGTAAAGAGATTAAAACTTTAACAATATATTGTTTTCTGTTATTTTTGCTTTCAAAAAACAACAGTACCTAGCCGTCTAGTTGTATTTGGCTTCATTCAGTGGAGATTTTTTTTAGTTCTCTCAGTCCCAAATTTTTTCTCTGAGTGGAGATTTTTTTTTTTTTGTTAGTTTTCTTATTCCCAAGTACTTTCTCTTTTGCTATGTTTTCTCAGGAATCCAACGGAGCATTAGGGTTTATTTTTCTCAATCATAGATTTTTATTTTACTTTGGGTTTAATTTTTACTTAATTTCAACAGAGATGGTCGATTCCATGAAGAAGGTAGCGAAGCTCGACGTTGAATTGACTGTTGAAGAGCGAAACTTACTCTCTGTTGGCTACAAGAATGTGATCGGCGCTCGTAGGGCATCATGGCGGATCCTATCATCGATAGAGCAGAAGGAAGAAGCAAGGAGGATTGAAGTAAACGCCAAGCGGATAAAGGAGTATAGACAGAAGGTGGAATCAGAGCTCTCAAGCATTAGTAATGATATCATGACTCTGATTGATGAGCATCTCATTCCCTCATCGTCCGTGGGTGAATCAACGGTCTTTTACAATAAGATGTGAGGGGTTTCTGTTTTCACCTATTGCATTGGTTGTTCCTATTTTCAAATTTTGGTTAAGGGATTTTATTGATTTGGATTTTTGGTGGCTGCAGGAAGGGGGATTACTATCGGTACCTTGCCGAATTTAAGACTGGTAGTGAGAAGAAAGAGGCTGCTGATAATTCAATGAAAGCATATGAGGTACATTGATTTTAAATGTGAAGTAGATGCCTATATTATACTCACCAGTGATGATGCTATTCTCTTGCTTGATTTATTAGGTGTGAACTAAGATTTTGTCACTAGATTTACTAAAAATAGGACTTTGTGTTTTTAGTCAAATATAGTTCCTATACATGAATAATATTTGTTTGAGGTCATTGTGTCTGTTGGTTTGCTGGATTGTCCATTTCCTTCATGTAGGTGAGTGAATTCTTACTTCTATTTGAGATTGTTTTTCAAATATGTTTTTGAAGCAGAGTTGTATCAAAACAGAATTTCAATTTTTTTTTTAATCACAATGACTGATGAGATTTCTCTCCTTCTTTAAATTTCGAGCGACCTATATCTTTATGATTCAAGGACAAAGTTGAGATTTTGTACCCTTTGAACCTCGTTGTAATCTCTCTTGCATTCTTCTTCTTCTTCTTCTTCTTCTTCTTCTTCTCCCTTTTTTTTTTTTTTTTTTTTTTTTTTTTTTTGTCATTCCATGAGATTTTTTTTCATATAACTTTATGGAGTGCGAGTTCCGTCAGTTGCCCATAAAAACATTATACTAATGACTTACTTAAAAGGAGGTCTAACTAGGGGCGGAGCCAGAATTCTTTATTAGTTTCTTTCAGTCCTTTGTGATTTTCTTTAATACTTTGCAGTTTGCATTAGGCGGCTGATACAAAGGTCAGTCTTTTAAAACAATTGAAAGATGATTCTTGTAGAAAATTTCCCCCTTTATACATAAATAGTTTTGCTTCTATTCTCAGTAGTTTTTGGGTACAGTTTATAACCACAATTTATGTTGCTTGGTAATTGCCTGTTAATGTATTCAACAATGCTGCATGCCACTATTTGGCTGCATTTGGTTGAAGTTCACTGAGAATGTTATTGTAGAAGTCCAAATATTAGCTTCATTTGATAAGATTGACACCATAAATGTGCTGCATTTTATTCACTCTCTCTCTCTCAATTTTGCTTTTACATTTTTTCTGTTTGCAGGCAGCTACAAGTACAGCAGAGGCTGATTTGCCCCCTACACATCCCATCCGATTGGGCTTGGCTTTAAATTTCTCAGTCTTCTATTATGAGATTTTGAATTCACCTGAAAGGTTTGTGGGATATCATATTCAGCCTGAATAATGTTGAAGCCGGTTCTTTTATCCCATTTGATGTGGAACCTGCTTTTTCCAGGGCCCGCTTCCTTGCAAAGCAAGCTTTTGATGAAGCTATTTCAGAGCTCGACTCTATGAAGGAAGAGTCATACAAAGATAGCACCTTAATATTGCAGCTTTTAAGGGACAACCTCACTTTGTGGAATTCTGATTTCCCAGATGAAGGAGGTAATTGTATAAAAAAAACTTGATCATGCAGCTTAATTCTCATTGTCTTGTGATTTTTCCCCTTTGCTAAGGATTTGCTTGTTTGTTAGGTTACTCTCTTCAATATGTGAAACGAATAGTTTGAATAATACATACCAATGATTAACTCTCTTTTTATACTATGTAAATTCTGGCATTGAAGAATTGGAAAAAGAGTGAAGGAAAAGGAAAAGACTAAAAAATTGACAAAATTCAATTTGAATATTATTATTATTATTATTATTTTATAAGATATTTGAATATTAATTTTGGAATCTGTTGTCTGCATTTTGTATGTTATTCATTTTAGAATCTATTGTCTCAGCATTTAAAAATTAATATAGCACTTTTTTTTAATGAACCATTTCCTTTCGAGCATTTCTTTTCCTAATTGCCCCCTTCCTCCTTTTTTTCTCTCTCCTTTTCTTTTTCTGCACTAGATGAGAGAGGCCCAAAACTGGATAGCTACGTCCCAGCTAGTGGGAATGAGGACTGAGAATGTTCAGGTGGGTTATTTATGTCTCTTAGCAGTTAATAGTATTGCAATAACTTCGTTCTCTATTCTTGAATTCCTTTATTTTCTTTCTTCTCATTGAATTCCTTCATTTATTTATTTATTTATTATTTTTTGTAGTGGTGGTGCCTCAACACCTGCTATATTTATTCAAGGGAAAAAGCTTGAGGCCATCCTGACATTGTAGGAAAGTTAGTCTTTAGCGGAAGATAGATTTTTATTGTTTTAATTTTTATTTTTTGGGGTTTCCATATTATGGTGTGGTTTACTGGAAGTTTGATGCTGGATATGATTAGTTTGATTTGCTTTCCTGAGTTTTTTTCCTTCTCAAACTTGGTGGATGGAATTTATAGGATTGGCCATTGGCCTGGTTGCATAAAGGTGTTAAATCTATTGAGTGGTTTCCTACGTTACCTCCAAAATTTTCATGTTTCTCTTTTCAAAATATTAATAAGGAGTAATATATTTTGCTTGTGTTCTAATTTTTTATTACATTCGTACACATATTCGCAACATTGCTATTGCTAGTAATGATGATTTATCTTCCAAAAATATTGGTGGATTGGCATCCTTCTCAAGGGGGAGTGGTAATAAATCTTCTGATTGTAACATGGTTATAACGTTTGCCTTCAATTCTCAGTATTATCAGCCATAAAATCTAATGGAAAACTTTGGATGAAAATTATGATACTGGTCTCTATTGGTCATGTTTACTAATTTTGTATAGAGAAAACTATGGTTAATAGGCCAAGTTAAGGATATGGAAAAGGGGTGAGAAGGATCTGGATTTGGTGCAGTAGGGGTGCTTTTACTGCACCATGCAGTAGCCGTTGAGGTCATGGCGCTTGGTGGTTGGGGCCAATGGACGACTGTGGTCCAAAACACTTGAACAAGTGTCGTTTTGAGGGTCCAAATAGAGACTTTAACGCCGTTAGGCGTTAACCTCAGAAAAGAGTGCAAAACGTCAAGCGTTAAGCGTCGTTTTAGATCTGAGCATTTACGCCTTAAACATTTGCGGCTGCTTCTCGTTGCTACAATTCTCACCACCGAAGGGGGAGGGGGAGAGGGAGAGAGAATGAGTGGATGGGAGGGTGGAGGAAAAAAGAATTTAAAAAAAAAAAATGGAAGAAGAAGATGTAGAACAATCAAAGAAGAGAAGATGGCTGTCCCCTCGCCGGTGTCGGAGATTGACGGAGTGATGATGTCAATTGGTGAGGACGAGCTTGTCGCCAAGATTTCCCGGCAGTGGTGCTTCCCTCTTTTTCTTCCTTTTTATTATTCTCTTTTTTCTTTTTTCCTTTTTTCCTTATGTAAGATCAAGAACCCTAAATTCAGCAATTTAAAAAAAAATAAAAAAAAGGAAGACGAAGAAGGGAGAAGGTAGGTTTCATCTCCGACGAAGGTTAATGCCGGCAGCCATGGCTAACCAGCCAAACCCATCTCACCCATCCATGGAATTTTCTGACGGCGGAGAAGTTTATCCCGCCAAACCCATCTCACCCATCCATGGAATTTGCCGACAGCGGAGAAGTTCGTGTGAATGGGTTGCTTCAGATCTGGGTACTGGTCGCCGTCCCTCGCACACTACCAGCTCTTGATTCCTTCTACCAAACCCATCTTCCAACCAGATCTGGGTACTGGTCGCCGTCCCATGCAGATCTGATCAGTAGAGGAAAAGAAAAAAAAAAGGAAAAGAAAAGGGAAGAGGAAGAAGGAAGAAGATGGTTGCCGTCCCACGCAGATCTAATCAGCAGGGAGGAAAAAAGAAAAAAAAAAAAAAAAAAGAGAGAGAAAGGAAGAGGGAAGAGGAAGAAGGAAGAAGATGAGGCTGCCGACGGAGGGGAGTTCGATGTTGAAGGGGATTGGGAGCAAGAGAGAGGAGAGAGAGAACGCCGTCAGCGTCAACTTTCTCAAGTTTTCCCTTTAAACGGCTGCATTCTAGGACGTTTTGGACCACAGTCGTCCATTGACCCCTAACCACCACGTGTTATGATCTCAACGACTACTGCATGGTGCAGTAAAAGCACCCCTACTGCACCAAATCCAGATCCGAGAATAAGCCCAAATCTAGGCCCTGTGTGCACCTTCATACATGTTGTACCTATGAGCAAACCTTTCAGACGAGGACCAAGCCCACTCTTCAACCTTCATGTGTAGCATAGGACCATTTCTCTCCAAGTTTGTTCATCCAATGGGGAGGCAAAATAATTAGCCCACCAATTTCGCAGACAGCTGTTACCACAAGGCCTCATTTCAGACTGGCTTTGATGCTGGGAATATCCGGTTCGGGCCGAACAAACAGGCCTGAGGGGGAATAAATTCGTTTCCGTGCAAGTAGTTTATAAAAGATGTGAGATATGAAAGTGGGCAACCGACAAAAGAATCGAAATAGAATCTACCTTTTGGAATAACATATTCCATTCCACGACCAACCAGCACATGCTTCCGTTGATGGGTGGGGCTCCTGTGGGATTGGGTCAATAAAAAAATATACATCAAAACAGAAAACGCGGGAACTTTCTCTCTACCCAGCAGAAAAACCATAAATAAATACCAGTAAACCATTCCCAGTTCCGCCTGCAGAAAAACGCGAGAACTTTCTCTCTCCCCCCCTCTCTCTCTCTCTCTATTATAAGTGGTAAAAACTAATATACCAAATTGCGACTGGCCTCTTTACGCTACCCAGCAGGGCAGCATAGCGGCATAATGCCGTTGGACGTCATTTGTCACTTGCCCTCAGTGGGAATCGATCCCCTTTGTACGTAATTGTCTTTATAAATTAGAATGCCCTTCTTCCTCATTTCTACCCATATATCGCGACTCTTTTCTCCCTCTCTCAATAGCACACCAAGACATATTTTGGGGTCTGCCATGAGCTGCTGCGAGCGTGAATGCTGCAATGCACAAACTCGGGGTTTTAGCTGTCATTCTTGATTTGGATGGGACCCTTCTTAACACAGGTCTTTCATTTCCCCTCTATAAACTAATTCCATGTTAATGGGTCTCTCTGTCTCTGAGATTGTGTGTGGTTAATTGTGTGCAGAGAAAGCTACAAAGGATGTTTTGAAGGAGTTCCTGGCAAAATATGGGAAGGTTTTGGATAGGGAGAAGGAAGATGGAATGTTGGGAATGGCCCAAAAAGAGTCCGCAATTGCCATTGTTAAGAACTATGACCTTCCACTGACACCTGATCAATTTATAAAGGAGATTACGCCTTTCTATATAGAGAAGTAAGTTTCTACACGACTACACGCACATGTACATGTTCTGTATTTTTTTATTATTTTTTTTAATGGATTGACTTATTATGGAAACTCAGAAACAGGTCCATGGTATATGTTGTTTGGTGAAGAAATTAGAGTATGTGTTAATTATAAGTTGGAACTTAGGCTTCTCCCATGGGTTATTTATTTACAGAGTGAGATGTGTTTCTTTTCTTTTATTTATTTATTTATTTTTTTGGGTTCGAGAGCGGTGGCTTTCACGTCACCATGGATTAGTCAAGGGACTCGGGACGAATGTCCAAATATGGTCAACCCCATGTGTAGCTCCACTCAAATCCTAGCTATTTGGGACGTCCACCAATTAGTACTTTATCAAAAAAAAAAAAAAAAAAAAAATCAAAAGAAGTTCCATTTCCACCAAAGTGCTTATTTAAAATGTAATGTCCACTTAATCACTTCCTTATTCTCATTATTTTAATGCTCAAGAAAATTGAATAAGCCAAATGCATCAATAAATTCTAAGTTGAGTTTAGTTTCTATTGGCATGGATGCCAAATTTTTTTGAATTACCAAATCTACAATCAAAATCTCAGTAGATAATATATATATATATATATATATATATGTACATACATACATACATACATACATACATATAAACAGTGGTTAGGAAAAAATGTAAAAAAGAAGCTAGCTTCTCATTTGAATGTTGAGCATAAAATTTGGATTATGTTGTTTTTAGTATCTGTTTATAAAAATGATAAAACATTCACTTTAATAAAAATCGTAGTGCTTAAATTTTAATTTACTAAATCATTTCTGCAACCCCCACTCCACCCCCCCATCCCGCTCCCCCAGAGGGAAAAAAAAAATGAGGAAGGCAATCCTGGCCCTGTCCCCCAAGAATTATGCTTTAGAAAATAGAACATTTAGTATAAGCATGGCTGAGTTTGAATATGTGTAATGCGACTTACGGTTAGCATGCAATAAGCTTTTGTATGGTTACATACATACATGCAATGCTTTAAGCGCAGCATTTGGCCTCTCTTGTTCTCCTAATTTTTAATTTTAATATTTTATTTTGTGTATCCTTTTAGGTGGCCTCAAGCCAGAGCACTTCCTGGTGCTAATCGCCTTATCAGACATCTCCATAAACATGGAGTGCCATTTGCTCTTGCTTCAAACTCCTTACGAGACAACATATATGCAAAAATAACTCCCCATGCAGGTTGTGTTTTTTACCTTTTTAAAAAATAGCTCAAACCAAGCAATTCAATCCCTTCTCTAAACTTCTTTATTCTTATTACTGTTGTCATCTGCATTGTTATATCTTTAGTATACATCTTGCTCTGTTAAATAGATAACTACTTAAAAAGCTTGTATGATGTTCTTGCTTGCACCAAGGGTATATATATTTATATATACACACTTGGGAGAAAAATGCTCCACGGTGTTGTTTTATTTAAAGTTACTGGTTTACTTACATAGCCTATGTACACATTACTTGGGTTTCTTTTTCGATTTTTAATGTTTTCTTCCTCCAATTTACTTACATAGCCTATGTACACAGTTGGTTTTAATTACTATCTCTTTTCATTTGGATTTGTTTATCTCATACTTCCCATTTAATTTGTTAGCTTCTTTTTCTTTTCCTTTTTCTTCTTTTTACAGGTTGGAAGGAATACTTCTCAGTAATTCTTGGAATTGACCAGGTTAAATCTGGGAAACCCTCTCCAGATATGTAAGGTTTTCAACATTTCACCTTTTTTGATGCTATCACCACTTAAGGGTGTGTTTCAACATTTTTAAGTGGAGAGTTTCACCTTTTTTTTCTTTACCTTTTTTTGTCCTCCCCTCCTTTTTCCTTTTCGAATTTGTTCTTATGAAGTTTTTAATTGAACATTAGATTTCTAGAGGCTGCAAAGAGGATGGGTGTAGATGCAGTTCGCTGCCTGGTCATAGAAGATTCCTTGTAAGTTAATCACCATCATAATGACATTCAAAATAAATTAGTAGAAATGCATAACGTGTTAGCTTTTGAAAGGTAATTTATATTATTATTCTTTTTCAACATATTTTTATTTTGAAAATAAGGATAATATAGAGGAAGTCAGTCATAGCCAATAAGCTATACCACTTAATCCAATGGCTACCAGCCCTTTTTTTTTTGGTAAACAAAAAAGGGGGTAGCTAGGCTATGCCAGCCCCCAGGGCAGGGCGCACAGAGGTGGATGCCATGTCCAACAGTCGGCGATGGGGGAGATTCGAACCCAAGCCTGACAAGCAGGGCCGAGAGCTCCTTACCACTGAACCAACCGATGTGTTGGTGCTACCAGCCCTTTGATTAAGCATATAAAACATGCTTTGTGGGGTATTATGGCATTCTATTTTTAACTGCCTTCTGGCTATCCTGATTTCTAGTAGACATAAGCAACCTTCAAACATTCTGCGACTGGTATTGACTGCACAAGACTTGGCATTGACATCCAATCAGTGCCAGGGATTTCAGGAATCAGAATAGTAATGCCAGATTGTCCAAGTTGTGACTCTATGAGCCTCGATGTTTTTGTTGGATGGCAGATTTTAGTTTGATAATGAGTGCAGATATATGACATATTAACAGTTACAGAGGGTCACAATCACAACAGGCAGCATTTCTAATTGTACGTGGGTGTCTTTGGAAGCATCTTTAAGAAAGAATGACTTGCTGAAACTTGCAGAATGATTTCTTCTGGCCCATGTCAGTCATGTTTCTCTGCAATGATCTTTTTCGTGATCTTTCCAGTTACCGATCACAGTTTATATCGGTTTGGACTCTGCCTTTTTCAATAAAATACAAGAGGAATTTTGTCCAAAAGCTTGCCATTGGTATTTTCCATAATTGAATGAATACACACATGTATTTATCACAGCCTCTTTGATGGACCATTTTACCTTCACCCAGAATTGGACCATTTTAACATCACCTAGAAATTGTGGGGCCTGCTTTCTATAGGAATCATTTTCATGCGGGATGTCCAAGTACATAAAAATATAAAATAAACCAATTTCATTATTGCCAAGTGAATTGCCATCTGAACTCCAGTACCCATTAGGAAAAATTATTCCTTGAATTTGGTTGAGCACACCATAATTGGTAAGGCATTATGAGTTGATACCACAACCCAAGTCTGAATCCCTTCTTGTGAAGCCACCAACTACTTGCTCACTTTCCTTATTGAAAGAGAAATATTTTACAGATACAGCTTTTGGGTAACTTGTAAAGCAGAAGTTCAAGGAGAATAGCACCATTACTGATGGTTAAATGATGCTCTACACGCACATTATTGAACTGAAATCCCTTGTCAGTATTTAAGGGTGTCATGATAGTTTCTAAGCAGCCCATTCTATTCCACTAGATGTCAAGTAAATGACATGCCTATACGATTGATATGCGCTGGTGATTCTTTTTCACGCGAGACATAAAATTCACAACAGTTTTGGGCATGCATGTACCGTGAAAGCAACCATAAACATTTGGCAGCTACCAAGATTTTTCATTCCTTTATTCCCTAGTGGTCATGTTAAAAAAAATGTTATTGATAATTTTTCTTAATCCATATATTTTGACAGGGTTGGTGTCAGAGCAGCAAAGGCTGCTGGAATGAAGGTGGTTGCTGTTCCCCCGCAAAGTGAAGCCAATCGTGCTTCCATAGCAGATTCTGTACTTCATTCACTCCTAGAATTTCAGCCTGAGCTATGGGGTCTTCCCCCATTTGAAGACTGTACATATATTTCCAAAGTTTGTTTCTTTTTGTAGCACAAGCCTTGCCTTTCTACTCTGGATGATCAATTAAATTATATGATTGCAGGGGTAGATAATGCATTGCCAATTGAGCCCATCTATGTGAATGGTGTATTTAGCAACGGGTTTTTGTGTGAACTTACAGGTTCGTAGGACAATTTATTCTCTGATTTGTACATATATATATATATATATATATATATATATGGTACAATCTGTTTGCCACCATATGTTATAACCTTAATATAATAGAAAGTGTAGGGCTTATAAGCTTCAGTTTTCTCTATTTCTAACGTAGATCACTACATAGCAAAACAGAGAAGCAGTTCTGACAAGTGACATTAAAATGAGAAATCATCCATCTTTTCTCTGAACTGTTGAACTGCATCTCCTTATTGTTGTGTGGCATTCTGTCATTGGGATTCTGAAAAACCTGATACACTCCTATCAATTTGTACATTTGTCAAGGTGGTTTGTCAGTCGTGCATGCACAATTGTTTTTTCAGTTCTCAATATGGAGCAATGTGTATTATGTTTCACTGAAAATGAAATTTTTTTGAAAGCAGATGATGGACCATCTTCTCTTCCTGATCAAGTGTTCGGGCTATACTTTGGTTGGGCCAAAGTCGACATGCATGGGATATTCAAGGTTGTGGTTGGAATTGGTTGGGATCATAGTTCCTGTACTGCAAAGAGAAATATTGTGAGTAACATAAACTCTTTATTTTTATACTTCTAACATTTTTTTTGTTCTGTAGCAGAGCATTTGGAATCCCTATGATTATATCATTTGATCATTCTATTTCTCATTGCATTTGAATGAGTCTGTTTTTCCTAGTGTGTATTTCAAATAGGATCATTTCAAGATCTGAATTAACTGCCTCATGATTCAATTCTTTTATTACATTTTGAGTTATTTTGTTTAAATTTTGCCCTTACATGCGTACTTAAATGTGATGGAGATCGAAATTGAGTCATTCTGAAAATGTATTTCCTCTTGGCCTAAAGTGGATCCTGTTACCCTTTATGTATTCCATGTGTTGATATTGTTCCAATCAACATGTATTGACTTCCTGATATGACACTATAAGCCTACAACCTTTGCCCTTTGGAAAGTTGTGGCCCTTTGGAAACTGTATGTCCTCTTCTGGGCTTCCTTATAAACAATTCAAACTAATATGGGAAATTTTGAGTGCTCTTTTTGCAGAAACTATGTCTAATTGATGGAAGTGATGACTATGTATCTGATCAGGCAATGGAACTCTCACTTGTTGGTTACATCCGGAAATTGAGTAGCAAGGTAATGAAACTAATAAAAAAAATCAAATAGAAAATAATATATCATGAATCTAAAAATTTATATATATATATATATTTATTTATTTATTTATATGTGTGTGTGTGTGTGTGTGTGAGTCTGCCTGGGAGGGTTTTTTGTGCAACTGTGTTTAAAATTTATGTATTGAAATCCTTGACATAGAAATTTTCCAAGTCATCATTCATAGAGTTGCCAAGAAATTGCAACTCTGTGGAGTTGTAACCTACTAAAGTTTCCATTTTCAAAGTTTCAAACAATTCATGAAAATTCCTATTATGTTAGCATAGTATTGATATGGTGCATTCAAATCATATTTGATTCCAAAAAGGGAAGCACAGATGGTATGATTGAATAAAAACTTAGAATCTCAAAACAGTCACTTCCCATGTCAACCTTTTATAAGGTTCCAAGCTTTCATTTCTTTTCCTATGTCTTCTCGGTGATGGAGTACAAAAAGGATTTTGGTCTCTTGATTTCAACCTAATGTCAATATATCCCTCATGTTAACTATCGAACTTCTTATCCAATATTGGCTTACCAAATTTTGCATGACTCCATGTTGATGAAACTCTTTGCCATTTGAAGTGTGGTGTTTACTTCTATTCAACCTTTCTATAAGCTGAAATACATATGATTGTGCAGGGATGCATGGATATGGAAATACTTGAAGAAGATAAGTCCATTGCCAGTGCTTCATTGTATCTGCCCATGTTTTCCCACCATGCATGCACGACTCTCTCTCCAGAAGCTTCTATTTTTACGGACTCTGCTGCCTCTGATGACGAAGAAAGCTGTGATTTTTTTTAGCTTGGTTAGTACTTCAAGGATTTGACACCACTTAGAATAGTTAAGTTGTAATGGTTGATTTGCATTTATCAACCAATAAATGGAATTACCAACACATACATTATGCTTGCTAAGTTGGATACCCTTTATTAGTCCCTCTTTGGGCACTAAAGAGGTAACAATATTGTTATAAAAAATTTTAAGACAACTCAACGCATCATGTTTTTAGATATTGAAATATTCACTTGGTGTATATTGTCGTTATACAGTTGGGTGTTCCCAAAGGTCTAGGTAACAAGCTTGTTTTTTCATCATTTATCGTTTCTCTTTGCACAAGCCATGTGAAATTTTGTGGGAAGAATCTGACTTTCTCTAGCACCCTTAATTAAGAGTAGTATCTCAATTATGAGAGAAATGGGTTGCAAGGATTGTTGAATCAACTTGGTTCTATAAAAGCCTTATTCGAATCTGGAGTCCAAACGTGTAAAGGAATTTTCATAAATATTTGGCACTTGGTGAATTTTAGGAAGTTTGATGATGCCCAAATTACTGCATGGTTAAGGGGAGCAGAAACTTTCTGTGGAAACCTTATAGCTAGAGTGATGAACTCTAATTGCTCTTATAAGAAAGAAGGTACATATTAGGAGGGACTTACTACAATTACTGAAAATTCCAATTACGATTTTCCTGATAGTTTGCACATTGGGATGCCTCTCCTAATGTGGTATGAATAAGCTACAGATATTATAAGGCTATCGAAAGCCTGCAATCTTATGCTTTGCTAAGGTACTTTTCATTTAATCCAGGCATAGCTTTTAAAGAAGAAAAGAATTCTTAAAAATGAATAAGAATGCTCCATCTTTATAATGAGTTAGGACCAATAACGAACACAATTGTTTTACACGATTATGAAATCATTGAATCTCACAAGATCCAACGGTCTCCAAAAAAGTCAAACAATTGAGTAAAAAAATGACTGACATCATAATGACATATAAAGCCACTAGGGCTAGCTTAGAGGTGAGGGAGGGTGGAGTAAAAGGTAGAATTAAGATAGGTTACGTTAAGGGTTCGAACCCTTCCCTTTGTACCCATAAATAAGTAAATAAATAATGACATATAAAAATTTGTGTCCTCCAATTCTAATCTCTTTAATCAATGGCCTTTAGATCTAGTGACATGTTCTATCCCAATAGAGGTGGGGTTTGCGAAGATTTTGATTTTGATTCCACGTGAATGCGTGTGTGGGTATGTGTTTTCCTATCATTTGGCCAAAAAAACATAATTATAATCCCTTTATAACACCGGAATTTAAATATTAAATATTATAAATACTACTAATCTCTAGTCCGGGTCGCATCTGTCACCCACTAGGTTGCTTCTTCCTTTTTCTTTTTCATTTTTGCCCTTCTCTTTTTCACAAGAGCCAAAGAGGCATTATGGAATTTGTCAACCTTCGAAATGATTTACTAAACTTTCTAAGAGTTGATTACATTTGGGGCTTAAAATGCACATCACCCTGAATTTAACTATTATTTTAATTTTAACCCTCTAAAATCTTCATCACGTACTTCCTTTCTATTGGTTTCAATTTCTATAATACGACACAATTCAAAGTGCACATTTCTACCTTTTACCAATAAAAAAAAAATGCAAATGTCTCCTCATTGAATAGGGATCACATATGATTTCTGTTTAATCAAATATATAAATATCTCATAATATACTGATGTAAAAAAAAAAAAAAATATATATATATATATATATATATATATATACAGAGGTGATCCCATCAGCACGTGCTGATGGAAGTTATATCAGCACTATGTATTGGGGGTTGTACCCTTTGCATTGATTCAATGCACTTTACATCTCACTAATGCACAAGGTACAACTCCCAATGCAGGTTTTGATGTAAGTTATATCAGCACGTGCTTACCTGATCATCATCATTTATATATATATATATATATAAAATATAAATTTTAAAAAGCCTCATATGATCTCATCCAACTACTTTCACTCTTTAGGAATAGCAAACGAGGTAAGTTAATGATTTAAATTGTCCCCTTGTTGAATAATTAATCTATGAACTCTGATTGAAATGTATAATAAAATCGTAATGCATTTAGGAATTATTTTTTTCATCCGTAGCTTATAAAGGCTTCACTTTACATGATACATATGAATATAAGAGCATCTCCAACCCAAGAGAGCTAATTTGATGAATTAAAAGCTATTTTTAGTTCAAAAAGTATAAAAATAGTTCTCTATAGTAAAAATAGTTCTATACACTAAAGTGACTGCTCCAATGCAGCTAAAGTTATTTTTTTAAATGACCTTGGTTTTCCCTCTTTTCAACTATCGTTTGCCCACATGACCAAATAACTCAGAGTTAAACTAATAGTCAAATTTGGCTTTCAATTTAGTTTTAAGCTATTTTAACTCACTGTTTAACTCTCCTTGGAAAAGTCCTTTAAAATTAAAAGTTATTTATAACTTTAACTCACACTATAACTCTCCCATTACAAATGCTCTAACATGTTCATTAATTTTTTCATATCACAATAAGCAAAACGAAAAGTGAAAGCTAATTATAAGATATTGAGGGTTCCCTCAAAATAATCTTATTTCATTTTCTTTAGTTCTAGCCATTAATTTAAAGCTAAACCCTTCAACTTGCCCTTATATGGGTGGCTGCGCGCCTGCACCTGGTCCAATTCCTTTGGCTTACTTTATGAATCAGGTTATTGGATGAGAAGCAGAACAAGTAGTGACCTATCAAGCTCACCCTGCCACTTGATTGGCCCAAACCACCCCAAAGTAAGGCCCACCCAATTCATTTATCTCTCCACATGCACCAACCCATAATTTCATTGGTCAAGAAGACACATATAGCTACCCAACAGTGACCGAAAAAATGTGCCAATAAAATAATAACAAATAATTGCAATGGAGTATAAGACTACGCCTACAAGTTTAAAACCCTCAATATTCTACCTGAGCTCCCGTCTTTTTGCTTCTCTCTCTTGCTTCCTCTCTCTGAATTGAGAATGGCGAACAGCAATCTACCTCGAAGAATTATCAAGGTATGCTCTAGCCATCTTCTCCTTTCGATCCCTCTCTCAATTTCTTCGATCTCTCTCTTTCTCCCTATATATATGTATTTATATATGCATGTATATTCGTTATCAATCTGGTTTTGATTTTTGGTTACGTGGTTCTGTCATTGAACAGGAAACACAGAGACTTCTTAGTGAACCAGGTCTCTCTCTCTCTGTACATATTTATATTTTATTTACTCATTTACCTATATTGGACTTATGTTTGTGTAAATAATCCGAAATGATCAATTCTAGTTGATGTACTGTGCTTTTTTATTTTGGTAGTTAGATTTATACTGTCTTTATGGTTATAATTGAGGTGTTGTTCTGGAAATTTGTGTTACCAAATACCATTATATCAAAAGCCGTAGGAATGAAGCAAGGTGTCAAATTAAGCCCTATGAATTTGATGAATTCTATGCATCATAACTTTTCATGCAGAATAATGTGGCTCATTACTTTTTCCATTCCATTTCAATGGAAAAAAAAAAATATGTTGTCCTTGTTTATTTAATTTCAAAAGTGTCCTTACCGTGTTAGTATCTATGGAAAGTCACAGAGAATAGCATTTTTCTTTACAGTGCATTTGGATGATTTATTTGGAATTTACTAGAAAATTTTCAACTAAAGGGGATTTTACGTGAATTTTCATGGTTAGCTAAATATTTTTGAACCTACAGTTGTGATTGTTATAGCAGTGGTGGGTGGAGAATCATAATAAGTGGTTTGTGATTTTGGGTGATGTTGGTGGTGGGCCAGGTTACGGTGATGAGTGAGTGACAGTGGTGACAATGGTGGCGGGTGGGTGATATATATATATATATATATATATATATATATATATATATATATATATTTGTTGTTTGGGGGGGGGGGGGGTTGTTGGTGGGGGTGCACGTTGAATTGGTGACGTTTGCTGCTGCTGGTGGTGGTTTGTGGGTGGATTCCTCTCATTTTGTAAATTTTGCCTTTGGTTTTCCAAATAGGGTAACTTGCCTCCTTGGAATTTTAAATTCCTTTAAAACTCCAAATTCCTCCCAAAGTACCGCAACCAAACATTCCCATAATCATTTGGGATCATTACGCACCATGACACCCGGTTGCTTATTTACAATAGCCAGCTGACTATGTGGGGTTTATTTGCAAAACCCAATAACCTGATGAGCTGAAGTTGGCTGAATCAGCGTGAAGCTATAGGGAGGTTCAGCTTTATCTGGGAAAAGTAAAAAATACATGGTGAATGGAAAATGACATTATGCTGCTTTTATTTTGTAGAAGGTAGCTTGAACCAATATTGTGTTCATTAGGCTCCCTTCAGGAAATTTCCAAACAACCCTTGTGAAGCATACTTTCACCTTCCTTCTGGTAGCCTTTTCCACCTTATGCCAGTTCCACATTGCCCTCTGAACTGGTTACCCCTTTAGATCTCAGGATTAAGATGTGGAGTAGGCTATGATACCAAATGTTACAAAGGTAATTTCACTTAATAAGCCTAGAGCTGTAGAATTGATGGAATGCTGCAAAATAAGCACTTTTGATCCTTTGTGATTGTAATAATTTGAAGATCCCAAAATTTTTCTGTTACATTGTCTTTTTTTTTTTTTGGGTGGGGAGGGGGGGGCAATGTTACATTGTTATTGAGATATATGAATTGCTGCTATGAAATTTTATTTTTTATTATTTATTATTTATGAAAAGATTTTTAATGTATTGTCTATCTTTTGTGATTTGAGAATGCAGCTCCAGGAATCAGTGCTTCTCCTTCGGAGGATAATATGCGATATTTCAATGTAATGATTCTTGGTCCAACACAATCACCCTATGAAGGTAACTAGTGGGTTAATGACATTTCTTTGACTGAATGCTTTAACTAAAGAATTTTTTTTCACTGTGAAGTTGTTTTCCATTGTAATGGCAGTGGAAATACAATACTATTTATGCTTTTGCTGATTTACTAATGTTCTCATTTGTGATCATTTATTCAAGTAGTCTACAAAATGGTGGTTGAGATCAGAATTTAACTGATGATTATGTCTCCTAAGCCATCTATTCTAAATGATGACTCCAAAACAAACTTTTAAAAATCAGATGGGTAAAGTTTTGGGTTGCATTTGGTTTGAGTGATTGGGCAAGGAATAAGGGAAAATGGGTGGATATCTCAAAAGGAGAGATAGGGCAAGTCGGTTCTTTTGGGGGAGGAAGAAAGGATCATATTTTGAGGAAGTGTTGGATTCAGAGGTCACTTAAGGGAGAGAATTCATGTCACGAGTTTGATGTAGGCAAATGCACTGTAAACATAGCATGCTCGAATAGTTTAGACTATATACTTTATAGAGGGGCACACACTTGTCAAATGAAAGAAATAACTGATGAAGTGAAATGAAAGAAATAATTGAAAGCAAATGCCTTCAACATTTATTTCCATGTAATGAACTTCATCGGCCTGTAATGAGGCCATCAATTCATAACTCTTCAATCCAATCAATGCTTTGGATTGATGGAATCTCAGTTAAGATGGACAGAATATCTCATTATCAATTTATGTGAAGCTGTGTTATATGGACTCGCCAATTTACCCCAAGGTACCTGTGTCGACACGACACGACACGACATAGATACCAGTATGAGATCAGAATAAGAAGAAGAAGAAGAAGAAGAAGAAGAAGGGGAGAGAGAGAGAGAACATATCTTGTTGTTGAGGACTTGAGGTTCGTTGGAAGAGGATGCTGAAGATATATCGGAGACGACGACGTAATTGTTTGAGGGGGTGAGGGTAGCAGCGTCGCTAATTTCTATTTTTATTTTTCTCCCCTGCCGTCACTGATCTCACAATAGAGATCTAGGGTTCTCTCAAGAGAACCTTTCCCTTCCTTTTATATTTTATTTTTTCAACTAAGCCCTCAAGTTTTGTTTATTTTTAAAATGATTGGCTGTCAATTTATTACTTAAGCCCACCAAAACTAATTATTATGGTAATGCCCCAACAACTCAAAATATTTTTAAATTCACCCCTAAATATATTTACCTTTTATTATTATTATTATTATTATATATACACACACACGTATAGGTACAAATATCCTCTTATTTTCATATCTAATTTTTGGATCCTTGTTGGCCGAGTACGTGTATCCTAATATTTAATGGTTTGACAAATCCGATTTCTGGACACATACCTACACCCTAACCCGTGTAACATAGATGAGAAGTGAAGCTCTAGCAGCTATTATTTTCTTTGCCATTTGATATACTTTTGCTCGTAATTAGTTTATTTTGCTTTAGGAGGAACTTCTGAAGACTGAATGGTTAGTTTATACATTCTGTAAATGTTCTTATGTCTAGAATATTGGCACACAAAAAATATCTTTTTTCTTCCATATTAGACCTTGGCATGATTTAGAGGCTTGGATAATTATTTTGGACAATCTGGTTTCACCATGCCATGTAAATGAGGTAGAAAGTACTTACCTTTAAGTAAGGAACTTCCTTGTATGTTAGTTATTATCTGAAAGGTTATTTATGAGGCTCATTGATTTTTAGTGATTTCATTTTGTTTCTTGTCCATTTTTCTCTTTTTACCTCATTTGAACATATGATGTGATCCTTCTATAATCTTGATATCCATTTAGGAGGTGTTTTCAAGTTGGAATTGTTTTTGCCTGAAGAATATCCAATGGCAGCTCCAAAGGTATAACATTAGTTAGTTATGAGTTTTGTACCAAATTCTGTTATTTCGTTCAGGGTCTAGGCTCTAATTGTTGCTCATTATGTCGTTATGAAGGTTTGTGCGCTTGAGATGTTCATTGAAAGTAGAAGTAATGATGTATCTGCTGTTTTAGTTGGTTGCTTAGTTTATAAACACATGTCATATTATTACATATATGTTCATAAAGAAACATAAATTGAAAGGTGCAAGGCCCTGTTTACATTTTCTTTTTAAATTTTGACTGTTTAAATAGGTCAAGGATGTTATCTGCTCACTTCTTTGCTCCTAATTGGTTTTCTTTCAGAGTAAAACATAGTCATTTACTACGCAGCAGATAGATGCAAACAAGTTGTACTATCAAATAGGCATGGTCTGTCTGAATCACATCTACAATTGTTTGTTATTACTATCTTTTTGTACAGGGTGGGCATTGTATGACATAAAGTGCTTACTTTACTCTTCAATCTCTTTATTGTATTATTTGCATCTTTTTAGCTTTGACATGAATGTTTGCTTTGGAAATTCTTGCTTTAAAGCACATAGACATTGCTTGTCATTTTAATGTGGTTGTCGTGAAGTTAGACATTCTCCATATGTTATTTAGTTGTAATTGTTTGAATCGATTTTGTTCAATCACTATTTGTCTGACAAGGTCTTTATTTTATTATGCGTTGGATGCACCTGATTTTAATGTCTGAAGATGCACAGTCATAATTTCAACTGTCTTGTTATGGTGGTTTTATGTCAAATATTATACTAATAAACTAATTCAATTTTCTTTGTACTACATTTCTTTCTGCCAGTATACTTTATCTATGCTCATTTATAGTTATTAGTTTACTTTGTATGGGATTCCTTTCATCAGCATTGATCATCTAGTTGCAAGTCGAGTACTCTTAGTGGACGCTTAGCGAGTTATACGCAGAGTTATTAGATCAATTTCTGCCTATATAGTCCTTTACCCTATTGTATTTGGGTTCGCTTTATTATTTAATGGCTTTATGTGGTGGTAGTTGAGGACTAATTTTGGACTAAATTTATGCGATGCTGGAAGCATGGAGTGCTAGGGGGTTGAGAAGTTGTGGGGATTTTAGTCCTTATCATCATATGAGCTACAGTGAAAGAAAGATTGGTTGTAACTTTAAGGATCACTGGGCTTTCTCAAAGGTGACAAATTGTATGGTCCATTTTTGTTCCTTTTGGTGCTCTGCTGAAAGGATTTTGTCAGGGTCCATTTCTATGGGCTTTTAACAGCTTAGACCTGTGCTTTATATGTTTTAAAGATGTCCAAATATTTTATTATGATTATTCTTTTAGGATGTGGGTTTATCATCTGTATAGAGCTTACGTCTTTTTTTTCTCCTGCCCCTTTTGCGGGTATTTCTGATGAGAGTATCTTCCCACTTGTCTAGAAATATCAATGAAGAGTTCTGAGAAGAATATGGGAGCTAATGACCAAGTTTCTTCTCCCACTGTTCTATGGAACTATTTGAAGCTGAGGCTGCTGCTATTTAGGACTGGCAATGGGATATAAACAGGATAATATAAAAGAATCATGTATTTCTCATGCAAGCTATTCAGTAGTTAAGTTGGTGAAGCTCTTCTGTGAATCAAAATTTTGCATTCTCATTAATAGCAATAAATTCCTTTGCTATGTCTTTCACTTTCACTTCCACGATTATAAAATCAAGGGCGCCTTTTTGGTGCAACTTTCCCTTGAAAAAATCCTTGTTATTGGGCTTTTTGTTTTTTTTTTGTTTTTTCACTGCCATTCTAAGTGTTTTTCTGACAAGAAGTTGTGGGGATTGTCATCCTTATTATCATATGGGCTACAATGAAAGAAAGATTGGTTGTAACTTCAAGATCACTGGACTGGCTTCCTCAAAGGTGGCAGATTTTATTGTCCATTTTGGTTCCTTTTGGTGCTCTTGTCCAAAGGATTTTGTCAGGGTCCACTTCTATGTGCTTTTAACAGCTTGAGAAAAATCCTTGTCATGGGAAATTTATCCAGTGTGATCAGCGAGAGGAACCTTTCCTGTATGACTACTCTACCTGCCTTATGTCGAGATGCCTTATGCAATATTCCTTAATGAACTTGGCTAGAAGCTTGTAATTTCAGATTGACCTGAGGCATCAGAGAGAGTGATTGACATGGGCACTGTCCATAGCAGCTCTGAGCTTGATATGGATGATTTTATGGACTGGACTGGACAGATTCTGATTCTTTCTTGGCTTTGGATGGACTGATCGGTGTGCAACTGGATGGGCGCCAACCTCTTGAGTGTTGCTACTGTTTGTTGCCACTGGCAAGTTATGCAGTTGGGCTATTTTCCAGTCGGAGGGGTTTTGAGACGTGTACATGAAATTTGGAATTTCATGGAAGAGGTGGAACCTATACCTGAGCTGAATAAAAATTTTAAAGAATAACCCATTGATACATCAATCCTGGTTTAATTTAATGGTTGCTCTACACAACCATGATCACATATAACTGACTTTAGCACAAAGAACAACCTAGACAATTGTATTTAGTGACGAGGCTCTGGTCACTATTCTCTTTTACATCTGCATCTTGTACATGTTAACGGGGCACAGAAGAAAGGTGAACCTACAATAGAGGATGATGGTTAAGTCTTGGACCCAGAAAAAGACAGAAATCTTGAAGGAATGCAGAATACTATGGTTCTCCATAAGAGTGAATTTTTTTGAATTGTTATGAACAAAATATTTACATTGTTGTGCTGCAAGCATGACAGCTGATAGAGGTTTTCAGTGACATTCTACAGATAAACATTCCCCATGCTGAGTGACTAGCATTCGTAGATAGGTTAACAATAAGTTCAGCAGAAGCAGCAAAGTTCTAATTGATCTCAGAACTTGTGTGGCCTTAAGACATATGAGAAATGTGAATAATTCTGCTGATGTTTGTACCTGTACCTATTTCAAGGTTGATGAATGTTTCATTAATTTGGAAGAGATTTTTCCTGTGGCATTTCAAATTATTTTATATATTGTGAAGTGGTAGATGTTGTCTTTCATACCAGTATTATTCTAATCTTAACTTTCAGAGTAGAAAATATTGATCATCTTGCCTTGAATTAGTCATGCTCGGTGTTGCTATCCCAGATGATAGTCTCTTGGCTTTATTTTTGTTGTGCATATGAGTATGCGTGACGTGTGCTGTGTCCGTGACTGCGTGCGTGCATGCAGCTTTTTTTAAAAATGTCTTTAATAAACATTTAAGAGGGAGGCTTGGTTATAGCTCCCACCATATATGTGGTGATTATATTATGCCCACTCATCATTGATGCCATTGTGGTAAAATCTTGGCAAATGTTGAACGGTTTCTCGTTCTCCATTTGTAGTCAAGTTTTTGGCTTTTCACCCTTGAGGTTGACTGTTGACTTTGCGTTTGATCTTGTAATTCGTGCTTCCTTGTAACAGGTTCGCTTTCTGACCAAAATATATCATCCTAACATTGACAAGGCAAGCACCATCTTCTCTCTTTTATCCCTTTCCCTTGCTTCAAATCTGGTGTTTCTTATTTAAGGACTGAGGATTTCTTTGTGCAGCTTGGAAGGATATGTCTCGATATTCTCAAAGATAAGTGGAGTCCAGCCCTCCAGATCCGAACAGTATTGCTGAGGTGACATTCCCTTCTACAATCTAGAAAACGATTTGTTTATTTGTTTTTGTTTTAGAACCAGTATTTCTTGTTATTGTAAAAGAACAAAAATATTCAGGGATAACATATAAGGAATGGGAAATTGTAATCAAAATTTCATCAGTTCTCTGAAGGAAGGAAATGATGTTCAATTTACAAGTTGAACCTCAAATAATAGGAATGAGGCGAGGTGTATAAAATATGTTATTTTAATGGTGGGTTTTGGGTCATGATACTTCAAGCTTTTAAATAAGTGACGATATTAACAATATTGCACTCTGGATCAGCATCCAAGCTCTTTTGAGTGCTCCAAACCCAGATGATCCACTTTCTGAAAACATTGCGAAGCATTGGAAGACAAATGAAGTTGAAGCTGTTGAAACAGGTAATGCCAATTATATGCCACTAGTTCAGTTGATTTGTATGAAGTTGTTGTCCATATAACCTAGAAAAGTTATTTAGCTGGCAGTTCCTATAGAAAATTCTAATAGAAAAGGAACCACTCAGTTAAAACACACAATGTTTTATTCCTCCCCCAAAAGTATGATTATATGGTTATATTTGATCCTGATGAAATGGAATGCTATTTCTATAATTTTCCCTTGACAAGAAATGTTTGTTTTGTTTGTTTGTTTCTTCCTGCCCCTGGTTGATTGGAAACTTGCAGCAAAGGAATGGACCCGTTTATATGCGAGTGGTGCATGATGAAGAGAGTGTTGCATCTCAAAAATGATTTTCGCAATGTATGTTAATGGTTTGTCTTTTATTTTGAAACGGAAATGAAAGAATTGATGCATGAACTATCAATTATGAATCTTCTCGAGCCCTTCAATTATTGGGTGTTAAATCATTTTCTTCTCTTCAATGGAGACGCTATAATATTTGTATGATTATGTGAAAGAGTTGATGTTTACTTATCCCGAAAGACGTCAATTCCTTAATATTTTGGTTAGTGCAAATGTTCATGCTTATTGCTATTGTTGTGTATAATTTCCTAAATTGGTTATTGCAAACGTTCAAGCTTATTGCAATTGTTGTGCATGATTTCTAAATTATGTCTTAAACAATTTGGCAGTATATGACAAATTTCTTTTTTCTTGTGTGTATATATATATATATATATATATATGAGTGAAGCTATTACTATCACATAAAATACTCAAAGCCCTCCATGAGTTTACTCTTTTTGAGATTTTATGAAAAACATAAAAGGTTTTTACAAAAATTAATCGCATTGTTCATTAGAAAACATCATTTTGAACAACTTTGTAGAATAAATTTTTTCCAAAATCTATCATTTAAGCACACTTTTTAGCCATTTACAATCTCTATTTCATTTTCCATGAAAAATGCCAAAAAAGTCTATTTAAATGACAGATTTTGGAAAAACTTTCTTCTACAAAATTGTCCGGAATGATGTTTTCTAATAGACTATGTGATTAGTTTTCATAATTTTTCTTTATATTTTTTATAAAACCTTAAAAATATAAAATTAAATGGGGGGCTTAGAGCATTTTATGTGGTGGCAATAGCCTGATCCTATATATATATATATATATATATATATTTGGGTTCTTTTAGAGAGGGCGGAGGCAGTGTTTGTTGGCTTCTTTCTTTTCTATAAAAATTGAAAAAAGAACTAATGCCTTTTGAAAATGTGATTTTCATTTTTTCCAATCTTTTTCAAAACTTCTCTTACGAGCTTGAGTTCCAACTTATGCGAGGGTTGAGAAGAAAGTCGACAAGAGTAGCACTGACTGATCTTGGTAACTCTTGACACTTTGTTAACAAATGTTTGCTTTTTCTTGATGTTCATCCCGCTTGCTTTCACTCGTGTGCTGCGATCTGGAAACCAAGGGTTGTATAATCTGGCTGTTCCCTTCTTTATCGGTCCGGCTATTGGCACCCCTCAATTTTATCAGCGCTTTAGTTTTGTAAGGTTTTATGCAACATGTGAAAGGTTTTATGAAAACTGGATGGGTGATCAATAAGAAAACATCATTTTGAATAATTTTGCAGAAAAAGATTTTTCCAAAATGTATCGTTTAAGTGGGATTTTTGATCATTTATAGTCTTTGTTTCATTTTTTTACCAAAAGTATACTTAAACGATAGATTTTAAAAAAACTTTCTTCCTCAAAATGATGTTTCTTAATAGACTAAGCGATTGGTTTTCATAAAAACCTTTTATATTTTGCATAAAGTCTTAAAAATTAAAACAAGCGGGGGGTGCTGATAAAATTAAGGAGTGGCAAAAAATGGGAATTTTAGTTTGGGCTGGACTTACATACTCCTCCTATTTGATTTGGCCCATGTTGATCTTGGGCTGGCCTGATGTGCAGGCCCTAGTTAACTTTGTTCCAAGAATTCCCTACATTTTGATCAAAACTGTGTAGTTTACATTGCATTATAAGCACAAATTCATCATCTTAAATGAGATAATTTTTTTTTAAAAAAAAAAAAATAGGAAAGAAAGAAAGAAAAGAAAAATAGTGGAGTGATACACTATAGCTAATGTTATAAGATCGTTTTAGAAATTCATGAAATGCATCTATTTTAAATTCACTCTCGTTTGTAATAATAATCATCGTTCTCTTGAATTTTTTTTCAATGTTGAATTTGTACCTTTAATACCATATATAAAGTGCACTATAAAAATTTAATTTCATTTGAACAGTCAAACATGCCCTCAATCTTTTAAATATGAGAATGGTGTAAGCACTAACACAAAATCCCAACTTTTTCCCTCTCTTTCATGGGTTAGAAGAAAACGCGTGAATTTTGTACGAGTGTGGATGAGTTGGGGCATGGAATTGAGGATATGGCATTTTTCCTTTAAGAAAAATGGTACTTGGAGTAATGATCATCATATTAACATAATCTCTTCCCTCTTAAATCCTTATGTTGGTCTCAAAAAGTTCAGATTGCCAAGTCCAAGTCCACTAAAAGGAATGCCCTTATCAGCCAATCAGGTTCCCTTTATTGCATCAAGAAACCGAATTAGTCCTGTTCTAAGGCAGAACTCATGGATCTGGTTTGTTAGACCACCTACATTCAGTGCTCTCAGGAGCACCTGATCGTCACTCTGATATTACAGCTGTGAAAAAATAATCCATTGGGCACTAAGTAATGTAATTGACAAGAATACCCTTTTTTTTTCCATGAAAACCACAAATCTAACAAAAGCATCTGATTGCTGAGACCACACAATCCCCATGGTCTGTCGAGCACTTGATTTCAAACTCACAACCAATCATACACAAAACTGACCGGTGAAGAAATCCAGTACGCCAAACCCTACCATGAACACTTCTAACGTACAGAAATACCCTTGTCTTCAGCCAAAATCACAAATCTACCCCTTAACCGCTTTTCCCGCCAATACTAACCAACAATATCGCAGTTTCAACCAAACAATTCAAACAAAACAAATCAAGAAACACTGAAATTTTCTTCACAGTTCCTCCAAATTATCAGTTCTTCATTCAACACGATCCGAGTGAAAGGTACGAAGAAGACTCAGCTGATTGCGCAACCGCACCACGGGCGGCGGCGGCAGCAGCAGCACCGCCAACAAGACCACCTGCTTGGGTAATCCTTTTGCGCCTTCCCTTCCTCGTAGGCGCCAGTTTGGTAGCGAATCCATCAATGGCTGATGAGCAAGTCGAAGTCGAATTTCCGTCGAATCCACAGGCATTAGCATCGACGACAGCTCTCGATCTCGATTTCCGCTTCGATTTCGATTTTGGTTGTTCGGCGTTTAGGATGTCTAGGTCGTGAGCTGAGAAGTTCTCCTTCCATGCGTTTATGGTTTGGATTGAGGTCACGCAGCAGTCTTGCCAATTGATGTCAGCGAGGTCGGAGATCGCTTCTTCAAGCGTGATGAACGCGCAGGACGAGATGTTGTCTTTCAGCGTGGAGCGAGACGGATCCATTGGGTTGATTGTGTTCACCTCCTCGATCATAGCCATCTGTTGAATTGGGAAAAAACAGAGAGATGTAATAGAACTTCGTTTGTTTGCTGAGAAAAATGTAATAAAAAAGAGGAAAATTTCAAAATTTTGCTTCCTTAAGTTTTGAATCTGGTCAGATCGAATGAAGTTCATCGCATTGACAATAATCTTCCGTGGAATTGAGAAACAGAGAAAAACGTAATAAGGTTATGTTTGGTTACCGACAAAGCGTGGGAAACTGGAAAACAAATGGAAATCAAAATTTTGAATCCTGAAATTTGGCTCGTTTAATTTCATCCTACTACATCTATTTGGCTTAGTTGAGGTGACTCTTTCCAATATTTAAGCAACAAAAACAAAAAACAGGAAGCATAAAAAGTTTCAGAAATTTTGTTTTCTTTTCCTTCCCTTCATTTTCTCAGCAGCCAAACAGAGAGTTTACCGATAGCTAGGGTCTGTGATTCTGTTCTCACCTTGGGAACTGACTTGAGTCTCTTGAGTCCATGCATGCCAATAATCTGCAGAACAAACAAAAACCAAAAAACCTAATCTTCAATTTCAAAATCACTCATTCACAGATCAGATCAAACAGAAAGTTCCGTAGAGAGGAATGTTGAAGAAAGATTGGAGGAGATGAAGAAGGTAACACAGGACTGGGACGTGCTAGGGATCGAGTTTGAATACCTGTTTGAGGTAGTTGACGGTGAGATCTGATTGGTTGTGAGATTCAAAGAAGTCGAGGTAGTCTTCCAGTGAGATCTTCGGTTGCTTTCTCGAGGTTGGTTTCGGTCTCTGCGACTCCATGGTTTTGGGCTTTCCGGATAAGGGAAATTCACTGTGCAGTGGTAGTATGAGTATGTGCATTTATATAGAGTTGGACTTTGGAGAGATGCAGATGGTTAGTCACGTGAGTTCGTTGGATCACGTGGAAGGAGCCAAGAGCTCATGGAAAATGCTTCACTTAACATAATTTGTTCACTCCACTTTTTTCCCCCGTCTTATTTTTTGGGAAAAAAAATAAACCAAAAGTTGCACCCATGGAATAAAAATCAAAACTGAAGGCTCCTTACATGGATCATTAGAACTGAATAGCCTCTCTAGCACTACCAAGATTGCACAAGTCCAACACCATCCATGATTCAATGATAATAGCTTTTTAATATCAAATCGAGGCAGTGTTCGTATTATTATATATTGAAGGGCATTGTTTGTATCAGTATAAGTTGGCAGAGGTATAACAATAAAACCAAGTATCTAATTATAATTACGTAATTAGGGTGGGTATTTAAAAAAAAATCCCATCCTCACCCCAAATCTTAACTAATTTTTTTTTCTTTTAATAAAAAAAATTCCCAAAACCCTAATCCATTAAGTAGGGGTGCTCACAGGGTTGGTTTGGGTCGAGTTTATATACTCGAGTCACTAACTTTTGGTGGCGTGATGTGTATTTGTCAGCTTGATAGTCTTACTCATATACTCGAGTCACTAACTTTTGGTGAGACTATGGTCAGACTATAACTCAACCGACTTGAGGGAACTTTTGAAGCTCATTTTTTATGGGCTCATCTAGATCCCTCTTGTCATTGGTTACTCTGGAGGTAGGAATGATATTATGATCACTCACACTTAAGTAGAGTCTCCACGATTGATTTAACCCTTTTTCTATTCTATTTCAATTATCTAAAAATAGGTTGGCAAATTATGCACCACAAATCAAGTGCCATCACGAACCCTACCAAGCTACCTTTTCTTTTGGATGATGAGAAAACCCTTCGGATTCATATATATAAGACCCTACAACCCATATGGAGAAGGTGAATCCAAAGCTCACAAGAATCATGAAACCTTATGTAGGTAGTCCCAAGGGGTTTAAAAAGAGTTGAACTCAGGTCTGACATCCGTTTCTTGAGACATAGTCCCTTACTAATTGGGTTACCTCTTGGGGTTAGGCTACCGATTTTAACCAAACTAGAACCCAACTTAATGTAACCAATTGCATGAGATAGAGTGAGTCTTCCATCTAATTGTGACATGGTCACGTAGTGTCACAAGTCAATAGAAGTAAAGAAAAGTGAGATTGTGAAATCAAAAAGTACTCTGACAATCCCATTTTATTTCACTCTCATTAGCTTGTGATCGACACTACATCAGCCATGTCACAATTACATATAAGTTTTTCTCTAATGACATATTCTAAATTTCTAATACGGGAAACTTCTACGTTGGTGAATGCTTCCCAAACTAATACCAAAATAAGGAAGTTCATAGTCAATTTGCTGCAGGTTACTAATCAGTTTGTAGCAACTCGACAGGGAATATCCCTTTTAGTTTGGGAAGCACTCAGCAATGTGTGATTCTCATGAGTACTGGTATGAACAAGAGATGCCATTTAACCTAGGTGGTAGATCATGAGGCTGGGCCCCAACTCATGGCGGGCTAACTAGGCACCAGCAAAGCTCTATAATTTGAATGTATAGTTGGTTCCTTTTTCGCTAAGAACAGAAAATGACCACCTTAACGAGCCAACATATTTTTAAGAAAAGAAAAAAAAAATCGTCTTGTGCATTGTTTGAATTATTGCAAGACATTTTCAGAAACAAAAAGAAAACTTCGAATCTTACCACAGCTCGAAAAAAATAAAATAAACCATCATGTTTTTCAATGTCTATCTGAGCATTTAACAAAGAAATTGTACAGACTAAGGCAGCTTCTCGACAAAAAAATGGTGGAGAGTGCAAAGAAACAAACTAAGTGAGCGACTACTACAATGCACCTCACTTTGGTTTCCACCATCATCTTTGTCCCACCTTTTTGGTCACTTGTCTAAATTTATGTATAAAATCCCACTCCTAATTCCTCTGCTAAGTAGCAAACCAAAACTACAATTAATTTCCCTCTCAAGAGATTTCATCATGGCAGAGAAGGAAGGCAGGCATTGTGAAGAAGGGTGACGAAGAAGGCCTAAAAATGGCCATTTCTCTCCTCGAAAAATTCGAACTCCCTCTAGGGCTTCTTCCCCTAGCCAATGTGATCGAAGTTGGGTACGTGAGCAGCACCGGCTACATGTGGATTGTGCAAGAAAAGAAAGTGGAGCACGACTTCAAGTTGGCCACCAAGCTTGTGAGTTATGACACTGAGATAACTGGCTACATTGAGATGAAGAAGATCAAGAAACTTAAGGGTGTGAAGGCCAAGGAGCTCGTGCTTTGGCCTCCGGTCAGCGAGATCACAGTCGATGATCCGCCAACCGGGAAAATTCACTTCAAGAGCCTTGCTGGGATCACAAAGACCTTTGCTGTGGAGGCATTTGCTGCTGGGCAGTAAATAATGAAGATGGCCTTAATTTATTGGTTCCACTTGGTTAACTTGTTATATATATCGTAGGACCTTTCATATGGGCTTTTCTTTTATATATATATATAATGTTTTTCTCTGTGAAACTATTGGAATTGGAATGAGAATAATATGGTACGTTATGTGATTGAATTTGGTTCCATAGTAGCTTTCTCAAAAAAAACATGGTGCATATCCATTATGAAGAAGTGATATTTGATGGCATGGAATGTTAATGGAAAAAGAAAATTAATTCTCAAGGCGTCTTATATATGTTTCAATTGAAATTGAAACCAGAGGGGTCAATCGATGATATTGGATTAGGCGAGAATTATCGTCATTGTGGTCCGTCCCATATTTTAATTATAGTATTTGCACAATACACGATTCCATCCCTAATGTCAGGAAGAGCCTAAGAAGAGTAAAAGCCTAGAGAGTGTAGGGAGTATTTATTTATTTTTTTGTTTTTGTTTTTGTTTCTTTAGTTTTAAGAATTTTGGGTGAAAAATAGTTTATCTATGTTATTTGCATAATTTTTAATACATTTTTACATTTTTTTTTATTTATACAATTTGCATTTTTTTTTATATCTATTTTCACATTTATCTATGCTATTTACATTTTTTTTCTATGTATTTTCTCATTTCTCCATACAATTATTGTTTCTTTAGGCTCTATTTGGTTCGCGGATTTTTTAAGGGAAAAAAAATATAAGGGAAAAAAAATGGGAAGGAAAGAAAATGTGTGGAAAATTCAAATTTTTCTTGTGTTTGGTTATATAAGAAAAATGAGAGGAAAAAAAACATGAGGAAAGTGATTTTTTAATGTTTGGTTGTTCAGGGAAAAATGAAAGGAAATAAAAATTTATACACTTTAAAAAATTCAAATGGCTAAAATGGCCAAATACTCTCATGCTATAAAAAAAAAAAAAAAAAAAAAAAAAAAAAAAAAAGCGCCCTGTTTTCCAACATTCATGCTAAACCACCTACATCTAATTATTGCCAGCAACATGTACACATACTGCAAGTGACAAAAAAAAAAAAAAAAAAAAGAAAAAGAAAGAAAGAAAAAAAAACCCACACAATGAAGGGCCAAAACAAAGATTTAATTAGGAGTACATGTTACCAAACACTATTTGAAATGTACCAAACTTGCGGAATGTGGGTTTTCCTAATATTGGACCATAAGAAATGATGAAGGGTTACCTTCAAAACTACAGAGCAGCTAGTATTAATTATATAGATTGAGACAAAAGGGGATTAAATAGACAGAGGACACAAAACGGACTACCACCAAAGAGAACTCCAAGACTAAAACAAGAGAAGACTTGCAACTAGCTACACTCATTCACCTAGAGCTAAAAGCAAACACTTGGGCTGCAAAAAAACTATAGAGCTCTACAATACAACACCATGGACGCCCCGACACTCAAAAACGAAGCACAATCAACAAGCAAAGCTCACCCAAAGCAATACATACAACAGAACCCAAAACAACTACCACTAAGATCCCTTGCAAAACCAGCTACCTCAATCTTGAACACCACACACCAACGCCCAAAAACCACCCACTTGCAAAGCTGCAAAGAGGAAAACACAACAACAACCACCTGAACTCAGATTCAAAACCCCTACAAAGAGAAGAAAAAGACTCCTTCCGACATTTGCTGGCCAGTCGGATTAGAATAGTTAATTAGATTAGTTGAATCCACACCACATTGCATCGCTGGTTGGAGGAGATGTTTGTCCATCGAAAAAGGTAATCGCCGGTGAGAGGTTGCTGGTCGGAGGAGGTGATCAGCGATCAGAAGTCGCCGGTCAGATGTAGTAGTCGCAAATCAAGGTTTCCATCACTAGCAGTCCAAGGTTATCAATGCAAGTCGACTATCGCGGGAGAAAGGAGAGGCAAGGGGTGAGAGCCTAAGAGGTGAGAGCTTAGACCCGATAGAATTTTCCCAAGTTTTTTCCTCACTTTCCTTACCTTTTCAAATGGAAAGTGAAATTAAGATTTTCTCCATTTTTTTCCAGCATATTTTTTTTCCTTCCTACTTTCTTTAGCAACCAAACACAAGAAACCAGAATCCTTCAAATTTTTTTTCCTTTCTGTTATAAAATCCACGAACCAAACAGAGGGTTAATGTATCGAAATCTCATACTAGCTAGAATATTAATTAAGTTCCATAAAATTCAGACTATAGTGGATATATCAATTCCGATCAAGTGAACAAGTGCTCATATGACTTGTATTAATACCATGCATTAAGAGTTGTATCTCGCGTATTGAGTACTTAATATAACTCATAACTTATTAATGTGCGAAGTCATTTGCATATACGTGTTCACCAAATTAATTGTCATCTGTGGATATATATAAGACTAGTGGAGCTAATTTCGGTAGCAACGTTTGCGCTATGTTTAGTAGGGATGATAGAAAAGTGAAAAGAAGAAAAAATAAGAAGGATGGAATGATAGTTTTCTTTTTTCTTCTATTCCTTCTTTTGTATTTGGTAGGATGGATGGATAGATATTAAAAAATATGATTTTACTTTTTTACCATCATATGTAAAAAGTGTTATGAAAATGTAAGGGTAATATGATCATTTTAACAAAAATTATTCTTTTCCTCTCCTTTTCTCCCCAAAATTTGAAAGAGAAGAAAAAAGTAATTTGAGGGGATTCACTCTCCGCCCTCCCCTTTCCTTCTTTCTTCCTTTCCCTCCAACCAATCACACCCTTTAACTCTTTCCCTCCACTTTTTCCTCCTCCTCTGCCCACCCTCTTACAAATCTCTCGTGCCTAACATAGGTTTAGGATCCAAACTAGGTGCAGATCCAAAAGAATAAATTTAGAGGACACCCAAAATAGGTGTTAGTAGAGATGGGTGGCTATAGCCAAAGGCCCTAATCCCCAGAGACAAAGTAAGCCCAAGATGATGTATTATTTATGTTTGTCAGTGAGCACGAAGTTACCTCTGTACAAAAGCTCTTCAACTTTACAGCTCTACAGCGCCCTCTCTCTCTATGGAGTACACTAAAATATGCGTGTGTCCTCGTTTATCAAGGAGAGAGAATCATCAGAACGGCTACATTTGCAGGCTGGCTGAGCCCATGCAGGCGTTTGTACTGTATGCCCCGCCTGCCTAGAGCCAACCCAACAACTCTCAAGAGCCAACCCAACAATTCTCTCTCATCTCATCATCTCTTATGTACGTACCGTACCATCATTGCCTTGGATCACTCTCTCTCTCTCTCTCACGCACACAAATTCTGAATGGATGGACCCAATTCTCAATTGGGGAGTGGGGTCGTGTTAGGAGACAACAAAGTACGGCCCACGTAAACGCCAACATCAATGTCGCCCACTTGTAAGCACTGCCGATTTCATTTTATCTCACCATCCAATGCCCGGTACGCAAAAGCTTAGGTTTAAGTCCAAGTTTTAGAAAGCATGTACACTTATGGACACCTACTCAAATGACATCATCCCCTTTCAAGGTTGTGGCCCTTCCTTCAGACATTGGACCCAACCCCACCATGTGCTCTCCGGCCTATGTTTACAAGGCGTGTGTTCACCAGCTTTTTCAATTCTTAAACAGAGGCTATAACACACACACACACACACACATATATATATATGTATATATATATATGAAGAGTACCGTAGAACACCTTATATATAGTACCATTTGCAGCATTCAGGTGCTAGTTTTCAGATAATTGCAGTGGAACGTCTGTATCTAATTGGGCTGTCCATGGATTGGGACTTGGACCAAATCAAGCTTCATCTGTTTTCAATCCAATGATTTGATTGATCCTAACTTAATAATACCAAATATAAGGGATTGTCTGTCAACTAACTACAAATTGACCACATATGTGCTTTTCAAAATGACTACCAGCTTTTTAAAGCAAAACATGATGAGAGTATTTAATCTGACAACAGATTTAACAAAATATGGATCACACAAAAAGTTATCGAAATAATGTGAAAAAAAAATTGAGAAATTGTTAGTATAAAAGATTGTTTCCTACATCTATATCCAAATTTTAGGCACTAATTAATGACATTCGCACTTTGATCATAATCAGATTAAAATATCAGGCACGCATTGACTAATTTAGGCTTAATCGTTTTTGCAGAAAACCATTCTTGAAGTTACATATGTTACAAGAAGGCAGTGAACCACTGAAACATAGTACTATACCCACTAAATACACTACATATGACATAAGATTGACCAGCAATGGGCTGTAAACAGATTAGAATTCAGCAAACAGTTGTTTCAATACGAGTTCCTGAAATAAGTTGGAAGCCAAATTTTAGAATTTAGACAAAATAATCCGGAAATTTCTTTTTAAAAATATGATAAAAAGAAACTCAGGGAAATTTTGGCCCTACACATTTTCTTATCTTTTGAAAGAAACTGTGGAGTGTGGAAAATGAACTCAGGGCAATCAGATTAATATTGACACTCTCTCTCTCTCTCTCTCTCTCTCTCTCTCTCTCTCTCATGTGTTCAACTAAAGAGACAATATAATTAAAGTGTACACTTCTCCCAGCATTTTTTCTCATAATAGGGAGGGACACAAGAATGTGGCTGGCATATGCCAGGGGTAAAGAAAAGAAAAACAGGTACAAAGAATGGAATTGAAAGGTTGAAGATGAAACCAGAGAACAACTATAATGGAAAGAATAAAAAGTGAAAATGTGAACTAAGAAGCTAATTCTCTCCAAGGGTTTCTCTGCCTTAAGAATCTATAAACTTATGATGTAGCTGATTATGTTGCAGGTAAAAATGGTAATCCTAGTATGAAATGAGGAAAGATGGAGGATACGGGTAGAGCTTCTATCCAAATTGAGGATCTGA
Source organism: Liquidambar formosana (assembly GCA_039720395.1). Classification (NCBI taxonomy): domain Eukaryota; kingdom Viridiplantae; phylum Streptophyta; class Magnoliopsida; order Saxifragales; family Altingiaceae; genus Liquidambar; species Liquidambar formosana. The sequence continues at coordinate 13,560,153 of CM077824.1, read as the reverse complement.
GCCATGAGTGAAACAAGAGGGCGGCTGTCTAGGGACCGTAATGCCTCACCGAATACTCCAAGACCTGATGGCTCGGGCATATCATCTCCTTGACCTTGCTCCCATTCTTGTAAATCTTGAATGTCGGAACAATTCTTATGCTCTCGGCTTTTGCTATGGCTGGGGTCTCATCCACATCCACCTTCAATCAAATAACAACAAATTAGACATAAATATATTTTCTATAGAGTCGTCCTAGCAATGCAATCAATAGCCATGACAACCCATTACCCACCTCTAATTTTGATAGTGAATGATGAAGTTTGTGAGATGAGACCAACATGACATCTTACTCTCTCAAATTTCATGCAGGGAAATGGGCCTTGATGGCCATTTGCCTATGATGCAAAGGTCTTTCTTTTTTTTCCTTTTTTTCTTCCTTATGTACATATGAGGTATGGAAATGAAAACATTTCACAATTTATGTAAAATATGAAAAGCACAAATTCATCCTAGTCAGTACAAAACAAAAATAAAGTCATTGCAAATAGTTGATTTCATTGCCCAAAAGGAAATATGTTAGCTATGGAGATTTTAACACTGAAATCTATAAGAAATATGGATTAAACTCCTTTCAAATGCCATATAAAATACAGTTTAAATAATCTCATTAAAGACAGATTCATGTGAAGGCCCCAAGGTTACCTACCTTGAGAAAATGGACAGATGGATACCGAACACAGAGCGTATTTACGAATGGAGATATTTGCTCACATTGTTGGTTGGATGCCACTTTGAAATGAACCACTGAAATGCCTAAAATTTCAAGTTTTAACTCAGACAGGAAAGTCGGGAAAAACTGAGGAGCAAAGAAGAAAGAGAGAAGGATAAGCAAAAATATGCCAAGATAAAAGCATCCAGGCTCACCAGGTGACAATATTGCTGCTTTGAACTGATCAAGACTCGAAACTTCCTCTACTCCACCACCAAACTTCATATTATTAGCTTCATCTCCACGAGATTTCTTCAGTGCAAATTGGGCATGGAAAAGAGATTCAGCAACCTCATTGTCATCAGGAAGTTCCCTCCTCAACACCTCATAATCTCTCACAGCTTCTGCCCATCGCTCAAGCTATAGCATCCACAAGCAAATAATAAATCAACCAACCAGTCAAAGACCCCCCTCCCCCCTCAATAAATAAATAAATAAATAGATAAATAAATAATATCACTGTACTAACTAACATGTACAAGCCAATTCACCTTTCCATTTGAGACAGCCCGCCGAAGAAGAGCCTTGGTGTAACTTGGTTGGATCTTAAGAGCTTGGTTGCAGTCCTCAACGGATTGTTCCCACAATCCCAGCTTAGACCAACAAACCGCTCTATTGCAGTACAGAACAGAGTTGCAAGTATCATATTTGAGGCCTTCCCCATATGCCAAGCAGGCCTCGGCAAATCTCCCAGAACTAAAGAGATCATTACCACGGGCACGAGCTCTAGCCACCAATTTCACATTGTTCAGCAACTTTGCAACTTCAATGTTACTGTAATCAATCAGCCCAGCCTGTTCTGCCATTGAAACTGCATTCTCAAACCTGCAAGAAATCCATCATCCATTCACACTCACCCCATAATCCATTAGCTACTTTCAGAACTTTAAATTTTGGAGCTCACCTTCCCAGTGCCATTTCAACCTCGGCTCGGACATAGAGCACATAAGCTTCGGCAAGCATACCAAAGAACTTGGTTTGTGACATGGAAGGAGAATAAGGTTCAATTTTTGGAATGTTTGATAAGCTATAATCTGCATCTTCGAGATGGTGTAGCTTCAAAAGGGCTTCTGCTCTACAAGCATTGAGCTGTAAATTCCGTTCAGACCAGCTTAGGCAATGAGAATTTTCATTTCAGTTCTTTAAATAGGAAAACAAAATAATTACAGGCTTTGGATGTCACCTGAGGAGAAGACTCTGCTCCAGCTGTTATGGCTGCATCACACTCCCTCAATGCACTCTTCCAATCGCCAATTTTTCGAGCATCCCCACATCGGTTCAAATGCTTATCCAAAGAATGCAATTTCTGCAGCTCGGCGGAATCTGATTGTTGCCCAGAAAAACACAGATGGCGGCGGGCATTTTCTACCTGCCCCAACCTGTAGGAAAAACAAAATAAAAATTAAAATCAGGTTATAGGGATATCAAGAAACCGTCACAGGACTTGATTACTCAACAGTATAAGGTGGGAAAAACAAAGGAGACCCAATGAACCAAAATCCGATAAAATGAGCACAAACACTGAAAGAAGAAAACACCTAAAAGGTTCTAAGTGTGAAATGGATAACCCATGATCTTATTAATCCTGCAGCCATCAAGGGAAGATCCCATGATTCTTGAACTTGAATCTGAAAAGGTAAAAAGGATAACAGAATTTGAATCTGAAAAATGCTTTAAAAACTCAAAAATCCAAATCAATGAAAGAACAAGCAAGAGCAAAACCATGAATTTAGTGACATAGGAATTAAAAAAAAAGGAAAAAAAAAAAAAAAAAAAAAACCACAAAGTCTAAACCACTCAAATCCAGAAATAAAATAAAATTAAGGACCCCATAAACCAGAGCTACTTCAACAGCCACCCAGTAAGCTAGCCACACAGAGATCTACCAATCTGAACATCTACCCATAGAAGAAAAGAAACTAAACCAGTATGATAGTCAAAACAGATAAATCTGAGGTCCAGTTTTCTAGGATAATAAATCACCATTTAGAGCAACAAAAGAAGATAAAACAGAAACAACAACCAGAACAAAACATAAACCAATCACACAAACAAACAGGAAGCACACAGAAAAAAACGATCCACTCTGCACCAAAACCAATGAGAAATACAAACGCAAAAACAATGTGGATCATAACAACATAGACCAATCACATTCATCCAAGCAAAAAGGAAACAAAACAAAAATAAGATATAAAAACAATTTGATTTTAGAGACATGAAGCAAATTCTGAAAACAAACAAAACAGCATATATATACAGAGTCATAGAATTCAGTTCTGTTTAATTTACAGACTCACCGGAGATAAAGAGAGGCCAACCTCTGATGAGCCCTCCCATATCCAGGTTCCAACCTCACAGCCTCTTCACATTCCCTCACAGCCTCCCCCAACCTTCCCAGCGCCATCAACGCCGCCGCCCGGTTGCTCCGGTACGCGGCATTGTCCGGCGATATCGACACCGCACGATCATACAATAATAGAGCTTCTACGAAATTCCCTCTTCTATACAACTCATTACCAGCCTTCTTCACCTCCTCCGGATCAGAACTTGCCGCCGCCCGTTTCCCCATCCCCAATTCCGCCGCAAATTGTATATTTCCGGTCAGAGTCGCATCGCCATTAGTCCCTCCTCCGCCCAATTTCGCATTACCGCGCATGATGCTACCGTGCCCATAGTTACCAGTGCCGGAACCCAAAACGTCAGTCCTGCTCGAGCCACGGCACACCATTGTAGACTTCATGATTTTCCCGGACGGACAAATGTTGCCACTCGGCAGCGAATTCGGGGTTGTGTTCGAAGGAATTGAAGTTGCTCCACCACCTACACTACCACCATTACTATTACAGTTGAAGCTTCTACCTGAGTAGATCAATGGGGGTCCAGCCGAGCTCGATCTACGGTGACCCGGCTTCAAATTACGCGTTGCGGCAACGGATCGGAAGCTCTCGGTGGCGCTTGGGCTTGTTTCGGTCGAGCCGGAGAGCTCGCCAGAGTGGCTGTTTGAGGTACCATCTGTTTTTTTTACCAATTGGGTGTTGTGAGTCTTTCCAGAAACCGAACCCGAGGAGCTGGAACTGCTGCTAGGAGTAACAGCGGCGCCACCAGTATAGCCACCACTATGAGCACCAGCTGAGTTGCGAGTTATCAAGGGTGAAACGGGTGAACCCAGATCGAGTTCTTTGAAATCGGGCTTGTTGGTCTCACAACTCAGCGAGTCACGGAATCGGTCGGGTAAAGAATCAAAGCCCAGTTCTTGTAGGGGTTTCCCAGAATGTGACATTGCTCTGCAGAGATTCAAAAAAAAAAAAAAAAAATATATATATATATATATATATATATATATTTACGTTACTGAGTTTGACTTGTTTCTCTCTCTTTCAACAATGCTTGCATCTAAGACTAAAACAAAGGGAGATGTGATAACAGGCCGGAGGTTGTGAAGAAGACATGAATAGAGAGATTTTGTTAGAGAGAGAAAGAGAGAGAGAGTAAGGAGAGGGAAAAAAAGGGGGGAAGATGGGGATCTCGTGATATAAAAGGAGGAAGCAAAGAATGAATGTGATGATAGAAAAGTGGCTAGAGAGAGAAAGCTTGAACAGAGGGAGGAGGAGATAGAGAGCTCTTTTACTCCGTATTTTCTTATATATTGGATATCTCTCTCTCCTCTTGTCTTTCGTTTTACCTACTGCTGCACCGCCTTCACGAGACACCTCTTCGTTCTCTCTCTCGTCTTTCCCACTTCTCATAATCGACCCCTCTCTCTTCATTATAATCGTACAGTATTACATTTACAGATTGGTCCACCTACCGGCAAATAGTTATAACTAGTAGTCATTTTTAGTTAAGTTAGTAGTCATTTACTGGAAAGTTAATAGTTATTTCTATTGAACTGAAATAATTTACCTGTAGCAGCACCAATCTATAATTCCCCCTATTATTTATGTACTTAATATAATAATATAATTAATAATAAATAATTCTCATATTTACCTCCGTGATCTTTCTCTCGCGGCGTCTCTCTCTCTCTCTTTCTCTCTCTCTCTTTGTAGTTTTTATAACTTTTGACATCGGGGCGCCACATTTTTTAATGAAGAGACACTTCCCTGCTCTTTCCCATTTGACGGTGTTTTGAACTGATCTAAGTCGTCGACAAGGCATATTAATCTAATAGCATTTGCACTACCTGTTAACAAACAATTTCATATTCAAATTTATAAAAATATATTTATATTTATTTATTGATATTAAAAAGGATTAGAGATGAAAATAAGTTCTACCGGTTATCACAAAAAAAAAAAAAAAAAAAAAAAAAAGAACTGGTCTGAGTTGTTAATATAAAAAAAACTAGTCTGAGTTGTTAATATACTTAGACTTTTGAACATGGTTTTTTTTTTTTTTTTTTTTTTTTTTTTTTTTCATTTTTATCTTTTATATCAAAAGGTTCTAATATACTATTTACTCAACTAATCTCTGGGCACAAGCAATCTCCCATCTCACATGCATAAGGCATTTATAAGACAAAATATATGGGGTGGTCTTAAGGAGTAGTGGTGAAAGTTAAAACTCAAGACCTCCTCTTACTTAGTAAAAAATCTTAGGACCACTTGAACCACTCTAAGATACTATGAACCCGATTGATCCCTAGGCACAAGTAATCTCCCATCTCACATGCATAAGACGTTTATAGGACAAAGTTTATGAGGGGTGATCCTAAGGAGTAGTGGTGAAAGTTAAAACTCAAGACCTCCTCTTACTTAGCAGAAAGTCTTAAGACCACTCAAACCACCCCTCACGAGGTTAAGTTGAATGGCTATGTGGAAGCATTTAAAGGTGCAAATTAATTATTTCGAAAGTCCATCAAAAGAAAATGTGGATTGATCACAATGTATAATGGTATAAGATTAATTTCTTAAGGTTTTTTTATTCCTTTTAAGGAGTTTTTTTTTCTTTTTTTTTCTTCAAGGTTTAAGTACAGAATTAGTAATAACATCACATGAAAATGATGTATCATTGATAGTACAAAGTAATTAATTATGTATCCAATTTGGAAAATTGAGCAATCAAGATTAATTTTACCAAATTTGATGTTCTAATTTATTTTTGCATGTTTCCAAAAATATACATTCCACGTCAAAGAACGGTCAAAAGTTTCATTATTATTATGTGAGGACAACTGCCATTTTTTTTTTATTTCTCTTTATGAAAGATGATTTTATACATAAAATATTGCATGAATTAAAACGAGTATTATTTTTCAAAATTTTCTTGTTTCTCATAGAATGCTTTATATTTGAATTGATTTTGAGATGACCAAAGCAACCTTACCTAAATTCCATCCAAATGATTTGTCACAAATAAGTCTTAAGATTACTACATTGAAAATCTTATATGAAGTGTCTATTATTGGTCCACATTTTTATTATATAATCAAAACAGGACATAAAATGTGTTCCTCTTCTTTGATCATTTAGGTACCTAATTAAGGTTTTTTTTTTTTTTTTTTTTTTTTTTTAATAGCTAAACACACATAAGAAACATTGTGAGCGCACCGATTTTCTTCATCATGCGCTCGCGTTGTTCTTCTTCACTTGTATTTATCTGCTTTTGGTTCTAATGGTGCTAACCCAAAAAATTAGCATATGAATAAGAGTCACCACTTGGAAGGGTCTAGGACCAATTTTGTTGATCAGAGATGGGTTCGGAGCTAAGGTACATATTGGGAAGTTGTTAGGCACCCAACAATGCCCAGTAATAAATCGGCCCTCATTTTTGTATTCATTGACCATACTTTATCTTAAATACAATCCAAATCACCTGCTAATCACACAATAGTTGAACGGCACACAAAAATGACAAATTAATATCACAAAATAAATAAATAAAGCATAAACAGTGTTAGACCTAAAGGTTTTCAACCAAGGGTATATCTGAGATTTTGATGATAACAAAAGATCGATGTTAGTTCTAATAATTTAAATGTCAAGAACATGATCAAAGCTAGGTAATCGAGATCAAATTGGTTCAAGCATAAGTTTAAGGATCAAATGACTCAAGTACATGCACTCAATAGCTCAACCAAGCCATAGAACTCAAGGCTCGTGTCCAAAACATCAAGGAAACTCAAACATGATGCAACAAGAGCATAAAAAGCTAGTAATGGACCTACAAGCACCTCAGGCCATGCTATCATCGTCAATGAAGATTCATTTAGGCTACAAGTGAGGTTTTAGGTTTCAAAATGTACATAATTGCTCATGACTTTGCTCTATTGACCTAGATGGACTCTAGGAACCCTAATTGAACATAATTTATCATCACTAGAAGCCCAAGTTGATATATAATTGAACAAGTATTGAAAACTAATGTGAAAATAGGCTAAACCTTGAAAAACCAAGGTTTAGTCAACTACATCATGGATGTAGTCGACTAAATCAAGGGAATCAGGCCATTTTTGACTACTGATATTTGTAGTCGACTAAATGAGGACTTTTAGTTAACTAAATCATGCAGATTTGCCATATTTTCACTACTGATATTTCTAGTCGACTACATGGGGACTTTTAGTCGACTAAATCACTCGAATAGGCTATAACGGCTAGTTTTTTTGAAAACCAAATGAAGCATTAACTGCCACCAAACGGCTCTTTCCCAGCATTTAATGCTTGCAACGGCCATAATAGGCCAAATGGGTATATATACAAGCCTTCAAACTCATTTATGAGTATCCATACAAGAGCAATCAATTCCCATCCTTTGAAAAAGAGCTTTCAAGCCCTAATTCTTAAAGAGCATTCAATTAAGCAATTATTAGAAGTTTGTTGAGCTTTCAAGAGTTGTATTTTCTTCTAGAGAGATTATTTACAACAAACCAACTTCAAATTTAAGTGTTGTAAGGGTTGTGTGAACCCTAGTGAGACAAGAGAGATTTGTCTTGAAGAGAGCTTCCCTTTTTAAAAGGTTTGATCTCCACCCTTGAAGGAGATTGTCATAGTGGATTGTGGAATCCTCAAGCGGCGCTCTTGAGGCGAGGACGTAGGCGGGAAGGCCGAACCTCGTTAAATTCTTGTGTTTGCATTCTCTAACTCTTCTCATTATTGCTTGTTGTTAAATTTTCTCTAGCTTGCAATAATCTGAATTTTAATTTGTCATAATTACTTTTTATTCGCTATAAACCCTATTCACCCCCCTCTAGGGTTTTACACTTGGGATAACAAACAGTTAATGGCAGAATGTTCGAAAAATGGCAGACACTAGCATGCGTACGCATAGTATTATCATGCGTACCCAAATTTGAAATTTGAAATATAATAAACAATTCAACAATTCAAAATCAGCAAAGATGATGCCATACATACGCATACTTTAAATATGTGTACACATGGGATTTCATGCGTACGCATGGAATAACTGTGCGTACGCATAACTTCACTGGTTCATCTTCCTCGCGAAGTTAGCTTCTCTACAAAACACGATTAGCAGAATACAGACACTACATGCAATAACTCAACTTCTAAACACCCTATACAGCTCTACTAACAAGTATATTACATACCTTTTAGAAATAAAGTAGGTAAATCCTTCCCTTAGGTCCACCGTCAACCCGGCGACGTCTCATTCGTCAAGCAAAGCGAGCTTTTCCCAATCTCACCGGTCTAACTCTCTATTATATTCTCCTCTCTTTTCTCTCACTCTTTCAGTGTTTCTCTCACTCTCAAAATAACTTTCAATTACTCAAAGTTTCACCTCTCTCCATTCATTCGTCTCTCCTCTCAACCTTCTGCTTTTCCTTTGTTAATGTTCAACCCCCCTGAGTTCCTCAAAGCTCCTTCTAGGGAAAAATCCCCGAGTAAGGTCATCATGCATGACCTCAAACCTCACCCCCTTATCTCCACGTCCACCCCCTTCAGTGGGCGAGCCATTCTCAACATAAACAATTCCTCCGATAACCCATTCAGCCATAGTAAAAGGCTAGTTATCATCTACCTAAAGCAGATGAAGCTTTCATGCGTACGCATAAAATGATTATGCGTACACATGGTTAAACCATGCATACGCATATTAAAATATCTGTACTGCACCAAATCTTCGGGTTGCCTGATCTAATCATTTAAATCCTCTCCTTGCTTACTTTGCGCGCAAAAAGAGACCCGAGTTGACGGCAAACATTATGGACCTCATCATCGGGAAATCATCATCAAATGTAGGGACAAAATGGGGTGCCTACAAACACACACCACAATTAATAATTCAATATTATTTATTTAATCTTAGAATTCAAAGAGATTTTGTGAAACTAAATTATATTCTAGGGGAGTTTCTTGTAATTTACCCATCTTTTTTTATAAATATTTTCCAAACTTATTTGATTTATCTTAATAATTCCAATCCCCAATAAGATAATCACATATAGTGACATATCTCACTACACCATCCCAATACATTAAATTAATAATTTAATAAGGGCAAAAATGTCTTCTTATTTGAGAGGATGCCTAATGCCCATTCATCAAAGTTATTGTGCCAACCAAATCCAGAACACGGCATTTAATTTCTCATTTGAGGAGGGAAAAACCCGAGTGCGTAGTTTAAGTTTAGGTGTCATCGGGGCTAATGTTAGACCCCGGCCCTTTTATTTAGAAGGAGTGTGTTAATGTGCTTACGTGTACTCACTCTATACTTTGGAGATTTCTATCATAAATTATGCAAAGCTTCTTTTTTTTTTTTTTCTTTTTGATAAACAAATGTATTAAACCAAAAAAGAAAGAGAGGATACAGAAGTAACCCTATCCCCAACTATCAAATCCGCATTCAAGACAGAGAGAGGAATCTGAGAGGTGGGGATAGAACCAAAATAATTACAATTAGCTGCCCACAAAGCAAACTCATAAGCAGCCTTGTTGCCCATTCTAGGGACCAAAAAGGAAACTTAGACAACCAATCTCTCACCTCGAAAGTCAGGGCAGCAAACTCTTAAGGGGGATGAGAAGACTAGTCCAACAAAGGATAAAAAACAAGAGAAGCATCCCGTTCAAAATAATCAAAGACAAACCTTGCTCAAAAGTATTTTTAAGGCCTAAGACAAATCGCCTTAGCCTTAGCCACAACCACATCAAGAGGACCAAGTTTGGCTATCCAAGCAAGGAGAAAGGAACTTGTGTGATCACGAATCACAGCACTGACTACTGAGAACAATGGTTTTATAGCAACAACCATATTAATCTTAAGCCAAGAACAAGGAGGACGAAACCAAAAGGAAATGGATCTAAGTAGAAGAGGAAGAGCTCAAGCTGCCAAGTGCTCAGTCGTAGTCTTCACAATATGATCTATAAGAGCTTTGGGGTCAACTACCAACTTGTCAAAGATGACACGATTCCTAATGAACCACAACAAATCCACCAAAACCACAGTAAACACAAGGAATTCAAAAGCATCATCACAGCTGAGGTTAAGAGTCGGGTCATTACAAATAACAAGAGCAAACCAATAAGTCAAACTTAAATAGCAAAAGACAGAAATTCAAAATGACTATTTAAAACTAAGCCAAAGGATTTCAACTAGCTTGCACTCCATAAAGAGATGTTTAACACTCTCAACATAGGCCCCATAGAAGGGATAACTGCTATCTTAAATAGGAAATCTACAATGCAAAATGGCTTTAACAGGCAAAATATTCCACAATAATTTCCAAAGCAACGCTTTAAATCTTTCATGAATTTTAGAGTTCCAAAGCTTCTTCCACATAAGATGGGAGCACAGACCAGATAGAGAAAATCTATTAATTTGGTCGAGCAAGTAAGCAGATTTAACAAAAAACGAACCTGATTTGCAAGGAATCTAAACCAGTCTATCAGAGGCCAACCTAGGGGAAATATGGATTTTCAAAATGCAGGATGCAATCTCAAGACCATAAAGCTCAAACACTTTCCCACTATCCCAACCACCATCAATAGAAGAAAAAAGATTAGCCACAAAATTAACACCATCTCTGCGCTCCCCCTATGGTCTAGGAGAGAAACTTTGGACATAAAGAACCCAAGGGTCTATCCATAAGTCAATAGAGTTACCATCTCCCACAATGAAACAGGCTCCCTTAGAAAGGAGGTCTTTGGATTTAAAAATGCCTTTCCAAAACCAAGAATCTCTACTCTTAGAGAAAATATCCAAAAAAGGTTTGTGCTCACAGTACTTAGATTTCAAGACAGAGACCCAAAGCTTCTCATAGGATAAAATAACCCACCCCAATTTGGCTAAAAGAGCAGAATTCATGTCTTTAGTCCTACGGAAACCCAGACCACCAACCGATTTAGGGAGGCAAATCAAATCCCAAGCTTTAAGAAAAAGTCCCTTAGACTTGTCTTTATGGAAACCCCACCAAAACCAATGAATGTTGGAATCAATAGCCTCGCACATACTAGATGGAAAACGGAGAGTAAACATAGAATAAATAGGGACTGCTGAAGCCACCAAACGAATAAGAGTGGATCTTCCAGCAATAGAAAGGGATTTGGCTTTCCAACCACATAAACGGCCACAATCAATCACCTCACTAAAAACATTTCATTTAGAGTTACCCAAGAAGAGGGGTAAACCCAAATATCTAGAGTTGGAGGCTACCTTACGAAGGTTCATGAGAATACAAATAGCAACAGTAGCTCTACCACTGAAATTCTTACTAAAATGGATACTGGATTTGTCCAAGTTGACAAATTGACCAAACCAAGAGTTATATATCTGCAAGCAGTTGAGAAGAGCTTCAACTTCAAAAGTAGATGCCCTACTGAACAGAATTAAGTCATCAGCGAATAAAAGATGGGAAACGGAGGGGCTCCCACAGCATACTTAAATACTATGAATAAGGCTATTATTTTCAGCATGAGTGAATGAGACAAGATAGGACCTCAAAGCAAAAGATAAACAAGAATGGTGAAAGAGGGTCACCCTGTCTAAGACCACGTTTGGGGGGAGAATAATCCAACCGACCCTCCATTAATGATTATGGAAAAAGAGGACGTGGAGATACATTGGTGAATCTAGTTCATCCAAACCGAATTAAAATCAAAACATTTCAACACTTCCATGAGGAAAGACCACTCAATCTTATCATAAGCATGCTCCATATCGATCTTGACAGCCATAAGACCACCTTTACTTGCTTTCTTTTTTATAGTATACAAGAGCTCATGAACCAAAATGGAATTATCATTAATCGACCTCTCAGGAACAAATGCAGTTTGCATAGGGGAGATAAGCTTCGATAAGAGGGGCTACAATCTGTTAGATAAAATCTTGGAAATAATTTTATAAATAACATTGCAAAGATTAATAGGTCGAAAATGTTTAACCAGAAAGGCGAAAAAAACCTTAGGAATAAGAGCAATATTAGTATGATTAAGTTGCTTGAGCAACCACCTAGGAAAAATATTCTCACGGTAGCAAAGATGTCTTCTTTAATAATCTACCAATAATGTTTGTAGAACAAAACTGACATACCATCAGGACCTGGGGCCTTGAAGGAGCCCATACAAAACAAAACTTCCTTGATTTCCACTTCATTAGGAATAACACATAAGGACAAATTATCCTCATCAGAAATACAATGAGGGATTAAATTTTCTAGCCCATTAGGAATAATAGGGAAAGAAGAAGATAAAAGTTCTCAAAGTTGACTATTAAAGCAGTCCCCAATGGCTTTTCTATCTGAAATCCAGTGCCTCGACTTATCTTTGATGAAATCAATCGAATTCCTCCGACCTCTAACGATAGCAGAGAGATGAAAGAACTTGGTATTTCGATCACCTTCTTTAAGCCACTTAACTCTAGAGTTAAGTTTCCATAACAATTCCTCTCTCTTAAAGTATTCGTTAATCTCTAGTTGGAGGTTGGATTCAGTAGAGAGATTAAAACCAGAAGAATTAGAACCTTGCAACAAATTGATCAGCTTCTTTAATCTTGTGGATCTTAACATGAACAAGACCAAAATGATATTTATTCCACTTAGACAAGGGCTTTCTAAGAAGCTTTAATCTTGTGACAAAACTAAAAAGCAGGAGAACCCAAGCAAGGAGACCTCTAAGTAGACTTAACAACCAAAGAACTAGTGGCATTGCGGGTCCACATCGCTTGGAACTTGAAAGGCTTTGCAACAAAATTATCCAATCCTAGGCAATTCAGCAAAATTGGGCAATGATCAGAAGAGGTAGCAAGAAGATGCAACAGGGTAGCTTTTAGAAAGAGGATTCTCCAATCCATATTAGTAATACCTCTATCAAGACGTTCACGATTGTTAGCTAGGTTGCAGCGCTTGTTACTCTAGGTAAAAGGGTTACCAGCAAAACCAAGGTCAATCAAACCATAATGTAGACACCCCATTTTGTACCCGTTGTCATCTTAAGTCCCGTGGCCTCGATGATGAGTTTAGTGTGGTTATTTACAGGATTATCCTTGAAAAATTGGTGCGAATCACAGCATGGGATTTTTTATTAAAATAAGAGGAAAATTATTTTATTAAATTAGCCATTTTTATTATGCCACTAACACGTGTACGCATGTAATAAGTGTGTGTACGCATATACGATACATATGCATGCAGTGTTAGCGATCATTCTCCTAATTTTTAGGAAAAGGCAATTCCCTTTCCTATTCAGATTAGAATTCTTTTCTATTTATTAGTAATATTCTTTAATTATTTTCCAAAAAAACCTAGTCTAGGAAGGAAAGGGAAACCCTAGTTTTTAGCTATATATACTCACTTAATGCCTTAGAAAAAGAGGAAGAGAATAGGGTATTTAGGGAGTGAAATTCGTCATAATTCAGCAGCAGTTTTTCTGAAAACCAGCAATCGTATTTTAATCATAACTTTTGTGTCTGAAGTTGGAATTTGATGAAATTGGTCTTCTTAGAAATATAATTCAATTCTCTACAACTTTGTATTACACGAGTTTTGTCCAATTCCAATGTTTTCATACCTAAAAACGCGATTGAACTTTCTATTGTTGCAAAGTGACGAAAATCACTTTTCTTTTCCCCTGTTCTCTTTTGTTTTCTATTTCTAAGTTGAGTGAGTTTTGATCTCGTTGCATGTGATTACACTTTGAAGAAGAGGAGGATTCGTGTTGATTTGATTCAATCCAAAGACCTGAGGGGCCACGAACAAGCATAAAGTCGATAAATTTAGTTTAACTTAGCTTTTGATTCTAGTTCTTCTTTTATTTTATTTTATTTCTGTCTAAAGCATGATTAGCATGATTTTAGGTTTAGTTTATATTCGTATTTATTTTCTGTATATTTTATTTTATTAAGGATGCATGATGTAGATTAATATAAAGTCTGCATGATTCTGTATGATATGCCGATAGGGTGCGTACGCATTCCTTTCTAGGCAGAAAGTTTATTTTCTATTATTTTTGTCGTCTATTTCGTTCTTCCCTTTTTTAAGTATACATGTGATTGAGTTGGTGAAAATGCCTATTAGGTGCGTACGCACCTATCAGTGATGCGTACGCACCTTACCTCAACAGATAGATTGTTGGCTTATTCATATCTTTTGTTTCTAGTTGGTTGATACCTTTTATTCTGATCTATTCTTTCTGATATATTTTTGATTCTCTGTTTTCTTTATTTATTAATTATTTTAGTCATTATGTGTGCCATCATTATTGAATGAATAGGGTTAATTTTAATTGAGCATTTAGATTAATTAAAGCCATTGATCATGTGTGGGGCCGGTTCCGACCGGGAATGGCAGGGTGCCTAACACCTTCCCAGCTGCGTACCCTAGCTCCGAACCCTGAATCTCTGGTTATGATGAGCTAGACCCCTACTAGGGTTCACTCGTTCCCATTATTGGGTGGCGACTCCTCTCCATGTTAGCCCTTTGAGGCTAATGCGTATTCTCGAGCTATGTGATTTAGGGCGTAGCGCTCACACATAAGAATCCACAAAATTCTCAAACCCACCAGAGGACGAACAAGCAAAAGGCCTCCCACCTTGCTTATCATTTTGGAACAAAATACAATTAAAATCCCCAAAACACAACCATAGGCCAACAAAAGAATTGGCAATAACCTCAAGCTGGTTCAGAAAATTAGCTTTACGATGCGAATAAGGAGGGCTATAAATAGCTGTAAACATCTAAGGAGAAGAAAGGGGGAAGAAAAGACAAGAGCATTAATTAAAAAACCATTAGCGGTGGTTACCTCCACCTCAATCCCATTAGGCCAACAAAGACATAAACCACCAACTTTGTTTAAAGGAGGGACTGAGAAGAGATTAGAGAAACCTAGATTAGAGAGCACACTAGACAATTTGTCATTCTTAACTTTAGTTTCAGCAGTGAAAAATAATAAGATGGAAATCATGCACAATGGCCTGAAGAGCACGAACTATTGTGGACCGAGCTAGCCCATGATAATTCTAAGATAGAAAAATCATCTATAGGTGGGGGGCATGGACAAGCCTACCTCCTTAGCCAAAGTGGAAGTAACATCAGAAATAGTAGAGAAAACATCATTATCAGACTAGATTACCAAAGCACCCCTATTTCGAGCCAAATTCTTGAGACGGGGGCCTCTAACATTAATAAGCTTCTTAGGAACAAGAGCTGTCGATAAAACTGACGGGGGCCTCTAACATGATTAGGAGTTCTGAGGTGCCAACCTAGTTGGGATGTTAGAGTCTCTTTGATGCTTCTACTCTTTCTTTTTTGAAAAAAAAAAAAGAAAAAAAGAAAAAGAAAAAGCCTGTAGATAAAACTACAGAAGAACCCATCGAGAAAGAAGCCTAAGCAACCGGAGAACTACCACTACTTCCAGAGCCAGTGCAAGAATCAAAGTGGTCATAACCAGTAGTGAGGGCTTGAGGGAAAGGGGGAAGTACGAAGGTGAAGGAGTTAGAACCAGTTCTAGCTATTTTACTACCAAATGGGGGGTTCTCAAGGGTAAGGCTTTACATTTATTAGAGCTAGATGGAAGTGGGCTAGAAAAAATAATCAAGGCAAGAATAAGAGTGACAATGGGCTTTAACAAGGGATTATGGATTGGGCTAGTGGGGCTGAAGACAAGAAAGGGGAACCCGAATCAGAAATCTCTAAAATGTTAGTAATACAAGAGTAAAATATGATATTATTATGTTAGGAACCAAGGCAACTAGCATGGGCTAAAGGTGGCCAGGGGAATTGGTTGGAGAGAAACTAGGGGGATAGAGGGAGGTGGACAGGGGGTCACTAACATAATTCGATGGATAGAGACGAAACACAAGGTTCGAGGAAGGTAAGAATAGGAGGCATGGCAGATTAGTACTGTTGGGTGATGGGGCTTGATGGGAAGTAACAACAGAAGAGGGAGTAGGTGTATAGATGGCTAAAGAGATAGTACTTGCCTAAGAGGAAAGATGAACACACGCCTCCCTCCTTGCCGGAATCAAAATGGTACTCTCTACTCTCAACCATGGACCGAAGGCGTTACTCCCCTGCCTCAATCGAGAAGGTTCCAGCTTTGGATCTAGAAGATCAAAGGAGCAGGCCCTAGCATAATGACTGAGACGACCTACACTGGTAGTAGAAATCAGACAATCTTTCATACTTGAATTGAACCCACATATCTGGATGTGAGGATATTTGAGCATAAAACCAGTTTTGAGAGGTTCAAAAACATCCAACTCAACTTTGATTCTGATGAATTTATTCCACCACAGAGAAACCCTCCTCAACTCATCAAGATCCAGGAAACGAACAAACCTAGAGCCAATCTTGGTAATATTCTCACGAGACTTAAAGGCGGGAGGGAGGCCGTGGATCTGAACCCAAAAGCAAGAGTGCATAAAGTTGATTTCCTCAAGGATTAGGTTAGGGTTCTAAACTTTTAACACCATATGAGCACCCATCATCGACCAATGACCAAATTTGAGAGTGTGGTTACAGTCAGATTCTCTGGAGAAACCAAAAAGAAAAGTGCTTAGTTCCAAAAACATGTTTGTCATTCCATGCATGTTTTTGTTTTGTTTTTGAGTCTAGTTACTTGCATTAGTTTTCTAGAGTCACAAGGATAATGGATATGAATTTTGGTTTAATTTGGAGTTGATCTTGAGGGATAATAAGAACTTTTGTAACTTAAGGGGCATAATCGTCTTTTAAGTAACAAACTTTTCATTTGACCTTGAAATGATGTCCAAATTGTCAATTGAGGTTCATATTGATGCATATGAGGTATTTCTAGGTCCAATTTGATGAATCAATGGCTTAGGGTTAAAATGGCTCAATATGGTTCAAATTGGTTAATTGACCCCTTTGGGTTGGATCAATTCGACTCACAATTACCAATCAATTCTCCTCAAATTGACTTTAATTAGTCATCATTTTATCCCTAAAAGTGTTTTAGAAAGTTTAATTTTGGTTTGGAAAACATTTGGTTCAATCCTATATGCATACCTATGCTTTGCAATGGTAGAGCATAGCGATTAACCACCTTTGTCAAACCTAACCATGCCCTCATGGTTAGTGGTTTTCACCCTAAAATGTTTAAAAATGTATTCCTCATCGAAACACGGTCGTTTTGGCTTTTATTTCATCAACATCAGAGTTAATTTGACCCTAAAACATTCCTAGAAGGCAACAGAGTCCAAAAAAGTCAAAAAGCTTAAGTGGGCTCGAGTGACCACCCAAGCCCGAGTGGCTAGCCACCCAAGGCCTGGTGGTCACCAGAGACCACTTTCCTATTTTCTTGCAAATTCCTTGCTGAAGCGGATTTTCCTCAATTTTGATGTACTGGGACTCTTTTGGACGACTTTCCTTTTAGTTTTTAGTAACTTTTGAATTTCTTAAGCACCAAGGGAGTCTCTAATAACCCTTGGTTTAATTTTTAGGGTTTAATCTTAGCCATTGATTTATCCTAATTAAACTCTATAAATACCCCCTATGCTTCAATACAAGAGGAGGCAATTGGAGGCCACTTTATGTATTAAACCTAAGTTCTTAAGAAAGAATTAGAGAGAAAGTTCTAAAGGAGAGTTGGAGTTCCTACTGTAGCCTTTAAGAAGCTTGATTCAAGTCATCCACAAGAGCAAGAGAGAGTCCCTACCGCAGCAAAGGAGGCTTTCACAAGGTATATTCTAAACTCTTACGACTGAAATTAGAGTTCTCTCTTAGGTTAGCTTTATTGCATGCAACTGTTATGATTTCTACCATGGATTGATGTTTCTATTAGTTAATATATGTGATAATAATGATATCCATGATGAGTTTTGCATGTTTTAGAGTTAGTTCATAGGTTTTAATGCATAGTTGTGATTCTAAGGTTTCTATTGTCCTTATTTCATGTAAGTTGCATATAACATGCTAGGTTAGGATTTTCAAGTTATTTCTTTTCATGGTTGTTATGTATGTCTTGCATATGGAATAATCGTGATAGTTATTGCATTCATGTTAGTGGATTTCTAGGTTTTTATGCATGTTAGTTAGGTCATTGCATGTAGGGTTGTATTAGGACTTATGTTTATTCACTATTTGTGTTCTTGGCATGATTAGTGTTTGAATTTAGGTGTCACACCCCATTTTTGTCACCCTAGTTAGAGGTCATCATTTCATGTAGGTTTTTATTTTATTTTTGAGTCTAGGCATTTGCATTAGGTTTTTAAGGCATTAAGGATCATGCATATGAATTTTGGTTTGATTTAGAGGAGGTTTCAATAGTCAATTAGAGATTTTGTGACTTTAAGGGCATTATTGTCTTTTAAGTCGTATCTTTTCCATTTGACTTTAAAATGATCTCCAAGTTATCAATTAGAGTTTATATTGACATATAAAGTCCATATATAGAGTCAATTTGATGAACTAATGGTTTAAGATCAATTCGGCTCATAATGGTTCAAGTTGGCTAAAAGACCCTTTCTTGGTTTGCTCAAATTGACTCATAAGACCCACTCAATTTATTCTTATTTAACTTCAATTGGTTTTATTTACATCATAAACATGTTTTAAAAGATTGGATTTTGGTTTAGAAAGCATTTGGCTCAACCTTATGTACAAACCCTGGCTTTGCGACGGTAGTGCATAGCGGTTAGCTGCCTTTGTAAAACCTAACCATGCACCCATGGTTAAGTATTTTTTTCCTAAAATGTCTAAAAATGTGTTTCTCATCAAACCACAGTCGTTTTAGGCTTTTCTTTCGTCAAAATCGGACTTAATTTGACCCCCGAAAGACTTTCGGAAGGCAAAGGAGTCTAACCGAGGAATGCTGACGGGAGCCCTCGGGTGACCGTACGGGGCTAGATGGTCAGCCGTCCAAGCTCGGACGGTCACCCAAGGGAATCCGTCTTTAAGTGGGATTCTACCTCTTCCTTCCTCTTTTGACGGGTTTCTCCGCCCTTGCAACTTGTTTCCTTCTAAAATTGAGTAACTTTGAGTTGTTTGAGCACCAAGAGAGTCTCTAATAGCCCTAGGATTATTATCTAATGAATTAATCCTAACCATTGGTTCATGAGGTCAGTCCTCTATATAAAGAACATGATATTCAGTATATAGAGGGGTTAGAAGTGCACTTTATACTTAGAGAGAGAGGGAGCTACGAGTTTGGAGAGCTAGAAAGACATCAAGGGGAGGCTCTTCAACCCTAGGCAAGCAAGAGAACAAGGACTTTGAAGGCAAGAGAGGTTCTACAAGAGGTAAACACCTTTTCAATTGCCGAACTTAAGCTTTTCTCTTTCTTCTTCTCCTTCTTCTTCTATGATAGTTCTAGTGCATGTAGTAGTTCCCCATGTTAGGTTAATTTAATACATTTGTTATATGATATGAATGATTTTAAGAGAATTTATGGTTTTATATGCCTGAAAAACTTTAGTTTGCTAAGGTTTTGAAGGTGTTATCTTCTCTCTCTTCTTAAATCATACATAGTTCATATAGCTTATTCGCTGTGATTATTGTCATGAATTGATGTTTCTGTTAGTTAATATATATAATATGAATGATATTCATGATGATTTGAGCATATGTTAGAGTCGTTGCATAGGTTGTTAGGCATATTTGTGAAAATAGGGTTTCGGTAACCCTAAATTCACAAAAGTTTCATACAGCATGTTTAGCTTAACTTTTTAAGTTGTTGCTCATCATAGTCATTCTATATATGATGCATATAGTTAAATCATGCTAGGTTTGCATTCATATTAGTGGATTCTTTGGTTTCTATGCATGTTAGCTAGGTCATTGCATATAGGATTGTGTTAGGGTACTTGCTTATTCATTATTCTTCTTGTTTGCATGATTAATGGATGATTTTAGGCCTTAATATGATTCTATCCAGATTAGTGCTTTGTTCTTTTTGCATGATTGTGAGCACTTGTAAGGGTGCAAACAGGGTCAATAATTACCTTATTGCAAATAAGGTTGTTATCGCTTAATTTTGCTATTGCATGGAGATAATTGCACAAGGTAAGTAGGGTATAAAAGTACCCTAATTCACTTTTCTTAACTTTTCTTTCTTTTCTCCCTCCTAGGGTTATTTCTTAATATGGACGTATGGTGATTTCCAAAGGCTTCCTTATCAAATAAAGTACCTTTTCCTCAATTGTTTCAAACTTGGTTTATTTATCAATATATTTCGAATAAGGAAACCTAGGGTTTTTATCATGAGTCCATATTAGGATTTAACCCTATTCTATTCGAACTACGTGAACTTTGATCCATGTATTTCCATGCATAGTACGTAGGCACTCAATTGATGTTCAAGTCCGCCCTAGGATCTAAGTATCCTAGTTTTGTTTTGTTTTCTTTGTTTTGTTTGTTTGTCCATCTCATATGATTGCTGGTGGATTAGGATGAATTTATCCATTACATATGATTACTAGAAGAGTAGGATGGATTTGTGATTGATTAGCATGCAATATTTTATTGATGAATATTGGTTTGCATGTGATTAAGTCATTAATTTAGCCCAATCAAATTAAGAGACCAACTCGGGCGATGTGGGTGCCTATGGGTTTAGCCTAGAACCTTCCCACATTGTAACTTAGCCCACGAATCCAATTTTCTAGTTTTAAAGACTTTGCCTTTCCTTTTAAAATGGAGTCATGAGGTTTTGGAAATAAAACATTTTACGGTTTTCCTCTTTTCCTTAAAAAATGAGGTGGCGACTCCCTTTTTGTTTGTTGTCTTTCACCTATCTTTTGCCAAATCTTTGTGGGCCATTTTCTGGGGTTCACATTAGGCCTTAATACTATTCTGTCCAGATTGCTATTTTCTTCTTTTTGTATGGTTTTGAGCACATGTAAGGGTGCAAACAGGTGCGATAATTGCCTTATTGCAAATAGGGCTATTATTGCTTAAGCTTGCTATTTGCTTGGAGTAATTGTCTAAGGTAAGTAGGGTATAGAAGTGCCCTAATTCACTTCTTTCTTCCTTAACTTTTTCTTTCTCCATTTTTAGGGTTACTTCTTAATATGAATCTATGGTGAATTACTAGAGGTTTCCATGTTAAAATAAAGTTGCCTTTTTCTCAAAGTTTCCATCTTATGGAAGTTACTTTTATTTCAAACCTGGTTTAAATATTAGATTTTCTATCTTTCAAATAAGGAAACCTAGGGTTTTTACCATAGGTTTATATTAGGTTGTAACCTAATTCTTAATCAAACTACGTGGACTTTGATCCATGTATTGTGTTGAAAAGACTTTAATTTAGCCCAAATAAACTGAGAGACCGAAAGGGTGACATGGGTGCCTATAGGCTTTGCCTAGAACCTTCCCATGTCATAACTTAGCCTCCGAATCCCTGATTTCTTTGGTTTCCAAAAAAGATTAGTTTTTGCCTTTCCTTTTCAAAACATGGAGTCATTCAAATTGTTTTATTAAAAAAAACTATTTTTAGGGTTTTCCTTATTTCCTTTAAAAAATAAGGTGGCAACTCCTTTTTCTTTCTTTCAAAACTAATTCTCACTTTTTCGTCAATCCTTGTAGGCCACTTTCATGGGTTCACAACCCCTTATTCCTGTTCAAGTGTGCATGATGTAAAGTTCTCACCTTAAAATTACCCATGTGCCCATTTCAAGCCCAAATAATCTTCTCTTTTTATTTTTATTTTTATTTTTTAATTTTAATTGCTTTGTTTTGGGTTGAGAAAAATGGGATTGGAGTTTTAATCCTTTTTATGAAAGATTAAGGAATTGAAAGAAAAAAATAGTACTTTTAGTCCCTAATTTTATTAATAATTTAATTTTCAGATGATATTACTACTACTACATCAATAAAAGGATTTTTTTTGGTATTCTCTAAATACATACATGTTAGATCAACGTCATTAAGAAAATAAATTAAAAAAACATATCAACAAATAATGGTATCTTCCTATTTGAAATGCTAGTTAAGTTATGGTGAATGATTTCGATTAATTATTAAAAACTATTTAATGAACTTTTTTTTTGGAAAAATTAGCCAAAAGTACATTTTGAGCATAAAGTTCCCACCAAGAATCCAAGGAGTTTCTATTCATACATCAAGTCTACTCCCGACAGTGGCAGATCCAGAAATTTATGCTAGCAGGAGTGACTTTGTTTGGATGTTAGTGTGTTTTTTTTTTTTTTTCCTAACTGTATAAATTAAATAATCATTTGAAGTAGCCTTCTACTATTTTTTTTTCTAATATACAATAAAAATTAACAAGATTAAACAAAGAAAATTTTTTGAACTTATTAATTAATACAAAAACTTAAATATTCATTGATAATATTTCTTTTCTTTTTTTTTTCTTTTTTTTTGATGAGGTATGTCACACCCCATTTTTGTTACCCTAGTTTGAGGTCATCATTTCATGTAGGTTTTTATTTTATTTTTGAGTTTAGGCATTTGCATTAGGATTTTATGGCATTGAAGATCATGCATATAAATTTTGGTTTGATTTGGAGAAAGTTTCAATAGTCAAATAGAGATTTTATGACTTTAAGGGCATTATTGTCTTTTAAGTCGTATCTTTCCCATTTGACTTTGAAATGATCTCCAAGTTGTCAATTAGAGTTCATATGAGTATATAGAGTCTATATATAGGTTCAATTTGATGAATTAGTGGTTTAAGAACAATTCGGAAAATAACGGTTCAGGTTGGCTAAAAGTCCCTTTCTTGGTTCGCTCAAATCGACTCATGTGACCTACTTAATTTTCTCTCATTTAACTTTAATTGGGCCTTATTTTATCCCTAAACATGCTTAAAAAGGTTGAATTTTGATTTGAAAAGCATTTGGCTTAACCTTGTGTGCAAACTCTAGCTTTGCAACAGTGGTGCACCATGGCTAGCCGCTTTTGTAAAACCTAACCATGCACCCATGGTTAAGAATTTTTGTCCTAAAATGTCTAAAAATGTGTTCCTCATCAAACCACGGTCATTTTGGCTTTTATTTCGTCAAAATCGGACTTAATGTGTGTGAACCCCGGAAATTGGGCCCACAAGGGATTGAAAGAAAATGGATTTGAAAAAGAAAAAGGAAAGGAGTCGCCACCTTATTTTTTAAAGGAAACAAGGAAAACCCTAAAAATCAGGTTGTTTTAGGAAAACAATTTGAATGACTCCATAAAAAAAAGGAAAGGCAAAAACCAATCTTTTGAAAACCAAAGAAATCAGGGATTCGGAGGCTAAGTTATGACATGGGAAGGTTCTAGGCAAAGCCTATAGGCACCCATGTCACCCTTTCGGTCTCTCAGTTCATTTGGGCTAAATTAAAGTCTTTTCCATACAAAAATCAGCAAGTATATCATCACAAGAATTGCATGCATATCATATATTTCATTCATCCATCCATGCATAATAAGCACATAAAAACAGAAAAAGAAAAAGAAGAAAAGAAAACAAAGATAAACCTAGGATGCTTGGATCCTAGAACGGACTTGAGCCTCACGAAGAGCGCCTACGTACCATGCAACGAAATACATGGATCAAAGTCCACGTAGTTCGATTAGAATTAGGGTTAAGACTTAATACAAACCTATGGTTAAAACCCTAGGTTTCCTTATTTGATCAAAAGAGTTGAATTTGATAGAGAGTTTGATTTTAGAAAGAACTCCACAAAATGGAAACTTTAATAAAAACCAGAATTTTATTTATGAAGGAAACCTTTGATTAAACCATAGACTTGTATTAAAAATTAACCCTAAATAGGGAGAAGAGAAGGGATAAGGAAGAAAGGTGAATTGGGGCACCTTCACACCCACTTACCTGAGCGCAATTGCTCCAAACATTAGCCATTTCAGACATAAGCAGCCCTATTTGCCATAGGACAAATACCACACCTATTTGCACCCTTACAAGTGCTCAAAACCATGCAAAAACACTAACATGCAAATCTGGACAGAATAGTATTATGACCTAAAATCATCCACTAAGCATGCCAATAGCAAAAACAGCGAACAATAATAAGTCCTAACATATTCCTAGAACCATATCATGCATAAAAACCCTAAAACATACTAACATGCATGCAAAACTATCATGTTTACTCCATATGAAAAACATATACAGCAAACACGAAGAAAAACCAAATAAAAAAGTCTACTTTATCATGCTATATGAAAACAAATACAAAACAATAACTCTAAAACCCTAAACTCACAAATATGCTTAAAAACTCACAAGACATACTTTAATCATGCTAAAACCAAACTAAACAGAAATTATATCATGCATATTAACTAACTAAAGCAATATAACATGATGAAAATCCTAACTCTAACATGCAATGACACTAATTCTAGCACAAGGACAAACAGGAGCACAAGAATCATAACTATGCATTAAAAACCTAAAGGACAGCCCTAAAGCATGCTAAACAGTAGATAAAAAATAGATATTCCATGTATATTAACTAGCTAGAGTGTTAATACATGATAAAAAAGTTACCTTTAACATGCAATAAGCCTAACCCATATGAAAACCTAGTTTAAGCTTGAATAGAGAAGGAGAATACCTTATTCTCTCTCAAACACTCAAGTATTAATGCATAAAGTGGCTCCCCTTGTGTTTGTAATTGTTCGTGGCTCCTCAGGTCTTTAGAGTGAATCAAACCAACACGAATCCTCCTCTTTGTCAAAGTGGTATCACAGCAAAGAGATCAAAACTCACTCAACTTTGAAAAGAAATAGAAAACAAAAAGAGAACAAGAGAAAAGAAAAGTGATTTTCGTCACTTTGCAGCAGCAGCAACTTCAATCGCCTTTTTGGGTATGAAAACGTTGGATTTGGACAAAGCTTGTGAAATACAAAGTTGTAGAGAATTGAATTATCTTTCTAACAAGACCAATTTCATCAAATTCTGACTTCGGATGAAAAAGTTATGATTAAAATACGACTGCTGGTTTTCAGAAAATCTGCTGCTGAATTATGACGAATTTCACTCCCTCCAAACCCTCTTCTCCTCTCTCTTGTTTAAAGACATTAAGAGAGTATTTATAGCTGAAATCTGGAGTTTCCCTTTCCTTCCTGGACTAGGTTTCCTTGGAGAATAATCAAAAGGTATTTTATAATGATAAAAGACTTCTAATCTGAATAGGAAAAGGAAATTGTCTTTTATAAAAATTGGGAGACTGACCGCTAACACGCATGCACATGTATCGTATGTGCGTACACACACTCATCACATACGTACACGTGTTAGTGTCATGGTAAAAATGGCTAATTTAATAAAATAATTTTCTTTTCATTTTAACCAAAAATCTCATGCTGTGATTCGCACTAATTCTTCAAGGATAATCTGTAAATAACCACACTAAACTCATCATCAGGCCATATCAAAATTGAACTTCATGAAACACTTTTGAGGGTAAAATGATGACTAATGAAAGTCAATTTGAAAAGATTTGGTTGGTAATTGTGAGTCAATTAGAGCTAACCCAAGGAAGGGTCAATTAACCAACTTGAACTACATCGAGCCATTGACTTACCAAATTGAATCTAGAAATGCCTCATATGCATCCATATGAACTCCAATTGACAATTTGGAGATCATTCCAAGGTCAAATGAAAAGTTTGGGACTTAAAAGACGATTATGCCCCTCAAGTCACAAAAGCTCTTATTATCCCTCAAGATCAACTCCAATTTGAACCAAAATTCATATCCATTGTCCTTGTGACTCTAAAAAACTAATGCAAGTGACTAGACTCAAAAACAAAACAAAAACATGCATGAAATGATGAGCCCTAGTAAGGTGGTGCAAAAATGGGGTGTGACAATGTGACCCCCGAAAAACTTCCAGAAGGCGAAGGAGTCTAACCGAGGAATGCTGATGGGAGCCCTCGGGTGACCATCCAGGGCCAGACGGTCAGCCGTCTAAGCCCAGACGGTCAGCCGTCCAAGCCCGGACGGTCACCCGAGGGAATCCGTCTTTAAGTGGGATTCTACCTCTTCCTTCCTCTTTTGATGGGTTTCTCCGCCCTTGCAACTTGTTTCCTTCTAAAATTGAGTAACTTTGAGTTTTTTGAGCACCAAGAGAGTCTCTAATAGCCCTAGGATCATTATTTAATGATTTAATCTTAGCCATTGGTTTATTAGGTCAATCCCCTATATAAAGAATATGATATTAAGCACATAGGGAGGCCACAAGTGCACTTTACACTTAGAGAGAGAGGGAGCTACGAGTTTGGAGAGCTAGAAGGACATTAAGAAAAGGCTTTTCAACCCTAAGCAAGCAAGAGAACAAGGACTTTGAAGGCAAGAGAGGTTCTACAAGAAGTAAACATCCTTTCAATTGCTGAACTTAAGCTTTCCTCCTTCTTCTTCTCTTTCTTCTTCTATGATAGTTCTAGTGCATGTAATAGTTCCCCATGTTAGGTTAACTCAATGCATTCATGATATGAATGATTTTAAGAGGATTTATGATTTTATATGCCATAAAAACTTTGGTTTGCTAAGGTTTTAAAGGTGTCATCTTCTCTCTCTTCTTAAATCATGCATAGTTCATATAGCTTATTCGATGTGATTATTGTCATGAATTGATATTTCTGTTAATTAATATATATAATATGAATGATATTTATGATGATTTGAGCATGTGTTAGAGTCGTTTCATATGTTTTAATGCATAGTTGTGAAATTAGGGTTTCGACAGCCCTAAATTCACACAGGTTTACTATAGCATGATAGAATAGGTTTTCTTTTCTATTGTTCTTCATGGTTATTATATATATGATATATATAGAATAACTATAATAGTTTTTGCATGCATGTAGTGGATTTTTAGGGTTTTATGCATGACATGAGATTAGGGTTGCATTAAGGTCTCTATTTATTCACTGTTTTTGTTGATAATATGATTAGTGGATGACTTTGAGCCTTAATACTATTCTGTCTAGATTGTTGTGTTATCCTTTTTGATATGCATTGAGCACTTGTAAGGGTGCAAACGGGTACAATAATTGCCTTATTGCAAATAAGGTCATTATCGCTTGAGCTTGCTATTGCTTGGAGAAAATTGCATAAGGTAAGTAGGGTATGAAGTGCCCTAATTAATTTTTCCTAACCTTTCTTCTCTCTTTTCCTTCCTAGGGTTATTTTCTAATAGCGGGATATGGTGAATTCTAGGATTTCTTTCCACCCCTTTTCAAAAGTCTATATCTTTCATTGAAATCTTATTGAAAATCATTTGTCTTCGAAAATTGCTATGGAAGGAAACCTAAGGTTTACAATAAGTCTCTATTAGGGTTTAACCCTATTCTTTTCGAACTAAGTGGACTCTGATCCGTGTATTTCGCTACATGGTACGTAGGCGCTCGTTTTGAGGCTCAAGTCCATTCTAGGATCCAAGTATCCTAGGTTTTTCTTCTCTTTTCTTTTTTCTGTTTTATTTTATTTTCTTTATTTGATTATGCATGGATGAAATGGATGGATGGGATATATGTTATGCATGCTATATTTTATTGATTGATATTGTTTTGCATGTGATTAAGTTATTAAATTAGCCCAATCAAATTAAGAGACCAACTTGGGCGATGTGAGTGCCTATGGGTTTAGCCCAGAACCTTCCCACATCGTAACTTAGCCCCCGAATCCAATTTTCTGGTTTTAAAGACTTTACCTTTCCTTTTAAAATGGAGTCATGAGGTTTTGGAAATAAAAAAACTTTACGGTTTTCCTCTTTTCCTTAAAAAATGAGGTGGCGACTCCCTTTTCGTTTGTTATCTTTCACACCTATCTTTTTGCCAAACCTTTGTGGGCCGCATTTTTTCATTGGTTCACAAGGTAATGTATGTATTAAACCAAAAAAGAGGGCATATCCCAAGTACATGAGATATATACAAGCACTAACTAAGAGCCCTAGTTAAAACTTTAGGGACTCCACAAAAGAAATAAAAGATAACCTACTAGTATTAGTGTACTTGACAATAAAACCACCAAAAAAGAGTCTTTACAAAAGACGACTTAAAGCCAAAATCGAAGTTTCCAACCCATCAAAAGTTCTTCCGTTCCTACCTTACAATTATCCCCAACGAGTCTTCATGTTTTGAAAGCATTGAATGATAATCTCATTATCAATGCTATCAAAAATATCTTTTTCAACATTGTGAGCGCAAGCGGGAGTCGCCACCCAATTTAGCTTTGGGAACTGTGTTTTTTGGTCAAATTCGAGGTCCAGAGATTCGAGTCCGGAGCTAGGGTACATTATTGGGAAGGTATTAGGCACCCAAAAATGCCCGGTCGAAACCGGCCTCCTTGAATAATTGTTGGCTTTAATTAATCGAGGTATTTAATCAAATTTAACCCTAAGCATGCGAAAATGCAACAATATGCCAAGCACGCAAATGATTATGCAAATAAGAAAATAATCAAGTAGAGAAATGGTTAGTAGCACATGGCATGACAGAATATACAGGAGATAATAACTCACGGAAAGCAAAAATAAATAAACAGATAAAAGAGTACCTAAACTACAATGCGTACGCACCAGGTGTTGGTGCGTGCGCACCATATGGTGGTGCGTGCGCACCAAGTGGATTCAAAATGGCCATTTGAAGCAAACGAATTTTTTCTGTCAGAGCACAGGGTGCGTACGCACCATGAAGTGGTGCGTACGCATCAGCAAGACAATTTCCCTACATTTTCCACTAACATGCATTTTATAAATAAAATATTGACACCACTAACATTAATTTAATCTACAAAACTACCAATCAGCATACACTAATATTAAACAAAAGATACAACCATTAATATATACAAAAAATACTCACACTAACATTAAATATTCTAACCATACTTAATAAAATAACCTAACTAATATTATAATGATATAATCTAATCTATTTTAATCAAAACCAGAATAAATTATGATAAACAATATAACCCACACGTACTCACATTAAACCCATGAATATAATATTAAAACTAATTACTCTAACATTAACTAATTCTCTACCAGGAGAAGTGGTGCGTACGCATCACGCAGTGGTGCGTACGTACCAACTTAGCTTAAATGATGAACGGTCAAAGTTGGTCAAACTGTGGTCAAAATGACCAACCAAAGGTCCCACATGATAGGTCTCAACAAGACGAATTCGCCTGTCAAATTTGGAGTCAATCGGGCCAACCTAAGGTCTTCAAATGCTAGGGAACACGGTACCTGTGGGTGAGTACGCCCACACTGGATCACTGTCCACTTCACCTTCAACCTCAGAACGGGTTGAAGCTGAAAAAATGCAGTATTGAGCTTTGTCCCGTGCTAACTTCTCCCTAACTTATCTTACTCATTTCTTAACCGAATTTAATGATTCAAAAACCAAATTGAAGCTCTTGCAGCGCACTACAAGCGCGCATAAATCGTTCATCCAAAAACTTGCAGAATCATGATTATTTTTTGGGTCAAAGTTTTGAGTTTATAACCCGAAAACCCGTCAATTCAAGAACTCATGTCACGGCTATTTTCCTTCAAATCTAACATTACCAATGATTTTCTTGACCTTAACGATGTAACATGGCATCATTATATTAAACAATAACTCATAGAAACAAATATGCAGTATAAATTTACAGTGCATATATATATGTGTGTCTGTGATACGTACCCCTCAGGTTTGAATGCTTCCAATATCAACGCAGCAATTCCCTTCTCGCAGCTTCAGATTACAACACTCAACTCTCCTTTCTCTCTTCTGGTTTTCTGGTGTTTTGGTGGGTATTTGGTTTCTCTCACTCTCTCTTTCTGGCCGTTCTCCCTTAAGCCTCTCTCAGATCTATTCCAAAAAAGGAAGTCCTCTCCTCTAAAAGCCGTCCCTCCCCCAAAAAAAGAGATCCCTCTTCCTGTCCCATCAGTAGAGTATAAATAGGGTTCAATTAGGTTTTGAAAATCATCTCCTGACTGGCCCATCCCCTACCCACGCTGGGAACACCCGTGGGAATCTCCCCACTCCCCATACTCTCCCCCATGCTCTCATGTTTAGTGGGAGACAGATCAGAAGATGCCTGAAAAAGGCTTATGGTGCGTACGCATGGAAATTGGTGCGTACGCACCACCCAATGGTGCGAACGCATGAAGTGTAAAAAAGGCAGCATTTTCCTGTTGTAATCTTGACTACTCGTCGGGAATTGCTTTGTCATTATCTCAAAACATACAATAAACCTCATCATTGGGTTTCCAAAATACGTGATTTCAAATTAATTAGGTGGTACAAAATGGGGTGTCTACAAACATATACAATAATACAACCAAACTATTATTAATCTATTTACCTCCCATTCGGTTATGCAATCGACTCTTCACAATCTTCATAGCAAAAAATACCTTCTCCACTGTAGCAGTCTCAATGGGTAGGATCAATGTCAATGTTACAAGCAAGTATACTGATAGATATACTATGTCTTTTTTAGTTTGAACCATTTGCAGAACATCAGTTTATAACAAGTAGTCGAAAATGGTTTTGAGACTTGAGTAACACATGTCACACAAATGGGTCAAAGCTATTTATATAAAAGGGAAAAAAAAAGAAAGAAAGAGGAATAGGGGGTACAACTATAAAATCAGAAGGGTCAAAAAAAAATTTAGAAGGTTAAGATTTAGGAATATGAAGATATATGTATAGTAAAAAAAATATTTTGAATGGGTGAAGGGAGTCAAGTGTCCCCTCTAGCACTCCCCTCCCTCCATCTTGACTCCCGGCATATAGAGATGGCAATTTCAAGCTAAGCCATAGGGTCTGACTTGACTCGTATCTATATGGGCGCGCATGGATCTCATATGCATTTGACCTTAAGACCTGGCCCGACCCGACCCGACCCAAATATGCTTTTATAATTTTAACTATATATATATATACAGGGATGTTCTAATCAACTGAAGCTGATAGAAGCTATATCAGCATAAGCAATCTGCACCGTCCATTCAGGAGCAAATTTATCCAATGGCTTAAGTTAAATCCCTCTACTTCCCTCACTTTTTGACCCATTTTTTAGCTGACCTCTGCAAAAGCTCATATCACCTACAAAAACATGTCACATCTTGTTCCTCGCCTTGAATAGTGAAGCCAGCTTCTTTACCTATTCAAACCAAACAAAGTTGAAGCTAACGAAGCTCCTGCATCAAAGAAAAAAAATAGAGGGGAAGCTCTCAACCCCCACCGTCCACCACTCTTAGCTCCTTCTCCTGCCAACTAGGTAAGCTTCCTCTCCAGCGTTCCTTTTTTTTTTTTTTTTTTTTTTTTGCCAAACCCTCACACTTGGTAACCCTCCCCATCGCAGTGAACCAGCTCTCGCAACCCTCATCGTGCACCACTCACAGTTCCTTTTCCGGCGCAAACTGGTAAGCTCCTCTCTTGTTTGATTTTTTTTTTTTTATTTAAATTTTCGCCAAAACCTCACACTTGGTAAACCCCCCCCCCCCATCATAGCGAACCAGCTCACTGTCCAACACCCCACACCACCACCTACAGAAGCTCTGGTTCCCTCTCCAATGAATTGGTAAATTCCATTTTTTTTTTTTCCTCTTCTCTTCACCAAACCCTCCCTCACACTTGGTAACCCTCCCCATCGCAGCAAACCCACTCACCGTGCACCATGCCACAACACACCAGTAGAAGCTCAAGCTCCCACTCCGGTGAACTGGGAAATTCGAATTTTTTTTTTTTCCTATTTTCTTCGCCAAACCCTCCTTCACACTATGTAACCCTCCCTATCGCAGCGAACCAGCTCACCGTGAACCATACCGCACCACCACTGGTAGAAGCTCAGGTTCCCTCTCTGGCAAACTGGTAAATTCGATCTCTACTGTGCTGCCCCTATTTTATTTTATTTTTTTTCTTCTTCGGGTTGCCTCTGTTTTTTTTACTTTTCCTTTGCCTCTGTGTGACCAATTTTTTTTAGTTTTTGGGATAAAAACATCACTTATTACCATGGTTCTCCTTACATTTGTGCTGGTTGCTGGGTATATTATGTGTATTATTTCGACTGATATTGTTTCCTTGATGATATTGCATCCACTTGTAAATTTGAGATTATTTCGATTGATATTGTTTTGGTTGTTTATGTTCTGTTTGCTGATGATAATATCTAAACCATGTTCCATTTGCTTTGTTTGGGATTTCTGGGTCTTTATTAACTACTGCCGCAGAAAACCAACAATTGTTTATTTTTTTTAAAAAAAAATTCGTGATTTTGCTTTTTCATTTCTGTTTGCTAATGATGGCTTTGCTTTGTTTGGGTAATTTGTTTAATTTCTGGGTCTTATCAATTTCTTGTAGTCAGAACTTGACAAAGCTATTACCAAAGAAGAAAACAGAGCATAATATCTTCATCCCAAATATTTTTGTTCATGTTGCATTCCAACTTAATCTGGGATCCCCTATATTTGTTGTTTTTTTTTTTTTTAAAGAAGAAATTTGTTATCAACTGATTTGAGACTATTTTCCATCAAATTTTGTGTTTTTTAATTTCCTTGATTTTAGACATTCAATGGCATCATCAAGTAGAAGTGCGAATAGTGGAACGGGTCGTGGCACTCATTATAGGTTTCAAAATCACAGATGTCAATGCGGGCGTAGAGTTGAAGTAAAGATTTCAGAGTCTACTAATAATCCGAACAAGTTGTATTTCAAATGCCAAGAATGTGGTTTCTTTGAGTGGTGGTATGCTCCTGTTGATGTGCAAGAGGGTTGCTACGATTCTGTCAACGAGTTAAGAAAGGAGATTAATGGGAATTACAAAGAATTGGGAAGAGAAATTGATGGGCATTACAATAGGTTAAGGAAAGAAATTGATGGGCATTACAATTGGTTAAAGTTTGTAGTTCTTTTGGACACAATACTTATCTTGTTTGGTATGTTTATGTTTTTTGTGATTTTAAGTAAGATGAACTAGTTTGTATATGAGGACTCAACTTGCTTAAGCTGGATTGATAAACGGATTGTTGAGCTCATAATGGCAACTCTCTTTTAAGTGAAAAGACATGTCTTCTTTTAAGTAAAAATTTATTAATAAGAATATAAGTTCTTAACGCATTATGATGCAAATATGTTAGTTGAGCTTGTGTTTCTGTGAGAACGTGACATTAAGCTGATGGGTTTTGAGTATTGCTTAGTTTTTCATAATAGAGGACTGAAAACTTAAAAAGGGTACCTTTTTTATTTTTTAATGTGCAAATGCGCTCGTGCGGCTCATTTTGACAAATAAGTCTGGTATATTTTGGCTTATAATAGGCTATTGGATTTGATTATTGAAAACTACTCCCAAATTTAGAAGATCTGCTATGTCTCTTGTTTAGATCCAACTTATTAATACGAGCTCGAGTTTGAGTGTGTTTGTAAATTTGGAACACAGAATGCTTTGGTATATATTGGGTCCTACTGCCCTAGTATGGCACTAGCTCTTTTTATGCATATATACATTCATCGTCCTGGTAGTACAAGACCATTCCTTTCTACATCATTACATGGATGCTTGTAGTAAAAGACCTTAACCTTATTTTTACTACATTGATTGGATTTCAACAGTTCATCGAATGAAGCTATGTTATATATATATATATATATTGATATATTGATGAAGTAATGAGAGTATTATATGTAAAAAGAATGGTGTCCTGTACACAGGAAGTATACAAGAAAGCCTAAAAACCTAAAGAGTCTAAGAACTCTTGAAGAGGTTTGCTATTACAATAATCCGGAGGATCTCCCCAAGCAAAAAGACATTCAAAAACATGCATCTTTACAGGTTGTATAGGTTTTTCCAAATTCTCTTGTTCCTCTTTGGCCAAAAGGCTCTAGAAAATGGTGTGTAACACTAGCTTCCAAACCATAAGAGTGGATTAGTTGGAGCTAGTGCAACGCCAAGAATCAACTAACTGAAGGAGCTATTACAAATGCACTCATCTAGGATGCAATGTCCATAAACACGTTAAGAAGGCTTCATTAGACCCCAAAGCCGTCATAACAACGTATGAGGGGAAACATAATCATGATGTCCCTGCCGCTAGAAACAACAGCCAACAGTAATGCGGCACAGTTAAACCCACACAAAGTGGTGGCTGAGAGGCATCCCTTTCTTAAAGAGAGGGATTTTGGAAACAAAAATCAAAAATTCGTAGCTATTCTACAGCTGAAAGAGGAAGAAATAAAAGTGTAAGGCTACTATGCTGAGTCTGTTAATGCAACCTCAAGGTCAATAGTTCTATACCAGCTTTCTGGCCAACTCAGAAGTACAAAATAAAGAAAGCAATCATTTGAAAGATGTTTTGAGAGCTCAGTGCTTATGGTGGTTGTATGTATAATATATGCCCTGCCGACTTTTGTACAACTGAATTAAGAAATACTGTCATATATAATTGTTCACATTGTAATATGGAGATTACAAAAAACAGATGTGGATTAGTTTTAGCTCTTGCAACCATTTACAAAGAAGACAAAATTCCAAAATTGTTGCCATTGTTTCCCAAAAAAACAAAAAGCAAGGCAATATTAGCAATGAATATCATCATCATATTTTTCCCCTATTGTTCCATCACCTATCTGTGAACCCTACAAAAATAAATAAATAAATAAATAATTACAAAAAAATAATAATAATAATAATAAAGTATGTAATATAAGTAAACATTATTAAATTTCATTCACTTACCAGTAGAAGAAAACATATCCTCATTGGATACAAAATCACGGTTATGTGAAGTTCCAACATTAGCATTAGGAGCAGGTTTACATGATAATCAAATAATTAAGTACACAACTATTTGCATGAAAGTATAAAAATAAAGTAAGGACAATAAGTGTTTTAAAGCACAACAATAAGTAAACTTACATGTTTATTAGGGCTAGGCAATTCCTCTTATCAGCGATTGTCCCCATTTATTACATCCATTACATTTTCTTAAATTTTGTTCTCGGGCCTTTTCTTTTCCTCTTTTTAGCCTTCTCCCACATCCTTTTGCTCTAACTTGATTGGGCTCTAACAAAGTAGGAGTACAACTAATTGGGGGACAATTGCTAGGAACTCCCAAATTATTACTAGACTCTCCAATAGATAGTGCTTTGATCCTCCTTTCACTAGTTAACAAATCTTCTCTCAACATTTTGGTTCCCTCTACATTTAAAACAGCTACATCAACTATCCTTGCAAAAACTCCATATAAATCATTACAGCAAACAAACAAGCCCCTATCACCTGCATCCTCCATGTTCACCCCACTACCCTCCATTAAACTTAGACACTTTGCACCTTTTGTCCATGTCTTCAATATATATTTACCTGGCAAATCAAAGTATTGTTTTCTAAAAAACAAATAGTGCAACAAGTGTCTACAGGGAATTCCCTCCCACTCAAATTCTTACAACTGCAAGTTGCAAAATCAGAAACCTTATCATCCACAATCAACTAGACCCTGTCTAGTGTTGATTTTTTACCATCCTGATTTTGCCTTTGGGTGCCTTTGCCACCATCAAACACCCACCTTTCAACCTTATAGCTGGTTTAGAACTCATCATCAATCTTAAAAGTACCCCCATATTTCATAGATTCTCACAACTCATCTTGAAAATTTTCAAACATAGAACATGTATAAATATAAGCCATTTGTTTCTCCAATGCAACATGAGTCTTCAACATGGGTCTCTCATTATGATCAACATGGTCGGCTTGTAACTCGCCATACCTTTGCCGTGTAAGCGCCCTATTGAACCTTATAATAAAGTCCACCAAAGAATTACGCTTGTCCATATACTTCTTTGAAAATGAATGGTTACTCTCTGCTCTTTGACTAGATGACATTTTAGTAGAGAAAACATGTTTAACAAAAATAGGAACCCATCTATCCTGCTTATTAAACATTGCTTGTAACCACCCATTCTTATATAACTCACTTCTTTCAATGAGAGCAGCCCATCTACACTCAAACTCCTCTGGTCCCTCTGAATCCCAAATACATTCACGAAAGCTTTCATAGTATTGGCTACAATTGCGGGCACCAAGTTTCTCATAAAACTTGTTCAAGGTGTGCCAAATGCAATACCTATGGCATGTTATTAGGAATACATGTCTAATGGCAATCTCTATGGCTAGATCTTGATCAATAATGATCATCTTGGGTCGCTCACTTGGCATAGCTATCATCCACTCGTCAGACAACCAAATAAAAGATTCATGGTTCTTATCACACAAGAACTCACAACCAAACGTTATTGTTTACCTATGATGGTTAACCCCTAATAGTGGTGCGAAAATCATTTCATACTTATTTGTTTGATAGGTAGTGTCAAACACCACAACATCCCCCAAAATGTTTGTATGCCTCTCTACTTGTTGTATCTGCCCAAAAAATATGCGAAATCCGATTCTCATCATCTGTCTCAATGGTGTATGTGAAATACAGATTTCTCTCTTTCTAAACAAGGAAATGCTCATTCAACATATTTGCATCATGGCCATCAATCACTTTTCTTGCATCTCTTCTAGCATTTCTAATATCCCGTTCAGTACATCCCACATTTTGTAAACCACCTGCCTGTATCTCTAAAACATTCATCAGTTGGGATGGCGGGATATTTGCATTACCAAAAGTTTGTGCTAGTGCCCTTTGGGCTGATGAGACATGCCGATGAGATGGCAAAAGCTGAACTTTGCCAAGGGATGAAAAAGTGTGGTTGTGCACCTCCTCAAATATAGACACTTTAAATTTAGCACCTGACTTTAAAATGGCAAGTCTTGCATTGCAACCCTCTCGTTTTAGCCCTCAACACCTCTTTGGTTGTTCACCATCATTCTTTGGTGCTCATTCTATTTTCTCACCTTCTTTTGAACAATATACACCTTCCTGGTTACTTCATTCTCCCGATTCTTGTTACTACTCCCAATTCGAACACTAAATCTGGTTTGTCTCGCATAATTGTTATAAAAGGTATAAGTGTCATCCAAAAAGTCAAACTCTTGTCCCACGAAAGGTTTATGTCCTTGTATTATAGTGGGAACATAACACATTTCCGAATTAATTGAGGAGGAGTCATGGTGTTGTGGTTGTGAGTCATCTAATTCAATATCAAAATCATCCATTGATCTGTATGAACAAAGAATCATAATAATGCTTAATAAATAAATATTTAAAAAAACAGTAGCATCATTGCATTAAGTCAACTTGTATTCCAAAAAGCAAAATTCTGTTTCATTTTCCCCTTAATTCATTCTAATCTTGCAAGGTTCTATAGTTGGTATTAAGTAATTAGAAGTAATGCAAAAGTTGGCAATCTCTAATCCCAACAACCCAATTGAAAAGAGTAGCATAATTGCATTAATAAAAATTCGCTTAAATTGGATGATTCATAGATATAGAAAAAAATATATTGACTTATAGTTATTTAAAGGCCTAAACTTCTTTATAGTTACTTAAAGGCCTAAGTCAAATTTTTTATAATTTTAAGCTTTTTTCCCTCTTGCAAGAATTTTATCAAATAGTTTGGATGTAGATGGTTTCGACCCAAATCCAATAAAGAAAACCCAAACTAATATCAGTCAAAATAATCTCAAATTTACAAGCGGATGCAATATAATCAAGGAAACAATATCAATCGAAACAATACACACAACATACCCAGCAACCAGCACAAATGTAAGGAGAACCATGGTAATAAGTGATGTTTTATCCCAAAAACTAAAAAAAATTAGTCACACAGAGTCAAAGGAAAAGAAAAAAAACAGACGCAACCCAAAGAAGAAAATAAAATAAAATAAAACAGGGGCAGCACAGTGGATATCGAATTTAACAATTTGCCAGAGAGGGAGCCTGAGCTTCTACCAATGGTGGTGCGGCATGGTTCGTGGTGAGCTGGTTCGCTGCGATGGGGAGGGTTACTAAATATGAGGGAGGGTTTGGCAAAGAGAATAGGAAAAAAAAAATTTCGAATTTACTAGTTCGCCAAAGAGGGAGCCTAAGCTTCTGCCAGTGGTGGTGTAGCGTAGTGCACGGTGAGCGGGTTCGCTGCGATGGGGAGGGTTACCAAGTGTGAGGGAGGGTTTGGTGAAGAGAAGAGGAAAAAAAAATCGAATTTACTAGTTTGCCAGAAAGGGAGCCTGAGCTTCTGCAGGTGGTGGCGTGGGGTATTGGACAGTGAGCTAGTTTGCTGCGATGGGGGGGGTTACCAAGTGTGAGGGTTTGGTGAAAAAAAAAAAAAAAAAGGAACAAGGGGGGAGTTCACCAGTTCACGCTGAAGAAGGAGCTGCGAGTGGTGCAAGATGGGGGTTGCAAGAGCTGGTTCACTGCGATGGGGAGGGTTACCAATTGTGAGGGCTTGGCAAAAAATAAAATAAAAAACAAAACAAAACCAAAATGGAATGTCGGAGAGGGAGCTTACCCAGTGTGAACCCACGAAAAAGCGCGGCGCCCACAAGGGATTTGGCGAAAGAAATGGGATATAGGTGTGGTGAAAGACAACAAATGAAAAGGAGTCGCCACCTCATTTTTTAGGGAAAAGAGGAAAACCACAAAAATGTTTGATTTTCAAAACCACATGACTCCATTAAAGGAAAAGCAAAGCCTTTGAAACCAGAAAATTAGATTCGGGGGCTAAGTTACGACGTGGGAAGGTTCTGAGCAAAGCCCATAGGCACCCACATCGCCCGAGTTGGTCTCTTAATTTGATTGGGCTAACTTAATATCTTTTTTTACTCAAATATCAACATATATCATCACAAGACAGCATGCATATCATATATTCCATCCAATCATCCATGCAGTAATCAATCAAATGAAACA
This sequence comes from Liquidambar formosana, assembly GCA_039720395.1. Lineage (NCBI taxonomy): Eukaryota > Viridiplantae > Streptophyta > Magnoliopsida > Saxifragales > Altingiaceae > Liquidambar > Liquidambar formosana. Next base: position 13,521,224 of record CM077824.1, on the reverse strand, counting down.
AAACAGCAAAAAAAAAAAAAAAGAAGAAAAGAAAAGAAAAAAAACCTAGGATACTTGGATCCTAGGACGGACTTGAGCCTCACGAAGAGCGCCTATGTACCATGCAGCGAAATACATGGATCAAAGTCCACGTAGTTCGAAAAGAATAGGGTTACAACTTAATACAAACCTATGGTAAATATCCTAGGTTTTCTTATTTGAAAATGTATTGATTTAGTCCAAAATCGAAAACTTCCACAAGAGGAAAACCTTGATAGAAAACTAGAATTTTATTTATAAAGGAAACCTTTGATAATCACCATATGTTCGTATTAAGAAGTAACCCTAGGAGGGAGAAGAGACAAGAAAGAAGAAAAGTGAATTAGGGCACTTCATACTCTACTTACCTGAGCGCAAAAGCTCCAAGCATTTAGCCATTTCAAGCCATAGCAGCCCTATTTGCAATAGGACAAGCATTGTACCTATTTGCACTCTTACAAGTGCACCAAATCATGCAAAGAGAGCAATATACTAATCTGGACAGAACCATGACAAGGCCTAAAATCATCCATTTATCATGCAAACAACAAGAATAATGAATAACTAAGGACCCTAACTCAACCCTACATGCAATGACCTAACTAACAATGCATAAAAACCTATGAAAGACACTCTAACAAGCATAAGAGACTCCAATAATATCAATAAACATGATAACAAAGCACATTCTAACCAAAAAGATGATATTTTATGTAAAATATGAAAATAGGCCTTCCTACGGCGAGCTTTCTTAAGCGAAACTATCCTAAGATAATTTCACGTAAAAAAGTCGTTATGGGGAGGTGCTATTAACATATCCTACGTAAAATATATATACTAGAACACAATAGAAGTGATTTCATGCTTAAACACATCACAGAAGGCTCTCATGCGAAACCTCACTCAATGAAAAGGATAATTATCCTTAGAAAAGGATAATGTCTCCAAAAAACCCTATAAAATTTACTATATGAATGCAAACCTAGCATGATTCAACTATATGCAACATATATGGAATGACTATGATGAGAAATTACTCAAAAAGCTAAGCTAAGCATGCTGTATGAAGCTTGTGCAAATTCAGGGTTATCGAAACCCTAATTTCACAACTATGCATTAAAACCTATGAAACGACTCTAAAACATGCTCAAATTATCATGAATATCATTCATATAACATATGTTAACTAACAGGAGCGTCAACTCATGACAATTATCACAGCAACTCAAACATGTGAACTATGCATGATTTAAGAAGATAGAAAAGATAGTACTTTCAAATCCTTAGTAAACCAGGGATTATCAAGCATATAAAATCATAAATCATCTCAAAATAATTCATATAACATCACACAAGCATTGAATTCAATCCATAAGAAAAGCTATTTCATGTACTATAACTATCCTAGAATAAGAAGAAGAAAGGATAAGCAGAAAACTCATGTTCAGCATTAAAGGGACATGCTCACCTCTTGTAGACTCTTCCTTGTCTTCAAAGTCCTTGTTCTCTTGCTTGCTTGGGGTTGAAGAGCTTCCTCTTGATGTCCTTCTAGCTCTCCCAACTCAGTAGCTCCCTCTCTCTCTAAATGTAAAGTGCAATTAACCTCCCCTTATGTGCTGAATATCATGTCCTTTATATAGAGAACTGACCCCTTAAACCGATGGCTAAAATTAATTCATTAAACAATGATCCTAGGGCTATTAGAGACTTTCTTGGTGCTCAAAAAACTCAAACTTACACACTCCTAAACTCAGACAAGTTGTTTTGGCGGAGGAAACCGTCAAAAGAGGGAAAGAGGAGTCAGAGTTCGAGTTGAGGACGGAGTCCTCGGGTGACCAACTAGGCCTGGACGGTTAGCCGTCTGGGCTTGGACTACTGACCGTCTAGCCCCGGACGGTTACCCGAGGCCTCTCCCTTTCCGCTTCGGTTTTGACTTCTACTTGCTTCAGAAGTCCTAAAATCTTCAAATTAAGTCCGATTTTGACGAAATAAAAGCCAAAACGACCGTGTTTCGAAGGGGAACACATTTTTAAGCATTTTAGGACAAAAATCCTTAACCATGGGTGCATGGTTAGGTTTTACAAAGGTGGTCAACCATGGTGCCTCACCAGTCGCTGAGCTGGGTTTGTACACAAGCTCGAACCAAATGCTTTCCCATTCGAAATTTGATCTTTCTAAACATATTTAGGACATAAATAAGGCCCAATTGAAGTCAAATGAGAGAAAATTGGTTGGGTCTTATAAGTCAATTTGAGCAAACCAAGAAAGGGTCTTTTAGCCAACCCGAACCATTACGAGCCGAATTGATCTTAAACCATTAATTCATGAAATTGAACCTATATATAGACTCTATATAACCATATAAACTCGAGGGAATGACTCAGGATTCATTTCAAGGTCAAATGGAAAATATACGGCTTAAAAGATGATTATGCCCTTAAAGTCGCAAAAGTTCTTATTGACTATCGAGATGAACTCCAAATCACTTCAAAATTCATACCCATGATATTCAACGCCATAGAAACTCAATGCAAAAGACTAGGCTCAAAAAGGACTCAAAATCCTACATGAAATGATATGTCCTAACTAAGGTGACAAAAATGGGGTGTAACACCCAGTTGGCCGGAGAGGGAGCTACGAGTGGTGGACGGTGGGGGTTGAGAGCTTCCCCTCTATTTTTTTTCTTTGATGCAGGAGCTTCATTAGCTCTAGCTTTGTTTGGTTTGAATAGGTAAAGATGGCTTTGTTTGGTTTGAATAGGTGAAGAAGCTGGCTTCGCAATTCGAGGTGAGGAACAAGATGTGACATATTTCTGCAAATGATATGAGTTTTTGTAGGGGTCAGCTGAAAAACAGGTCAAAAAGTGAGGGAAGTAGAAGGATTTAACTTAAACCATCGGATGAATTTGCTCCTAAATGGACAATGTAAATTGCTTACGTTGATATAGCTTCTATCAGCTTCAGCTGATTAGAACATCCCTGTATATATATATATATAAAACTATCTTGGTATAGGCTTATGGAGTCGATTAGAAGGCTCATTATCGATTTTTACTGCTTCTTAATTCTTATATTTGTGTCTAATATTTGTGTAATCATATTAGGTATGATCTTATTTAAACAAGATCATATTAGGTGCTAAAAACATGCATAGGCTTAGTATATGAATAATATGTAACATGTGGTAAGTAGCAAAAAAATGAATTTTGGGACAAAAAAAAAAAATTGCTGGGGCAAAGCAGGTCAGGCATGAGTGGGTCGAGCATGGGTTTTCTGATATGAAATCGGGTTGGGTATAGGGTAGTTTTGACCCGCCCCTAACTCGACCCATTACCATTCCTACCGGCATAAAACGACTACGTTCTAGAGTGCCTTACTAAAATCATCCCCTCAAGAATACCATACTTGCCTTTATTGTTAGTTATGGTAAGCAAATAAAGAAGATTTCTCTAAAGAATATCGGATTTTCCTCTATCCATTAAGGATCTAATTAACGGTTCGCTTGTGTGTTCAATGAAACAAATTCAGCCCTTTAGTGTAACTCTATAAGTTTGTCCCATATTGCCCCAAAGTTGCAACCCAATTGAGAAGTGCAGATTGCCCAAGCATTAATTGTTGGGAAGGCTTCAGCCCACAGCTTTATGCTTAATTTTGGCGAGCATAAGCCTGACTCAGAAAATATCGCTCCATATGGGGTTTTGGTTATTTGGTTCCTAATCTAGATTAGCCAGTTTGCAGCCCTAATAATGTTGCATTCTAAACCGATGTAACTATCTTCACACTTATGTAACTATCAAGTAACTATTCCGCTCCACAAAAATATCAGAATCGTCGTCACTATCCTCAATTTTATGTAATTATTCTTCAATCTCGTGTAACTCGCGAAATCGATGTAACTCTCAAGAAAATAGTTACAGATATCATGTAGCTATTTTAAGAACTATCTCGTTCCACAAAACTGCTATCAAACACATGTATAAAAATCGAAATAACTATCTTCACTTTTATAGTAATAAATCAAAAAAATTTTGAAAAAAAAACATAAATTGAACATTTCTGTCCTAAAATCCCCTAATTAATTTGACATTTATTGTAACAGTTACAACAATAGCGGCTCACATGATCATAAGAGAATTGTTATGGTAGAGAAATACGGAAAGAATCTAAGGGGAGAAATTAGGAGAGAAATAACTATAAACAATGAGGGTACGGTTATGGAATGAAGAGAAATTAGAAGAAAAAAAAGGAGAGAAAAAAAATAAAGAAAGAGTCCCATTTGAAGGAAATATCTAGTTTCCAAGGGATTTTAATCTTTTATGTTTTCAAAAGGAAAGTGTTTATATCAGACTAAAGGGGCATTTTTGTCCGCTGGTCAAAATATGGACTTGAGGCTTAAGTTTCTTTTTAGGGTCTGTTCATTTGGCAAGATTTGGGCGTGGGAATCAGAATTTCCCAAGATTTCATCAATTTTCGGTTGTTCGGATCACTTGATTCACAGGATTTTCAATTTCCAGGATGATCTGATTTCTCACCTTACGTGGGAGATGAAACTCCCATCTAAACTCGATGGAATTAAAAAATCCCGCTCTTTTGATTGACGCGGGAAATCGAAAAAGCTTCATGCACATATTTAAGAACCATCCTCTTCAATCAAACCCACACAACTGGCCGATCGACCTTCTCTACAACTCCATTCTACTGGCTGCAATCTTGTTGCAACAGTAAGTTTTTCTCATTCTCTTTCTCTTATCTCTTGTTCGGTTGTTCCCCTTTCTGATTTGAGTCATCCATTATGCCCTCCTTCCCCTATTCTAATTTGTGAATTTGTTATACACAATCACATTGTTTTCTCCTTTGTGGGTGGCTAGTGAATTCGTCGAAGAAGACGACCCCCTCAGTCTTTTTTTTTTTTTTTCCTTTTTTCTAAAGCCTTCTGTTTTTTCGTTTTTTTTTCCCGATTTTATTTGGGGATTTTGATGGTAGTGATGGGATGGAGATGGGTTAGAGTGGTGGCTGGCAAATTTGCCACAGGGCAGGATGACAAACCAGATTTTTAGGTTCTCTTTGTTATTTTGTAACGGAGATGGTGATTTTGTTTAGGTGGTTTTTTGCGGAGGTTTCATCACCAAGGGCTGGGTTTCATGGATGGTGTTGAATGAAGGATGGAGTATGCTTTGGAAGACGACAAAGCTCTTATTTTTGTTCTTTATTTCATGTTAAAAAGAGTACATTAGTGATGTGTGTTATTGTTTGTGGTGATTTTTTTTTTCATTCACTTGGTCTAATTGAAAATTTTTTTTCTTTCTCTCTCATTTTTTTTTATATTAATTTTGATTTGATTGCAGGTAAGTGTGTAAAAAAAAAAATCTTATAAACAAATATAATAGCAAATGGAGTTTGAATTATTTTCCATGATTTTTATTAAGTCATCTGAGCAACCCAAATTGAATTTTCAGGAGTTCTAATTTTTATTTCACATGGTGATTCGAACAATGAAATTTGAACTCTTGAGAGTTCACTTTCTTAGGAATTTAAACTTTTGAGAGTTTAAGATTCTCAAGAGTTCAAACTCTCACCAAACGAACAGACCCTTAAGGTGTACATGAGCCCGCACAAGAATGCAAAAAAGGACTTGTGGCCAAACGCTCTTTTTTTTTTTTTTTTGGCTAATAAACTATTCAAGGAAATTAATTGCATTTTTTTTTTTTTTTTTGAGAAAAGCTAAAGCATCAAAAAGGAGAAGAGATCCCAAGTTGGTTGGCATGAGGAATTTTCTTACATGGACAAGCCGGCTCGGTTTGGTTTTTTTGTCATTAGGTTTGGTTATGGTTTTAAATTTAGAAAACCGAACTCAATTTTTTGAAAACCAAAACCAAACCGAAAAAGCGAAAAATATATTATATATATATATATATATATATACTTAAAGTTTGTAAATTCCCAATTCTAATAAGGGTAAAATAGGTAATGGGCTTGTTTTTGTTGATTTTAAGTTTCTTATTGTTTTCCCTTTTTTAGATTGGCATGTATTAAACTAGCTATTAATATTGTGTGTATTAATGTTGTGTGTGATATTGACATATTGATATATGTCAATATATTTCTATTTTGATACAATGTTTATTTTTTTTAATTGATACAATGTTTATTTTTTTTAATTGCTAATGTAATGATTTTATTAAAAATGTTTTTATTTGGAGTTTGGCATGTCATTTTTTTCATTTTCAATTATTTGTTGTTACTTGATAGGTTAAAACCGAAACCGAACCGAACCAAACCGAAATATAATGGTTTGGTTTGGTTTGGTTTTTTTATAGTATGGTTTGGATAGGAACAAAACCGAAAGTATAATGGTTTGGTTTGAAATCTTCCCTAAAACTGAATCAAACCTGAACCATTAACACCCCTAGATAAAACCATTATTATTGTTATTATGATTATTTTATTGTTTTTGACTTCTTCTTGTTATTATTTACCTACAACCGGACCAGTATGTAATTACCCGCTTTTATTTTTACAATTACAAGAAAAACTCAAATCAATCTACAACTTGTTCTACTAAATATTAAATATTAATCATATATTATCATACAGTACAAAAAAATAAATAAATAATTTTTTATTTTTTTAATCGTTAACCGGAGTTTAGTTTAGGGGAGCCGAGCCAAGGTCAGACATGATGTTAACCGAAGACGAAGTGCCCACACCAAAGGCCCATACCGCCTACCTAGAAATGATATGCTCCTTGTCCATCAGTATCGTTCTCCTTTTTGCCTTATTTCACGTATAGTTATCAAAATGACCTCTTTTCTTCTACTGTCTTACGTGGTACATAATGACTGATTGACTTTGAGACGGACCTACCTTGAGGCCTCGGGGACCATGGCTACTCTTAGTCATTTTTAATTTGCCTTAATAATATGCATAGAATATTTACACACACATGATAAATGTGGTGTATTTCAATGTATCAGGAATCCAAGGTTAGTTTATATAGAAATTTACCTGTACATTTGGTAAGTAATTATATATTAATATGAGCAAAACCAAGTGGCAAAAGTTTATCATGGTCTTTTCGTATATGTGTACCCGATTTTTCAAGGTAATTAGTCCAATTACCCAAGTAAATCGGGTTGTATACAACCCAATTAAATGAAATAGGGCAATCAATTTTTCTCAATACCAAAATCACCTCCTCTCAATACAACACTATCTTCACCTTCTCTCAATCTCATGACTTTAGGGTTTCTGACGCCAATCGCCATCTGTGAATTATGATGTTATGTGTCTCGCTGGTTCTGTCCTCTTATAATTTAAGAAAAAATTTTGTCTTTTCCTTGGTTTATATTTTGTTAACACTGAATAGATATTAGATTTATCTTACTATATTTCTAATACTTAAAGTAAATAAAAAAAATTGTTTATGCTTTGACCCCTCAAAATGAAATCCTAGTTCTATCCCTGGATTGACTGATAGATGATTTTGATGGATTATATAGCAAAATTGAGACGTGTAAATTATTATCTTTTAGCCAAAGGCTAAGTATTTTATTTTTATTTTTAATTTTTTTCAAGCCATAAAATTCAAGCCCTCCACATCCATGAAAATGTTGAAGGGTATATGCGTACTCATAGGTAGCACCTAACCGGGTGTTGTGAGAGGGAGGGCTACACGTGAGGCACTTTTCACGCTTGGTCTATTGCCTCTGTTGATTTTGTGGATCATGTACATTTTATTCTTCTCCTCTATTTTCATCTTTCATACATACTCCGTGTTAGAACGTTCATAGATGAAGTAAGCATGCCTTCCAATTTGAGGTAAGTCTCCCAGCGTTAAGGTTTGAAATCCTTGTAGGTAAGACTGTAATTATCTACTTTGGGGTGCACATCAATAAAATTAGTTCGATTAAATTGATCTATTTAAGAATTTTGATCCTCTGAATATTTTTTCCGTATAGGGATTTTTCATGATCACCTAGATTGTTTTGTTAGTAAATGAATAACAAAATGAAGAACAGTTGGATTTATCAAAACTTGTAGAACATGAAAAGAAACCCCTTACAAGAGAAAACCTATAAGAGAATCTAAGTCTTAATTGAACCTACTCATAAAATTAAAAAAAATGCCAAGCTCAAACTTAATATTGAATTTGGTAAGTTATCGAGCCAAGTTGACTGTAAGATTAGCGCGATAAAATATTGGTTTGAACTTACTCATGAGATAAACCATTTAAACTCAAACTTATTGTAAGCTCAATAATTTATTGAACAAGACCTAAGCAGCCTACATTGAGCTCAGGTTCGGATCATTTACAGTCCTTGACAGTCTTTACAGGGGCACGCATCTTCATTTGGCTAACGATAAATAGTGTTTTTAAAAAACTCCGTCATTACATACCATTTAACACAAACTCAAATTACACGAGAACACGGTATGCCATGAACTGTAGCTTGGCCTCTTACATTAACATCATTTGAGAAAAAAAATTTCTCATTACAACTAGACCGACAAATTATGAGCGCTTAAGAGGAGGGGCGAAAGAGGGGGTCAAAGGGGGGCAATTGATCCTGCTACTCTTTCAATTTTTTTTCTTTATTAGTTTTCTTTTCCTTTTCTTATTTTTATTTTTATTTTTATTTTTGTTTTTTATCTTGAACTAAATTATGAGTATTTAAAAATTTGACCCTCCCAACTTTTCATTTTACTTCTCAAAATTTTTTATTTTTAACCTCTAGCTACTTATTTGATCCAAAAAATTGATGAGTTTGACCATATTATTTATTATAATTATTTTTTTACCTTATACAAAATCAAAGAACAAAATCTCATTGTGATCTATTACTGAGAATTTTTTTTTTTTTTTTTCAAAATTACTTATCATTAGTCTTAAGTCTTGACCCTACAAGACAAATTTTCTAACTCCACCACTGCTTAAAAGTATTAATGTGGCACTAAATTAGTTCCAAACTTATGTGTAAAAGGGTGTCTTCTCTCCACTTAGTGCTGCTCAATTTGTTTAACATGGATGGTTCAAGGTGTGACTCATTAAGGTTGTGGGACAATCTGGTAGCTTGCTCCGCTAGTCTATTTAGGGGTTTAGATTCTATGTATGGATAGGTCCAAAGAATTCTACTGTGCGATTGTTCCACCTGTTATAAAAATAAAAATTAAAAAATTAAAAATAAATAAATAAATAAAAGGAAATCTGGTGGCACTAACCGAGAGGATCAAATTCGATCAGTCTAGTCAACACTTAAGGATGATAATTATAGGAGGCGCCCCAGTTACCAAGATATTGGGCGCCCAAATCACTGGTCCAAAATGGAAACCAATTAGCCCATAATGATAGAGTCTTTATCTTTAGGTGGCATAAAATATGTTTTGGAAAAACCGAAGTGAGGACTGAGCAACGAGTCCAAATTCGGCTAGGGTTTGTTTCAAACTCCGAAGGAAGAATCATGCAGGTTGGGCTGAAAAAAAAAATACACACATATATATAGATATATATATATATATATATATATATAATAAGGTTGCTTACCTGAATTCGTATTAAGAATTATTTTCATATATATGTCATGTGGTTTCATGCCATGTTAGTATGAGAAAAGAATTGGGTCAATTCTCTTCAATGACCCTTTTTACTGCAGTGTATTTTTTTTTTCTTTTGTCTTCTATTTCTTTTTAAATTGGGTATGGTGGGTCTCAATAACTTCTTCCTTCATTTTTATGATGACAAAAAACCCTTTGAACAAACTCCAAATCCATATAAGACTCTACAACTAAAATCCATGAAAACTATGAAATCTTGTATGAATGGCTTAAGGGGTTTAGTAAGAATCGAGTATAAGACTTCTGCTTTTTGAGGTGTAGTCCCTTACTAACTAAGCTTCTCCTTGAGGTTATCTCAATAACTTTTTTGATTGACATAGACGAAATTAATGGAACTAAATAAAAACTAAGACCATGGTTTATAACTCTTCAGAGATGCTCTATAGCCTTTTTATTTCCACTTTTCCCTTATCCCCTCCTATCTTCCCACCATCCCTTGTACCAAACATGGTCCCTTATCCCCTCCTATCTTCCCAGTCATCCCTCGTACCAAACATGGGTAAGGATTGGAATTGTCAAGGCCCACAATAGGTACTAAGGAGCAAGTAGGTGTTCGCCCTAGGGTTAAAATCTATCAAAATGGATAAAGTGTGGATAATTTATTTTGACATTTTCTTGAGGTTGGTAAGATAAGAAAAACATCAGTACATGACACAAGACATGGTACTTGTCTTTATATAGGAATAGGAAGAGTATGGGGAGACTCGAATCCCTGTCCACTGATTGCCATTACACCCATATATAAGTCATTAATTGCTATAAAATCTTCTTTCTGCCCAAATAGAAATCCCCAAACTCGCTATCACTTGAAGAGACTTCACAAAAAAGCCCTTCCACATTAAGTGCTTCAATTTTAACACTAAGATCTAACTGGTAGGTAATTAAACAAACATGCATGGCCCATTTTGGAATTAATATTTTAAGGTTTTTTTGCCAACTTTTAGTAAAATTAGTCTATCCCACTTGATAAAAGCCAGCCTAATTAATATTTAAGACCAATAGAATACAAAAAAGTTTATCGACGACGTCACACATTACTTGGAAAATAATTCTACCCATTATTTTACTGCTACAAGATTTCATTAACTATTCTAATGGGGGATTCAATGTTTCCAATTACAATTTCATAAGATCATTATTATCTCTTGCAAGCATCGTAATCATGGATCTTAGTCCTCTTTTTGGTATAGTTTATGTCAAATAATAGTAAGATTAGCCTGTCGGTCTGATTATGTAATATTTTAATGCCAACTAATTAAGCAAAGCAAGTTTTGGTCTGGCCTCCAATAAGAGACTGAAAAATTACTATGGGGGCATCCTTGTGGGTGTATCGATGGGCTCTCCTTTAAGGGGGATATTGAGTGAATCCCAAGATTAGCCTTGCTATTTGACTAGTGCCGTCTTCAAGGGTTGCATTTTATAAACACTTCACTAAAAAAATGTCAAATGATGCGACCACACGTGTTAATCAAAGTTTCATGTATTCTCTCATCTGACGTCATTTGACCACAGTTCTACATTATCCTTTTAATCAATGTCTAGTTAGGTCAATTATAACATATTTTCAACTGAACATATACCAATAAGACACTAGGCTCAATGTGACAAAGACGATGACATCACATATATCATGGATTGAGTCCTCAAAATAATTAAATAAATAAAAATATGAGAAGGTTCATGGTAAGAGGGATGAGGGTGCCCTTATAGGAGAAAGACTCTGCCAGCAATATGACTGAACAAGTAGAGATTCTTTGCCGTTGTCACCACTAACAAAGGAGTAATTTTCAATGATTTGAGTCCTTGGTGGTCCACGTTGGAGACATGCTAGCAAACCAAACAAGTGGTAATTATGAGATGAGAAAAATAGGTGTGGAAATGATTCTCTGTTTCCAATTGGGGCATGGATGGATTTAACCACCCCTTCCAAAAAGAAATGAAGGAAGAAAAGGAAACTAGTGGATATAATGAGTCATGGTGGTTAGGGAAGGAACTTTTTGACTAGAGGTACTGCACACTAAGCCCAAATTACTCTTATGTGAAAACAATTATTATTACTACTTTTTGAGAAAAACCTAGAGGGTTACTCTTATTTTCACAATTTTTTTTTTTTTTTTTGGCGGTAATTTTCATAAAATTTATACAAATAATTCATAAACTGAGGTGAAATTTGGCTGAAAATTAAAAACAAGTGAAAAACTCACTGGCAGTACGTCCAAATATGGTTGTGAATTCTGTAATTAAACCAAATCAAATTCAAGCTTAAGGGAAAAAAAAAAAAAAAAAAAAAAAAGAAAAAAAAAAGAAAGAGAGAGAGAGAGAGAGAGAGAGAGAGAGAGAGAGATTTCAACTAATCATCCATTGATTAGAAACCATGTTTATAAAGTTGTTGAGCTAGAATCATAGTTTAGTAAAGGTTGTTCATGTCTTGCTTCAGAGAGCAAAGGTTGTTCACCTAGAACACACTACCCCTTCAACACTATTCTATTTGTTGTGTTTTTTGCTTTAAAATTATTTCACTCCATTTTTGTCGTTAGGTAGAATTTAACTTACTTTGTCGGAATATAACCACAAGTTATCACTAGGCCAAATATATGGGAAAAATTGAAGACACAACTATTATGAAAAAATAAAGGCACCGTTTGATTGCAGCTTTTTAAAAGATTTTTTTTTTAATTAGAAAAAATCATTTTTTTACTTTCTTGCTTTTGTTTTTTTAAGTAGAAACAACAAACGCTTTTTGCTTTTGTTGCTTCTACTTAAAAACAAAAGTGCGTTTGGTAAAATTGATTTAACCGGTAATGTTTTGGATGTCATGGGAAATTCTACTTAATAATCATTGCCCAAACATAAGCTTAGGACAAACACAAATTCTCTCAATCGCGAATTTTTCGAGTTAAGGTCAAACTCGTCCGAAAGATAAAAATGACTTTTTAAAAAAAATCTTAATTGCTTTTACTTAAAATCCAATATTTTTATTTTTGCTTTCTATAAAGATAAGGCCAAAATAGGTGTCTATGAGAGATCAAAGCATGCTAAAACTGGCACCAACAGCTTTTGAAAAAAATGTGATGTCAAAGTCCACATTGTCACATTTTTTTTTTTTTTTTTGTTCAAAACATACAAATAATGCCATCCAAACACTACTCTGAAGGGTTACAACTACTCTTCTAAATGTTAATAAGGGCCTCAAACTTACATCTGCTTCCAAAGAAATCCAATGAGGGACTAAGGTGGACCAAAAACAAACAAGAAAGCCTGAATTGTCTCTGGGGTTTTTCTCTGGGGTTTAACGGTTAAAATTTCACCTGTATGTTACTTGGACCAGGAGTACATGCTGGTTTGAACCTTGAAGTGCCCTTTTAGGAGACAATTTTTCTTATCTATTTTGTAAAGTAGGAACTTTTAAAGTCACTGAGATTTGATAGGAGACCAATGATCCTAGCTACATGACCATCTTTTGACTTTGGTCCAATCTCATGCCCAAGGTTTCAAATCATATTTTTAATATCTATGAATTAGATCAAATATAGATTGAGAGAGATTCGTTTACACTTGATGTAATACTTTTTACCGTTACACCTCTTAATATTTTTTTACCCTTACACCTCTTAATATTTTTTTGTAGAATCGATATTTTTCAAAATCAACAGTTGGATGGGATATTCCTCTCATGGAGATCAAACATGTCAAATTTCACATTGATTGGACATTAGGAACTATTCCATCAATAAAATAGCCTAAATTATAGTTTTATTTATAAAAAGAAAAGTAAACTTATAAATGAGATGCTTACAGCGAATGTAAACGGATCCTTCCTTGATATAGATTCCTCGCAGATTGTATTTTGTATTTCCCTTCTTCTTCTTTTTTTTTCCTTTTTTTTTTTTTTTTTTTTTTGGATTTAAAAACAAACAAACAAAATGCTTTGAAAGGTTCACAAACACCCACAATTTTTTCAATCGACAATGGTAGAAGTTTACGACCCAAAAAAACAAGTGAAAAAGAAAAGGGAATGTATGCCAATGGGCAACATCAATGCCTCAACCTCATGGCATCATTAATGCTATATAAAATGCAAATAATTCAATTAAATTCTTTAAGTGATTGAAATAATTGTGCAAAACTACAAATATATTAGTACCGTTGTAAATGAATAGATTAACTTTTAATTTTTTTTTTTTCCCTTTGCTGCCAAATAAGAGAACACATACACGCATTCACAAGAAGTTGAAACCAAAATTTTGGCAAACCCCACACCCTTATTATATTGTTTTCATTTTCATGAATTGACTATTGAATTTCACTAAATCATGACAAGAGGACTACTCTACCACTTACAATATTCCTTACACACAATGTGTGCCTTTTAGGGTTAGAGACCCCTTGTGCGGGTCGATAAGTGGGCAGTGGCTTGCATGCTATTAGAGTTTTGGGGAATGCTACTCACAATCAAGATGGTTGAACCGTTGTGTTGTCATTGGGCAGTGCATACCATTCGACATAGCCCGGCCTAGCATACACTCATATGTTGTGCATAACTCAATCATAACACAACGATCCAACCGTCGTGACTGTAGATATCATCTCCCTTAGGCCATGTTTGTTTAGTTGGAATGGAATAGATGGGAATGGAATGTGATTCCATGCTTGAAGTAGTCTGGAATGAAAATAGATTTGAAATGAGTGTTTAAACATACTATTTGATTCCATTCCCATTCAAATTATCTTATCCAAACATGTTGTTTGGAATGAATTGGAATGAAATTCCATTCCATCAATTCCATTCCAGCTAAACAAACATGACCTTAGAGTCTTACATATTTTTCCATCGTAAACAAGTCAAGCACTTGGAAGTCATGCAAGGCTATCACATGTTTTCCCTTTTAGGGTAAGTATATAACAAGCAACAATTTAAACAAGGTCAAAAAGGGCTGCCCCAATTTAGTGGTTGGTTATGAATTGTTTAATGGGAGCCGATCGAATTTATTGATCCCGACCAATTGCCGTAACATAAATGCTGAGTCCCATGACCATGGATTTATCTGGCTCATGGGAATGGTCGGCGGTCGTGAATTGGACTCCTGTATTGCCCCACAGCCTTCATTTCCAGCATTGGGTCGGTGCATAAAAATTCATTTAAAGTCAAAAACTCTCTGGCTTCTTTTGTCAGTTTCGACCTAAAAAATTCTTTTGTTGTTCCTTGTTTCGCTTTTGAAGTCAAAGGCATGCACTTTTTTTTAGAAATAATTTCAGTACACTCGTTGAAATCATATTATTGTTGTTGTGATTCTATATTCATAAAAACCGACAAAATCATCGATATACAGATCGTTGTTTGTGCAGGTATAAAAAAAAATTTAAAAAAAAAAAAAAAACCAGACAAAAACTAAAATTACAACTATGGTGGTATATATGATTTGCATTTTGTATTAAAGTACTTTCCTCCACCACGTTCATTGTCGATGAATTTTTTCGGTGTTTGCACAATATCTTCCTAAAATGTTGGTTTAAAGGAAAAATGAGTCCTACAAAATGATGTGATCTCACAAGGGTCTGGTTCCTACTCCTTGATAGGCCCTTTTTATTTGATTTTGGATTCGGTGCTGAGTTAATGGAAGCCATTGGATAGGGTTTTCGACGGCTCCAATTAAAACATCAAAAAGTGACCTATTGAAGTCATTTTGATCATTTTAGTAGCAACATTTTGACATTTTAATCAAAACCGTCAAAACATCCATCCAATGGCTCTCGTTCAACTCAGCATGTTATTGAATTTTTACAACTCAGTACCAAATCCAAACTCTTTTTATTGTCTACTACTTTTAGGATGGACGTTGCCTTCACCGGAAGTTTGGATAGGGATGGGAATTGACATATTAATCAGTACCTTTTGTAGTTGGAAAAGATCATCCACCAATAAAAAGAGGATTCGAAGCAAACCCAATTTATGGGATCTACCCCCACAACGAAGGGAAGAAGAGCTACGAGTAAAAGCTGGGTTTTGCACCCAAAAAAAAAAAAGGGAACGGCTATTGCAACCCCCCATTCCTATAAGCCCACCCCACATCTTTTAGGTTTTTAAAGTTTTATGCAAAATATAAAAAGTTTTTATGAAAACCGGCCGTGATGTCCACTAGAAAACATCATTTTGAACAACTTTGCAGAAGAAAGTTTTTTCAAAATTTATGGGATCTACAAGCTACCTAAAGATCCGTCTAGTCTAGAGCCCGGCCTGGAAGGCACCAACGGCCCAACATAGCCCCATGTTAGACGGCCCATTGTGGCCTACATTCTACTACATAACTAGATCCAGCCCACAAGCAAGATCCTAAGTTTGCCAACAAAAAAAAAGTAAAAAAGGGAAATACGGCAGCTATTGCAACCCCTAAACTTTATTTGTAAACTCCACTTTTTTTTCATTTTTTTAAGGTTTCATGAAAAATATAAAGGGTATTTATGAAAATTGATCAAATTGTCTACTAAAAAACTTTATTTTGAACAATTTTGTAGAATTTGTTTTTTCTTCAAAATCTATCGTTTAAATAGACCTTTTAGTTATTTATAATTTTTGTTATTGTAAAAATAAATAGACTCTAAATGGACAAAAAATGCTCTTATACAACATATTTTGGAAAATTTTTCTCCTACAAAGTTATTCAAAATGATGTTTTTTAGTGGATATCGTAGTTAGTTTTCATAAAAACCTTTCATATTTTTCATGAAACCTTAAAAAATGAAAAGTAGGGTTTACAAATAAAGTTGAGGGGTTGTAATTAGGGGCGGATCCACAGTGGTGCACGTGCGCACGAGTTTTGATAAATTTTTTTTTTTATATATAAAATATCTAGATAAGTTATATTTTGTAAAATTAGTTAGATGTCCAGCCCCAATTGTTTTTCTCTTTTTGGATGTTTTCTGGTAACTTTTTTCTTTTGCTTTCTTCGTTTTTGTTGTTTTCCTTTAGTTATTTAGACTCATTTGTTTAAATATCGTTCATTGTTGTGTCTATTTAGGTCTCTTATAGTAATGAGTTCTGCTAAATGTTGGGCTTGCATCAATGATGCAAGCAAACTTTTGGTTAATAACCCCCAATGAAACCTTATGGGAGACAACTTTGAAAATGATAAATCTTATTTGGGATTTTTTATAATCTTATTTGGGATTACACACAAACTCTCTCTCTCTCTCAATTTATTTTTAAGCCCTAATTATGCATTAACTAGGTGGTTTTTTGGAAAGTATATTGTATATAGGTTGTAGGGGCTATGTGTTTTTTTTTTCTAGGTTACTTGAAAGCTTTTCTTTGCTTCGTATGAAGTTTCTTGTTGGACGCACTTTCTCATGTTGTACTTTTTTCTATTGAATGCAATTCAACTTTATATAATAAATTTTTTTATAAAAAAAGGTGAAATATATGTGTAAAGGCAAGACATACACACTTTTTGTAAACAGTATGATTAAAATTTTGAAATTATTACTTTCTTGAATTTTGAAGTTAAATGTAATATAAATTCGCTTTTGTAGATTATATAAAGTCCTACTTTGTCAACAGGTTTTTATATGCAACCCTGAGAAAAAATCCTAAATCCACCCCTGGTTGTAATAGCCCCCTTCAAAAGGGGGGAAAAATAATCCTAACAACCATAAAATCCAACTCCAAACTCTAAAGAAAAGTGAGGTAAAAGGTATAAGTAGGATAGGTTAAGGTTTCAACCCCTCCCATTATACCCAAAAAAAAAAAAAAAAAAAAAAAAAAAAAAGACCAAAGAGTGGGGACATCCATTCATGAAACGATTATTCAAATTCAAATAATAAATAGCAATTGATTCAATCAACTCCAATCAGCCCCCAAAGATAAAGATCTAAGCTGATCAACTCTACAAGGAAATCACAATGATTCAATTTTTAGGTCAACCTGAAGATCGGCACACATCTTTCACCTCAAGGTCTTTCTTCTTCATTTGATTTTCTTTTTTTGGGCTAATGAGGTATTCAAACTTACAACCTTGCTAATTTCTAGACCCAATCAAGCAAACATTTAGATCTTCCGACCTTCCACTTCTTGATTAAGTGAATACATACTTACCTAACTTTACCAATACCATTCATTAGGAATTGTATTTCATGCATTGGTCTAATATACCTCTAACTCACATATGTACGAGGTACAACCTCCAATATGGGGCTGATATAAGTTATATCAACATGTGGTTGTATGATTTGTTCTGATAATCTACCAATGTCCGAGGTACAACCTTCAATGCAAGTGTTAATATAAATTATATTAGTACCATGCATTGGGATTATACCTTATGCATTAGCCCAATATATCCCATAATCCAGTAATGCATGAGATACAACCCACATGTGTGTGTGTGTGTGTGTGTGTGTGTTATCACTACCATTAGAGATTTTTCTTTTACTATTACGAGTTAAAGCAACCTACAACTGAATCACTCTCATTAAATCATGGCAGCAAGACCCCTCTACCACTTTGTGTGTGTGTGTGTGTGTGTGTGTGTGTGTGTGTTATCACTACCATTAGAGATTTTTCTTTTACTATTACGAGTTAAAGCAACCTACAACTGAATCACTCTCATTAAATCATGGCAGCAAGACCCTCTACCACTTTCCATTGTGGAGTTGGAGGTACCGCAAGGTCATCACATGTTTTTTCCTTTTAAGGTAAGTAGGAAACAACAAATTAAACATAGTAAAAAAGAAAGGGCTGCCACCGACTCACTTGTTGGTTATGAGTTGTATAATATATATATATAGGACCAAAAGTTATTGATCGGACCAATTGCCATAATATAAAGGCTATGACTATGGACTCATCTTGCTCATGAAAATGGTCGGTGATGGTGAATTGGATTATTGTCTTGCCCCACAGGCTTAGTTTGCAGCATTGGGTCGGTATTTAATTGATTTTCTTTCCTCTCTATCTCTGTCTTCTTCGATCTTCCTTTTCTCCCTGCTTGCATGACCGAAACTCTCTAATTTTTCCATGAGACCATGCAAGTGGTGATCAACAGAAAAAACTCAGTTTTTGATAAATTTGATTTCTTTAAAATCAACATTGAAGCTTCTGGTGGCACAAGCTTCCTATTCTCTAGCTACATACCTCACCACTTGTCACTTGACCTTGGTCTCATGTCTAGCTTCTGCCCTTTTTCTTCTGCCCTTGTTCTGTTGCTAGACAAAAAGAAAAATTCATAAGAACTTCAGCATTGGGTAAGAGTAGCTAGAGGGGGTTCATTAAACCCAGTGAGAAACATTTTGTTGAATTGTGTATCATTTAAGTGAATCAAAAAGTGGGGAAAAAATGTCGGATAATTTGTAATACTGTTCTTGTATCTAACATCACCTTTAGGTGGGGCAAGACCTAATGCCCTTACACAAAGCTCCAGTTCTCTAGACATTGGTATTGCCTTTAGTACTAAGTGAATCTAATTGCATCATGTTTTAACTAAAAATTAGCAAGTCAGATAATTCATTATGAAGACAACATTCCTGTCTACAGAACTTTCCATTTTCTGCAAATTTTTGACCGATCAGTAGTTGGGCCTTTACATAAAATGATTTGAAGATTGTGAACCAAGCTTTATGTCAATTGTGATAATAGTTTTCCTTTTTTTTTACTTTATGGAGTGCAAGAAGGCACTTGAATTCTGCACCCCCCAACCCCCATCCTCTCTTTTCCCACCGCAAAAAACCCAACATCAAAGCTTTTTTAGACAAGAAGGCAGAAAAATCCTCCACACTATACATCATTTCGATCACCCACCCCCTTCTCTATTTAAAACATCAGACCTTTCCATCTAGGGGATTTGAAATTATTAAAGTCCTTGAATGGTTTAAACAATTTTAGTACTTTAGATAAGGAGATTTTTCCAATTTCAGTTGGGAATTACTCATATTTTTTTATATTGGGTATTTGCTAAATAAAGGTCCTTCACAATTTATATTAGCGTCAAAAGCACATAATGTTGTGGTCATTTTTCCAGACTTTCTATTCAGCTATGCGGTGTTGTCTACAATTTTATTGAAGACTAGTTTTTTGTTCGTTTGGTTTATTTAGTTTTCATCAACTTCTTTGATAATCTTGAGGTGTTGGGTTCTACTTCTACCTAATAAGTGATGTTAGGTGATTAGCCTTAAGGACTTCCTCCTCTTGAAAATTGCAGATGTCTCATTGTTTTGCATAACACAAGTAAATATAAGGAGTAATTTGAATATTTGATATGATACAGTCATGAGAATTTCTGGGGCATCAATAATAGCGCATACCTTTTCTTGGAATAGGTGCTGTACAGTGCTATTCAGGTCGCCCTTCCATTGCTGCTCGTTTTGTTCAACTGTTACTGTATTTAGCTTTGGTGTGCTTATGAATCCAAAAGAGAATGTCCGCATTTTAGGACACACAATCAAACTCAATGTTTCCAAGGATGGCAAATCAAAATTATAATTATCTGAGAAGAAAATCTTGAGGTTAGATAGATCACGCAACTCCACTTTTTCTAGCTGAAAGAGTGATGTAGCAGAATATCCTTGCCCAACATGCCCTTCAAGTTCAAAAATCTTTTTAATCGAGTTGCATCCTTCAACAATTAGCTCTTCTAGATTCTTTAGCCTTGGAAGTAAATTAGATGGGGCAACTCTTGACAGCTTGTGACATCCTCTTACTAGCAAGTATTTTAATTGAGAGAAGGATTTATCTGGGAGTTCAGTTGGGAATATCTCTTGCAAATTTTCAATGTTAATAATCCGTAAGACCTCCAAGTTGGTGAATGCAACCTGCAGAATTAGTTCCATTATACTCACGATATTCCACATAGACAAAGATGGCATAACTATTATTTATTTGCTTTTTCTAAGGTGGAAAGCCAAGTGGCTAAGCAAGCCTAGAAGCCATTAATCAGAATTATTACATAAAAATAGATTAGTCATCTTCATACTGAAACCATATGTATAGGCATATGGTAATAAATCAATAGCACACTTCTAAATTAGTTCAGCACAACTGATTTACTGAACATACTTCTTTCAAGTAGCTAAAAAATTTTAAAACTCTCAATTGAATCAATTGAAATCATCGTATTATAGTCATGGTTCTAATCATTTTTCTCAAGGTTACAACAAGAGCCCAACATGGAAAGTCCTTTATAGAAACTCAGCAATCTCAATTAATCATTGTAAGAAGTATAATTGAGAACATAAAAACTCAAAATACGTACCCATTCATCAAAGAGCGGTCGTATGGGAATACAAGAGTTTCTCTCCTCAGGCTTCTTTTCAACTTCTTCATCTTTCATTTCAAGCTTTTGCAGGATTGGATGTTTAGAAGCAAACAACTTAGGTAGTCCCCATAACTCCAATTCTCTTAGCTGAGAAAGAATCCCAGTTCCATTCATGCCCTTAACAGTAAGCCATTCAACTTCAAATATTATTTCCACCGAATCACATTCCTTAACAGAAACTTCCTCTAAATTTTTTAAACCTTTTAGCATGTTGGACGAAACTACATTCAATAGCTTGTGACAACTTTGCACTTCCAAGACTTTTAGGTGACAAAAGGACTCAACTGGAAGTTGTGGATGCCATATATCTTTCAAGTTATCAAGACCTTTGATCTTCAATACTTCTAAGGAGGGAAGAGAGACCTGCAATAATCATTCAATTGCATTGTTCTAAAGGATGATTTTATGAAATAAAATAAATGAATGCAAAAGCTAGCTTTTATGTGCATTTGAAAAGTAAATAAGTAAATTACATTTTGCCCCCTTTATGTTTGGTTCATTTTCACTTTCCTATCCTATAGTTAAAAGCTACACTTTACCTGGCTCCCTTGTTTACACATTGTTTTCATTTAATTTTATTGATCGTTAGTTGAAAATGAAGTATGGTATCAATGCCTAAAACTGTGGGGGACGCTTTTGTTACAGAAGTAAACTTCTTCCAGCATGCTGAACTTGGGCCCCTTCCTTTTTTTTCCCTTTTTTGGGGGGCAGGGTGTTTGTTAGGAGAAGTTTTTGAGCAAATCAACTTCTTTTTAGTATGTAAGAATGGCACAGAAACAAAAAAATAAAAAAAAAAAATTGAAATTTCTTATTTCATTGTTAATAAGCCTTATGGGCTTTTGGGCTTTTTGGATATGTTCGTGTTAAGTGGGCTTTCTCATTATTAGGTGTTGTGTGTTTTGGGAAAAAAAAAAAAAAAAAAAAAAGACATACACACACCTCACTTGGGGTAGGGGGAAGAGAGTAGGGACAAGACAAAGGCAAGACCTACCACCATCCACATGGCAATTGCTGATAGGGAAGGGGTGAGACTGCAACTTATATGCTCTCAAGATACATCACACTTATCCCAAGCAAGGGGGAAGAGAGTAGGGATAAGACAAAGGCAAGACCACCACCATCCACATGGCAATTGCTGACAGGGAAGGGGTGAGGCCGTAGATTATATGCTCTCAAGATACATCACTTAAGGGATCTGGGACATTTAGCAAAAAGAAAAAATGTGACTTGGGATTCAAACACCAATTCTTTTTATTTTTGAACGAAATGGAAGAAAAACACACACAGACAAAGAACGGCACACACATACTTGGGGAAGGAAGAAGAGAGTAAGGATAAGACAAAGGCAAGACCTACAATCATCCACATGGCAATTGCCTGACATGGGAGGAGGAAAGTTGCAACTTATATGATACAATTTAAGTCTATCGCGTGGGTTTGAAAATCATGGTATCACAGTGCTTGTTTTAATCCTTTTTCTCAGTAAAAGTGACACCAAACAATCAAAAGAGTGTTTTCTTTCTTTCTTTCATTTTTTTTTTCTTTTTACCAAACCAGACACTAATATAGCTAGAAGGATTTTAGTCATTTTACACAGCTAGTAAGTTAGTACTTAGTAGACTTAAGGTGAGTGTCCTATAAGAATTTGAACTAGAAGTTTGATGCCTATACACTTTACTATTTATCTTGAATGATGTCAATCCTTAAATCTCTAAAATAAAATAAAAAAGTATAAGAGACATTTAACGATGAAATTAAATATAAACATGATTAAAAACTTAAATCTCTCTTACACACACACAACATGGGTACCTTTTTGTCGAAGAGAGGGTGTATGCGGTCATGAAGGTTGCCCCCTTCATGAGGTGCCTCTTTGAATATGTCATCATCTATCATGGACTTTTGCCTGATTGAAAATCTGGAAGTGAACGTCTTCATGGTAGGACAGCCTAATATCCACAAAACTTTCAAGGATGGCCAGTTTAGTGTACATCTCCCAGAGTAGATAATAAAATTGATGAGTTTTGGTAGATTTTGAAGTTTGAGAGTGTGTAGCTGTGGAAACACAATAATCTCCATGCAGTTTTCTTCTTCATGACTTTCCTTTGCCATTATCAATTCCATCATTTCACATGATTCTACTTCTACTACTTGGAGTTGCACAAGATTACTAGCTACAGAAGGTGAGAATAGACTTTTCAGACTGTTGCACTGGTAAATGTTTATAGAACTCAAATTTTGGAAGCCAAGTGTTCCATGTGGAAACTTGTCCCACCACATGATGTGCTTTAACTTGGGTAGTCTCCATAACCTTAATTTTCTCAACTGAGATAACGTTTCGGTTAAGTGTCCTTCCTCAACAACAAGCCCTTCAACTTCAACTACCTCTTCCACTGAGTCACAGTTTTCTACAGTAAATTCCTCCAAACTCCGTAACCTTTGTAGCAAATTGAATGGAATAAGATTTAAAACTTTATGGCAACCATCCACTTTCAGGATTTTTAGTTGAGAAAAGGACTTGGCTGTTAGTTGTGGGTGCCAAATCTCTTTGAAATTGAAACTATAGAGAATACTTTCAATAATCAATTTCTCCAAAGCTGGGAATGCAACCTGGAAAATTTTGTTCATTGTGTTAGCGTTTTACAATACTTTAAATAGATAAGATTTAATGGACTTTTAACTCTCCTAAGTCCTTTCTACCTCAACATCAATATCTATGTGAGTCCCACCCTCTATCAGTGGGCAGGATGAGTGATTCACCATATCTATCACTCAAAATGCCCAACAAAAGAAGATTTTGGATATCAAGAATCCTAGATAGCTGCCACTTATACTGCTAGGTGACCCAATTCCATTAATTCAACATAAAACATGGACATGCCACATGGTGCACCAAATACATTTAACATAATATCTCCTGATTAGGATGTCGAAAAGAAAAATGTAGCATACCTTATTTATTTATTTTTTGTAGTCAAATGATGTAGTGTACCTTTTCATGGAAGAGAGGTTCTTCTGAGTGGGTATCCAGATCCCCCTTCATAGCCAAGGACTTCTTTTTGGAACAGAAATTTCTAAGGTTTGGCAGAGTCCGAAGTTCCAAACAACGCAGATGAGGGAACACAACATCATCCGTTGCTTCTTCTTTTTCATTTCCAACTATTTCTTCCATTATCTTGCACGAACTTACCTCTAGCTCAACGAGGTTTGAAAGATCTTTGGCCATGTAATGTGCAAAAAGATTTTTCAATCGACGACAGCCAACCACTTTCACAGCCGTTAGGCTGTGGAAGCATACATGTTGAGCGGGGTCCTTGGATAGACTTATTAATTTAGGTAGACTCCGTAGGCTCAATTCTTGCAGTTCACAGAAGAACCCACTTGGAAGTTGACCATGGCATATCTCTTTCAGGTTTGGAAGATCATCGAGATCCAACTTCTCCATGACGGGAAAGGCAGCAACAGGCGAAACCCTTTCAGACTGCGTTGAAGATATATTCCACCTCACAGCAGTGTTCAACATTAAGACACCTCAAGTCTCGAAACCCCTCTGTATCCAAGTCATAAGCTACACTCTTTAAACCCTTCATTTTCTTCAAGTGTAGATGTTCAGCTTCCTTCAACAGACCCTTAACTCCATCCTTGATAGAAGTGCTTAAGTTGAGCTCAAGTTTTAAGATTTTTGAGTATGAGAACCGGTCCCATCTCCCAAAGCTGGTGCCTATGGATATTTTAAATCTAGACAAGTTTTCGAAGAGTAAATCTTTAGGCAAAAGGTCAGCATCTGGTATTCGAATTTCTAAATTGATCAAGTGGGACAAGTGTTTCAGCTCTGCAAGGCTAGCATTACTTCTTTCTTTGTCTTGTCTTTCAGTCTCCCAATCATGAAAGCTCTTGTCCATGTACAATCCTTCCAACTGAGATAGGCCTAGTATGACATTAGGTGGAATTATTGTGAGTTCTTCACAATGTGCCAAATCTAACAGCCTTAGATGAGTCAGTGTTCCAATTTCTTGCGGCAACTGTTTGATATTAGAGCGAAGAAAGCTAAGAATTTCTAGTTTCTTTAGTTCTCCGATTATCGATACATCTTTCAAAGTGCAACAATTTAAGCACAAGGTCCGAAGGTTTTTCAAATACCGAAGCGACAATGGTAATGATGAAAAATGCATTCCAGACATCTCTAAAACTTTGAGGTTTTCCATCCCACAAAAGAAATTGTTGGGGAATTGCAATAAAGGATGGGGGCATTTGAACAGTAAAATTTGAAGTTGAGGACATTTTAACTCACCAGGAAGCTCATGAATATCATCAGAATTTAGTGAGATGGCAGTGTACCGCCCAAATGTGTCCTTCTTAGGAAATTCCTTCCATCCTGGACCAGCTCTTACTAGAAACACATGCTTATCTTTAGATGCAATTGATATGGCGACATCTCGAACAACATCGTGTATTTTGACATGTTCTTTGTCGCCACTGTCCAGCAGTAAACAAGAAGATTTTAGGTCATTAGCCAGTTTATGTGCCCTTGCTCTTGCTTCGTCCACTGTATCAACATCATGAAACAAACCCAGACCCATCCCATATTTCATCAAGTCCTGAATCTCTATATTCCAATCTTCAGGAAAGAGACAACAAAGCAAGAAAAATGATTTGGCTTCGTCACTTTCTAAATGCCTGTAACTCAACTCTAGAGTCGAAAAAACTTTCTTGCTTGGAATGGACTTACGCAGTTGATTGCGAGCATCTCTCCAATCAGAAAAGCTCTTCCTTTTCAATGCTCTTGCAACTGTCACGATTGCCATTGGCAAACCTCCGCATTCTTTCGCAACCTCATATGCCAAGTCCCGGAGATCCGGAGAGTCAACAGACTCATCTGCCATCTTGCGAAACAAATTCCATCCTTCTTCGTCAGATAAGACTTCAACTAAGAAATTCTTGTCAGTGTCCATCTGATTGCATACGTCTTGGCTTCGTGAAGTTAACACAACTTTGCAACCCTTGTGCATCACTCCAAAAGGAATTCCAACAGCCTCCAACTCGACTCTTTCCCAAATATCGTCCAATATGATGAGGACCCTCTTCTTATCGTTTGTACAAATCTGTCCAGCTCTTCTTGATTCCCCATTCTTTTCGAAATTCTGATCTAGCGACTTGACAATCTCGAGCTGAATTTTTCCCAAGTTTGGAGTCTGGGAAACCCCTGTCATCACTACCGAGTCGAATAGGTTATCATCTATAGCTTGTTGCACAATTGCTTTTGCAAGGGTGGATTTACCCACTCCAGCCATGCCGTACACCCCAATCATATTGATCTCATCGTCTGTTAATGCTTCCATGATCTTTCTAAAAATCAGTCTTCTGGATTCAAACATCTCCGCAGAAGTGGATACTCTATCGAAGCTGCTGGCCTCTCGTCTGAGCCCATCGGCGACTGTTGCCTTCTCCTTTGCAATCCTACTCCGATGGTAGCGCCCCTTCAAATTTACAGGGAGATGGTCATCAAAAAATTTCTGCGACTCTCGTATGATCTCGTTCGCATTTGTTATCCACTTCTGGACCTTTGGTAGGACAACTTCGCAGTTTCCTTCAGCAGCATCGACTAGCCCCTGCACCTCATCTCTCATGTTTCTCAACTTCTCAATTTGAGTCCTGAAATCTTCAATGTTGCCGTTGTAGTAAAGCAGAAAACAGAGTTGACGCCTGATCGGAGCCACCAGGTAGTCTCTGACTGGAGCCTACCAGGTAGTCTTCGATTGGAGCGAGCACGTAATGCCCGATTGGACCCACCACGTACTCTCCGATTTTCCCCACCACGTAATTTCCGATTTGCTCCACCAGCTTCTCTCCGATTTTCGCCGCAATGTAGAGAACTGCGAAGGAAACGAGAAATTGTATATCCATATTTTATCCCTCTTTTTCTTTTCTTTTTTTCCTCTCTCTCTTTTTGGTGGGGTGGGCGGCTAGCTAGAGAATACAGATGGAAAGAATTCAACGCTAGGCCAAAACACAGAAACAAGAATTATATTGAAACAAAGGGTGAGAAAAAACAAAAAGGGAGCGAGAGATTTAGGAGAAACAAAGCCAGGCCAAAACGTAAATAGATTGATTTTGGGAGCGAACTGGAGCAGAATCTAGGGAATTCAACAGCAGATTGAAGGTACAAATATGACAAAGGAAGACGAGACCAATTTGAAAAGAATGATTAGACTCGACAGAATTAGAGAGTGCCTTGCAGAAAGCAGAGTATGACTAGCAATACTAGAGAGAGAGAGAGAGAGAGTGACTCAGGCATGGAGATTCTGATCATTGGGTGTGGAAAGAGATACCAGAGGATGTTATCAGCAAACCTGTCATGGGATTCAACCAGCTTACATATACAAAACCGAAGACTCTGTCTAAGTTTTTTTTTTGGGTGGGAAATATTCAATTCTAACTTATCTATAAGAAGGATATGTGATCAGCAGGTACCTGTCATGAGAGTGTTGTCAGCTACCTGTCATGGGATTGAACCGGTCCTCAGTCATTTTTTTATTATTTCTATATATAACAATAGTCTTTTCAAACCTACATACATGCATATGGCCATGTATGAGTTGAATAGTTGATTGTCAATAATTCCATCAATTAGGATACTTTATTTTTTAAACCGGTCCACTAGTTCGGCTAATCACCTCGGGGATGAAAGTTCTCGGAAACAAATAATAAAAAATATCGTCTTCGGTGATAACTTTCTTAGCAACCAAACAAGAAAAAATAATATATATATTAACTCACCTCTAAAATCTGAACAGCGGGTTGGCTAAGCGTCGCGTGAGGGAGCTCAGGGAGGAGGCCACTGCTGTGCTGTGCTGCTGTTGACTAAACTTCGTGAGAAGGAAGGGGAAGGAAAGTTTTAGATAGAGAGAAAGAGGAGGACTGTTTCTGGTTTACTAATCTGAAAAACAAAAACAAAAAAAAAAAAAAAAAAAAAAAAAAGAAGAAGAAAGGTGTTACTGGTTTTGGTGGAGAAAGAAAGAAAGAAAGAGAGAGAGAAAGAAAGTAGGGCGGGAGACGCATTGACCAGACGTCTTCTTTTTTCTTTTCTTTTTTTTTTTTAGGAAAATTGTGCCCTTCCCTCTCTTTTTTGTGATACAGTCTATCATAATCATGCGGTTTTGGATTTGGTGCAGTCATGCATAATTCGGTACACATAGAACCGATAACATATCGTGAGGAAAAGAAAAAAGAAAAAAGTGATTAAAATTCAAAAGATGTATTTAACCGTTAACAGTCTAATAATTTATTGTTTATTCTCTTTGTCATATATTAGTCGATTTTTTATTTACTAGTATCTTGTAGTAAAAATAGTACAATTACACTAAATCCAAATAAGATGTAGTACATCATGAGTTGTCTCTATTAAGACTAGTAATCGAGTACATACGATGCATATATAACACATCTTTTTAAAGTTTCCACTTCATTAATAGGAACTGTTATTCTAAGTTTCTTAAACTGCATGTGTATGTGAAAGAGAATTAAGGAGAAACAAGTTATGGTAGGGTTTTTTAAAGTTAATAAAATTACCAAATCGTCTCTTAGTTTTATTGACTTTGTAAGGTCGTTTTAGTATCTTTAGGTACAGTCCAACTACAAAAAAAATTTGCTTTATATAATAGTATAGATTATTACTCGCTCGGTTCGATTTTTTTGGTGTGAAGTATTGGTAAACCACGGTTGAACCGAAAATGTAATACTCTCTCATCCCACTTTATTTTATCACTTTTGACCAAATACACAAATTAAGACAACACATTCAATGCATTGCTATATCATCAAAAAATTTTAACTTTCCAATTATACATTTTAAATAATAATTTTAAATATCATAAAAGGTATTTTGGAAAAAATAATATTATGATTTGCTTTGAAATTTGAAAGTGAATGAAATATTTTGGAACATTCCTAAAATAGAAAAAGCTAGTCAAACAAACTGAAATGGAGGGTGTACCATATTTTACATTACTATAGTATTAAAAATCTAAAATTATGTGCCATGCAATGACCTTTGGGAGTTGGATCTACTAGCATGTATCTCATTCTAATAGGGATGTGAGATTTGCGAAAGTCTTGATTTCGACTCCTCATAAGTATGTGTTGAACTTCTATCATTGGCCAAAAAAGAAAAAAAAAAAAAAAAAAAGGTCTAAAATTCTATATTTTGGAACACTAGTTGATTTGTGATTTTATGTTTGCAACCATTTTTCCTCCTATTAATTAGCATTCATTTTCTTATCAATCACCATTTGGAAGGAAAAAAAAAATCTTAATGTAATACTTGTTATTTGAAAACTTCAATATTTAATTAAAAGTTACATTGTCACACAAAATAAAATAGGCATTTTTAGAAAGGTAAAATGGTAAATTAAATAAAATAAAAACACATAGGGTTGTTGAGAGGGCAACACGCTAAAAATAAAAAATTAAAAAAGGGCAAAAAGAAGAGAGAAGGTGGCCTTGGAAGCACAAAATTGAACATGAAAACAAAACAATTTTTTACACTTAATAAATGAAGTAGGATGCTAGGACTTATCAGATGATCGATCAATATATATCCTTCCCTGTTGAGAAGCACAAGAATTTTGTACTAGTCATTAAGATTATGAATTTATACTTTTAATAGAATACAAAGAATATTATAATTGTTTTATTTTCATTTAAATGACTGAACGAGCACTAATCTCTTCATAAGTGCACAATATAGCGAACTGTATTTTGGGTGCTTCTAGTGTAGCCTTAGTTTTTCGAGCGGCCATGCATATCCATGAATCTAAAAATTGTTTTTTAAATACGAATTTCTTTCATCTTTTTATGTTTTTTGGGTAAGATAAGATTTTCAACACTATCTCGAACTATATCTACCAATCACATCTTTTTATAAAATCGTCAAAATTCAATCATAGAGAGAAATTAAATTTTCGAATTAGGTTTCTTTTCAACTTGTGACCCAAATTAGCTAACAAATTCGTTGCTTTATTTGCCTCCCTATAAATATGATTTAGATGAATCCCAAAATTGTTCTCTAAAATAATTTTAAGGATTTTTGGCCAAAACCCCTGAGTATAAGAGTAGTTTAACAATAAGTCCTATAAAAGAAACTGATTAGTGAGAACCCCTTTTACCACGATACAGACAAAAATACCCTCATTTTTCATTTTCATCAAATTTACATACCATACCATTGGACTATTGATGCTGAAAATAAGGGGATTCGACCACCATTATACACGGCGAAACACATGCCCTAAAAATTGACATTCCAAGCGGGAAAAGGCACCGGATTCTCGAGAAACCGAATTGAGAGGTTCATTCCATCATTCTTGTACAGCAATTTGAAGCCTTTTTAGTTGATGATTCAATAGTAACAATGGCGAAAAGGAGTGAGTATATTCGCACCTTTATGACCTCCGACTCATGAATTGGGTTTTGATTTTTCAATTGAAATAGTATCACTTTACTATTTTTTGTATAATTTTTTGAAGCACACAATAGTAAACTAATAGTAAAATGATACTGTTACACAAACTAACTACTAACAGTAAAGTGATACTATTGCACAAATTAACTTACTAACAGTAAAGTGATACTGTCACACAAACAAGTTGGTACAATTTGATACTATTGCCATTCAAATACACTAACAACAGTAAAGTGATTCTGTTGATGTTTTAACAAAACCACAACAATGGCAGCCCCCAAAAATCAACAGATCTAAAGTTATAAAAAAATAAATAAATAAATAAAAAATAAAAAAAGGAAGAAGAAGAAGAAGAAGAAGATGACAGCCATGGCGGGGTGGTAGTCGGAGAAGGTCAGTCGCCGTTAAAGAATAAAATCTTGTTTTTCAGATCTGGGTTTTTTTTTTTTCCCAGATCTGGTTTTTCTTCTTCTTCTTCTTCTTCTTCTTCTTCATCTTCCAAATCTTCACAGCCCCTCCCTCTCTCTCTCCCTTTCCTTCCGCCCTTCTCTCTTTCTCTTCTCTCTAGATCTACTTCTTCTTCTTCTTCTTCTTTTTCTTCTTCACGTACAGCCTCTCTCTCTCTCTCTCTCTCTACCTGCCCTTCCCTTCTTCTTCTACTACAAATCTGGTTTGAAACAAACCTCAAAATATAAAAGGTTAAAACAGGTATTTTAAAAAAAAAAAACATTTCCTTTTGCTTAAAGAATCTTTTAAAAAGGGGGTTTTGGAGTTAAAAAATCTTATGATGGGTTTTTTGTTAAAAGCAATCCCTAATAGGGGTTATTGCTAATTTCCCCATAATTTTAATAAGAAATTCTCATGCATATAAAACGATGAGCTAGAAGACGCTCATAACAGATCACTCAAGACTTCAGATTAGGACATTGAATTCATCCTCCATTTTATAGGATTGTCTTTACTTTTGGTGAATTATGGGAACGCGAAGACATTAAGGCTAGCCTAGTGGAGAGAAAGGATAGGGAAAAAAATAAAAGTGATAAATTAAGGGTTCGAACCTCTACCATTGTAAGAAAAAAAATATAGTCATAGGAATGTGTCTAGAAAAGGAACTATGTGTTTGGTCTTTTACATAGATTTGTGTTTTTAAACTTTTTTTAACCTTTAGTTTAGGGACACAAGTTAAAAATTGGGAGGACCTAGATTTGCACGTCTTTTTTTACTGTATCCAGTATCCACACTTCTTTTCGTGGCTTATTATTATATACTTTTTTGCTTATAAAAGAGTGCCGGTGCAATAAAAAAAACACAAGGAAATTAATTCTTACTAAAGTCATTGAGTTTAACAACCTCATTACAATACAAATTAGTTACCTGTTAATCTCAAAAGATAACTCAGTTGGCAAGAGATCATATCTTAGGAAGCAGAAGTCCTTAATTCAACTCTCACTATCTTTTTGGAGCCATCCAAACTAGGTTTTTATTGCTATGTATGGGCCTTATGGGTTGTAAGTTTTTACATAAATACGAGATTTGCACTAAAAATATTTGTTATCAAAAAATCAAAAAAAGAAATTAGTTGTCATCCATCAAAATAAAGGCCCCAAAGTCTTGTTTTTAGACTCCCATCACGACCTTCTAGATGACAAATAATCAAAATATGCCCCCGTCTTCCACGGCCTTCAAGATGACTACGCGATAATTATATTCCGTATAATATTCCATATAATTAAAATTCATATTCCATATAATTAAAATTTTTATTTAGTAAGTGAGTAAGTCGGTTGGTCAAATAGTAAGTGAGATTTCAATGTAATTTTGAGGGTCAATAGAGTGGTTTTAGGGTCTTTTACCTAATAAAAGGTCTTTTGTTTAACTCTTACTATTCTCGCTCAAGACTATCTTTATGGTCTTTATCTTATAACTACCTAACACATGTAAAACGAAAAAATTGCATGTGCTTATCTTAAACTTTATGACATTTAAAAAAATAAAAAATAAAAAATGTAAAATAGTGAGATTTCAATGCTACTTGGTTCATTGTACATATGCCCCAACCTTCTTCTTCTTCTTCTTCTTCTTCTTTACATTATTATAATTTTTTTTTCTTTTCCTTTTTGTCTTTAGGCTACGTAAGGACATGTCCCAACTTTAAACGCGACAATATTGAGAGAGTAGGGGGAATTGACTCGGACCAGGAGAGTCTAACTGGCTCGCCGACACTTCAAATGAATAAAAAAAAAAAAAAAAATTAAAAGATTTATAGAAAAAAAAAAGGAGAGGGTGTGGGGGAAGAAAGAGGGACTTTAGTAAGAGGTCCTCATAATAGGATTTGTAAAGTCGTAGTTACACAGTATTCTTACACAGTGGCCTAAAGGTTCACATTAAATTTTGGGGAAATTAGCTAAGAGCACATTTTCATCCTATACTTCCAGCCAGTCATCTAAACAATTTATGTTCATGCGTCAAGTCCACACCTAAACAAAGCCAATTATGTTTTTTACTCCTTTTAGAAATCATCATACCAAGAATACCGTCCATGCCCTTATTGTCAATTATGGTAAGCAGTTAGAGGATTTCTCTCACGGTTTTTGGATTTTTCTCCCCTCATCAAGGATCTAAATAATGGTTCTCATATTCGTGATGTCTTCCAACAATTTTTTCCTCTTATTCAAGTTTGATTTTGAAAAGTATTCATAGTCCTGTTACTTTGTGCCAACATGTTATGAAGGACCCCAACATCTACTGCACATCATCTTCTTCATCGATTTCAAGTATATGTATTTTCCATTCCTTACAACCCACCATTTTTTAATTTCAAATTGCTCCAAAACTGTTACATTGTAGGAATAGTTACATGAACTATATCATGAAAGTGTTAACTATAATCAATTATAACCCACCATTTTCATCGTTAAATCACCAAAATGATGAACAACTAGTAATAATTATATGTATTATGGACTATAATCACTTATGACCTCTAAGTACTGATTAAAAATCACATGTAACTATTCCTACTTGGTTCAATTGCTTAAGCCACGGTTTTAATGTCAACTCAACTGTTTCCCCTTTGTCGGAATTGCTCAATCACTATGAGCATGGAAGTTTCCGTTTCTTTTGAAAAAATCAGTTACGAAAACATAGGGAGATGGGGTGGAGATTTGCCAGATATTTTTGCGTTAACTTCGTTCCCATGTTTAATGGGAACCAGCTGTTGGCCACTTTGGATGATTTATGCTACTATGGGAGGGACCTTTTTTTTCCATCCTCGGGTCAAAATGGACCCACGACTGGAATGAGTTTTTAAATGGGTACCTATGGGTGCACAAGTTCACCCTTTTGAACTTCAGCCCAAAGGCCCCTTGAATTTTTCAGACCAAACTTCTCCGAAAGTCCGAATAATCACTTCAAGCAGAAAAAGTGTCAAGTAATTTCACGTTTTAAAAAGAACAATGGTCATTAGACAAATTAGACGGTGCAAGAGGAGATCCACACCATAATGTATCTATATATCAAGCTTACGTTATTCTTTGTTTTGTTTGTTTGGCCTGAATTAGGAGAAAACAAAATAGAATAAAATGAGATTTCAAAGACGAGACCGACTCTATTTCATTCCATTTTTCACCCATTCCAACCAAACAAACGAGCTCGCATTGTTGACTCTTTACCCTCTCTCTTATCTTACTCCCCTCCCAACTTATCCAACCCACCCGGCCCCTTCTTATTAAACCTTTCAAAAAATGGAGTGCCAGAGATGAATGAAATCCATACCACCAACTTCAACTCCGGGAAATTAGCAGAAGATGCATCAAATTTTCCTCCTTGATTCTGCAAATATGACATGTAAAATCGTACAAACATGTGTCAAAGCCTTCCACTGGAAAGGAACATACTTCCCAAAAAAAAAAAAGGAAAAATCTAAGAACACTACATATAATGGCGTGCGTCTTTCCAGGCAATAAATTCATTTTGCAGTGAAATATTCAACTTTCTGAGAAACTATCATACTAGAAAGCAATGGGGGGTATCCTCCAAATTTAGAATAATTACCTTCTTACCATTTTCTGAGTAACTAATAGAAAGTGCATCATGTCTCATTTGATAACAAAAGGCAGTCATTTCTACCAGTATATATAGACTGACACTCGTTTCACTGAACTAAAATCTAAAGCACACCAACTCGGTGGCAGCCTACCCTACAAGTCGTCCTTCCACAACGACGACCCCATACTTGATGTGGACGTGGTGCTAAAATTTGATACCAAATTCTGAATAATTAAGTAGAACTCATCTTTGAAATCAGATTTATACTAGAAAAGTTTCTAATAAGAACTGGTATATACATGATCAAATTTGTACTTGACCAAAGTACAACAATAAAAACGTATGAAATGACTTATTATTATGTTTGAAGAATGTCTAAAGCCAATCGAAACTACCTTGCCATATGGCTCTCAAACCACCAACATAAACCCCTGGAAAGCGCTTCGCATTTTCACTCTTCATTCACAACTATGACGGTGCAAATTTCTACAAAGCATGCCTCAAAACCATCAACAGAAAAGGGGGATACTTCAAGAAATACCCACTAATAACTCTCACGTGCATATCATTCCAGGTGACGAGTTCATTCAAATGAGAACTCTTCTAATTCCCATGAAGTTCCAAGAAAGCAACTCGTACAAGCCTCCCAGTTTTGAAAATAACCACTCATTATTATCCCAAAGATACTAATAAATAGCACATGGCCATGTCTCATTCGTAATAAAACACACAACACAGAGTGATTCTACAAGTACGTATAGAATAACACTCAATTGAGCAAAAAACTAGACAGATCGATAATGATACTCCTAGATTGAAGAAACGCTTCTCCCTCAAACATTCCCGGCAAAAGGAACTTAGCAGGCTAGCTAATGCTAATAGTTCTCTGGCAGCAGCTAACTGCTAGACTGGCGCAATTCTGGACGAACAAAATCTGCATCTGGTGGCACTGAAATGTCAACGGTAGGTCTCAGCTGAGCACAGACTTCAATGGCTCCATGCACTGGATCTGATAGGAAGTTGCTCATGAGGTCCTGGTTGACGGGTGCACCATTGTCAATAGCCACCATAGCTTGTTGAGTGAGAATGTAATCAAAACGTGGGGCCCACTTCCTTGATCCTAGTCGTGCTGTTGTGGAACAATTATCAACCATGAATGAGACTCCACGAGCATGCATAAAGGGATTCAGAGAATCCACTGACTCAATCACACTTTCGTTGATGATCTCAGAGTACGAGTGCCCTTTTTTCCTCAAAATCTCAATCTGGATATTTGTAATAAAAAAGATGTTAGACAACATGCAGGTGAAAATCTACAAAAATAAACAGTGTTTTTTTAACTACATAGCCTTCAAAATCATTGAAGGGTGCGATGCTAGAACTCTAAAGGTAATCCTCTTACCTGGGCCATCATCAGTGCCACATAGACGCCAGCAGTGAAAGGATACAACGGGCCCAAATCACCAGCTGGGCGTGCAGATCTAACACGCTCACCAACTTTCCACATACGTGTCTGATCAATCTTACCCATTGGGAAGGCAGGTAGACCATCCTTTTCCTGTAATGCAAAGGCAAAACCAGAATCACTTACAAGATAACTTTTAATTTTATTTGAAATTAATTGAATGATCAATAATGAGCAGAGAGGACCATAAATTCAACAAGAACTAATCAAAACCAAATTATAAGATAACCCTACATTCTCATCACAAATTGAAGTCAAAGCAATAAAAAAAGTAACATACATAAAAGCGACGTCCAGCCAAGACAACACTACGGATCTCACTACCACTGGCCACATCTTCATAGCACTCATACAAGATGTCCATACAAGGATAGAATGACACACTATATGCAGCCTCAAATTCCTTTTTTCCATCTACTGTCAAGGAATTGTACACAGCCAACATCCCCTGTTAAATAAAACAATGCAAACTATTTAACAATAGAAATGCATACCTGACATAACATGTACATATGTGTGTGTGTGTGTGTGTGTGTGAGAGAGAGAGAGAGAGAGAGAGAGAGAGAGGAGAATGAGACCTTAGTTGAGATAGTCTTCGATATAGTTCCTGTTATGCACTCAACAGTATTCTTGTAGGCCAGATCTTCACTCATTCCATTTTCAGTGTACCTTCTAAACAAGGACTCCACAATTCCGTGAACAGCACCAAGTAAAATACCTATAAATCAAAATGAAGAACATTGGTCATAATGAATTCAGTGAAGAACAAAAGATGGATAAAGGGAACTACACTAACCGCGCTCCCCAAAGATGTCACTCTTGTACTCCTGCTCAAGGGTCGTGGCAAATGTGAAAGGAGAACCAAGGGCAACTGACCATCCCAAGGCAACATCAGTGGCTCTACCATCAACATCCTGTATATAGAAATGAATTTGGTCACAAATTACATAAAATGAAGAATAATGCAATGCAACAATGTGTGCGCGCGCATGTGTGTGTGTGTGTGTGAGACAGAGAGAGAGAGAGAGAACCTGATGGACCCCAAAACTGGAATTAATTCCAGCACCATTTATCTCTTTCCCTTGAACATAAAGTCTCCTCACAGATGGGCCCATTCCCTTGGGACACACAGCAATCACACTGATGTTCTTGGGGAAATCAAGGCCCATTGACTGCAAATGCCCAAGAAGAAACCCATGGGAAAGCCCAAGTATGCTGTTTGGCTTCATGTGGGAGAATATTTTTTCATAATTATCCGCCTGCAACATGACATAATGCAGATTGAGAACTGAACAGAGATAGGCATATCATGTGCAATATGAATAAATATTCAGACTAACAGTTACATTTTACATTACATTGTTCAGCTTGACCAAGTTTGAAACAAATTTAAATGCTTGAATGATTAACATCAGACCCCAAACTTTAAGCAAACACAGTTTGTGTTATATTTAATTATAAGTTGTAACAAGCTTCATTTCTTTTCTTTCTTCTAAATAATTCATGAGAAACAACAAAATTAAAAAAATAAACACACACACACACACAGGAAAAGAAGAAGAAGAAGAAGAAGTAGAAGAACTGTATGGACCCCATTACAAAGCTTCAGCCAATATTTGACTATTTGGAGGATTACAAAATTCAAACGTACAGAGTCAACCAACCTGTGCTGCATCAGAAATCAATAGCAACACAAGATCACTGCCTGAAACAGTTTCCCATATATCACCCAGAGTCCCATTTTCTTCAGTAAAACCAGCAGCACGAGCTTCAGCAAAAGAACGGGAGCCCTTCCTGAGTCCAATCTGTATTATACAAAGTACCCAGAGAAAAATATCAGTATTCAGAAGAGAAAAGTTTATCAATTACACAAAAGCAATTTATAAAACAGGAAAACTGAAAAAATAGTACAAATAACACATTACTACAGTGAAAAATAAAAAATAATTAATGAAAAATTACCTTGACCACGATATCAGACTTTGCTTCTGCAAGAGAATCTCTTAAATTCTGAGCTTGTGCAGGTCCCTACATGGAAAAAAAAATGGAGCTTAACAGGACATATATGATACATGCACACTCCACTTGCAGAGAACGTGAATGGGAAATAAAATAAAGTAAGAACTATGAAATTCATTTATCCCATACAAGGAAATAGGCACGCCATATGTAAGTATAAAACAGGAAATATTATGACAAACTTATATGAACTTTCAAAATGTCATGAATCATACTCTCAACTTTTTCAGTAAGCATGGGAAGCTTAACTCTGATTTTTTTTTTTTTTCAATACACATTGCTGTCATGAATCATACTCAACTTTTCCAGCAACCATGTGTAGCTTAACTCTCTGATTATTTTTTCCAACATGCATTGCTTTTCTGCATCTCAATACAATAGGCTTCCCAACTTGTCCATAATATTGTCCCAATCCATTGCCTTATCTTATATTTAGTTGCATAGAAAATTGAAAACAAACATAGAGCACAAAATTTAGAATCATATCCTTTATGTTATTTTGGTTCCCACCCCCCCCCCCCCTCTCTCTCAATCCCCTTACACATGCCAAAAAAAAAAAAAAAAAAAACCTCATCCAAATCATACCATCTATTCATATTTCAGTTGAGTGCAGTTTTTGTTTTCATTTTTTTCCTCCCAAGTAAAAACAAAACCTATGGTTCCGATTGGCGTTTGGGAAACATAGATTGAGGAAATGCTAAAGCTAACTGCTGTTCTTGCAGCACAACAATATAGGTACTTTGTTCCTCATCAAAAAAACAATATAGGTACTTTGTTGATAGTACTTCCTCAAAATGAAGAAAATAGCTTGCGTTTTGTAAGTTCTTCAATAATATATCCAAGTACACCCACAATTTCACGAGCACATTCCATTTCCTAACATCATTTCCACTGAAAGAAACGAGCCCATTATTAAACAATTTAAAAAAATTTCTGTTCCAACTTTCTCAAACTGAATCAAGCTTTAGAGCAAGATAATGATTTCCTAATGCCAACCTTCATTTGTTCAAAAGATCAGACTATCATCCCAAATAATTATGATAACAAAATAGAAGAGAACAAGGAGTTTCAAAACATGGTATTTCAGAATTATACAACCCGAAAGAATTCTAAATCACTTTCAAACTCAGTCAAATTACATACACTTGACTTTCCAAAGAAAAACTAATCCTCAATTTAATTGCAGAGAAAAATGGAGGAAAAGTTAAGAAAATTAATCCTTTTGCATGTTTTCATTCTAGAGACAGCCAAAAAAAATTTCTCCTAATCCAAAAATAATTTCACATAAATCCTTAAATCCTTACAATCGATAGGCTGAGTTATTTTGAAATTTTCATTCAATTTGGATTTTGGACCCAAATAGCAGAAAATGCTAAATCCAATTTCCTTCCCTTTCCCTTTTTCCTAATACATCGACGAGCAAATCGACAAAAGGAATTACACAACTGAATCAATCAATCGTCAAACAAGAGCGAAGAAGAAATGAGATTGTCACCTGGGACCCCCAACCGATAACACCAATCTGCTTAATCCCCTTGAAAGCATCCGGCAGCAAATGGAACAAATCTCTCCCTCCTCTCACAATATACTGCAAAAAATAACATATAAATAAATCAACCTGAAGCCGCTGTTTGGTTACCAAATAAAATGCATAATAATGCTTAAGAAAAAGAAGCAATTTTCCAGCATTTCGTCTCCTTTACATTTAATCTTCCCCGATAACCCATCGGAGCAAAATATCTGATCGATAGAGATGAAATTTAACTCTCCGTTTGATTCACCACACAGAACGAGAGAAAGGATATGAAAATGCTTAACAAAGGAAACCATATTAAAGCATTTTCCTTTACCTTCCCTCGTTTCTTTCCCCAGAACCAAATAAAACCCAAATATTCCATCAACAGAGACCAAATCAAACAAAAAACAAATAAAAACATGCATATATAGACAAATGTAGAGGGAAGGGATGAAGCAATACCTCATCGTGACCTGCAAGCGTGACCTTCTCCTTCTTGAAAACGGAGGTCTCGAAATCAAGCAAAGTCGGGGGCTTTACCGCCGGCATAGAGACCATACGAACTCGGAGAGCCGAACCACTTCCACTGTGGCTAGGCAAGACGCGAGCCGCCGTGAGAGGCTTCAAGCTCTTCGAAGAGGAAGATAGAAACCCTAGATTGAGACCTAGGGTTTTGGGGGCGGGTTTTAGCGTTTTGGAAGATGGTGATGATGAAGAAGGAGATGAGAAGGAAGGAGAGAAGGAAGCAGCCGCCGTCATGGATGACTCACTGAAGCTGGAATGGGGCAGGCGGAAGAGAGGGATTGCAGATTGCTGAAAGAATGGTATTTGTAGTGGGGTGATCAGGGAGAGAGCTAGGGTGCGCTGGGTGCGTAGTGCGCACGTGGATATTTTAGTGGATTAGCTAGGGTGCGTTTGATTCGAGGAATGGGAATGTGAGTTCTGGGAATAATTCATTACTTGGGAATGGAAATGTTGGTATTGATACTCATCCCTACGTTTGGTTCTTAGTTTGGTTGGGTCAAGAAACTAATTCCTAAAATGTGTAAAATTCCAATACTACCCATTAGATCTACACCCAATACTTACCCAGCAAACACCTCTTTATCTGTGCCCGATCGTACATCGGAGGATTAATCTTAGGCGAAGCCTGGAAACACCTTGGAAAAAGAAAAAGAAAAAAAAAAAGAGGACACCACACCAATTCCTACACCTCTTCATCTGCAACCAATAACCCTACACCCCTTCACCACCATCATTTCCCTTTTTCCAGAGAAATCTACAACCAACCCCCTCATTTATTTACTCCAAACCCTCTACCTTCATTACACCACACCAATTCCTTCTCTATCATACCATTCCCAACCAAAAAATATGATTTTAGAAAAGTACCCTAATTTTAAATCTATAAACGAAAAGAAAAAGAGGAAAGAGAGAGGAATAGAGAAGATGGGATCGGAAGAGGAGAGCAGAGAGATAGGAATAGATGAAGGAGAGGAAAGCATAACCGTGAGCAAGTGGAGAAATGAGATCAACGCTGTCACAAGCCTACCCAAAGGGATTCCGTAGGTCTAATCTGTCTTCTCTCTGTTTCCCCCAAACCCTCCTTCACCTTCAAAAACTTTACTCGCATGGCAAACCTTGGATTTGGGAAGATGGAACCATTGAGATCGACGACAACCTAGTCGATTGCCATAACGTCATCGCAGATTGGAGCATGTGCTTGAAGTTAAATGAAGACAATCAACTTTTGAAGATTGGACTAACGATGAGGTAGAAGACTTGGTTGAAGGAGCTAAGGCCATTGAGTCCAATGACCATGGCAGTGATCCTGTGTCGTCTTTGATGTAGAAGAGAAAGATGTGGCTGAGCGTGGAGATGGAAGCCAGACAGTGGTAGGAGAAGGGATATAGTTGGAATAAGAAATTGTTGTGTGTAAAATGGAAGGGCACGCTAGTCATTATGATTTATTATAAAACACACATTCGGGAATCAATTTGCAAACCCACCTCTCATGTGGGTTTGGGTTTGGGATGCCCTCCTTTTGTGGGAATCCTCCTTTACCAGCAATGAGTAATTTCTTGTCACATTTTCGAACCAAACACGGTAATTTGGAAGCATTCCCCTTTCCCGGGAATGATACCCATAAACCAAACATTGTTAGAGTGTTTTATAGGACGATATCTCTCTCACAAGTAGGAGAAAAACTTATATGTAACTATGATACCATTAAGGTGTCTCTATTGGCACCCCAAGACTTGCTTTTCATTCCCTACTTATTTTACACTTTACAATTATATGAAAAATGTACTTAATTTTTTTTTTTTAATAAAAACCAATTGTGTTATCCTATTATAAAACATCATTTTGAATAACTTTGTAAAAGAAAGTTTTTCTAAAATCTGTCATTTAAGTGAATTTTTTAGCCATTTACAGTATTTATTTCATAAATGGCAAAAAAGTCCGCTTAAACAATAGATTTTAGAAAAAATTTCTCCTACAAAGTTGTTCCAAAAAAAAAATGTTATCTAATAGACTATACAATCAGTTTTCATAAAAACTTTTTATATTTTTCATAAAACCTTAAAATGTAAAATAAATTAGAGATAAAAAGCAA
Source organism: Liquidambar formosana (assembly GCA_039720395.1). NCBI lineage: Eukaryota > Viridiplantae > Streptophyta > Magnoliopsida > Saxifragales > Altingiaceae > Liquidambar > Liquidambar formosana. The sequence goes on along the minus strand of CM077824.1, from coordinate 13,479,168 downwards.
GTCTTGGGGTGCTAATAGGAACCCCCCCTACCATTAATCTTATATCACAAGCTAACCTGAGTAGGGTAAAATGAGAATAAGTCATTTTTTGGTCTCATAGTCTTGATTTTTTATTTTTTATTTTTCAATATCATGAAGTTTTAAATGCTTTGCACCTGACTAATTCTCTGGGCACATGCAATTCTCCTGTCTCACATGCATTGAACAATTACAAGACAAAGTCTATAGAATGGTCTTAAGGAGGAGTGGTGAAAATTAAACCCAAGACTTTTTGTTTAGCAAGAGACCTTAGGATCACCCAGTCTATCTCACAAGGTTATTTTTGTTTTATTTTTATTGACTCATGATATAATGGGACAAAATCACAATTACTCCCAGTGTTGGGGATTGACGTTACTACTACTTAAAATCGCTTGTTGTAGTATCATAACCTTCTTTGTCCACTCAAAATATTTGTTGAAGTGGTATCAGTTTTCACACACAAGTAGCTCTTAGTTATTAGAGGACTTGCTGCTCCAGCGCTTTGCCCATGGATGATGGAAGTGAGGTCAAGACCAGAAGAACATTTTGTATTTGACACGTGTTTGGAAGGATGGCCAATGATCAGGAGGGTTTTTAAGAATTTTAGGTGGATGGGATTTTGATCCCAATTCGATTAGAATCCAAACCAATGATTAGGACATTGATAATCATTCGAATTTGGTGCAGATGGCTACTCTTACTGCATGAGGCAATAAACGTAGGTTCAATAACATGTGAGTAAGAAGGAAAAATGGAAGACTGTTAAGTGTAGGGCGTTAAATGCATTTCTCAAATTTCAGTAATTCATTTCTCTTCCTTGCCACGCATCATCGATCCTACGTTTACTACATTTACTGCACCATGCAACAACTACACCAAATCTAAATCCAAAAAGATTGCCTATATTTAGCTCACTTGGAATATGGGTATTGAAGTTGTGCCTATATATTAATAGTATTAACCGTATCATCTTTTGTGCGAGTTGCCATGTTTTAGGTGGTTTTCTTGATTGAGCTTTCCTCCTAGTCTACAACTTTGCTATCAAATTTTGTTACCACATCAACGATCAGATTAAAGTATGCCCAAGTCCTTTTAAACTGTTCCATGTGATCAAGTTTTCCCAGTGTGGTGATGGCCACACCTAACTGAAACTTGTGGGTATTTTTTTGAGATAATGTTACACTTTTTCAAGGATTTTTGGAGTATGTTTCCTTTCATTTTCATATATTGTATCTAATCTAACAGCAGTGTGATTAAATCATATAGTACTTGGCAAAATTTAATCCAATAGCATCTGTTACATGAAATCATTAATATTTTATTGATTTTCTTCATAATAATAGTATTATTTGGACTCTTGGACATCTTTGATGAAAATTTTAGTCTAGTTTATGGGCCACTCTTAGGGCCTGTTTCGGAAGTTAGAAATTTGATCCAGGCTAGATCGGCTCCTTTATTGCTACTAGTTATTGCACACGTGCGTTGCACGTGAATTTTTTGTCAACAATAAAATGATTTAAAGATCATCAATTATTTTTTCTAAATAAACATATAAAAGATCAATGCTTCCCAAAATCTTTTAAACTTGAATAGGAATTGACCCTTTTCATGTAGCATAGCCCTTCATCTAGTAATAATTATCTCTCCAATATTGTCCAAATCAATTAAATATAAACTTTATTTACTTAAGGAAGGTTATGCGGTCATTTGTTCTTTAACATTTAATCCATATCAAGTGTAAAGATTTGAGATGTTAAGAAATTATTTATTACTTCGTAGAAGGTTTTACTTTGTGTACAGTCAAATGATCTGGAAAGAAATGCTAATACATAATGACATGTAACTATCAAAAATCTTGACAAATAACTTATTCATTGTCCACCAATTTTCTACATATCTACAATAAAAAACATATCAACGAAGAAGTAAAAAAGAGAATAATTAGAATCAAAATAAATGGAGAAAGTATATACTTAATCTCTAGAGAGAATTTAATTTGGTTGAATTGTTAACCATATAGTAGGTCCATTGTATCGTAGAAATTATATGAAAAAGAATAGACTAAATTTATTAATAAATTAGTAGTTTATATAATGTGACTTATACATCAACAAATTCTAATATATTTTGGATCACTTAAAAAATAAATACATGCTCAAAAAGATAAAGAGTCCTAACACCATATTACTATCATGTGATATTATTCTACTTCATCCAAATGAAACTTTACTATTACCTCTCTTCAATTTCTTTGTTTTTTTTTTTTTTTTTTTTTTTTTGACTGAAGAATCTATGGATTCTAATTTTGTAGCGAGACATTCCATAATGCATCATTGGAACTCAACATCCTATTAATTGAAACAATCAAAGATAACATAGCACAAAAACTAATCTTAGGATTCAAAAAATGAGAAAAATTATAAATAAAAAAATAAGGCAAGATGCCTCATTAAGAACATTTAGAAACCTAAGGCCCTTGTTCTCCGGCCCACCCCTCAAATCACCCATAAATAGTGTAGTCATGATAAAGGAATTTTAATCTCCAAGAAAAAATTAGAAAGACAACATAGAGATTGAGCATTTAAAAAAAATAAATAAAATAAAATACATACCTCTTACAAGGGATTTTTTATCAGCAAGAAAAAATTAGAAAGAGAATGAACATATAAAAATAGCTTTTCAATTCCCATTGGATATTTCCAAGAGCAATTTTTCATCAAAAGAAAAAATATAATTAGATGATTTACCACGTAAAATAAAGGGTTTAGCATTCAAACACAAAAGCATTTTAGCAAATTGCTTATGAAACTCTACCAATCAAATCAAAAGTAAGTGAAAATACTCACAGCAAAAATAAAAAATACAAAACCAAAAACTTGAATAAAAAAAACTCTAGAAAAGATCTATAGAATTTAAATAAAATATGATTGCATAAAATTAATTTCTGAGAGGAACAAAATTAAATAAAACCTAATGTGATTATTAGCATTCAAATCAAAACCCAACTCAACAAATTTCCAGCACAGTACCATATATATATATTATAATTTGCAGAACAAAACTTACCAGAGAAAAGAGAAGTCGCCGTTAATGGAAAAGGTGGAGAAAAGGTTGAAACTACTCTTGATGGAGAAAGTGGAATTTACAATTCAGCTGTTTATTTATTATATACGAATTATAGTTTCCGTTTCATGATCTTTAGAATTCTTATATGGGTTTGGTTTTATTTAATTATTATACGAATTATAGTTTCCTTAGAATTCTTATTAAGGTATGTGTTTTATATTGCTATATTTACTATATATGCAGAAGGGTAATTGTGTAGTTTCCTTATAATTCTTATTAATGTATATGTTTTATATTACTGTATTTCCTATATATGCAGAAGGATAGTTGTGTATTTAAAAATTAAAATAAGGGTATATTAGTCAATCAAAAGTTTTTCTCATATTCATCGTTTTATAAGTAGTATAGATATGAGCATATGGTTTTTCAATAAACCAACTACAATGGGTTTAAGAAAATTGTGTTTAAATGCCTTATCTTTTACCCAAGATTGAATAGATTTGCAAGAAAAAGATATTTACAAATAGTGGTAATATAAAAAACAGTTATGCTTATCTTGAATTAGCCAAATTTTTATATTTTCCGAAACAACGTACTCTCCTTTTCCTTTTTTTTTTTTTTTTTTTTCCCTCTATGGTCGCACCGACCTTTTTCACCGCCGCCACGCGCACTCGCGCGTTCCCCAATTCACCTGTATTTACCTGCTTTTCTGCTTTCTGATGGTGCTAATCCATTTAGGATTAGCGTGCAAATGAGAGTCGCCACCTGGAATGGTCCAGGACCAATTTTATTGACCAGAGATGGGTTCGTAGTTAAGGTATATGTTGGGAAGGTGTTAGGCACCCAACAATGCCCGGTAATAAACCGGCCCTCATTCTTGTATTCATTGACCATGTTTAATATTTTAATAAAATCCGGATCACCTGTTAATCATACAATAAATAAATGGCACACACGAATGATGGATTAATGGCATAGAATAAATAAATAAAGCATAAATATTTAATAAAAAAAATATGGAAGTCTTAACAGAATGAAAATAAGAGAAAACGCATTGTCGCGAGTACTCGCGGTTTCACCATGCGTACGCATGGTATTATCATGCGTACGCATGGTCTCACCATGCGTACGCACATACCATGCATATGCATAATAAAATTATGCGTACGCATGATATTTCGCGAGTACTCATGGTTTCACCAAATCATCTTCTCCGCGGATTTGGACCTCCCGAAGAACATTATTGGCCAAAAATGGACAGTGTATACAATAAATCAACTTCTAAACATCCTACATAATTATATAAATAAATAAATACTACGTACCTCTTAGAAATAAAGCAAATTGAAATTAAATCCTTCCCTCAGGTCCACCGTCAACCCGGCAGCATCTCCCCTGTTGCGCAAAACAAGCTTTTCCCAGTCTCACTGGTCTAACTCTCTGTTATATTTTCCTCTCTTTTCTCTCAGTTTATTTCTCTCACCTTCCCCACATTTCTCTCACCCTCAGAATAACTAGCAATTACCCAAAATCTTGCCTTTCATTATTTCCCTATCTATTTCCTCCCGTCCGACCTCTTCTGCCCGTCCGTCCTCAAGCTCGTCCGTCCCCCTCTGCCCCCCTCTGCCCCCCTCTCTGCCTTCTCAGTCCGTCCTCCTCACCAAGCTCCTAGGAGCTCCTGCTATTTATAGGAAAAAAAAATACCCGGGTGAGGTCGTCATGCATGACCTCAAACCCCATCTTCTTTTATCCCCCCATGCTCCCTCTGTTCAACGATCGGGCCAACTCAAGCATGAATGATTTCCCCGACAATACTTTCGGTCGAAGTGGGAGGCAGGCTATCATTCAAATGGAGAAAATGGAATCCTATGCGTACGCATATTATTTTATGCGTACGCATGGCTATTCATGCGTACGCATGAAACCACCATGCGTACGCATATTATAAATATGCGTACGCACCACATTCCCCGGTTGTCTAATTTAATCATTTGAACCCCCATTTGCTTGCTTTGCGCGTAGAAAGAGACTCGAGTAGACGGCAAACATTGTGGACCTCATCATCGGGAAATCATCATCAAATGTAGGGACAAAATGGGGTGTCTACACCCTCTTTTTTCTTAATTAAGTATTACGGGTATTTCGGGCCCCACTCCCGACGAGGGTTGAGCCTAGTCTAATCCTCTAACATGCATCTTTTTCAAATTTATAAATTCAAGCTTGGACCAACTTAGTACACTCCATTCAGGTCTGATGGATGCTTCATTAGTTTTGAATATATAACATCTATTTTTAAGGTCATTCTTTTGGAAGAAATATGGCGAGTAAGACCTCTAGGAAGGTCTCTCAACCCATGGTATGGTATAGTAGTGATGATAGGGTGATAATGATTACTGTATGGTAATTTAGCATGGTGGCCAGTGTGTAATAATGATAGATGGTGGTGGATGGCAATAGTGATGTATGATGACAGCGGTGGCAGTGGCGGATGAGGTGTAAAAAATTATTTAATCAAAATGATATTTTTTAAATTTGTTCATTGAAAATAAAAATTAAAAAAACTTACCCATCTTGAAAATGAGATACATTAATTCATGGCATTCATGATTATCTCATTCCCACAAAACATTTTTAGAGATGGTTCCTACTAAAATTAACAACCAAATGTGATAATAAGTTGGAAGGAGAATGAGAATTTTATCATCCATAAATTCTTGCACCACCAAACTCATCCCTTAATTTTGATAATTTTAAATACTATCACATCACACAAAATCACATCTTTTTCACTGCATATTTTAACATCATGTGACTGGCAATATAGTGTTGGTCATACTTGAGTTCAAAGAGGTTGAACAAAAAAGGGGAATTTTAGATTGGTTGGGGTTATGGATAAATAATTACAGTTCAATACAAGTTACTATTAACTTCCTAATAAATGATTATTAACTTAACTAAGATTGACTACTAATTGTAATTATTAACACCTGTAGCCTAACCAATCTGTAATTCCCCCAACAAAAAATATGTAGGTCAATTTCCTTTTTCCTTTTTCTTATTTAACGTTATTTGTAATTATTTCTGCGTGACTCACCCAAATACTCTTATTCGCAACTTGGTTCCAGTAAAATTGAGAATCAAATCGATCTGAACAATTTGTTTTAGTTTTGAATAGTATTCGGTCCGGCCTAGGTTCCAATTTACTTGATAGTATTTGCTTCATTTGTTAAATAAGTGATTTCAAGGTCAAGCTTATAAAAAAGTATCAATACCCATTGTTAATAATAAGGGGGTTAGAGTTAAAAGTAGGTTATAAGTTCTAACAATTGTCCAAAAAACTAAAGAAAAGAAAGGGAAATATCTAAAAATATCCCTCATAGGAAGAATTATATTCAAAAACTTCATAAAATAATTTTCCTATCAGGAAAACCCAAATAAGGTTAAACTATATCAAAAAAACCCAATAACTTAACTTCCATCCAACTCTATTTGAGTGATGAAATTTCTTGACTAAAATACCCTTATTACATTTTTTTCTTAAATATAAAAATAATTATTCAAAATTTGTATTACTATCTTGTTTATCTAATAAATGAATTATTTGTCATTTATCACAAAAAAGGAGAGGAAAAAAAAAATTTGTCATTTATCACCAAAAAAAAAAAAAAAAAACAGACAAGAGAATGAATAGATAAACAATTACAAAATGGGTATGTTAGTCCAAAAATTATATAATTTAAACATAGTTGGATATAAATTAGGGTTTAGGTTTATTGGATATATTGTAATCCTACTTGAGTTTTTCCGATAGGAAAATTATTTTATAGGATTTTTGGATATAATTATTTTTATGAGAAATATTTTGAATATTTACCCAAAAAAAAAAAATAAAATTAATCACTAGTCACTGACTCAAATTTCATAAAACGGCAAGTTATTGTCACAACATAAAGTACTCTAAGCCCCCTCCACAAAGTTTATAGTTTTTAACGTTTTGTGAAAAATATTAAATATTTTTACGAAAACTAATAATATAGCCCACTAGAAAACATTATTCTGAACAATTTTGAAAGTAGCAAGTTTTTTCAAAATCATTCATTTAAATGAAGTTTTTGGCCATTTTTCATGAAACATTTTGTAAAAATGAAACAAAAATTGTAAATAACCAAAAAATCCACTTAAACAACAAATTTTGAATAAAGTTTTTTTACAAAGTTGTTTAGAATGATGTTTTCTAATAAACATTGCAACTAGTTTTCATAAAAACCTTTCATATTTTTATAAAATTTTAAAAAATGTAAAATAAGTGGAAGACTTAGAGTACTTTATGTGGTGGCAAAAACCTCTCACATTCAAAAATCATTTCTGATAAAAAATCTTTTGAAAATTCTTGCATAAACTATTAAATCCTCAGTTAGCTGCCCAAAGTGACATTATCACTTCTCATGCTTTCAATAATGTAGATTCATTAGGGCTTTATCATTGTTTTTGTTGTCACTCTCTCCACACACTCGTTACACTCTCCCCTTTATCTACGGTGGGACTTCCAAAGTCCAAGATAGATCTTCGAAGTCTATCATGTTACAGTGGATAAAATGGGTATGTTTTCTCTCTGATTCATCCTTCAAGACCACCTTCTCTTCTTTGTCTATGGAAGTTACAACAACAATAATGCCGTAACGAGCCATACCCTGTAGTCCTCCAGTACAGGAACATCAAAACTACATCGTCTAACATTCTCTTTCTAATCATCCCCAACTATTTGCCCTCCTGGTCTCAACCCTCTTTTCAGCCTCTTTCACTGCGTGTGATTGCATTCTTGAAACTACATTGACAACCTCTGTTCGCATACTGCCTGCTCTGAACGTTCGAGGGTAAGATGGAATCTATATACTGGAGTTCCGATTTATATGGGGCTGATTTTTCGAAATTGAGTGATGGGTTTTCGGAGAATTCGGTAATGAGAAGTGGGTCGTGTTCGTCGTCGTCGTCGTTGGTGCTGGATAGTGAGAGGGGAGAGCTGGTGAAGGCTCCGGCGACGTTGGTGAGAAAGGAGGTGTCGGCGGAGAAGGCAATGGCGGCTTTGAGGATTCATAGCGATGCCGAGAGGCGGCGGAGAGGGAGGATTAATGCCCATTTTGCTACGCTTCGGAGTCTAATTCCCGGCACAAACAAGGTTAACATATATATATATATATATATATAGATAATGCCCATTTACCTTTTTTTTTTTTTTTTCATTTATTGAAGGATTTTTATTCAACAGTATAGTATGTTACTCTAAGTGGACTTTATATGCCTGAGTGGACTCATGTTAAATACCAAAGTGCAAGTTTCTTGGAACTTAGGAATGTGGTGGCTTAATGAGAATTATGCAACCCCAAGGGGTGTGGGTTAGTGGTTTGTGGGACTTATGCTTCAAGAGGCATAAGGTTTTATGGGTTCGACCTTCCACTTCTTCTTAGGTATAGCCACCGGTTGAGGTTTATCATGGGTTTTAATTGAAGCAGAGTGGATAGTGACCTTACTTGTGTCTAGGAGATTAGTAGGGCCATGGTTTTGGATACCCATGTTGGCCAAAAAGGAGGAAATAATTATCCAAGCTGGAAAATAAAATAAAAAATAAAAAAGCATGTGTATTAGGATTGTGCGCGGATCGGTTTGGAGCGGTTTAGAGAGAAATTATCAACCGATCCACTCATAGCAGGTTGCAAATTTTCCAACCTGCCACTAAACCGTAAGTGCTAGAAACCGGTGGCTTGGTTTGTTGATTTTTTTAGGCAGTTTGTCACTAATGATTTGGGTGGGTTTGGCAGGTTGTATCATTCCCTTTCTAATTGGGGCATTTCTAATATATTGGGCTTTAACTAATTAATACGTTGTAAATAAATTAATAAATCAAGAAAATATAATTATTTAAGGTGGTTAAGTGAAGTTTGACACATACTTGCATAGTATTTTAATTCCAAAGATGAAAATTATGATTTTATGAGAAAAAAACACTTGATCAATGTTGATGAAATTGGTAATAGCGAAAACCTAATATCCTAGCAAAGTACTCATAAGATAATACATTATTATAAAATTAGAGATATTTGGATTTTATAATTTATACATATATTATTAAAGGTGGGGCAGTTTGGTTTATTAGTGGTTTAACAAAGTTCAACCCACCAACCAACCCAAACCACCAATTTTATTGCTCAATCCGCCCAAATACCGCCTAACCTCTCAAATCGCTTGGGTCGGTGTGGAATGGAGCGGATTGGTTTAGTTTGGTGGATTGGGTGGTTTTTTGCACATCCCTAATGTGTATCTTACCTAACCTTATTCCATCTTCTATTCATTTAGTCATTTAAAGTAGTTATTTGTGGATGAGTTGGCAAATGTTAGGCCCTGTTTGGTTTATGAAAACATTTTTAGTTTTTATTTTCTGTGAAAGTTTTTTAAAAATGATATTCATTTTCAATTTTCAAAATTTAAAAAAAACATTTGGTTTACGAAAATGAAAACTATTTTTAAAAAATAAAATAATAAAAATGCATTTGATAAATCTATTTTCTTTTAGATTGAGAGTGGATTATCATTTTAAATAAATTCCATTAACCATTCAATTGATTAACCACTTGAATGCCCCCCACCCCCTTCCCCTTCCCTTCCTCTTCTGATCTTGCAAGTTTCAATTGAGTGGATTACCATTTTAAATAGGGAAAACTTGAGCTAGCTTCTAAAGACGGAAGTTGAGATTTCATTTCTTAGAACTTGTAACTACGTTACCAGCAAGGATGGTGGATGTGCTGTTTTAAAGTGATATATTCCATACATCAATTTCTTCATGTCCTTTTCAATTGAAAATTTCATCATATGTATAAACATAGATTGCATATATCTATGCTATCTCAAACCCATCAAATAGATTGCAAAGCGCATCAAACCCATAAAAGCATTATGGGTTAGATAGAAAGAAACCCATTTGGCCATTTTCCATCACCACCACTCTCCACTGAAACATACCAACCCATCACCGCCATTCTTTGACCTCCCGAAACCCCCATCAACCAGATATCCAAACCATCTAACCCACAAAACTTGTATGTGCAGATAGGTTTATATATGTGTAAAGAGAGAGAAACATGGCTATTTTTCTGTGTCTGCACGTGTGGAAGAGAGAGAAAGAGAGAGAGGGAGAGTGAGGATCAGCCATTGTTGTTCGACCGTGGTTCATGCCTTGACCCAGCTAGCAGAATGGTGTCTTCAACTCTTCATACCTTTTGTTATAAATGACAGGGTTCTCCGTCTTTTCATTAAACTTGTCCCGTGTTTTCATAATTTGCTCCATATTCTTCATTACCCAGTGAAAATGCGTTTCTAATTTTTGCCATTTTAAAACTCATTTTCTAGGAATTGTTTTTCATTTTTTACAAGTAAACAAATATTTTATAAAATTTTCATTTTAAATGAAAATGAAATGAAAAAGTGAAAAGTTTTCACAAAGCAAACAGGGCCTTAAATTTTCACAATTATCATTTGCCTTTGATATCTTTGATTTGGACTTTGGTGTCATGGGTATGTTTGTAAGTCAGTGGCATCAAACCACAAATAGGATTGACTTAGCATTCTAGTATAGATTATATGGTCTAGTCGACACATTTGGTAACTTATGATTTATCTGTTGCTAAAACTGCTGCTTAGGTTTGTGGTACTTTTAGTATTTTAATTGCTCCACTGTCTGAGTATTTTACATGATAATTCAGTTTGAATTTAGGGGAATATTAGCAAAATTGTTATGGTAATTCATTTTTAATAGATTCTTTAAGGTGAATCCATTGACTAGAATTACATTGGTAGTTATTGTACTTAAGTTTCATTGTAAGATAACATCATCACATGTAATTGGACTTGTAGGGTTTTGGGTAATTGTAGATTTGAGTTTTTCATTGGACTCTCAGTTCTCTTATATTTCAGTTCATTTCTGTGTTCTTCCATTCTCCACTACCTGCGAAGATGACTAATGTGAACTTATGGAAACGTCTTAGTGATTTGGATATTAAATACTAAAGATGCCTATGTGCATAGCAATTAGAATGATTTGTAATGGCTTATCTGGGGCTCATATCTTCTGTGCTTACTCTTCCCTGCCACCAAGACCCTTTCAATCATCAATCACAGCTTAGTGGCAAACCAAATTACTTGGGGACTGGTTAGTCTTTCCATTAAAATACTGGGTTAGCTTGTCGAATATGCAATGTTCTGATAAGTATTAATTGGATGTGACCAAAAACGTGGTCTTTGTGTGTGACAACTGCCCTATTTCTGGAGATTTTTATTTTTATTTTTTACCAGGACAAATATTGTCGAGGTGAAGGTATAGTGCGTAGGAATGTAGCCTCCCACCAAAAGAAACAGGAATGTAGTCTTTAAGAACATTGCTCTTAAAACAGTGAAAGCTCTAGATGGACTCTTCTAGCTTGGCCATTTTTCTTTGAAATGGTTCCAGAAAACATCTGCCTACCTGCAGAAAAAAGAAGGTGTGGGTTGGGGTGGGGGTATTTAATTTCTTACTGTTGAGATTCAATTGACTTGACAATTCAAATTATGCTAAATGTCCTCGTACGATTTGATACCAGAGCTTGTCTCTGTAAAAGTTGTACTCTGCTGTTTTCATGTAGTGCAGAAAATAAGATTTATTATTTTAAACAAAAGATAATACACACTGATAATTTATCACTTCTAGGATTGATTATAAAATTTTATCTTACTTTCAATATATATATTGTAGGATCGATTCTAAATAGAAGGATTAGTGGGTGCTTTTTTATTTTGTTCTAAATTTGCTTTAATCTTGCAATATAAAGCTTTCTACTTTACTATCTAGTGTTACGGCATCCAATTTTTCCATTTAGAGTTCTTATTGTATACTCGCTTTTTGATTTGTGATGTTTACTTGTTATCTTACATGCATATACAGTGCAGCTGATAGGTCTACTACATTGTATGTCTGCGTTTTTTTATATATATATATATATATTTTTTTTTTTTCTGGATTAGAAACAGTATAAATCACCCTAAATTTTCAAAAGATCTTAATTTGAATGTGTCGGGAAGTGGGGTTCTTGTAACAGCCCTATAAAATCAGTACTACTTTTTTTCCCAAGACTACTTCATAAAAAAAAAAAAGTACTCTTGTATATCACTAAAATTATATTTCACAATAAAAAGGTGACAACCTAACCAACAAGCTAGTAAATGACTTCTATGTGGTCCCCATTATATGGCTCCAAGTCAATAGCCCACATTTCGAGTGCTTCTTTTCTTTATTATATATTGCTACTCAAATCTTTAAGAATACCTTATATTTTCTTTCAGTTAATGAAGTTCATTGTTGTGGTTATAGTTTTCAGGGCATCAATTGATCAAAATTACAAAGTCTAAGATACTCAATGCCAATTAATATAGTTGCACTGGTACAAGTTTTCTTCTTGTCATGGGTGTCTTGAAACGGGTAGCTGATGGCCAATTTGAATTGACAGATGGACAAAGCTTCATTGCTTGCTGAAGTTATCAGCCACTTGAAAGAACTGAAGAGGAATGCAGCAGAAGCTAGTAATGGTTTGCTCATACCAATGGACGTTGATGAGGTAAGAGTTGAACAACAAGAGGATGGACCAGATGAAGCCCCTTATTTTATCATGGCATCTATATGTTGCAAACATAAAACTGAAGTTCTGTCTGAAATAAGACAAGCACTTGAAGTCCTCCATTTGAAAATGGTAAGGGCAGAGATTGCAACCTTGGGAGGCAGACTGAAGATTCTCTTTCTGATGACTGGTTTTGAAGAAGGGAACATTGAAGATACCAAAGTACGAAAGCTTTTAGCAACCTCTGTTCACCGGGCTCTTAGGTCTGTAGTTGATAAATTTCCTGGTTCAGAGGAGTTCTTATCAAGAACAATACTTTCAAATAAGAGGCAAAGGGTTTTGGTTTGTGACTCTCGGAGCTCATCTTTATTAGGAGATTTCTGGTAACTAAGAATAAATTTTCAATGATAATTTGCATGTTTGTTAATGTTTTTATTATTATCTCCATATGCATTTATTGGCATACAGGCTGGTGATACAGGGATTGATAGTATACATATATTCTGCTATTTGAAACTTGAGGATATATATATATATATATATATATATATAAATTTCATGTGCCTGCTTTGTAGGTGGCTGAATATGTTGTACTTGGTTTAATATGTGTTATGGTGTAATCAAAGTATCTAGATGTAATTTGTGTTAGAAATTTTCTTCTCTGATGTGTTTGACAGAATTATTTGATAAGTAGTGAAAGGCATTTGTTAATTTCTTGGTACTCTAAAACATAGCACACGTTTATGAGGATAGGACGATTTTGGGGTTGTAGCATTGTTGGGTGGCCCTAAGTATCTTACCTTTCTTTAGGTGGTTGTCTCCTCGCTGAGGAGTTTGTCAATCAGTTAGCGGTCCTATTTTGTAATCACTTTGTCTAGGAGAAAGGCTTCCTTTCGATAGGTAGGAGAATCAATTTAAATAAGTCTAATCTAGCTAACATCTGGTTTGTTGGTTTTCCATGTTCATGGTACTAGTTAAAGTGGCCAATAGAACAGAAAAATGTATGAGACAGTTTCTTAGATTAGGTCTTTGGAGGATGAGAGGCATTTGGTTATGTGATTGTGGCCTCAGCCTGGGTAATGTGGTTTTAAGGAACAATGCTCTTTTTATTGAGTGGCCTTAGATGCAGCCTCAGTTAACTTGCGAGTCAACACCAATATGAATTAAATACAAAGAAAAAGGAAAAAAAGAGAGGTTAAAACAGTAATTATATGATAGGGACTACGGATAAAGATGAAGAAAATTTAGAAAATGATTTTTAGTGTAGGATAAATTGATAATTAGGCAAGATTAACAAGAAAATTTGGCTGAGTTTCGAGCTGAGTTATCTGAATTAAAAGATCAGTCCAATAGATCTGACCTTTTGGGTTGAATGGATTGGATTTCGTGTAATCCCACTTATCTGACTAACTTAGCTGATATGTCTGAGAGACTTGGCAAGATTAAAACACAGTCTCAAAGAGCTCAACAAAACAAAACTTTGCAAAACCCCCTTGTATAAGGAAAGAAAAACGGAAACAACCAGATCATTCTCTAGCTCTTTTGAATTTATATTCAATATAATGGCTTAAAACCTCCTAAATATTATTTCTGTAAGATCTGTAACACAGAATTAAAAAACAGAGAACTCTATACCCAAAGATGAAACCCGACATCACAACTAAATTACTCCATTTCTGCGACTGTTTCAAGCCTTGCTGCATCAAAAACCCATCACCATACAGAATGCATTCTCCTTCTATACTCTTCAAACATCTTTGTCTTCCCTTCTGTCCTCCATACTCGTTTATCATAAAACACTCAAATGGGTACTTGAACAAACTCAAGTAATGCATGAAAATCCAGTACTTTGGTATGTCCTCCTTTGATATGAAGTACCCAGAAAAGAGAAAGAAAGACCCCATAAGCCCGGCGATCAAAGAATTTCCCATGATGAAATTTGGCACGAGGGCGCTAAAGCATGCGACAAAAGAATTTGACATCAAAACAACCATCCAAACCACAAGGGAGAAATATAGGAAACCATCAATTTCCCTCCTCAATCCAACTAGCCAGTAAACTGGGGTGGTGTAGAGAAGAGCCACTGTTAATAGGAAGGGAAGGAAGATGAGAGTGTTTGATATAACATAAGAAGAGACTCTGTAAGCTCCTCTTGATGTTTCCCTCATTAAAATTCTCCTCTCTTGCAAGAAAATTGGTAGGCCTTCTGTTGTGGAAGACAGCAAGAAGGTGAGACTGAAAGCAAAAAACCCAATTTGAGTTTGTAGCTTAAATTTCCCAGGTTCATTGGTTGTATTCATGAATATAGTCCCAAGCACAAACCCAGCAAGTACTGCTTGTAGTATTCTTGCAGTGAAGAGCTGTTTGGTTCTGAAAATGTTGATGGAGAATCTCTGTCCCAGTATTAGAACCTCCTTGAATTGAGAATTAGGATAAAAGTTCTGATTTTCTTGGACACTACCCAAGTTGGGATATTTTATGATATGCTCATAATCTTGTTCTATTTTACCGTCTTCGATTTCATTTTCTTCCATATCTATGACCAGGCTTTCTGTGACATCAATGGAAAACTCAAGCACATTGACATGCCGAGGAATAGAATGACCTGCAAACTTAAGCCGCTCCTCAAGGAGGCACAATGATCCATGGTGAAGAACAGCTCCATTTGATAATAAGACAACTCGATCAAATAGCTCAAGAATTCGAAAACCAGGTTGATGGATGGTTAACACGATCGTCTTACCTTGCTTCATAGCCATGGATTTCAGCAACAAAGCTACATGAAGAGCTGATGCTGAATCCAATCCTGATGTTGGTTCATCAATCAGAAGAGCAGCTGGGTCATGAACTAGATCGACGCCAATTGAGACCCTACGCTTCTCACCACCTGAGATGCCACGGCTTGCTTCAGAACCAATTTTAACATCGGCAACATGGTCTAATCCAAGCTCCTTTAGTAGCTCTCTCACTCTTGCTGCAACTCTGTTTAGCCCTCCACGTAGCCTGAGACGGGCACTATACATGAGCGTTTCTTTGACAGTAAGAAGCGGGAAGAGGGCTTCATCCTGTGATACATAACCCGATACCCTCCGAAAACACCCCACGTTCATTGGCTGGTCATTTACAAGAACATGACCGGAGACTCTACTTGGTGGAATTATTCCTGCGAGAATTTCCAGCAATGTGGTCTTTCCTGCACCACTTGGACCGGCAATCGCTGTGATCTCCCCTGGCCTGGCTTCACAGTTTACATTCCTCAAAATGTAAGTGGAGGTATCATTTCGTGCCATCCTCCAGCAAACCCAATTGAGTTTGTCATATCGCCGGTGTAAGTTGTAGGAGAGTTTCTTGGTTTTTATCCTATACAGGGGCTTTCCGGCCACCGGAATCCGGTGTCCTCACTGGTAATTCCATTGAGAGACAGAGAAATGTGAGATGCAAAGTAGAGAAGAAGATGAGCTAACAAACCAAACTGGCTCTTCTGAGTACACGCCAGCCACTGTGATTTTATTTGCATGCATGAGCCAAATATTTTAAGCTTTGTTGTGGTCTTTGTACACGCCATTCATGAGGAGGGCTGATCAGGGTTCAATGGGACCCACCTTGAAAGTTGTTGTGGTAATGGAACTATTCCACGAGGGTTCTGGTGGTGATTGACAGTTTCAAAGTGAACATTGATTTGGTGAGGGGTTGGTGTTGGTTGCCTCACCTCTCATCCCACCCCAATCTGACAAGTCATGTTGCAGTTATTTCTCCCTCTGAGCAGCCGTTTAATGTGCCCTTGGTAATACCAAGGAATTGGGATAAGGGTGAGGGTTCACAATGAAGGTGTGGACCATGTGATCACGGTGGCCAAAAATATGGGGCTGGGTCTTATACCATAGACCGGATTCTTCAGTTTCGGATCAGTTTGTAACAAAATGAGGGCAGATCTGCATAGTGCAGACCGACCTCTCAATTTTCAGAAGAGTAATACCATGTTTACAGATTATTTTATGCTCTTGATTTAGAACATTAAAAGGTGGCTTAGTTGATTCAGGTATTAAAAAGAGAAAGATACATTTTTTTTAATATTTTATTTTTTAACTTCTTATACTTCTAAGAGACTAATTACTCATTCAAGTGGGCAATAGCCTTACTTGAGATTGGGGAATAATCGGTCCGAAAGTCCAGAGTTTGGACATCTTGGGGCGATAGCTCTGATGAAAAAAGGAAGAGGGGGGGGGGGGGGGGGGGGGGGAAGGAAAGACTTTTGTTTTAAGATGTAGGCCACATGACATTACATTGGTCATTGATGTGGTCCCATCCCATTTAAAGGTATTTGGGGACTAAAAAAAATTTGCAATTCTAATTAGATCCAAACCTTGTTGTATAACCCTAACAAAGAATCAAGACCCATCAGGCCATCATGCCGCTGAACTAACTTGTATTTTCATTTTTGGTAAGAATGGATGAGTCATTGGGACCAAAGAGAAACTTAACGTAAAATTCTCCGTGGCTGGTTGGACAAATTGGGGACTTAATTTAATTCAACCTGGACCAACGTAGACTTTTTTCGAGGGGTCCGTCATCATACGACCCAAGGATCAATGGGCAGAGGGAAAAAGGAAAGAAAGAAACTTGGGTTCGATATAAACAAAATAAATGCGAGTAATGCTGCATGCGAGAGAATTTCCCTAATGAAAAATTCTAAGAGAGAGAGAGAGAGTTGTTCAAATTGTTATGTTGGTAGAGTCGTAGAGAACATCTCTTACTTTTTTTTTTTTTTTTGGGCCACAATGTTGATAGAGAACATTATTTAAGGTAAACCTCCTCCATGAGGTTTTTGGCCATAAGGTGAATTATAAATTGGTCTTGTTACGGGTAAATAATTATAATTAGTAGTCATTTTTATGGAGCAAATAATTATAATTAGTAGTCATTTTTATAAGTCACCTTTCGTGGGATTGATGTGGCTACTAGAAGTCACCTATATGTTAGGCTTAACCTCATATGCGGTGATTAAGGGGAGAATTTTTATGCAATGACAACAATTCTTTTAAAGTTTACATTTTTTAAAGAATTAAATGTCGTACGTCATGCGTTGCACATGAATTTTTGTTTTAATAATAAAATGATTCTATCTATCTATAATTTTATTCTTTTTTGGTAGATTTCAATTATTTTTATGATCTATCTGTGGTTTTAGTTCAATTTTTTTTTCCTTTTTTGGGGCTACTCATTTCTATATGTTTATTTCAAAATATTCAATTCTTATATGTGTCCTTGATCATGAAATTCTGGCAGGACACAAAGATGTTTCCTTGGGTTAAAGAAAAAAAAAACCCACAGAGTATACATTTTCATGATCTATCGATAGTTCTAAAGGTTTCAATTTCCATTTTTTTTTTTTTTTTGGTACTATATGTTTCCATTATGTTCATTTACAAACATCAATTATTATATTTGTGGGACACTATCACATACCAACAATCAAATAGATTTTATAAACATTTAACTCTTATATTTGTGGGACACGTGATTTTCTTGTATGTGTGGGACTCGATAATTGATGAGATAAAGTTTCGTGGAGTTGGCCGGGTCTTTGGTACAGTGAGACAAAGTTGGAATAAGAATTGATGTAACAAAAAAAAAAAAAAAGTAAAAAAAATAAAAATTTACTTCTAAATTAATTAGAGTAGAAGTGTATTTTTAAATTTAAATGAGGTCAAAATTATGAATCAAAAGGTTTTTTTAGCTTAAGAGACTTTTAATAGCAGTATATATATAGATAGATAGATATAGATGTATACAAACAATTATTTTGCACATTTTTTTTATTTGTTTTATTTATAAGATGTTTTTAAATATTCAAATGGCCTTTTAATTTATTTATTTTAATAATAATTTTATAGTTTTGAGTAATGTTAAATAGCTAAACTCATTTGATCAAATTTGTTTATCCAACTAATATGACATTTGACTTAAGAAATTACAAATGTCTTTTAAAAACTTATTGTAAATATTGGGGTGAGATGATGATTCTTACATTAATTGGACAAATAGATTTGGGTAGAAAAGTAAAGACTCTTGAGCATTTTTCTAAAGTTTATATGAGCATTAACCCAAAAAAGAAAACAAGTAAAAAACAGAAAGAGAAATTAGCAATAACCCTATTTAGAAAAATGGTTTTTAATAATAACCTTATCAAAAGATTTATAAACTCTTTAACCCACATCTAAGTATTCTTATTAAGTAGTAACCCCATCTCTCTTTTCTTTTATATTTTTTTTAAAAAATGGTAAATTGCAGAAAACTTTCCTGAAGTATGAGAGGTCAGTAGATAACCCTCCTTATGTTTTAATTTTGTCAATTTGCCTTCTAGTTCAATTAGAAGACAAAACCAATTGTCGATCGCCACCTCATTGACATGACCTCGGCAAGGGTTCCGGCGATTTTGGGCAATATGAGTCCATTAACGGTATTACATGCATAGTCACGTGACTAATTTTTGTCAAATTTCATCAATGATGACTGACAGTGGGGCATATTGACAAAAATTAAAACATAAGGAAGGAACATTGATAAAATTAAAATATAAGGGAGGTTATATGCTGACCCTCCCATACTTTCGGAGGGGTTATATGCTGACCCCCCCCCCCTCCCAATACTTTTAGAGGGGTTTTTTTGTAATTTACCAAGAAAAAAAGAAAAGAAAAATCCTAATTTACCCTTATTTGTTTATTGGGGCACTTCATTTTTTATTATTAAGGGCACCTTATGGAACCAACTTATTTTTAAATTTTCTAATTTTTAAAAGTCCTATAATTTATAAGATACAAATTCATTTTTGATAAAACTTGTATTTTTCGAATCTATTTGTCGTGATCTTTGAAACAATACTCATTGTGATTAGGTAATTCTAGAAAGAAAAAAATTATATTACTATTTGCTCTCAAAACAGCAACATGCAAATTATATTGTCAAATAGTAATGTATTACTATTTTGTTATTGTTAAACAATAACTTATTAATGGTCTCTACATAAAAATGAGTGTCTTTCTTCTTGGGTGCGAAGTTTGCAATAACATATTACTCTTTTCTATATAAAAATAGTTTTTTTTTTAAATGTTTTTTTGCCACTGAAGAGATTGTAAAAGTAGATCTTGGTTTTTATCAAAAGTTTGATAATTGAGACTAAAGTTGGAGGTCGTGAGAATTAGGTCAACTAGTCGAGTGATTGTGGATAGAACTTAAAAAGATTAATTTATTGATTGGCGAAAATAGAAATGCCATTTGTATAGAGACAAAAATAAGACAAGATATTTTTGTGAGAGAAAGGTGACTTCCATCAATTTGGTATCAAAATGGGTAATGACGTTAATGAATTTATTTACGGAACTATTGTTAAAAAACTCTTCTCATATAGGGCTATGACCAAAAATTCCAAAAAATATTGAGATATTGGATTGAATAGTATAACTAAAATTTTTTAGCTTTGGATGAAGGCATGTTGATAAACTAAAAAATTGGGGCCAAGATGGATTTTTGATCATCCACCGTGTTGGAATATAATTGGCGGAATCAAGATTCGTAAAGGAGAAAAGATATGACGTGGCGATAAACCCGACTACACCACTACATTTCCCTACATGTCATGCCTCCGTTTCCTCTGCCTCTCTCTGATACTCTCCTTCCATGGCGTTGTATTCACCTACATACAGCACCTCTGTCATCTTTACAACCAGAAGCAGAAGCAGAACCACCACCACCACCACTGGCCATGGGGAAATGAGACAAATAGGAAGGAGGAAACGTGTGGTGAGGGTTCAGATGGTGTCGTCCTCTGAGGCGTCCAGCAAGGGAGGAGTGGCCTTCGAGGAGGGACGGCTGGAGCGCCCCAAGTGGACTGGTGAAACTCCTCTCTCTCGTCTCGTCAGAGCTCTCATTTCCTTCAAGCCTCTCTACTCTCTCCTCAAGCTCGGTGCCAGACAAGTCCTCATTAGGTCTTCCCCCTCTCTCTTTCTCTGTATTTATGCATAGTAATGGTGTCTATGTATAGAGATTTTGAAAAAAAAATTGTAAAAAGAAAAAAGAGTGTGTCATCGATCCTAACCTTATACATTGATATACTTATATGTAATGCTTATGGATAATATAAGTCTATGATGCAGGAATTCTATGATTGGTGCTTCAACTGTATGATTTGGGTACTCTGTGATTTTATCTCTCTCTATTTGTTTCTTCTTGGGTGGTTTTGTAAGTGTGTAATTTGGTTTTTGATTTGATTTTGGATAGCAATTAAAATATTGGAAATGTGGGTGGAGCAGCACAGCTGAGAAGACAAACATTCCATGGCGAGAGATGACGAGAGAGGTTCTGGAATCAGAGGTTTATAAGGAGTTGGAGAGTATTCAAAACCCGTCAGTTATATACCCAGATTGTAATTCTCATAATTCCTTTTGTTTCTTCTTGCTTTTGTATGTTTTCTCTTCATTCAGGAAACGACCATTTGAGGAAAATTGGAATTTCACCCAGTCCAAGGAAGAATCTTGTAACATGTTATGATCTTATGAAAATGTTTGATGCAAATAGAGACATAATGGCATGGTTTCTTGTTAGTTTGAGCTTAATGTGTTAAAAAATGAGTTTGTTGAGTTCTGTTACTTAATTGCGTTCTTGTAATCAATGACTTGATAGAATTATGTTTGATATTTTCTGGATTTCCAATATTAAAATGGTTGCATCTCTAATCATTACTGGTGTGTTTAGATATTTCATGGAAATTGATTTGGCTCAATTTTATCCTACCTGCAAATATGCAATCTTTTGTACAAATGCATCATTGTCATGTTTTCATTGTGATTCAATTTATTTACAAAGTGACTGCTTTTGAACAGATTATCTGAATCCTTTCCATGCATACGACGAAGGGAACCTTTCATGGCTGGTAAGTGGTACTGGTAACTGTCCATTCTTTAATGATTGATTTGAACTTTTCAAAATGTTTGCATTTCCATATTTGTGACAATTGGACAACACACACACATGCGTGCACGAATATGTAAATGTATAATTATAAATACTGGCTGTGTTTGAAGCCCTACATGTTTTCCACATTGATTTTGAGTTTTCAAAGACTCACTGGAATATCGGAGAAGTTCAAATTTTCTTACTGAAGTACTAATGTCCTTAATGCCTTTAGCTCTTCTGCAGTTGAGCAGCAGTGTCTGTGTCATACACTCTATACATGTCCATCACATGGCTCTCCAACCCGCTTAGACCTGTCCAGAATTTTCAATTACATTTAAAAAAATAAATAAATAAAAGTTTTGGACATGTCTTCAACAAGCGGCTAACACAAGCTTGACACATAGGGACAAGTCTATTTTTACAATAGAGAAGGGGTACAATTGTTAAAGAGTTTTATAATCAGAGTTTGTGTAATAACCATTAATGATAAAAGGATTGAGATAGAATGGGGGTTTTTATTTAGAAGAGAATGAAGAGGATGATATTGTTATACATGTGAGAGTATATAATTTTGTATGGAATATACATGTTGGCATGTCCTTTTTCTTCAGAATTTGCTGTCAGTATGTTTGTTGGTGGTGAAATGGAATGCAATTTCGTGTCCATTCAACATAAGTTTCGTTAGTGATGTTCATCCCTTTGGGGGACAAAAATAGTTTTTTTATGTAGTTTTGACCCCCAGCCTGCTCTTAAAAATGATTTAGAACCTTTCACATCGAATGGTAAACAGAATATCAACTAGGGGTCCTCTGGTAGATTTTCTTGTGCTTGTTCTCACTTTGTTCAGTTTTGCTTTGAGAATTAAGATTTACGGGGTCCACAAGAGTGAAAGTATGAAAAACTCTCTTGTTTTTGTTCAGCTAGAAGCTTTTCAGGTAGGTGTTCATAGTGTCTCATGTGCCTGTCCTTGCATCATAGGTTATATTAGTGTGATTCATGCTTCATGGAGAAACTGGTAGTCTTTGTGCAGTTTTGACTTCCAACTTCCCTGCTCTTAAAATGAACTACAGATCTTATATTAAATATGAAAGTGAATATTAATCCTGGTTATCTGTTGAGATTTTTTTTGTTTGTAATCGTCACTGTTTTGGTTTGACAATCAAAATGTGATGTCTCCACATAAAGGAAACCATATTAACTCTTTAAAATAATAATAATAATAATTTTTAGCCAAAAAGATATAACGTTTTACGAGTGATAATATATACCTGATGTTAGTTGACTACAACCACATGTTGATCTGCTTATTGTTAGAGTTCCTCTTCAGAAAGGAAATTATTTAAATGAAGTCGAGCAATGTTTACGTAAGTTGAAATGTAAAATATTTGAAAAGAGGGGATAATCGTTTCATAATTGCATGTCTAATGGCAGGCTGCAGCGGAAGCGGAGGCTGCAACCATGTCGATGGTGAGACGAGCAATACCGAATGCTTCCTCAGTAGATGAAGCAAATCAAACAGTGCGTGGAAATTGGCTTCAGGCGATTGAACAACATCATCTACAGCATTCAGGAAATTCCATGATCAAAGATATTCTAGATATTGGATGCTCTGTAGGTGTGAGCACAAGATTTCTTGCTGACAAGTTTCCTTTGGCTAAAATCACTGTAAGTACAAATTTTCAATCTCTATGAAGGCAGTTAACCAATATTTTTATATGGTGAATAGCATTGTAAAAGATATGCTTAATGTTTCTAGAATTTACTTTAAAAGCAGATATACAACTCACATTATTAATCTTCATGCATTTGCTATAGGGGCTGGATCTGTCTCCTTACTTTCTTGCTGTAGCTCAATTCAAAGAAAACCAAAGAGCCCCTAGAAAGAATCCAATCAGGTGGACACATGCAAATGGGGAAGACACAGGGTTGCCTTCCAAATCGTTTGACCTTGTCTCCGTTGCTTACGTGGTATGCCTTAGTCTCTGACAACTCAGAAAAATGCATCATAGAATGTAAAGTTTTGCAAATGACATTCAGAATTTCTTGAAGAACTATAAGCATGTCCTTTTTCCTAGGTAATGAAAAATATAGAACAGAAAATTGTCATCGCTACCAGAATGTTGTTAAATGTTACAGTGGAATTTTGGGATTTTGACAGATAGGAACTGATAGTCTTAGAAAATTTGACTAGACTAGAGATCTCTTTATGGATATTCTTATTCTTGAACTCCTTACTTGGTTTTGAACTACATCAAACATGGTTCCATGTCTTATTAATGTAACCTCTTGCGATCTTAATGGTGCTATATGGAAGTGTCTTGTTAATGCAACTCGATTCAGTCAAAGATTAATATAATATCTGGAAAACATTTATCTGATATTAGCATATGGGAACATACATGACAGTCCATTGCTTTTGCAATGGTGGACACACGGACATGCTGACACATGTCAATTAAAACACGTTGGGCCCACATGTCGGACATGTGTTTGCGTGTTCGTCATTTCAAAAAGCAATGATGGAATGCTATGCTAGCTTGAGTCTAGTGTGTGTGCACAAAAGCACGAGAGAGAGAGAGAGAGAGAGAGAGAGAGAAATAACCTTCTCAAATTTCATCATTATTATTTAGAAAATAATTTCACTCTAGTTAGTTAATCTCTCTGTTAAGTTTCCAACCTAAAAGCCTAAGCTTATTAGGTGGAGGGCCCAAACAGGTATATTAAGTCATGTTAACTTTTTATATTTAAATGATGTGGGATGTGGGACTTCTCAACACTCCTCCTCACGTGCAGGCCTAACAAGACAACAATGGCCTGTCACGTGGACAACAACAATGAGCTTATGAACGAAATAGGCCCAACAACAACAACAACAACAATAACAGGCTCACAAATGAAACGGCCCAAGAACGACATGCTCTGATACCATGTTAAGTTTCCAACCTAAAAGCCTAAGCTATTAGGTGGAGGGCCAAATAGGTATATTAAGTCATGTCAACTTTTTATATTTAAATGATGTGGGATGTGAGGACTTCCCAACACTCTCAAATATGCTTGTGTGAATAAAGGAAGTAATCTCTCATGGTTTCTTTAGAAGCTCTAGAGGGTTGCCGGTAGGGAGACCCACTTTCCCCTTTCCTTTTCATTATTGTTATGGAAGCCCTTAGCAGAATGCTTAGTCATATTGTGGAGGGTCACTTCTTGAAAGGATTTGAGGTGAATTTGAGGGGCCAAGATGGTTGTTCCACTTCCCACTTGCTATATGTTGATGATACCATTGTTTTCTTTGATGCGTCTGACTCCTAGCTTTGGCATCTTAGAAGTGTTTTGCTATGTTTTGAAGCAGTGTCTAGTACTCTAGTCTGAAGGTTAATCTGAGTAAGAGTGAGCTCATTAGTATGGGTGATGGATTGGATTTGGAGGCTCTTGCTGTGAACCTGGACTGTAAAGTTGGGTCTCTTCCTACCTCCTACCTTGCTTTACCTATGGGGATGAGGAGCTACAATAGCTCTTTATTGTGGGCTCCAGTCATTGAGAGATTTGAGAAAAGGCTGAGTAGTTGGAAGAAGGGTTACTTATAAAAAGGGGGGAAAATCACTTTGATCAAATGCACTTTGTCAAGTATGCCTGACATACTTTACATCCCTCTTCAAAATCCCGGTACCTGTTACTAACAGATTGGAAAAGTTACAGAGGGACTTTCTTTGGGAAGGGATGCAAGGCGATAAGAAAGCTCACCTGGTCAATTGGAAGATGATTTGTTCTCCTAAAGGGGTAGGTGGGTTAGGTTTCAGAAATTTGAAGTTGATGAACAAAGCTTTGCTTGGAAAGTGGCTGTGGAGATTTGCTATTGAAAAAGAATCATTATGGAGGAAGGTAGTGGAATGGAAGTATGGGGTGGAAGAAGGGAATTGGAAAACAAGGGAGGTTGGGGGAGCTTATGGGGTCAGCGTTTGGAAATATATTAGTAAAGGTTGGGAGGACTTTGTGAAAGGGGCTTGCTTTATAGTTGGGGATGGTCTTTGCGTGAAGTTTTGGGAAGATGTGTGGTGTGGTTCCCACCCTCTAAAAGAGGAATTCCCCCTCCTTTTTGATTTGGCTCAGAATAAGGAAGCTTGGGTGGTGGATTATTTAGTTTGGGTCAATGATTCTCACTCTTGGGAGGTTGTTTTTGGCAGAAACTTTCAAGATTGGAAGTTAGACGATGCTTTTTCCTTCCTGGGAAAAATTTATGATGTTCGTATTATTAGGGGGGAGGCAGACTGCTTTATGTGGAGGGGAGGCAGGAGAGGGGAGTTCACTTTTAAATCTTACTTTCGGTCTATGGTTGGGTCAAATGGTGCTAAATTCCCTGTCCATAATATTTGGGTGGCTAATGTTCCCTCTAAAGTATGTTTTTTTACGTGGGTTGCATGTTGGGGGAAATGCCTCACCATTGACAACTTGCAGAGGAGAGGTTTCCATATGGCTAACTGGTGTATTCTTTGCAAAAAGGAGAGGGAAACGGTGGATCACTTACTGATTCATTGTGAGCTTGCGTACCAGCTCTGGATGTTCTGTCTAGACTTATTTGGAATGAGTTGGATTATGCCAAAGGAGGTTTTTGTGGCTGTGGATTCATGGAGATGTAGGAGTCACAATATTGAGGCTTTAAAAGTGTGGAGGATTGTTTGTTCCACATGCCATTTTTTGGGCTGTTTGGAGAGAGTGGAGTCTTTAATGATAAGGAAGATACGGTCATAGGTCTTGAAGGTCATATAGCTGATTTTCTTTTTGCTTGGGGCAATACGATGAATTTTTGTTTGCGGATGCCCCTTCTTGTGTTTTTGGGTTCTCTAACTCTTTAGCTTTCTGTATACTGCCTGTGTACAGGGGCTGCTGGCCTTTTTTTGTACCTGTGCATTTTGCGCCCTTTTGTTAATAATACTCATTACTTTATAAAAAAAAAAAAAAAAATTAATGAAACATTAAAATAAAAATATTTATTTAAAGATTAACATTCATGTTTTTGACATGATTTAAACTTGTATAATTAGAAATCAAGTTTTAACATTTTCACGAAATTATGAGTCACTTAGGATAAGCATATGCCATCTCATCTATTATATAACAAATTATGTAAAAGTTTCATGACCAATGTTAACCATATTTCAGTAGCATTTGTTTTCTTGTAACAGATCCTTAATAACGTGGATGCTAGTGTGTCTCATGTATTTGCCAATGTTGTATTATTTAATTTCATAGTAAAATTTAAAATGGTGAGGGAAAAGGCCTTAGCTGTAAACTTTTAAAAGGTTTGGAGGAAGGGATTGAAGTGGGAAGGTTCACATCAAAAGATGTATGGGAGATTTTTATTCCTTTCAAAGTGGATTTTTATTATTTTATTATCATTATATATATATATATATATATATATATATATATACATATATTATTTTTTAACTTGGATGGTGGCTTGAGGTAAATGTCTAACAGTGGATGACTTGGTTATTGGAGGTCGGTTATATTGCAAATTGATGCTCCATTTGTCTGTGTAATGAAGAATATGTGGATCATCTCTTCTTCATTGCTTGATCACTACTCACTAGTGAGCTTAAATCTCATACTTTTACATTATTCAGGATTATTTACATGGTTTAAGCCTAAATGCGTAGAGGATCTTTTGTGCGGTTGAAGGCTGTGAAGGAAGAAAAGGAAGATAATTTGTATGGCAACTTTGTTTTTTAGGTGCTTGTGGAGGAAGAGGAATTAATGAATTTTTGAAAATGAGGATTATCTGAGCTAAGCTTAAAAGATGTTTTCCTTAAATTACATTTTCTTTGGTGCTCCTCTTGTTTATTAGTTGATAACAGGACTTTCTTAGATTTTTTGGATTTGTGTTATCCTCGTAAACATTTGCAAGCCTTAAATTACTTGCCATGTACGGGCTTTGGCCCATCTTTCTTTCTTTAATTGTATTTCACTCATGAATAAAATAAAATAAATATATGCAGCTTCATGAATGTCCTGCAACAGCAATAGCTGGTTTAGTGAGAGAAGGTTTTCGGTTGCTTCGACCTGGAGGCACGATTGCTATTACGGATAATTCGGTAAATTGTTGTGACTTATATCTTTTAGTCATAATTATGTATTGTGTTGCTATGACATAAAACTCATTTATGACTATTGCTTTCTTCTGCAGCCAAAGTCAAAGATCCTTCAGGTACAGTTCTAGTTCTTGTACTCTTAATCTGGTTTTAGAATCATTTAAAACAGTGTAATCTAGCCTTCTTTGCTTAATAAAATCAGGCTCAAGAATATGTAATTTAGTGTTCCCTCTACACATAACTTGTGATTATAAGAACAATTACCTCGGAAGCCTGAAACTCTGAAAGCATTATTTTTGTTTGCTTGCTAAGACAAACATGGAAATGAAAAGAAGATTGCGAGCCTAATACCATTCCGATTTCAAATAGTTGTGAGAGCCCAACTTTCCTTTTGCTTTTCCTCTGTCTTGTCCACATCTAGATGGAGCATTGTGAGATTTTATAGAAATACTAAATCTATTGTCATGCAGCAAGCAGTCACATTAAAAGAAAAGTAATGCAAAAACACACAGAAAAACACCAAATTTACGTGATTCGGCAAGATGCCAACACCCATGGTGGAGAGAGATGTCAAATCCACTATCAACAATAAGGATTCGGTACAAAGCTCTCAACCTTGATTCTTTCACGGCTGAAACTCCAAAGAGCAAAGAATGTCGCAGAACCCTACCTGAAAAATACATATATACACCCAAAAACTTTTGCCTGAGGTATGCTGCCCTCAAACTCCCGAATTGGACTTGTGGGTTGCTACGCTGGGCCTTCCCATTGGGCTAGGGCCTATCAGGCCTCCAATTTCTGGAAAGGCCCCTTTATTGAGCCTCTTGGAATCTAGTAATAAATGAATACAAGACACCTCACAACAGTTATAATATTGGTAGAATTTTAATATCTAATTTCTAAGATTTTCTCCTTATTCATTATGAGCTCTCATTAAGTGTGCATGCTTAGCAACCATTCTCTATTCTGTTCCTCTTTCTCCCTCACTCCCAAACACCAAAATAAAAAGAAAAATGCATATGAAGGTATTCTTGAAACATGATTTTTTACTATCATACAAGCAAGCTTTTATAGATCTAATATACATGAATTTTTTTGGAAATGTTATCGAATTCCAGAACCTTGAAGATGTAATGGAATTAAGTAACGACAAGAACATCAATGTACTTAGAGCTCTCTGTCTTCTGTGTTCCATATGTTGTAGGAATTGTCTCCAGTTCTATTTACATTAATGAAGAGCACCGAACCATTTTTGGATGAATACTACCTTACTGATCTGGAAGGAACAATGAGAGAAGCTGGCTTTGTTAATGTACGAACAATTCTGACTGACCCAAGACACAGGACCGTGACTGGGACAGTGCCTCTTTAATGTATCATTGTTTGCTCCAACAGGTAACTCTATCAGCTCCAGTGACCATAGTAACTGCATAAACTGCAAGTTAACATAATGCTTTAACCGAGCCTTTGAAGGAAAGTCATCTGGAATTTGTTTGTTATTGGGTTCATTTTGTTATGCATTTGATTGATTACATGAAAGTCTGACTGCTTATTTGATTGGCATTTGAGTTGCTTTGTTAATAGAGTTACAAGTGCTTGTAAATTGAGAATTGTGTTTGGGATAGTCAAGCCTGCTGTTCCAGAACATAAGCAGCAGTGTCCTGTCAAGTTTTTGATCATTAAGTTATGATTTTGAGCTACTGCAAAGAATTGATATTAGTAATAAAGTAATTTCTGATGGCCTTTTTGGGCATAAATCTCCATTTTTCTATAAATGATTTAGCGATGCTCTGGATTACCCATCACTTTGCACAACATAAATGTAATTGTAACTGCCATATTTTCAGGTGATTCATTCTAGATACATAGTCAGGGAGATGACATAGTCCTGGGGAAAGTCAGCTCTATTTGCATGCATTTTCTTCTGAGTTGGTTTCCATAAATTTTGTCCTATGGAGGGAACATAGTTAAACAAATACCAAAACTGAGTTCCAATGCACACTAATGTAAATTATACTAAGTTTTTTTAATATTCATTTTGATGCCCATCGGACCCTTAATAAATCTCGGCATGTTAACCTACTTTAAAGTGATAGTGATATATCAATGTTGATTATGCTCTATAATTGGTTTTGTTTATAAAATTTCTAGAAATTGCATAATGAACAAATAAATAACATCTATCCTTGAATTGTAACCTTTAAAAGGGAAAAAAAAGAGAGAAGAGAACACAGATTTAAGAGACCAATGTTTTTGGTTGAAATCCTTGAAATTGTGACATAGCCTACTAATAGACCAGCCATACCATGGTGAAGTGACACCATAGGCTTATGGTTTTTTGTGGGAGATATATTGGTTTTTTTTTTTTTCTTTCTTTCTTTCATTTATTTTATTTATTTATTTATTTTTTTACTTTAATGATGATGAATTCTGAATTTGTACCACCCACCCCACTCATTCAACCCCTGGCGGTTAGATAATGAACCTTATAAAGATTGATCTAACATACAAAACTTCAATATAAAATGACAGTTTAATCACACCCGCCTGCAATTCAAATTTTGATATTATCTATTATTCAGCAATATGTCTTAACATTAACCATAAATAATTGGACAAGTTTGATTAACGCATGTGAAGCCATTTTAACATTTTTTTTTTTTCACATTCATTCCATGGGATGAATCTGGGTGGTGAAAACTGTATAGAAACGATGATAAGAGCCACTCCAGGATACATTTGGTAGGGCAACCTTTTTTTACCTCATCTCATCGATCTCCCTCCAAACACTAACACGCGAGGGGTGAACCAAAAAAGAATGGTAACTGAAAAGATGGAAATGTGGGTGGGCTAAAAAAAAACAAAAGGTTTTTACTGCATTTGAGATTTTGGGCAAAGAAAAAAAAAATAGCTTGATCTATTTTCAATTTACCAAGCTATTTTTTCACTAACAACTTAAAAAAAAAAGGGAAAAAAAAAAAAGCTTTTCACTCACCAACTGACCAAAGTAACTCAAATGCATTAGAGTTGCTTTAACATTTAGAGGAAGAGTGGGTTAGAGTTGTGGGTTGATTATTAAACCAAAGAGGACAATAAAATGTCAATCACGTGATCGATCGTCTTATGTTCCATGGCCATTAGTGGCTAAGCTCTATGGAAATCTCATATTCTCATCACATTATCAGCGCCATGCATCTTACTCCACATTGGAATAGTAGCCATGGAGTTCCTTCTCTCCTTCCCAACAACAGCAAACTTGGCTGCTACTTTTGCCATTCTACTGTGTCTCTTCTATCTATTTTGGAAACGTAGAGATGCTAAAAATAACAGAACAACCGCTCCACTGGAAGCTGCCGGAGCATGGCCTGTAATTGGTCACCTCCATCAATTAGGCGGCCCTCAGCTCCCTGGCGGACAATTATGGATCCATCTTCACGATGAAGCTTGGCGCCCGTATACCGAGCCTTGGTGGTGAGCAATTGGGAGATGGCTAAAGATTGTTTTACAACCAACCATAGAGTCTTCGCCAATCGTCCGAAATTTATAGCAGTGGAGCTATTGTGTTACAACTACACCATGTTCGATTTCAGCCCTTACCGTACTGGCGCAAGATCGCCAAGCTCGAGCTTCTCTCGAACCGCTGGCTCGAGATGCTTGCACACATTCGAAAATCTGAGGTGAATGCTTCCATAAAAGATATACACGAGCAATGGTTGAAGAACGAGAAGAAGAGAGTAGAAATGAAGAACTGGTTTGGGGAATTGACGCTCAACGTGGTTGTGAGGGTAATTGCAGGGAAGCGATGTTGGAGTGCGGAGAAAGAGGGGGTGAGGTTCCAAAAGGCGATAAGGGAGTTTTTCGAATTTTTGGGGATGTTTTTGGTGTCGGATGCGGTTCCCTTTTTACGGTGGTTGGATTTGGGGGGACATGAGAGAGCCATGAAGAGGACGGCAAAAGAGATGGATGGTATACTTGAGAGCTGGTTAAAGGAGCATAAAGGGAAGAGAAGTTCATGCATGGTGATGATCGAAGAAGGGTCATGATGAAGACTTCATGGATGTGATGCTCTCCATTCTGAAAGAAGATGATCTTCCTGGTTACGACGCTGATGCCATCAACAAAGCTACATGCCTGGTACGTATTTCATCTCTTCAACACACAGGTATTCCATTCTTCCCCGCGAAGTACGTCCCGCATGATCCGAGTCATTAGTCTGTGAATCTGTGATCACACATGGATTTCAAACGTCAGCGCTAGCTGATCATGACTCTGATCATTTTAAAATATTGCTATGCTAGGGTGATTGCGGTCAATCACTATTTTACATGGGACTCTACCTAGTTGGGTACTTACAGCCCACTGTGATTTGAGGATATTTTTTTGGGTTGGGTGCGGCTTAGGCTGAAAGTTCCTCACCTCATGTTGAGCTTTTAGATAGGCATCCCAACGTGTCCCTTTTTTTGATTTTTTTTTTTTTTTTTTGGGTATACACACATAACTATTCACACCTACAACATACAAATGAAGAAGTCCAAATATATGACAGAGACCAAAGGAGGACCTAAAAGCTCGTAAAGCTAATCTACACACAACCTCCAAAAAGGTCTGATTCTTCAAAGAGAGGTGGAACCTTATTTGTACACTTCTAAAACCAACCTTGACTAGTTGCACTCAATTCACTTTACCAATTTCAGTAAAAAAAGAAAAAGAGAAAGATAAAGTGAGCTCAACCCACAAAACCCACCAAACCATGCCTAATCCGAGTTCAAAAATTGAGCTTGGTTTAGAAAACTGAACTATATGTTATACCGGAGGTTGGTTACTTGGTTTGGACTTAGGTAAGAAGTTCAACCTCTTGAGTCCAAATTGACTCCAAACTCATCCGAGTTGCACCCTTAAAAGTGTCAATTTTTTTTCTTTTCAAATGATATAATTGCATGGCCTAAAGTCAGGTAGCATATATATGCAAGAAAGTTTCAGGTAAGTCTACGAAACATGATTGTATATATAGGACGTGTATGATCCCGATCCTCAGCCCCCTACTTTTTTTCCCTTTTTAATCTGTATGATTGAGTTGGGTTCGAGACCAATTTTGAATCAGACCTCATGTATACCTATGCCACAACCCAATCCAACGCACCCTATTAGGATATTATATGGGTGCATAAGATGGGTGAAATAGCATTGCTCATTTGCTCCAATTGAAAAATAAAGTTAAGCGAGAAAACTTCTATTTTTCAATTGTAAGCAACCTGAGCTTATATGCATGATGAGTGTGGCTTCTTATTTTCTTAACGTACTTACATTATTTGTTGCAGGGAGTTTTAACAAGGGGAACTGACACCACGACTGTTACACTTGTTGATACCTCAAGACTCCCAAACCACATCAGATCACTCACAGGTCGCCACGTGGAAAATTGACCAATAGGTTTGACTTACTCCGCCACCTCACTCGCTTAGATGGCACTGCTTGGACGACCCCGCTCAAGAATGGCCTCGTCGCCCACATCCACATACCTTCGAGGGAAACGTCCACTTCCTCGAGGATGCCCCTCCTCAGAGGGACGCCCTTTATATCAAGGATGCCCGCACCATCTTGAGGAAGGTCGATATGACCCCTTCGTGTCGGATGCCTATCACATCGCGTGATGGGAGTCGAGGTCGGCGATCTACTTGATCCCCCTCGAAGTACCCTAGGGTACGGTCCTAGTCTCATAACTAGCCTGGGTTGAGGCAGAACCCGGGGGGCTCAATCGCGAGCTTGACCCTCAAGCAAGGTCGCTTGACCTTAGCTTCCTTTCAGCATATGGGACATTTGGAGGATCTTGGCCTGGTGGATGGAGAGAAGGCTCTCTAAAGAGGTCGCACCCATGGCATCGGGAATTGCACTTCTATAGTCGATCTGGGGAATGGCTGGGAAGTGATGTGACATCTCAACAACCTCAAAAGGCGATGGGACAGTTAACAGGTCAAACCCATACCTCGTACAGGCATAAAGCCTGATTGGTATGGGTGTCAGCTCCGGAACAGGGTAAGGTAGCCGACCTACTTAAAAGAGCATAGGTCTGCTAGCCATCACCCTAGGTCTGGCTGCCACCTGCAACCAACGGCTGTCCCAGACCCCTTAGCTCTATAAAAAGGTCCCATTTGGCCTCATTTAAGGTTAATTCAATCCCCTCACCAATAACACTAACAACCAAGGAATCTCTGCCTTGATTGAGGGGATTTTCCAAAAAAAGGCTTCATTTGGACTGAAGCCTCTCCAAATACGGGTCGCGCCCTACTAGGTCGACTCTCTCCCTGCCTATCTCCCACTCCAGAAGCTACCCCAGATCGCTTCTCTCTCTCCTCCACTGGATCCCCCATCTGTCCCACCATCATACGTGGCTGACCTCCTAGAATACGACCCACGTGGGCTCCGTTGACTCCACGTCGCAGCGACCCACAAACATTTTGGCGACTCCACTGGGGAGGCAGTACACATGATGGTGACTACCCGAGGGAGCACGCGGGCTGGAACCTCAAGGGCTCGAGCTGTCAATTTAGGAGCAGAAAGCGATCGGGAAGCATCCAGTGAGTCCGGGCATGTAGCTCGATCCCGCCAAAGCCGCCAAAGTCGACGATCTCATCAGTCTCGAGGATCTCAGTATCCTCCATTCGATGATCTTATCAATATCTTAGCTCCTATACTAATGGCAATTAATGACACTCAGAACCGGATCCTAGAAGAGCTGCGTTCTCAAAGAGAAAACCCACCCACGGGTGAACCTCGCCTCGAGGGTGAGAATCCTCCTCATGGGGTCAATCCTCAGGGAGGACCGTCTATGGGAGCATCGGCCCAGGACGAAGCGGCTCAGAATGGTAGGCGAGCCCCACCAGGACCTACGCCGCCAGTAAATCCACCAGCTCAGAAGTTTGTTACCATCGAAGAAATGGAGAAAAGAATGGCGATGGAACGGGCTAGGCTTATTTTGCCACCA
Organism: Liquidambar formosana; assembly: GCA_039720395.1. Lineage (NCBI taxonomy): Eukaryota > Viridiplantae > Streptophyta > Magnoliopsida > Saxifragales > Altingiaceae > Liquidambar > Liquidambar formosana. The sequence goes on along the minus strand of CM077824.1, from coordinate 13,444,423 downwards.
GCGCCAGAGCTCGACATGAGGCCCCCATATCCGCTCGAGTTGGCGAGTGCACCATACCCCCCAGGGTATACACCTCCTCTGAAATTTCCCTTATTCAACGGGATAGATGGAAATGCACGAGAACATGTAGTGCGATTTCTTGATGCACTAGGACCCTATCGATCTGATGAGAACTTGCGACTTCGTGAGTTTTCAAAATCGCTCACCGTCGATGCTTACTCTTGGTACTCCAATCTTGCCCTAGAATCCATACCGACCTGGGATGCAATGGTTCTCGCTTTCCACGGCAAGTTCTTTTATGTGGAGGAGCGGCTCACCATCATCACTTTGAGCCAAGAAAGACAAAAGAAAGATGAGGATCCCATCGAGTTCATTAAAAGATTTAGGAAAAAGGCGATGCGGTGCCACGACCCAATCACTGAAGAAAATTTGGTAAAGGTATGCTTAAATGGTTTGCTCCCATCATACAGATTGCATCTTGAGAACTCAAACCTTGGGTCATTTTCCCACCTCTATGAGGCAGCCAAAAATACTCACCGCAGCAAACAAGAGGAACTCGCCAGAAGCACTCCCAGGTCGGACTAGAGAAATCCAAAAAGAAGCTCAGCACCAGCTGCAGCAGCTGCTGAGACAAAGCGCCCTAAGAAGGATGAATCCTCCAAGAAGGCAAAAGAGGTCGAGGAACCCCCACCTTTTCCTTGTCCTATGGACGAGGTACTGACAGTACTCGACGGATGGGTTAGAGATCATATTATTCGTCTTCCTCCGGTCGCGATTCGACCCACTGCAGTTGACAGAGCTCGACCCAACTATTGTGCCTATCACCGGTTCAACAAACACGCTACTGCAGACTGCTGGGCTCTTCGTAGATTCTTCGACAAAAAACTTAAAAATGGCGACCTGGAGGTTGCCCCACCTCGAGATATTGATGCAGATCCGTTTCCCACACATAATAGGGCAGGGCAAGCCATGACAGCTGCATATCTCGACCTCTGTGGTGACGAAGAAGCGAGCCAAGGCGAGTACGACTCCATGGCTGAGAAACTCCAAGATCATGCAAAGTTCAAAGCTTTCTACGATCAAATGGGTTTTTCACAACCCTTACGTTTTGAGGCGACTAAGGCCATGGTCTACCTTGCCCACAAAATAAATGAGGAAGCTTTCTCCAATGAAGGGTCGATCAAACGTTCCATCAAGAATCACGATACCACCCTTGCTTTCAGTGATGCTGATCTCGAAACACCATACATAAATCACAATCGACCCTTGTATGTCACAGCATTCATCAATGGGGTCGAGCTGAGGCGAGCCTTACTCGATCCAGGATCCTCAGTAAATATCATATCAGCCAACACTTTGGTCTCTGCAGGTATACCCTTAAACAAAGTGACCAGGCAGACCATCGAGATCTCCGGGTTCGCGGCGAAAGGAGAGAAGACTGTGGGGCATGTCACCCTTGATCTAGAGGTTGGCCCCACCAAGTCGGCCACAAGGTTTCATGTTATTGAAAGCTCCACCTCATACCATGTACTGTTGGGACGACCTTGGATTCACAGGTTCAAGGCCGTCCCTTCTACGTTCCATCAGTGCTTAAAGCTCCGACTTAAAGGAAAAATGGTGGTTGTACCAGCATCAACATCGCCTTTCGAAAAGCATGAGGCCTACATCACTGAGGCGTCCTTCTTTGATGAGATATCTCCGGAAGGAGAAGCAACCGCTTCCAAGGTCCAGCCCATGCCGTTGCCAAAATGGGAGGATGCTAAAAGAGGGTGTTTTGCTCCTGGACTGAAGGATAAGAGCAAGCGACCTCGCCTGAGTCCCCCGCCAGAGAAGGAATCACCAAAAGCTACCAGAATTCTCCACCCCGATGGGAAGATCGTGTACCGGGTTAACGGTTTATGACGGTCAATGGGGGCAAAACCTAGGCCAATAGGGTTAGGCCCCCACCCAAAAGAATGCCTAGGTGCGACCGTCGACCCCCCTGAGGTGTTGGCTGCACTAGAATGTTTACAAGACGAGCCCAGACCGCAAGAGGAGGAACTCGAGAAGATCGACCTTGCTGACCCAGGCGACCCACCACGGCCGATCTTCCTCAGTAAGCGGCTCCCTCTGGAACAGAAGCAATCCATAATTGCTTTGATTAAAGATTACGCCGATGTCTTCGCTTGGAGTTATAAAGAAATGCCTGGTCTCGACCCTAGGGTCACAGTACATCGCCTCAATGCTGCGGTAACCTCGCGACCTATAAAGCAGCCCGCTCAGGTGTTTCGACCTAAACTTGAGCTCTAAATCAAGGCGGAAATAGAAAAGCTTCTTGAAACTGGTTTTATCAAGCCTATACAGCACCCTGAGTGACTTGCCAATATCGTACCAGTCAAAAAGAAGAATGGGCAAATTTGATGCTGTGTCGATTTTAGAGATCTCAACAAAGCTTGTCCCAAGGATGAGTTCCCACTGCCCAACCTCGACACACTGGTCGATGCGACAGCGGGGCATGAGCTATTTTCTTTTATGGATGGGTTTAGTGGGTATAACCAGATCAAAATGGCTCGAGAAGATGCCCCAAAGACTGCTTTTCGAACACCAATGGGCAACTTTTACTATGATGTTATGCCCTTTGGGCTGAAAAATGCTGGGGCAACGTATCAGCGGGCTATGACTGCCATATTTCACGATATGCTTCACAAAACGGTGGAAGACTATGTCGACGACATAGTGGTCAGGTCGAAGGTACAAGCAAGTCATGTCGATGATTTGAAGGCTGTCTTTGAAAGATGTCGCCGTTACCAACTCCGCATGAACCCCCTCAAGTGTGCGTTTGGGGTCTCTTCCGGAAAATTTCTTGGTTTTCTAGTTCATCGACAGGGTATTAACATAGACCCCTCCAAGGCTCGAGCCATACGTGAAATGCCACCTCCCACCTCTCAAAAACAACTCAAAAGTTTACTTGGCAAGGTCTCTTACGTGAGGCGCTTCATCCCAGCTTTGTCAGAAGTAATGAAGCCATTCGGTTCCTTGATGAAAAAGAAGGCGCCCTTCAAGTGGGAGGAAGAGCACCAGGTCGCCTTCGAGAAAATCAAGGCAGCACTCACCTCCACCTCCACCATGATTCCACCTCGACCTGGAAAGCCCCTCAGAATGTATCTCACATCGACGGAAAACTCCGTAGGTGCCCTGTTAGCACAGGAAGTCGACGGGCAGGAAAAGCCTGTTTACTACATAAGTCGAATCACTCGCGGCCCGGAGATGCGATACACCCCAGTTGAACGACATTGCCTGGCTTTGGTCTTTGCCTGTCAAAAATTCAAACACTATCTCCTGGCTCATGAAGTACACCTCATGACAAAATGTGACCCGCTCAGATATCTCCTTACTCGACCTGCTTTGTTAGGAAGGGCGGCTCGATGGCTCTTACTTATGGCAGAATTTGATATCCTTTGCAAAGTACCCACGGCGATCAAAAGCCAAGCATTGGCCGACCTGCTAGCTTACTTCCCCAGTGGCAAGCACGAGCCATTAGCAGAGGATATCCTTGGAGACTTGGTCGAGGCAGCTTGGGCTAATGTGGGTGGAGAATACCATATGAGTTTTGATGGGTCGGTAGCAGGAGGAGAAGGTGGTGCCGGAATTGTTTTCACAACCCCAGATGGGGAAACAGTATCCCAGTCCTACAGACTCGCCTTCCCTTGTACCAACAACGAAGCTGAGTACGAGGCACTCGTGATTGGCCTCCTCACTGCCCTTCAGATTGGGGCAATTCGCTTTTGTATACGGGGAGATTCCAACCTTGTGATCAAGCAAACATCAGGAGAATTCGCTGTAAAGGAAATCGCCCTAGCACCATACAGAACCATAGTACAGAAGTTACTAGATAGATTTGAAATGGTCAGGGTCGAGCATCAACCTCGATCTGGTAATCGACATGCAGATGCCCTTGCAACTCTAGCTTCCAAGGTCACCATGCATGGGGAGGAACTCGACATCAAAGTCACTAGGCGACCTATGCCTTGTACTATGATCGACCTGATTCATGAGGATGAGATGGCCAAAGATGATTGGAGGAAGCCAATAATCGACTAACTGTCCAGTAAACAAAGTCGCCCAAATACAATCAAGGGGTTAGAAAAGTATGTGGTTCTTGAGGGCGAACTATACCACAGGAGACCAGATCATGTTCTAGCTCGATGTATCAGTAAAGAGGTGGCTTGCAAAATTTTAAACACCATACACTTGCAGTACTGCGGTCAAAATGAAGTTCCTCTGTATCGACGCATCCAGCGACAAGGATATTATTGGCCATCCATGTCGCAAGATGCAGCTGAAGTTCAGAAGACTTGCGTCAAGTGCCACAAGCTGGCCGACCCAGCAGAGTGTAACTTCGTGGAGGAAAGGGATTGGCGACAACCCTACATTGACTTCCTCACAGAGGGCGCCTTACCTCTCAAAAAGAAAGATGCAATTGTCATCCAGAGAAAGGCTCCTAGATATTTTGTCAAGAACGGTGAGTTGTTTAGAAAAGGAATTGAGGGTGCGCCACTGCGATGTCTCTCCAACCTTGAAGCACAGAGAGCTTTGGAGGAGGTCCACGGAGGGGCATGTGGAGAACACCAGGGTGGCACCTAGCTGTATCTACAGTTGCTCCGTATTGGTTATTACTGGCCAACCATGGAAGTCGATGCAGCACAACATGTCAAGAGATGCCAACCTTGCCAAATGCATGCTAATCTCATCCATGCACCTGCAGTTGAACTACAGAGCATTTCGACCCCATGGCCTTTCCACACTTGGGCGATGGACCTTATAGGACCCATATCACTAGGGGGGAGGGGAAACATATGGATCCTTGTGGCGACGGAATGTTACACCAAATGGGTCGAGGCTGTGTCGCTCAGGAAAGCAACAGGAGAAGCAGTGGCCAATTTTATCAAAGAAAACATCATCTGTCGATTTGGCATCCCTAACAGGATCTTGTCCGATAATGGGACCCCTTTTGTAAATTGACATGTCAGGAATCTCCTTGATAGGTACCAAGTCACCCATGTGAAGTCGACCTCTTACTATCCCAAGGGAAACGGACAAGCAGAGGAAACTAACAAAACCCTCTTGAAAATCCTAAGTAAAATGGTAGATGAGTCGCCTCAATCATGGGTCGATCGACTCCCCATGGCTCTGTGGGCATATAGGACCTCAAAGAAGGAAGCCACTGGGACTACTCCTTTCGCCCTAGTTTATGGGACTGACGCTGTCCTTCCTGTGGAAATCGCCATACCATCAGTGAAGTAAGCGAAAGCGGGTACTATCGCATATCGCCAATTGACTATGACAACTTACTTCCGCCTATCAATGCGATGTGGATTAAAGCATACTGCCCCTAATGAATCGACCTAGCATTATTTTGTTATGTTATGCAAAATTATCTTTTGATTCCTTTTGAATTATCGATATTAGAAGAATTCACAGGGAATGAATAGATTCATGTGCAAAAGGAAGATGTATTTTCATTCATGTTCAAAAAAGTTACAATCGCACTAAGGGCGGCGCCCTTAACAAAAATAGCCAGCAGAACCTGAAAACAAAAAAAAAAAATAAAAAATAAAAAATAAATAAATAAACAAACAATGCCGATATACGGCGACCCTAAACAATGTCTACAGCCATAATACTGTTAATATCAAGACCCTCACAGACCGCAGCTCGAGCTGCTGCCATCTTAGCTTTGAGATCTTCCACTTGCTTCTCCAACGCGACTATACGGGCATCTTGCAAAGTACGTTCGTTACGAAGGGTCTGCAGCTCGATCTCCACATCTTGAAGGTCTATGTGAGCATCGACAAACTTAAATACAGGGCGGAAAGGAGCAACTCGTGCATCCAACCAGTCCACTTGGAAACCACAACGGGCCAAATCCTTCAATCCATCTTCTATGGTCTCGACGTCCTCTCTAGTAAGCAACTCAGGCTTCTCGGCCTGGAGTGTCTCAACAATAAAAATTAAATAGTTTATACATTGACACTTCATGCTAAAGGAGAGGAACTCGCAGCCTTGTGCAATATTGCCATATTTAGTGAAGATGGCCCGCAGCAGTGGAGCCTTCTCAACTTTCACCCAAAACCCTTCGACCTGCTCCATCCCATCCAGTCTTGAGTCTTTTCGACGCCTGCCTCCTGGATGCAACCTAGGAACGCTAAGGTCGACTTGGACTGATACGTGGCGAGCTACAAAAAAAAAGGGGGTTTGATAATGGCAAAGTGCTAAAAAAGAGGAAAGTAATGAAAAAAAAAAATAATTTGTACCAGCAGGAAAGGGGGTCTGGGTCGCTGGAGCATCTTCAGCACTTGGCCCAGAGATCACTGGAGCTTTGCCTTTACCTACAACAGAGACGGATGGCTTGTCCTGAACCTGGATACTCTGCTGGATTTAAGTAAGAAAGGCATCGTCCCTATCATCATCAGTATCGGAAGAAACTTGCAGAATGTCGCGAGTTCCCTTTGGGACTACCTCGAGGGTTCCACCCTCGGGGACGTCGATCTCGCCTCCCTCATCTTCTTCATCTTCTTCTCTTGCGAGCTCGTCCATCTCATCCTCTTCTACCTCGCCTAAATGTCGAGGTACTGTCAGATCAGCATCGGTGCTGATTTCTCTCTCAATTTCCTTCTCCACCTCACGAACAGGGGTATGAATTGGGCTACCTTGGCCTTCGCCTGCTAGGATCTCGCCCTCCACATCGCCCTCACCCTCATCTACAGGTTCCGGAAGCTCCTAAAAACAAGGAACAGGGATCATCGCATTAGAGGCTAACACTTCAACGAGTATGCTCATCACCTTGCCTTTACCATGGCATACCTCACCCAGAGGGTCAACATCAGCGGTATCCTCCTGGCCCTCCTCACTAGCCTCAGCACCACGGGATTTCCTCACTAAACCAACTTCAGCGGTTTCCTCCTCCTCGTCTACTACGACTTGGTGAGATGAACCCTGTAGATGAAATATGTTAGGAAAAGTTGGCTCCCAAAAACATGCATTAAAAAAAAAAAGAATGTGTATACCTCGCCAATCCTTTTCTTCTTTGGCTTAGTGGACTTTTGAGGGGCAGGGTCGATGGCCTTTCTCTTAGTTAAGGTCGATTTAGCGGCAATTCGAAGGGAATAGTTCCCTTTATAAATATCTTGAACGGGGCACTGCTGTGGTTTAGATTTGATGAAGTCCTGGAGAATTTGTATCGATCTGGTCTAGAACTTGAGTCCCTCCTCACTATATAGCCCGACTCGATCCATGCCGGGAAGATCGACCTCTGCAACTGTACAAAGGCGGGTAAAGTTAACCAAAAGAAACAGCTGAGACACCTCATCAGGTGGAGGGTCACCAATGGGGAGAGTAAGGGTCCCCTGGTCATAGCTAAATTGGCGTAATACTTTGGTAGGGCTGTACAGGGTGACCTGTTTAACCTCATCATGCATGGCTGGCGGATATGAGGCGTTTGCAGTAGCAAAGATACGGCAATAAGTCTCCGTGAACTTATTACGATTCAGATTCCACAAAGTTCTTCTCTCTACAAAAAATTCCCTGTAGTTCACAGCAGTAGGTCGATCAGTGTAAGCACGGAACTTGAACAGCGACTCATCATCTATAAAGTCACAGAAGCGGCGAGGAGATGCCTTTTTCCATCTCCAGGCTCTAGGCATCTCCTGGGGGACTTTAACAACCACCTCTCTACCTCCTACTATTCGTGTCTCATCCCTCACTGTAGCAAATTCGGTCGGCGCTGGACCAAAACCCCTGAACCGTTCGTAAAGGAACATTTGCAGGAAAAAGGCCGAAGCAAAGGTGTTGATGTTATACCGACCCATTGATCTTTCAAAGTCGGCTTTGAGAAGATTAAGCCTACGATAAAGCTACCCTAAAAACACAGGGGCTAAGGCGAACTGCTGACCCTTAGCGATCTTGATTGCAATGGGGAAAACAGCGGCATTTATACCATCTTCTGGAGAACCCTCAAGGACATATCGACTCAGCCAGTAACTGAGGAAAGCTTCAAGACTATATTTGTGGTTAAAGTGCGACCCATTCATAGGTTTCCCACCAGGTTTCTTGGGATAGTCCTTCCACCACAGGCGAATCCAACTCGCAAAGTTGGCCTTGCGGGCTGGGTCGCCCCCCTTTTTGCCATGGACTGATTTCAATTTGGCGGAAGTCGCCAAGGCCTCCTTCAGAAATTCCTCGACTTCCTTCTCTTCCTTGTCTAAAGTAATTTGAAACATGCCTTCTTCCCCAAAGGGTTCCAATCGAGTCAAGACCACTGCATCCTCCAAAGTCGGGGTAAATTCCCCCCAGGCCGCTATGAAAGTATGGGTCGTAACACACCATCTGGATATCAGATAGGCCAAACACTTCTTATCTCTGGCTAAGGCGCTATTCCCACTCATACGAACTGCATTGGCTACGTCGGTATCAGCTAATTTCTGCTTCACGTCGACAGATGCAAGCAAGGAAATCACCCAGTCTTGCCAACCTGTTCCTACCTGGGAATGGGAGGCATACAAGATGTCTGACTCAGGGCAGTCTCCCCTTTCCAGGCGAAAATGAAGGATCGCATCGCCTGAGACGGGAACCCCATCGTCAACTGGCACGTTGTCCCGGGGGGATACAAACTCGTGGCCAACAAGAGAGACCAGGGTAGTCTCGCCCTTGTCCACTATCCTCCAGAAAACATCATCCACCAGGGGTGTATTTTTCCATTCGCTGGGTGGAGGGGCCTTCGGAACAGATCTATCTTTGTAACTCAATAGGGAAGGCATGGTTGTTAGGTGTATGATGAAAGTTCAGAGAAAGCTAGCTAGAGGCAATGAAGAGGAAGCTGATTGAAAGCAATAAGGGTCTGCCGAGGCTAAGGGTGGTATTTATAAGAAGGTGGGGAATCATCATTGCCTTGAAGGCGAAGAGGCGCGCCCTGCAGATATGTCGCTTCGACATCCCATCGCATTAAATGCGACAAATCATCTCGATATCTCAAAGGTCGACACGTCAGCACGTTGGTTAATAAAAAGGACCACATCGGTCATAGGCATTTAATGCGAAACCCATACTTACCACCGAATCGGTGCGATGGTACAGCTCCTGCAAAAGAATCGTACTTGACCCGATATTGTTCTCATTACACGGCATGTGCATGCTCGTACGTGACTTGCGCATGCAACTCACGTGCGAGCATGGGGGCAAATGTTGATACCTCAAGACTCCCAAACCACATCAGATCACTCACAGGTCGCCACGTGGAAAATTGACCAACAGGTTTGACTTACTCCGCCACCTCACTCGCCTAGATGGCACTGCTTGGACGACCCCGCTTAAGAACGGCCTCGTCGCCCACATCCACATACCTTCGAGGGAAACATCCACTTCCTCGAGGATGCCCCTCCTCGGAGGGACGCCCTTTATATCAAGGATGCCCGCACCATCTCGAGGAAGGTCGATATGACCCCTTCGTGTCGGATGCCTATCACATCGCGTGATGGGAGTCGAGGTCGGCAATCTACTTGATCCCCCTCGAAGTACCCTAGGGTACGGTCCTAGTCTCATAACTAACCTGGGTTGAGGCAGAACCCGGGGGGCTCAATCGCGAGCTTGACCCTCAAGCAAGGTCGCTCGACCTTAGCTTCCTTTCAGCATATGGGACATTTGGAGGATCTTGGCCTGGTGGATGGAGAGAAGGCTCTCTAAGGAGGTCGCACCCTTGGCATCGGGAATTGCACCTCTATAGTCGATCTGGGGAATAGCTGGGAAGTGATGTGACATCTCAACAACCTCAAAAGGCGATGGGACAGTTAACAGGTCAAACCCATACCTCGTACAAGCATAAAGCCTGATTGGTATGGGTGTCAACTCCGAAACAGGGTAAGGTAGCCGACCTACTTAAAAGAGCATAGGTCTGCTAGCCATCACCCTAGGTCTGGCTGCCACCTGCAACCAACGGCTGTCCCAGACCCCTTAGCTCTATAAAAAGGTCCCATTTGGCCTCATTTAAGGTCAATTCAATCCCCTCACCAACAACACTAACAACCAAGGAATCTCTGCCTTGATTGAGGGGATTTTCCAAAAAAAGGCTTCATTTGGACTGAAGCCTCTCCAAATACGGGTCGCGCCCTACTAGGTCGACTCTCTCCCTGCCTATCTCCCACTCCAGAAGCTACCCCAGATCGCTTCTCTCTCTCCTCCACCTGGATCCCCCATCTGTCTCACCATCATACGTGGCTGACCTCCTCGAATACGACCCACGTGGGCTCCGTTGACTCCACGTCGCAGCGACCCACAAACAACACTGACATGGGCTCTCTCATTATTGTTAGACAACCGATCCGTGTTGGAAAAGGCATAAGAAGAATTAGACATCCAAGTTGAAAGGGAGAGGCAAGTAGAGGAATCAGACATTCAGACATGAAGAATCTACTCTACCTGCCAGCTATCCTCAAGGAAACGATGCGCTTACATCTGGCTGGACCGCTGTCGGCGCCACGTAAGTCCATAGAGGACTGCACCGTGGGTGGTTACCATGTCCTCAGAGACACTCGCCTGGTGGTGAATCTATGGAAGATTCATCGCGATCCGAGTATGTCGTTGGATCCTTGCGAGTTTAGGCCTGAAAGATTTCTCACAACCCACAAGGACGTTGATGTTAGAGGTCAGCATTCTGAGCTAATCCAATTTGGTGGTGAGAGAAGAGTGTGCCTTGAAATCAACTTAACCCTCCAGGTTATGCAGTGGACTCTGGCTAGCTTGCTGCATAGGTTTGTGTTGGTAACCATAACAAATGAAGCGGTTGATATGAGTGAGAGTTTTGGGCTAACTTCTGTCAAAGCCACCCCACTTGAAGTTCTTGTCATTCTACGCCTGCGCTCTCATCTGTATGGATAAGATTAAGAGTGCTTGTGCCGACTTTTGTGAGTTTGCCTTCCTGCTAGACTTAATTGAGCCCTTTTAACTTTTTCCTTAGAACTCCTCCATATATAGTTGGCTCAGGGTGGAATAAGGAATTTTTGGTTGGGATAGCCGAATTGGTAAGCTTAATTCTAAGACATATGCGCAGAGTGAAAAATGTTTTAAGTCCACGAGTACATGTATAAATAACAAGAGGGTGAATGGGGGGGGTTTTGGATCCTCTCCAGTGCCCCTCTCTCCATTTTTCTTCGGTTAATGGTATGTAATGAGCTGCCTCATCTTATGCAAATCCTATTACTTACAATCGTCCATGTCAATTGCTTAGTTAGGAAACCTTTTTCCTACCTTATCTGGTAGATGGTCTTCAATGGAATTCACTTTCTTCCCGAGCACTACCAGCAGACCATACAACTTTGTTATTCCTCTGTGTTATGACGGTATGACTTGATACAATTTTCCAATGATACTACAAAATTGAGAAGATGGGAAAAAATGTAGGGAAAGAAGAACTAAAAATTTGAATCTTGATGATAATCTTTCCAATGCAAGAGAAACAAACAAATAAATAAATAATATTTTTTTCAAAAAAATAAAATCCAGCCATGATGTCTCCTCTCAACTCTCGACTGATTTGTTTGCCCTTCAATTTCGGACCTAGATCTTCCTTTCACGCAACCCGAGGTGCAACAAGTGCAATTGGATTTGAATACCGTTTCCATCGACTTTGATCACAAGGAAAGAACCCATCCACTATGTGAGTCTATTTCCGGTTTGGACGTCGGCTATGTCTCCGACGACTCGAGCTACAAAGAGGTCAAACGAAGGTGCCTGGCTGAATTTAACTCTAATGAAGGCATGTGTTATTGTTTTGAGAAAGGGAAAAAATTCCTGTAAGTGAGTGAGTAACGTGTCTGCTTTTAGGCTGTAGGATTGGCATATGATGAGGTAGACAATTGCAGACCGTTAACTGGAGAAAAATGGAGAGAGAGGGACTAGAGAGGATCCAAACCCCGAATGGGGTGGTGGTTATTTTTGTTTTTCATTTTTCTCTCTCTACTTTCAGAGGCTGGGCTACTTTTTTCTTTTTGGTTTGCTAAGTAAAAACCAGGACTAAAGGCAACCTTTTCATTTAGGTAGTGTTTATACCAAAATTTTATCTGTTGACATGTGTTATTTTGTTGCTTAGAAGGTGAGTTGTTAGTTTATAAAAGAGTAAAAAAACTGATTATTTCAGGCCGAGGATTTTCAGGCCGATAAAATTAAGGCCAAGGGTAGGTGGTTAGAGAAGTGATGTCCTCTAGCCAATGATAAGTTTGATAAGTTATAAGTGGGCCACGTGGCAATCATGTAGTTAGGTTGATTGGATTTTGGACCAACAAGGGCTTGACACATATCTTTTGGCAAAACAATTTGGTATTTATGCAAGATGTGCAGGTAGAGAACAGGGGAAGTTAGTAGGTTAATGTCTTCTGTTCATGAGAGTTAAAAGTGGACAGGTGGCGAGATTTCACAGGAGGAGGAAAACTGTCAAAGTTAGTTATTTGCAAGTGGCAGAGATTCAGGCTGGAAATAACTGCCAGTAACTTCCAACGATTAGAGAATTGGGTTGTCTTCTATAAAGTGTAGAATTTAATAGACAAGTGGCATAAGTTCAAGAGCTAGAGAAAACTTCCAAGTAACTCCTAGCAGTTATGGAGAATTAGCACATGTACTGACACATAAGAGATAACTACCATATAGTTATTTGTTCAAGCCGAAGGTAACCGCCAAACAGTTATTGTTTCAGGCTAGAGGAAATCGCTGGTAACTTCTAGTTAGTTGTAAAGGTTGTTGTCTATAAATTTGGGAATTGAAGATGAAAAAAAGGTTCTTCAACCACCAACCTTCTCAGGATTTCCTTCATAGGAGTAGTTTAGTTTAATTCTTAGCAAACACATCCTTTTATTTGTGTAATTTTCCTTTGATGTGCTTGTTTGTGGCTTGCAACAAACAGTTTTGGATGTTCTTTGCTTTTAATCATGTCTCAATCGTGTGTGTGTGTTGGTAATGTATCTCTAACCTTAATTCCATTTTCGTTTCCTTTATTTGCTAACAGTTTCTCAAGATTTATTTCTTTGTAAACATTAACATTAGAACCCATAAGGGAGTACCCCTATCTTTTTCAATCGCCTGAGTTTTTATAAAGTGACCAACTAGGTAATTACAATATGAGTTTGTAATTTCTCGGCCTAGAAGATGTTAGGGGTTGTGTGCGCATGATTTTGGGGTGAACTTGGCATTGACACGTCCGCAATCTGTAGACCGTAGGAAAGACAATTTTTAGTATGAACAGATATGATTGTAGTTTATGATAACCTTTAGTTTGAATACTCCCAAAGGTTGTACTCGCTGGTAGGAGTCGGGTGTGCCCTGACAAGTTAGGATTAGATCAGTAGAAACTCAACATTGTGCTGAGGTGATGGTAGCTTTTGGATGAGTGACAACTTTTTGATCTTTCAATATTAGCCATCTAAAATCCCATTCAAAAGTTGCCATCACCTCAACACAGTGGTGTTGAGTTTTAACGATTCAACACCAAATCATGACTCGTTCCTTGACCAATCTTCCTTTTACGGGTGTTTCTTTATTAATAATATAATAAAAATAAAAATAAAAAAGAAAGAAAGGAAGAAGAAGGTGTGGAAGTTCCATGTAGTAGTAATATTGGGGAAAGAGAATATGGATATGTAGAGGGAAACCAATATTAAATCTCTCCATTAGCCAAAAAAACACTAATAAATATATTTCCTCGTGTTAGCTCTTGCATGTGTAGTTGATTGTGCTCCATCATTGGTTACGTTCATAAAATTGCTGAAAATTGAATAATAAACAAATAGATAGCAGCTAGGCCAGAATTCTAATGAATTACAAATAACAAATAGAAGTATATATGAGTATATCCCTTTCCAGATTCGAATATGAGAGAAAGTTAAACACGAAAAGACCCTATAATTTATTTATGGCATAGTGCACAATTTCTGCCCATCTTGAGGTTTAGGTATTTGACTACAACAGTACTGATACACTATATCACTAATTGTGTGTACTTTTTTCTCATTTGATTGGAATCAAAAATTAGAAAAAAAAGTTAGAATAATTTTAATTTGATATAATTATATTTTCCTTTCCTTTTCTAACCTTCCCATTTTTTTTCTATCATTTTTTTTTTCTTGGTAAAATTTGAAAACCAAATAGAAAGTAAAAGAAAAAAAAAAAAAGTTACGTAAATTCCATATTGGAAAAGCGAGTTGATATCACCTTTCTCACCATGTAAGTTTCATCACTCCTCTATGGGTTAGGTGACCCTTTACGTTTAGAGGTGGTGTTTGGATTCAACTAATAGCCGTGTAGGCCGGTGTGTGTTCAGTTCAATGCGTGTGCTAATCATAAAAAATGAAAGGGAAAAAAAAACAAAAAAATCTATACTAATTGAATTGGGCTGGCCTCGGAATAGGCAATCACATCCAAGTCTGAGCGTCCATTTAGCCAACAAATTCTAATGGCCTTGGTGGGTGAAGTTAAATGTGGACATAATTATCCTGACTTATTAGTAATTTATGAATATGGTTTTTTTTTTTTTTTTAAATTTTTTTTTAATGATGAAAGCACACAAATAACATACATCACATAATAAGGAAGTCCGCAAAACCCGAATACTCCATATAATATAGGTAAAAAAAAGTTTAAGAGCTTATAAATTTGAGGGTAAATTTGCATTTTAAGATTCATAATTTGAATCAAGTTTTACTTTCCAATCCAAAATTTAAATTGAGTTAATCTAATATTCGAATTATTATTTGATTTGTAATTTAACTCATGCCATCAGAATTTTTTGCGATATTCATATTTTACATTTTTTATGAATTTAAAAACCCTATTTTATTTCTATTAATATTTAATACGGAGTAAATTTTTATATTTTAAATAGATTTGAATCACTTACCCCAAAAAACCAAAAAATTACGTGCGGTGATGTTGAGTGTTGACCCTTAAATCCTTTCTTACAACTCAAGCAAAACAACTACTTCCACCAACCTATCCATCCACGCTGACCCCATCAGGGCCGTACAATCAATGTTCCATCTTACAAAAGCGCAGACGACGATCACAGCCGTCTAACAATATTTCTTCCTTTTACTTACGAGAAGATGATCCATATTTTTAACGGTTGCGATTTATCATACATTACACTACTCTGCACCGCAATAGAGAGAGACAGTCCTTCTTACCGTCAATTTTCCATCCCTTGAAACCCAGACGAATTTCACTGAATTCCCACCTTGTCCCAATTCACCTTCTCACTCGATCTCAGCAAACGTTCAGTTGGTGTAGGAATCTTCTGTTTGTCATCTCTCTCTAGACTCTCTCTCTCTAGATCATGGAAAAGGAACAGAAGGTACCGAACGATCAGGAAGGCGGGGATGAGAACGAAGAAGCCGAAGCAATCGAGCTTGTTCTCTTCCAAGTCCCCGAATGTTACGTTTATTTAGTATGTTTCTCTGCCCTTTTGTTTCTTGTTTTCCGATCCTTAATCCTCTCTATTTTCACGTATATATAATTTTACATTTTGTTTAGATGTGTTTGCGAATTTTTGTTGTAATTTTGTTTATGAGAATTTTGGAAATCAATGGTTTTTTTATTTTTATTTTTCCTTTCTGTTGTAGAAATGTGTGTTTATGACTTTTGGTTGTGATTTTATTAATGGGTTTCTGGATATCAATGGTTTGCCTGTATATATGTGTGTGGTTGTGAGTTTTTTGTTGTAATTTTATTAATGGGTGTTTTGGAAATCAATGGTTTGTCCTCACTTGTATGAGTTTGTTTGATAATTAGTCTTGTTTAATTAAGCTAGATATGAATGAATTTTTACTTGCCGTACATATCGCCTGAACAAGATATAAGGGGAATACATGCATATGATTAGGATTAAAGATCCAATTTGTTTGAGGAACTGTGCTGGTACTGAATTAGAGGATTGGTTTTTTTTGGGAATTGTCAATTTTTAGTGGATTTGGACATTGAGATTTAGTGCAATTTGGAAATAAAACAATGGGAGAGTAGTGCTATATGCATCAACACATTGCCCCACTATTTTTTCACCAGCCCTTGTGGCAGCTAACATGACATACCACTTTAATGTATGTATATATATAATGTTTTTATTAAAGTGATCTTTTATTCACCGCTTCTGTAGTTATACCTTTAGTGGTAGAATAATCACCCTTTTAGTGATAGAAAAGGTTATCACTCTTAATACCTTTAAAGAAACATAATACAAAGCATGCAAGTGTAGTAATGGATGTAGGAGTTAAATACCTTGTCGTATTTTGTGAAGCTTGAACAAAATGGAACTCTTTGTTCCGTTGCTCTTTGCCCATCATGATATGTCTGAGAATTATTGCAATTTGATAACTGACGTATAGGCTTTTCAACTTGAATCCAATTTTGGAAAATAGAAGTTAATAGTGTAATGGTATTTTTTTTTTTTTGACATTTTGTTATAAGTGCACTAATATGCACTGTACAGTTTTGTCTTTTCATTGCTACATTATGGTTGTTTTTCGATTGTTCATATCTTATAGTTACATAGTTGGGGCATTGTTAAAAGCTGTTATAATTGCTTTGGTTATATAAGGTCACATGTTTATGTGTGTGTTTTGCTAACAAGTTATATATCTAGTGAAACCTTGAGATATTCTATTCATTTAGTCATGTTAACGACAAATTAAAATAGAAGTATGACTCTGACATCATGTATATGAAGACAATTATATGTTATGCATTTTTCCGCTTTTGAGTTTGCTGCATCCCCTAATTTTTCACTTCCTTGTGTGTTTTACATAGCATGAGATAAATATAAATTAGTGAACAAAGCCAATTTTTAGTGTAAATAATAGTAAATGCATTTAATTAGACATTCAAATCACCATATATATATATATTGAACTTTTTATGTTGCTTCTTTCAAGTGATTGTGTTATCAAGCTAATTTTTTTTGTTATTTCTGCAGATCCCCCCAAGGAAAAGCGCAGCTTCCTACAGGTTTCACTCAACAGATCTAGTCAAAATGATTTTTGATATAAATTAGATGTAATTTATTTTCGACATCTTTTATATAGTGTTCACATTTCTACTGTGTGTAGTGCTTGATAGAATGTCCAAACTTGTTAGTGTATTTTCTGTTAAATGTTGGCAGCTGCACTGTTTCTTTCATTTTCATAATTGTATTTGTCCATCAATCCATTTAGGTAAGCATCTTAACTAGAACTTAATGGATTCTTCCAAATTTATTGAGACTAATGACTTAAAATGAATGCTATGGAGAAATAACAAATAAATATAAGAAAAAAATAAGGCACCCAAGTTACAAGGGTAGATTTCATCATCTTGCTGTTGACCATACACGTCACAGTTCTCAACTTTTTTTCTATGCCTTCTGTTTATTTTTTAAATTTTAATAAAAAAATATATCAATTGGTGACCTAGGTGGTAGAGCTTCTTAAGATCAAGATGTGGCAGTGCATATTTTTTTGGCTATTTCTACTGCAGTTGTTTGAATCCCTAAACTGTATGCATTTTACGTGTCATGTCTATCCCTTTGCTGGCCTACCATGATACCCTTGTCTTTGAGTAGAACTTTGACATTACTTCAATTGGTAATTGTCCATCCGCATACTGTCACATTATTGTCTCTTTTATTGTTCAAAATCCTCTCTGTATCCTTCATCTTCACCTTCCGCTCACCCTGCTGTTGTGACGATGTCTCACCCTTTACCAAATTTACCTCAGAAACTCTACTTGTCCAATGGTGACTTTTGTATGGACAGGTTCCGTGAATCATAGACCTGTTTAGCCTCCAAAAATTCCCATTTCCATTCCCACTTGCTTCAACACTGTCTTGGCCTTAACCAGAACTTATATTCTAGAGAGAGAAGCTCTCGGCGCATTTTAGGCATTTGTTTGTTGTGCTAATGTGCGCCTGTCCTTTCCGTTTCTTTTTGTTTGTGTTTTTCGATCAAAACTTCATAGTCTATCGTGCGCTCTCATTCTCTTTCTCCGCTCCCCTCCCTTGGAGGGGACTGGATCTCTCTACCCCTTTCTGGTTCTAAGGTATGGTTGCTGTTGGCGGTCCTCGCGATCTTCGGTATGAGGATTATTGAAGATTTCTGATTTGTCTTGGCAATGGGTAAGATTTTTCAGATCGAAGGGAAAACCTTTGAAGTATTAGTGGTTGACGATAACAAAGGTAGGTTTGTAAGAATTAATGAAAGGGGTAAAGGTTAGCGTTTTTTTAGAAAGAATTTTTGTGAAAAAATTTATCGATTTTGTTGATGGCATCCTCTGCCGTGGATCAAGAGCGAAATTTTACTGGAAAGAGATGGGTGTATTTCGGGAGGTGGTGGCAATGGTTAGATCTAACCACAGAGGCAGGGCATTGTTCTTTTATGAATTTCCGTTCAATCACAACAAGAGTATGGTGATTATCCCTGAAGGTATGGAAGCGATTGGATAGAGATCCTTATTGATTTCGCTAAAGGAGTGTTTTAATGGCGTCTCTGTTAGCATTCATAAAGAGGTTTAGACATTGCCCCTCGAATCTCCTTTGTCATTCTTACAAATGGCTAAGTTACTATTTTTACTGTTATCAGGAGCTTGTGATGTTATGTCGAGGGGTAATAGAATGATTTTTCAGATGCATGATAAGGAGGTGAAGAATAGAATAGAGTTTCTAAAAACTTGTGTTGTGGGTCGATTTAATGGCAAAGGGGGCTCGATCTTGGAAATTGAGAAATGGGCTGCCAAAGCATGAAGTATTTTTACAGGAGTAAAAGTGTATCGTCTTTGTGATAATTTGTTGCTATTCTGTCTTCCCTCTGAAGTGGAAGCATCTCGAGTGTTAAATGAAGGTCAACGAGTTAAAGGGGATGTTCGTATCCATCTTGATCGGTGGGGGTTTAAGGTTGGATGTACTGGTCATATGAAAGGTGAAGGTAAGAGGTGGATACAAATCATGGGGTTACTGATTCATACCTGGTGTTTGGATCTATTCAGAACGATTGGTCATTTCTGCGGTGGGTATATAGGTATGGAAGCAGATTGGGAGAAGAGGTGGGATAGAGCAAGAATGTTGGTAAAAAATACAGGTACAATCCCTAATTTTGTCGAGGTTTCGGTGCTTGGTGTATGCTATAGAGCTCAGGTTATCGAAGAAATTCAACCGCAATTGCTACCCTTATGGCCAACATTCGATGGCCACAAGTATGTTTGCAGCGCTAGATCAAAGGGGTTTCAAGGGATTTCCAGAGATGGTGAGAAGAACGATGTGAGATACCATGAGGCTGATCACAGAACAAGAGGTAGGGGATGGGTTGGCAATCACGCGCAATGGAGGAGAGTAGAGGATGAACGTTCGGTGAGGGCATGTGGCAAGAGATCTGTGGCTGACCATACTGTGTTAGGTAAGCAGGGTTTGAATTCTGTATTGCATAAGGATAAGGTGAGAGGAGGTGCAGCACGTGAAAATAAAGGGAAGAAGGTGGTGTGTGTGCCTCATGCGCCTCACGTGATGATAGTGGAAAGGGATTTGGGCTTGGTCAGTAGTGGGAATGAAGTTGGGGTATCGGCCTAACTTCCTATTCATTGTAATGGCTCGTTTTCTTTTGGTGTTAATAAGAACTGTAGGTCTGTTGGGTTGGAGATAATGCCCCATAATTCTCGTTCATTATGTGGTCAAAATTCGTTCTCTTCTTTGGGTATGCTTTATGGAAATTTCTTGACAGAAGCTGAAGGGGGTTCTGCTCAAGTTCGTGATGGTGATGGCGAGGGTGATGTTGTCTCTCGCAAGGAGAATAGGATGTGCAGTGTCGGAAGCTCTTTGATTGTGGTGGAGGGTGATATAGTTGACGAGCATATCGACAATGGAGTTAACTGTTTTAGTTTTTATGGGAGTTCTCTAATGATAGAGGCAAAGGGTTTGTTTGGAAGGCGACTCTAGGATTGATGATTTTGGCAGTGATATTGAAGATGAGGATAGAATTTCTTTAAGTAATGATCTATCTGAACCTTTCTTATGCTCTCCGATTGATTTCTTGGAACCTGGTGTTGATTTTTCCAACAAAAATGGAGTAGATGGCTGTCTGTTACTCAAATATGGGGCTGTTAATGATGCTGAAATTTCGAAATGGGTGAAATCCATAGTTAAAGGCCTGAATAGGTTTTTGGGAACTTCTTATGGTGGTCATGAAAGGAAGTGGTCTCATTGTTCTCTTCCATTGAAAAAAATTGGAGGATGAAAAGCTCGTTATCTCCGAAGAGGAAACCGATTAGTCCAATTGATAGGAGTAATAGGGAACTGAAAAAGTTGGAATGGTCTATCAATTATGAAGGCAAAGAAGGATCTAAAGTTGCGAAAGGGTATGATGGGGTGAATCAAATTCGTGAGTTAGTTCCTTTATGAAGTTACGTATAATTTGCTGGAATGTCAGAGGTTTGAACAATAGAGAGAGAAGGAGGAGGATCAAATCTGCTTTGAAGAAATGGAAAGGGGATGTAGTGGTTTTTCAAGAAACTAAAATTGAAACTATGAACAGAGACATTATCAGAGAGCTTTGGGCAGGCAGTCACATGAATTGGGTAGAGTTGGGAGCCCAAGGTACATCTGGAGGGTATTGATTATGTGGGATAGCAGGGTTTTCTCTAAGGTTGATGAAAGAATTGGCGTGTTTTCTGCTTCCTGTGTTTTTAAGAATATTGATGATGATTTGCAGTGGTTATTGATTGGGGTTTATGGCCCTAATGCCGACAATCTTAGAGCTTCTTGTTGGGAAGAATTGGAAGGCTTCCATTCGAGGTGGGCTTTACCTTGGTGTGTGCCAGGCAATTTCAACGTTGTGTGATTCCTTAATGGAAAAAAAGGAGGTGTTCACCTATCTTCGGCTATGAGGTTATTTTTAGATTTTGTGGAATCTAATGAACTAGTGGGTCCTCCGTTAATTGGGGGCTGGTTTACTTGGTCGAATAATTGTGATATCCCTACTCTATTAAGATTGGATAGGTTTCTTTTTTCGCCTTGTTGGGAAGAGCACTTTCCTAGAGTTACTCAATTCGCACTTCCTAGACCACTTTCCGATCATGTTCCTTTATTACTTGATAGTGAAGGTATGAGAATGGCTAAAGGTCCTTTCCGTTTCGAGAATATGTGGCTTGAAGAGGAAGGTTTTGTTGGTCTTGTGAATTCTTGGTGGGGTTCTTATTCCTTTTCCGGTTCGCCTAGCTTTGTGTTTACAAAAAAATTAAAAGCTTTGAAGGAAAATTTGAAAATTTAGAATAAGGAAGTATTTGGTAATATTAGAGAATCTAAAGATAGGGTGTTGGCCATTATCCATTTTTATGATGAGAAGGAGGGGAGGATGGTTTTGTCGGATGTCGAGAAAGCTAGTAGAATGGAGGCTAAAGCGGATTTTGCTAGATTAGCTTGGATGGAAGAGATAAGTTGGTGTCAAAAGTCTAGAGTTTCTTGGCTTAAGGAAGGTGATAAGAACACTAAGTTTTTTCATAGGATGGCTAATGCTCATAAGAGGGTTAACTTCATTGGGAAATTATTGGTGAATGGGAATCTTGTGCATGATGAGGAAATTTTTTCCAAAGAAATAGTAGATTATTATGAGAATCTTTCTTATGAGGAGGAGGATTGGAGGCCGCTTACCGATAATATACTTTTTAAGTCTCTTGATCAAGAGGAATCCGATTGTTTGGATAGAGAATTTGATGAAATGGAGGTTTTAGAGGCTCTTAACTCTTTGTGTGGTGATAAAGCCCCCGGCCCGGATGGTATATCTATTTCTTTCTGTCATAAATGTTGGCATGTTATTAAAGAAGATTTAATGAAGGTTTTTGCGGAATTTTTTGAAAGAACAAAGATTGAAAAGAGGCTCAATGCTACCTTTATTGCTCTCATTCCTAAGAAAGGGGAAGTGGTGGATGTGCGTAACTTTCGTCCTATTTCCTTACTTGGTAGTGTTTACAAAATAATTTCTAAGGTGTTGGCTTTGAGACTTGCTAAAGTTATTGGGAAACTCATCTCACCTTCACAATTTGCTTTTATTAGTGGGAGACAAATTGTTGATGCGGCCTTTGTAGCTAATGAATGCGTGGACTCTAGACTTAAAAGTGGGAATCTGGGAGTATTGGCTAAGATTGATTTGGAGAGGGCATATGATCATGTCAATTAGCATTTCCTTATGTACTTACGTGGTAGAATGGGATTTGGTGTGAAATAGCGTAAGTGGATTTCTTGGTGCATTTCTATCCCATCTGTTTTGGTTTTGGTCAATGGGACTCCTTATGGTTTTTTCCAAAGCTCTCGTGGGGTTCACCAAGGGGACCTCTTTCTCTTTCTTTGTTCATTTTGGTGATGGAAGTTTTGAGTAATTTTATTTCCAAAGCAATGGATGTAACTTATTGGATGGTTTTGTGGTGGGTAATTGTTGGCTTGGGTTGGGTAAGGTTTCACATTTACTCTTCACCGATGATGCTCTATGCTTTTGTGGTTTGGAAGAGGATCAAATGTCACACTTGAGGATTATCCTACTTAGTTTTGAAGCGGTGTCGGGTCTTAAAGTTAATCTTGGCAAAACCGAATTGATACTGGTGGGTAGTGTTGATAATATAGATAACCTTGCTACTATTCTTAGTCGTAAAGTTGGGAAATTGCCGGTGTCTTATCTTGGTCTCCTTTTGGGGGCTCGCTTCAAAGATCCTAAAGTTTGGGACCCTGTCATTAAGAAAATTGAAAGAAGACTTGGTGGGTGGAAAAAAGGTTATCTATCTAAAGGTGGAAAGCTAACACTTATTCAAAGTGTTTTTTATCAAGCATCCCAATTTATTTCATGTCCATTCATAAAATTCCTAAGTCTGTGGCTAATAGAATTGAAAAATTGCAAAGGGACTTTTTATGGAATGGAGTGGGAGGTGAGTGGAAGTATCATCTTGTTGATTGGCATACCGTTTGCCTTTCAAAAAATTTGGGAGGCTTAAGGGTTAGATTATTTGTACCAATCAAGCTCTCATGGGTAAATGGCTTTGGAGATTTGGTAGGGGTGTTCAAGGTTTATGGCAAGATGTTATTATATGGAAGTATGGTGTTACTAGAGAGGGTTGGTGGTCTAATGATGTTGATGTTCCTCATGGTGTGGGTCTTTGGAAGGCGATTATGCAAGGTTTTGGTGATTTTGTTCAAGAGATTGGGTTTAAAGTAGGAGATGGTTGTAGGGTAAAGTTTTGGCAAGATTTGTGGTGTTCCAATTCTCCTCTTATAGTAGAATTCCCCTCTTTATTTTCTATTGCTTCTAACAAGGAAGCTTTGATTAAGGATTGCTTGGGAGGGGATGGTGGTACTCAACATTGTAATGTTATTTTTATTCGTCACTTTAATGATTGGGAATTGGAGGATTTGATGACTTTTTACCATAAGATTTTAGTGGGTGAGAATGATTCCTTGGTTTGGCGTAAGGATTCTAAAGGGTTATTCTCCGTAAAATCTTTCTACAATTTTTTAAGACCTCTTAGGAATAGATTTCTTCTGGCTAAAGTTACGTGGGTTTCCTCGGTTCCTACTAAAGTAGCCTTTTTTTGTTGGTTGGTGGGTAGTAATAAGTGTTTGACTTTGGATAATCTTGCTAAAAAAGGTTGGTATGTGCCAAATCGATGTGTTCTTTGTAAACAAGACGCGGAAACTGGTAGATCATCTTTTCATTCATTGCGTTGTGGCAAGGAGTCTTTGGATGCTCTTATTCAACATGTTTGGTGTTTATTGGGTGCTTCCTTCGTCTACTTATGACCTTTTGTCGGGGTGGTATTTTAAGGGGGGGAGTAAGAATGCTAAAGTGATTTGGAATATGGCTCCGCATGCCATTTTTCGGTGCATTTGGAGGGAAAGAAATGCTAGAACTTTTGATAGGATGGAGAAGTCTATTATTGTCCTTAAGGCTTCTCTTGTTAAGTCTTTATATATGTGGTTTTCTAGTCATACTAATACTCGTCATCTTCCTTTTATTTGTTTTGTTGACTTCTTTAGGCTTTAGAGGGGAGTTGTTTATTTTTTGTATATGGCTCATGTACATGGGCGACGCCCTTTTTGTTCATTAATACATATTTACCTTATCAATGAAAAAAACACTTTCTTGGCCTTATGAATCTCTACAATTTCAACATTCTAGTCAAAACTAGTTAAGGAGCATCATTGGTGTGAGGCCATGCATACCAAATTGTTTTGTGAGACCAAACATGGCCATTGGTTTAGTATAGGCTGAAAATTGGTTTTAAAGACTTAACTATCTATACAACTAGGTCCGTTGAGTGTTAGAAAGCTTTTCTAGTTGTGAAAGGTTTCTATGAACAACAGTTAGATTTGAATATTGGATTTTCATAAGATTTTAGTCTTTTAGTGAAGGTTCTTACCATTTGGGTTCTTCTATTGCACTTAGGGAGGGCAGTGGGGTGGAATACACAGCTAACTTGTCCCTGTCCACTGCTATTAGGCTGGTTTTGGGAGGCTCTTATTTGGAGTGGGTCCGGGTTTGGAAAAGAGTCATTAAGCATGAGTCTAGTTCAGGCCGGGGTCGGATTTGAGGTGACCCTCCCTGAATCCTACCGGGTGTACATAAATTGAAACGTATTATATGTTGATATGTAATATTATATATCTATATGTTATATACATATACACCATTTCATTTGTACTTTCTAGAACCAGATTTGAGAGAAAGAGAGTTGTTGGGGGGTGGGGAATGGGGTGGGTGGGTGGGTTTATAGTCACCACCTTGGCAAGTGGTGATTGCTTCCCCGCCCGTTGGTCGCCACCTTGCCGCTCACTAATGAAGGTTATGGATTTTTTTAACCCTACGTCTTTTTCTTCCTCCTCTCTATTAGTTTTTTTTTTCTTCTTGATAACGGGGGAACCATCCCACAGCAAGCCCTTTGGACCCACCCATAGAACCTAAACCCTCAGGGAGACTAGCGCAACACCCATCGCCATGGCCCTTCACTTAAATCTTGGGTTGTCCTAGCGGGGAATCGAACCCGTGACCGTGCGCCTAACCACACAATCACAAGTTCGCTAGTGTATTATATTGTTGAAGCATTTTCAGAATATGTGATGGATGAGGCTTTACATCCAGTGTATTTTCTGGAAAAAGACATCTTAAGAAGAATATAAAGAAGGAAGACTTTCCCTTTTATCCTTGAGTATTGTAGAGTTGGCAATCAGCTATGTATTGTTTTTCTTCTGCAAACTCAGTAATAATGGGGGATTTGTAGAATCATCACGCAGTTAATTTTGCCTAAAATTAAGTTTGATTGCCTTAAAACTCATAGCAAAAGAAAAGGAAACTCAGAAGCTATAACTGCCTCCCAAACCTGACCCTTAAATCTGAGTTCCTATTTCTTTTTCCTTTCGGTTTCCAGCAATCAAATGCAGATCTTTTCTGGCATAAGGTTCTATGCAGACATATATGAGTGCTAAAATCCTAGATATAGTCAGTATTATTGGTGATGCTTAATGCTAAAACATGAATTTACATGTATTGGAAATGGAGGTTTGAATCTTTGAATTTTATTTTAGGGCTGATGAATGGAATGTCAACAAATGGGCATGGGAGGGGATGTTGAAAGTTATTAGCAAGGGAGAAGAGTGCATCATCAGACTTGAGGATAAGTCCACTGGTGAAGTTATCTTTGGATTACTATTATAAGAAAATGGAATATACCTTTCCACTTTCAAAATTTTATTTTTAATCTCAGTTTGATATATTGAATGTAGGTGAACTGTATGCTCGGGCATTTTTGAGAAATGGAGAGCCACATCCAGTGGAGCCTGTAATTGATAGCAGCAGGTTGATTCCATTTGCACTGAAACCAAAGTCTACCTTTATGAACTATTGTATTGTTGGACTTTGCTGTTAAAATTATGTCCAACAAGCAGTTGAGATAAATTTTGCTGTATAATTTAAGCTTGTTCATCCTAAGCCTGCTTTTCATCTTTAAAGCATCAATACCTTCATCTAGTATCTAGAGGGTGTCTAAATTAAACTCCTTTCTTCTGCAGATACTTTGTTCTTCGGATAGAAGAGAGCATTGGTAAGCTACTGTGCTTCCCTATTTTATCTAGCTTTAATCTTGACTTATAAATTTTGTTTCTATCTACCTATGAGCTTATTAGAATAACTAATTGATTGTCTGACTTGGTCTTGTCCATCAATAACTTTTGTTTTTCCAATGAAGAACATAAATTATCCATCAATAACTAACTTTGAGCCAAACTCTCTCTCTCTCTCTCTCACTCAAACAGTAAGAGAAGACGACAGAAAATCGCTGAGACTTGTTATAGCAGTATAGCAACTCCTCTATGCACAAAGACAATACAATCCCTTCTTTTTTCTCTCTTTCTTTGTACTTCATTTTCCTTCATTTAATAAATTTCGAGCTATGATGCACATGCTAGTCTTTCTTTGATGCTCTAGGCTCATTATTTTAAAAAAAATAATTAAAAAAACCATAGAATCTCATTTCAGTGTGAGAATCCATCTTTTCCCTACCTAACCTTGAAATATGGGGAACAAGATTTTTGTTAGTAATACTCAAACTCACTTGGCAACATGTAATTATGAAAATATGCTTTATGATTGCCCTTTTGTAACTCTTTTGGAAACTATTAACACCTTTTGTAATGCCCTTTGGAAACTTATTCACCATATTTGTGAAGTTCTATACTTCTAATTGCTTTTTCCATATCTCTCCCTTCTATTTCCTATTATTTTTTCCAAGTATGATTTTCATTAGTTTGGAACTTATGCAGATGGCCGCCTTCGGCATGCTTTCATTGGCATAGGATTTCGAGAAAGACCACAAGCTTATGACTTCCAAGCAGCCCTGCATGACCATATGAAGTATCCTCCCATTTATCTATATATGAATTTTTACCTTTCTTTTTTGTCAAATTCCTTGTACTCTTCAAAAGTTCAGTATTTCTGTACAAATGATTAAATGAATGAATTTCCAGCGCTAAAACTACTACCAGAATATGTTTCTTCTTAAATTGATTTTAAAGATATTTGAACAAGAAGAAAACTGCTGAAGAGATGGAACAGCATTACCAGAGATCTTCTTCAGTTGATTACAGTTTAAAAGAGGGGGAGACATTGGTAATTCAAATAAAGAATGTGAGTGCAATTGCATCTTCATACTAGCTATGTTAAATGACTCGGTCTATGTATTTGAGTAATTTATTTGAAATTTTCTTTTGGTGTCAACAGCAAAGTGGTCGTGGTGTGAGGATCCAAATTTTTTGAGCAGGGTTTGAACAATCTTTCAGTTGGAGGAAAAGGGTAGCCAAAAAGAGCCCAAGATTTGTATCAAGCCACCACCACCTCCACCAGGACCACTTTCTCCTGCTAATACTGCTCAGAAGTCTCCATCAAACTTGCCACCAAATTTTAGTCTCAAGGGAACTTCCGAAGACAAGGTCTCGGACTCAACTAAAGAAGAATCGAAAGAGTCAGGCTCTCTTGAAAATCAAAGCCTGCAAGATATTCCAGATGACGATTTTGGGGATTTTCAAACAGCGGGGTAATGCTCCATGAGACTGATCTGTTCATAATACTAATATTGCCTGAAATGGTCTTATTGTTTTAAGAGGTTGATGTATGTGATGGTTTAGGTTATATTCAAAACATTAAAATTTTCATTGATCTGGTAAATATGACACAATGCAGAGTTACCTTTGAGACTGAACTCTGCCACTGAGAGTGATTTTATTTTTATTTTTAAAATCCAGCCTAAAATTTAAGAGTTCATCTGTAATTGATCTTTATAGGAGATGGCTGCTTCCATTGCAAATTTGTGATGCAGGTTCTGTAGTCCGTAGTTATTATGTCTGATTTTCTTCTTTTTAGCACAATGTGGATCCAATCAATACCATTTCGCTCATAGAAGTGTTATGCAGCATTTTATTAACCATCTAATCCCAATCAAACTGTGACAAAATGTTTGAACCCATTCTTTTTTAACTAGGTATGAGTGTGTGGAAGCCATTTTGCATCAGAATCTCATGAAGATTGGTGGCTACATGTAAGTGTAAATGCGAGTGTAGAAATGAGAAAGCAAAATATTGCATTAATTTTTCTCACTTGCCAACAATTTTGCATTATAACTTGTATATGTTTGTGTGTTCTTTCTAGCCAATACTTGTATTTTTATTTTATTTTATTTATTATTTCATATATATATATATATATATATAGATATATATTTTTCATCTTATTAAATAAGATATGTCCTTCTCAACAGATGACATGATAAGCTAGTGGCATTGCAGTAATCTCGGGTTCAAGTCTATGGAGAAGTATTGATACCCATTTGTTGATATTAAGAGGGTTAGGGATAAGGGTAGATTCTATGAATTATTGGAAAAAGAAAAAAAACAAAAAAAAAGGAGAAAGAAAGAAAGATAGAAAGAAAGAAAAAATGAAGAAGAAGAAGAAGAAAGAAGAAGAAGGTAGGTACCCTAGACTCCTTTTCTCGTATGGGATGGAGGCTCGAATCCATAACCTTCATCTAGCAAGAGGGGAGATATACCATTAGGTTACATGGCCTATGATCATTGATCCGTTTTCCCAATTGACTAGGTAAAAAATTTGTGATTGGTTGTCTTGAATGCATGATGAGGAATACATGGAGTCAAGGAGCACATATACTCACCCCTATGATGAAAGAGTGCTGCGAGTCTCCTTTATGCTAAAAAATTGGGTGATGGTGAAAAGGAGAAAAGCAAGAAAAGAAAATATGAAATTCATACATCTATATATATGGATCAGAATCAAATGATATAACTTATAATTAATTTGGTACACAATTTTTGGCAAAAACTAATTTGTCAAATAGGGAGTCGAGTTTGATCATATCAATTTTTTTGAGATACAGTAGGATTCACAAAAAATGTGTGCAAAAATTATATCATTTGATCCTGATCGTATACATATAGTTGTGGTGTATCTCATGTGTTGTGAGCATGAAAGTGAAATATTATTATACTACCATAAGATTGAAGGAAAAAAAGAAAAAGGGAAAACGTTAAAAAATGATTAAGAAAGTTAACCATTTGAAAGATTTTTAAGTATTTTTCTTCCTTTTCCCTTTTACTTTGTGATATTCAAAAGACCCTTTGAGGGAAAGAAAGGTGTGAATCCCCCTAACCATGATATTTTCATGCAAAGAGAGTGGGCATGATGAATTGGACTACCAAAAAGTTCTTACAATGGAGATGAATTGCGATGGAAGGAGGATACAACCTCGATACAATCTCCAATGCGTAATGCTAATATAATTTACATCAATACGTGTTGACCTGACCATGACTGATATACGTATGTATAAAAGATGAAGGTGCCAATCATCATATTTCGTTGTTGAAGGTGTCCTATTAACATCTATTTTAATGCTAGATTAATATAACTATCATAATTTACTCTTCCATGGAACGTATTAAACAAATTCCATTTTTTTATTGACCTCTTTTAATGTCAAACCCCGAAGCCAATTGTTTTTAAATCATATGTTTTAAAAACATAAGCCTAATTTTTGTTTAATGATTAGAATTTATTTATTATTTTTACTTGACCTAAACAATCCATTCTTATGTCTGCACAAAGGTTTTTAATACACTTGACTACGGAGGAACCTTCTTTTGATAGGGGGATATGTCAAATTTTGAACCTACCATGTATAAAGCAGCATGCTGATCATATGATCTTTTAATTTCATTGAAAAGTGAGCCCTACATACTAATAATAATAACAATAACAATAATAATAATAATAATAATAATAATCAAGAGGAGGTTTCTATCACCGTTCAATAGCCATTATTTTTTCAAAATTTTTGTTGGAAATTAAAATTAATTACCCAAAACGAAGGCGATTTTTTTGTACAAAGGTGTAATCTTGCTTCAAAGCTAAACCAGCATCCTATGTTATTGGTTACTTAAGGCCTTTTAAGATTCCTTTTCTTGACTTGAAACAAAACAGTGGAGTTCAACCCAAGCCTGCAAAGTTCAAACCCTCCTACAACGACACCTTTGAAAATGGGTTTGGATTAGAATTTGAAACCACATTAACCTGCATCCAAACCTTATGGTTATAATATTTTGTGATACATTTTTCCAATTTCTATGTTTTTTTATTTAATCTACAGAAACCAAACCCCCAACACCCCCCCCCCCCCCAAAAAAAAAAAAAAGAAAAAGAAAAAATAAAAACTATTTTAATTTAAAGAGCCTGCCCAAACCCCAACCCCAACCCCAACATAGCAGCTCTATTTTCATGTTAAAGAGCCCAATTATTTGCTAAACATTTTTGTCCCAATTTATGTGGGAGTTGATGTGATAATACTAAATGGTCCAACTTCTTTGTCCAATTTTATTTACCCAACGAATGTAGTCATTGCACTATACAATTAAAATTTTTATTAAAAGAATAATTGTTCATACTAAGCTAACGGTTGCCACATTAATTGGGAAAATAGATCTAAAAAAAAAAAATTTAGCACTTTTCATTATATTTTAATATGCTCACAATTTTATTTAAAAAACACTCCTATCATTACATTATAACTTAAATACTAAAAAAATATATAATTGTGATAGGATATTAATTTGAATTCAAATAAACGACCCACAACTTATAATTCTGATCTTGAATTCAATTAAACGACCCACAACTCATAATTTTGCTGTGGACTTCTGTATTTTAATGGATTATCTGATATACATGCAGTTTGTAGGCCACCACCTCTAATTTATTTTAAGCATGTAAAAACATATATCTATATATATATATATATATATAATTTTTTTTTTCTTTTTTCTTTTTTAAATTTATTTTGGTGAATTTTTTAATTGACTAAATTGACATGCCACGCAAGCTCTGATGACAAATAAAATGGAATAAAAGAAGCCCGGTGGACTGTGGCACAATTGGTTGTGTCACACGTGTCAGGCAATCTGGCTCAAAGAAGCCCCGGTGAACTGTGGTCGTACGTCTCTCATTTTCCTACTCAACAAAACTCTCCTCCTTGTATTTCGTTTCTGCTTCGGCTTTTTTATTTTTTATTTTTTATTTTAGTCATTGGGGCTATTGATCTTCCTTCATTTCTCAAGGTTTCTGCTTCTGGGTATTCATCTTTTATACCACGTAAGTCCTTCAGCTTCGACTCCCACATAAATTATCAAATTTCTCTCCCTCTCTCCTCTCTCTCTCTCTCTCTCTCTCTCTCTCCATAGTTGAGCTTGTTATTTGTAATTTTTTTCCATGATTATCAAAGGGTTTTTGCTACTTGATTCTGTGCACTTTGGTTAATTGATCATTGAATTAACATATATACATGTATATATTTGGCTAAACTTTAGTAATTTGGTTGATAATTAATTATTATTATTATTATTATTATTTTTTGATGAAGGAATTTGGTTGATTATTTGGTTCAAATAGTTCTTGTTGAGCTTGTATTTCTAATTATGTGGAGATGAATTTGAAAGAGCTGGTGTATGCGCATGTTTCTTTTTGCATTCTATTTTCTATGAGGAGAAACCCTGAATTTTGGAGTGAGTGAAGAAGTTTACTTTTATGAATTGTAATTAATAATTCAGTTGAAGGGTTTGATATACTTCTAAATATGAATTATGGGTCAGGTTCAATTGATTTTATTTGGTTTCTACATGTAAATTCTTGTGAAAGCATCAGTTTTCGGTTTCATAATTCGGAAATTGTGCTGCTTGGGTTGATTTTTGTATGTTGTCTGGGAACAGTAATATATATATATAATTTTTAAAGTACGATGGATTTTAGGACTGGTATTAGAGGTTGAGCTTGAGGATTTAGCTGTTTTTTCACTCACTCCTCTTACCCGCTGACGTGGCAGTGGAAAATTAGAAATTCTTAGTAAAGTTGAGTGCTTTTTGTTTTAATCTTAAATAAGGATCATGTAATGAACATCAGTTAGTGGATGAATCTGGTAAATAAATCCAGCATACCTATTGGCATTCCTAAAAATTTGTGTTTGTTTAATTATTTATGCTAGTGGTTTAATGCACTATTTTGGGAGTTGGTTCTTGTACACACAGAGCGAGCTTTAGAATTTAAAATTCTAACTGTCTAAATTAAAGGTAAAACTGTTTGTACAGCCTGCCCTTGGGCTTGATTACTAAGATCCATCATACCCATTTATCATGACTTGTTAGGGTCAGAATTGCCAATATGAAAATTACATAGATTTTGTTAAAATATTAATACGTACCACTGTACCAGCATTCCCAAAGACCTAAATATCAATGAATCCAACAGTATGAAACTTATGCCCGTCAGTGTTTTAAGGGTTGAACTGGATTGGGTGGTCAAACTGTTTACATGATGGCCTAATGCCCAGACCATTTTGGTATAATGTTATGCTTAGATCGTTCTAAAACCTAGTGCAATGCAAACTGTCAAGAATTGATAAAGCTTGTGGAGAACTGGGTTTCAGTAAACTACTCATTGATTTGATGCAACCAATCAAGAAACTCTAAGATCTTCAATGTGGCTTTTCAAGTTTGTGGAGAGGAGGCTGGAAAAATGAAACCAAGAAAAAGAAAGAAGAATAGAATCTCTAAATTTTTTTTATGGGTTTATAGATTGGTGGGGAGTAGAAACGTTAATTGATTTCCTAGAAGTGCTTTATATTAAAACGGGCTAAATCACGAGGAGGTAGAGATGGAAGGAGTAATGCTGCTGTGTCTTCATCAGTATTGGATATCCATGTTGGTTCCTTTAACAGCAGAGGGACATATATTCAATTCATTGTGTTTTCTAAAATCTCTCCAGGTCAAAGCGTAAATTGTATGGATAAGAGAGTCTAACTGATAGAAAAGGAGTTTTAGGGCTTTCAAGACCAATCTATACGTCAATCCACTAATACATTATTCTTTACATTCAAAGTAGACAAGCATATGACACTTGCAATATGTTGTAGATTCCAATAAGCCTCATTTCTTGATGCCTCGTTCTTGTAAGTTTTTATTCTGGTTTTATATTACCATTTGACAATTAATTTTGAAACGTCCTTGCATTGCCCCTTACTTAACTTTCAATTGAGGCTACAAACTAAGTTGCTTCATGTCTCCTTTCTTGGAGTATATTAGTTATTTCCTTTTCTTTTCTATTCTACTTGTGTATGTTATGTCCTATTGTACCACAGCTATTTTGGGGTCCTTTTTTGTCGATTCTAACTTGTGTGTGGCTTTGGTTGGAACATTTTTTTTCTTTTAATTATAAATTTTTTTTCACTGTATTGAGTGGTTGTGTCTTGTAAGAGCTGCAGTCACTGTATTAGGATGCATTCAATGCATTAGAATAAGAGCAAAAAAAGGTCTTCTCCAGTGAAGATCTTGCATTGTTGAATGACTCATTGACTCAAGTTTTAAATGATATCTTATTCTCACCAACTTGTGAGAATTTCTTTGTTAGGAAAATTTGATGATCGATAATCTAATAGGATTTTGTCAACTGTTACTGGCAGGTTCTTATTTGTAGTATAGTACACCAAAGGCTTGCTTGTTTTTTAACTTTATAGTTCAAATTGCCTTTTTGAGGTGTTCTAGGTAATGTCCTTTAGGATCATGAATGATCTTGTTTCTGTTAGTTGATGAGTGTTGTAATCAAGATATAGGTTTGTTGTGTATCTGTTGAAACCCTGTGTTGGAGCTCCTCACTGGACCCAAATTTTAGCAAGAGTGTTAGATATGGTCTAAAGTCATGTAATTGTGGTTTTGTGTTCTGTAACCAAGTTGTGAGCCTTACCTAAGCAACACTGATCTGTGAGAACTGCGAAATTAGTTTGAAGTAGCATTGCACCTTCAGATTAGCAATTTGGCAGATTAGTTACTCCTCATTTTAGATTCATGTGCTTTGTTTTTTGGCTTTTGTATGTCACTTGGAAATTTATGAAAATAACTGTTACATCTGATGAAGGTTGATTCTGGAGATTTGTTTAAGCATTAGTGTCTAAATTAATTAGACTACTTGCTGGTGCATTTTTCTTGGTGAAATATCTCTGTTTAGTATATAAATATCATGCTCCCTTAGCTGTGATATTATAATTCAGTGAAATGGTAGCAAACAACTTTATTTCATCCGAGCCTTGACAGAATTTTCATCTGAATTTCTGCAGATGAGTACAACCATCTTGGAGTAGGAATTGACAGAATTATAACTTCATCATACAAAAGTGAAGAGAGTTAAATACCTATTGCAGGGAGTTAATTTATGGACACCATGGATTTAAAAGGTATAACCTGGGTTGGAAATATATACCAGAAGTTCGAATCTATCTGCTTGGAGGTGGAAGAAATTATGTACCAGGTACGCCTCCCATTTTTTTCTTTTTTTTTTCCCTCTATCTCTCTCTCTTGGTAAGCTAATTTTAGGCGACCCCACCCCTTTTAAGCTGCAAAAGGGGCTCTTGAAGATTCAATCCCTTGAATTCCTTGAATGGGGGATACCACTGGCCTGCAATGCTCCTCCTCCTCCTACTTCTTTAGAAGGTCCTTGGCATGCTCATCCTGTGAGATTGTTCTTTATCATTTTCTTTTCTTCTTGTAAACTGTGATGTCTGTGTGACCATAGAGCCCTTGTCTTTGTGTGATGGGGATGTATTCCACGTGACATCCATTGTCATCCTCTGGTTGTATGGGTGGGCCAAATTGATTTACAACCCTGATCATGTGCTCTCACTGAAGATGGCAATTTTCCTCTTATAGCCCTGGTCTTTACGTGTGGAGGATGTACTCCATGTGATACCCATTTTCACCATTTGGTTGTATTGGTAGGGTCTTCACAATCACTTGTTCTTAATGAAGAGTGCGATTTTCCTCTTATAGCCCTTGTCTATATTTGAGGAGGATGTACTCCGTGTGATGCCCATTGTTATCATTTAGTTGTATTGGTGGGCTCAATCTAGTCACATCCCTGATCACATTCTCTTACTGAAGATGGCGTTTTTCCCCTTATTGCGTAAATTGTTGTTGTTTTTGGCACAGGACACAGTTGAGTATGTTGAAAATCAGGTGCAGACAGTCGGTGCAAGTGTTAAAAGGTTCTGTGCAGATGTCATGCAAGAATTGCTTCCTCCATCCTCAATGGATCCTGTGAAAGAGGTTTCTGACTTGCCTTTGGAACTGTATGCTGATGTTGGGATCTATATAAAGCCAAAAGTATATATCAAGGAAGAGCCTATAAAGGTTGAAATTGAGCAATTAAAAGAGAATTCAAATGTAATTGTTAATGTGGATAAACATGCGGGCCATGCTTCATCTATAAGTGGACTTCGCAGAGTAAATCGTCTGTTGCCACCATCTTCTGGGGATTCTGTCAAAGAAGCATGCTCTGACGTGTATTTGGGTCAAAAGAACAGTGGAGCTATCTATAGAAAATCGAACGTGGGTATCATTAGAAAGCCTAAAAAGGAGAATCGGCCTCCATCTGAAATTTCTGAGGTAATCAATTCTGTGGCAAAAGATTTGAGCAAAACATCATCGTTTTGTGAACTCCCAAATGAAAACAATGAAGCAGCATGTGACCAGATAGCTATGATTTCACACCCAGTTTCAGATGCAGTTATGGGGTGTGACTTAGAAAAAGAAAAAGAAGGGGGGAGAATTCGTTGTGACATTGCAGATGTGGCCAAGTGTTTAGCTGATACTTCAATTAATCTCCCATCATCTGATAGGATTCTATTAGTTGCATCCATTCAGAACAAGGAGATGGAGTTGAAAAGCACTTCCTCCAGTGCTGGCTTATCCCCAGAATCAAATGGTGACTGTTCCCTGAGCCCTATCTAACTTTCTTTTGTTTCCTCTCTCGATTTCTGGTTGCTTTCTCTTGACTTCTGCTTTGGTGGTTGCAGATATGTCCATAAACAATGGGGTGGTTTCTCTGATAAGGTGTTCGGCAAAAGGGGATACACAGAATAGTGATTCTGCTGATATGGAGGAGTTTATGTCTCATAATGGTATTGAAATGTCTCCTTTAAATGCATAACGTGAGAGTTTTCACTATTCTGGGTGATGAGATACTGGGAGGGAGTGTAGTAATGTCGCATGATTGTTATTCTATTTTGCAAGTAATGTGTAAAAAGAGATAATGTGGTGCAAATTGCCAACCTATATTCTGGGAAATGACTGCCTACTATCGGAACTGAAGTCATTCCTTCATCTTGGAAAATGATATTTTTTCCATCGAAGAATTTATATTCTTGTGTTTCAGACATTAGCAGTGGTGGAGCCAGAGGGGCACTGGGAGCATGTGCCCCCACTGACTCAATTTTTTTTTTTTTTTTTTTTTTTTGGAAATTATTTTTTGATAACTACTTCCCAATATAATGCCAAAAAAAAGGAACTTGGTAGTTATTTTGAAGCATATATACAGTCAATTTGTAATAAGCAATATCCTTTTTTTGGTATTACATTGGGAAATGATTACCAAAAAGTAATTTTCCTGAAGGAGGCTCTCGAGAGTTTTTAGTTCCCACTTCACAGAATCACAGCACGTTGCCCCCATTGGAGATAACTCCTGGCTCCGCCCCTGGACATTAGAGTAATATGACTTTTTGGAACAATATTTTCTAATTTAATTCTCCATAGTATGAAAGCAGATTTACTTGAATGTCTTTTCTTCAATTTATCTAATAATATTGCATCTGCTTTTGGACGGTAATTCTTCCATGCCGATCTTCACATAAACAGCCAGCATGGGATTTTCCTGTGATTGGTTATGGATACTCCCTGTTTCTATCCTCCATACACACTACATCATAGAGTCTTGTTTGTCATGTGTTGACAAAAATTTAATTTTTGACGCAGTTCTTTGTCTGCCTGTTTCTGCACACCGTTGCACAAGCATGAGTATGTGCACACATCCACATAGAGTTGAAAATTTTCCATTGATTTACTTCTGATTGTAGCCATTGCATTGGAGTTAGATTAAGGGAGTCTTTGAATGTTTTTAGATGGAATCATTGCATTTTGTATCTTGTAAAATTTAAAGGCACAAATCCATTTTCAGAATAGAATAAAAAGTCATCATCAGAGATTTTTTTTTTATAGATTCAGTCATCATCAGAGATGTTAGTCATAAGGCAAAAGAAAATCAAACATTAGATCACTTTACCCAAATAGGGGGGAAAAAAAGAAACAAAAATTAGATCATGTGAATACCAAGGTGTACTCTCGTAAAATGCCATGTAAATATGTACTATATGTTGACTGGCCTGCTCTCTGTTATTATATATTATGATTGTTACTACTATCGTTAAGGCCTTGAAGGTATAATTGTAATCTGCTAGTCAACTATAAATATAATGCAAAAGAGGGAGACAACATTGTTCTCTGACTCCCATCTATTCTCTTCACACTTTTGCTTCTTCTTTGTTCCTTTTTCATTTTTTTTTCCCTCCTTCAATTATTTCTCATTATTCCTTAGAAACCAACCAATTACGATGGAATGTTAGTCATTCTATAGGATCTCCAAATTGCTGTGATGTCAGGGACTCAGGGTACATATAAGAACTTCAGAAGACTACAACGTAGTACAATCCTAACCCTATTCTAGCTAGGATAGTTTGGGTTCTTAACCTGTTTACTTGAGGTCACTTGGAAGACCTTGGATAGGGAATGGGCCACGGCTTGTTGGTTGTCTAGTGTTTTAACGGCTTCATCATTTGTATCTTTCAGGCTTATTTGTGTCAGCTTCCACACTATGTTTTGAATTAATACTCACCGTCTCTCTCTCTGTGGTGCTAGTATTGCATAAAATGCTTAAATATACAATGTAGTAGTTCTTGAGGATGTTGAAACTCCCAGTTTTTAGATGTATATTTTCTGATGCCATTCAAAATTTACAGGAAGATCAGACGATTGGAATATAGATGCAATTGAGAGTAATGATTTTACTGAGCCTGGAATGGAAGCTACTGAACTAATTGATAAGGAGAAGCTTGAGGAAACTTGTGTCATGGTGGATGGAGGAAAACTTTGTTCTATTCCTCACAGGGAAGGCAAACACAAGTCATACAAGGTACAGCCTCTCTCTCTTTGATAGTAAATCATGTTTTTTTATGCTGAACGATAGAAGTAAACACATGCACCCACATAAAAGTACCCAGGTGGAGTTGAAATCTCTGTCTGCCACTAACGGAAATTTTTCTGTAGAAAAAGATCCGGGATGCTCTATCTTCAAAAATGAGGTCATCGAGGAAGCAGGAGTATGAGCAGCTTGCAGCACAGTATGAAGACATTAACACAGGTCCCAACCAAGAATGTGTGAAAAATTTGAAGCCGATTCTTACCATGGACTCGGAGACAGAGAAATTACAAACTCATGATTTTTGTGAATCCGAGTGGGAACTTCTTTAGATACCAGAAATAATAAGTCTCTGTAAATAATCATTTTACTTAATTGCTTCTGCAGCCCATGGCCCTGCAGATGAAGGTGTGATGAAAGATGCTGTGCTAGATGTTATTAATAGTAGTCAAAGTCCCCTATCTCTATTGAACATTATAGTGATGTGGGTAAATTGGCAAACAAAGAAACCCACCTTTTCATGGGATGAAATTAATAATATACTTTAGAAACTAAGTCCCCTTATGCTTGGGGTACTATACTGGCTATATTTACTGCTTTTGCAAATATATGGAGGCATGCAGCCCATTTGTAGTTGGTCTATTTTCTTTCGCTCTTACTGATCCTATTCCTTTGCAAAAATGATCCTTTCTTCATGCTCTCAAGCCAATTTTCAGTTGTAGCCTGAGACTTTTATCATTGCAGCCAACAATGGTCCCTAGCAATTTCAACCGGGTGAAGATTTTAGGGTTGGCCGCCCTGAGGATGTGAAGCGGGTCAGGTTTGCAAAGTAACTATTTTTTGAAGTAACAATTCTTTTCCTTACAATTGGTATTCCCTTCTAAAACTATATCAATCTCTGTAATAAGCAGTCGGTTCCAAAAAAGGAATCAAACAACTAAATGTGAAGAATTAGAAACATTTCTGGAGTTGTCCAATACCATTGATGCATACACTAGCCTGTTCCATGTATCAGGCACACCAGGCAGGCACCAATGGCTGCAATCAGGATGAATCTCCGGTCCCTTCTGTTCCCTCTTTATCGATTCTTGTTCTTGCCTTTTTGCGTACATTGCCGCATGCGCGTCTCTTCGATACTGTGACAGTTTTGTGATGTTCAAGTACTTCACTGGCGTTCTCATCTCTTGGATGGTTCTTTCAAGGATTTCTATCAAGGACTTTGGAAAGGTTGGTACAAAGGATTCATCCATGATGGGTTGTGTCTCATTGTAGCACCATTGCTTCCCTTTGTGCTCCTGGGGAGATGCTCCGGAAGAGGACTTTTGTTTTGGTCTGGTTCACAGTTTTGGTCGATCCAAAGGGACCAAGTCTTCATGGCTAATTTTAAAAGCTGATTCTATCTCCATCTTCTCCACCAAGTTTCCTTCATATTGAAACAAGTCCCACCTGCATGTATTTCTCTCAATTAGCCATATTTTTTTGAGCAATGCTATTGACTTGTAGTATTAGGCCTAAAAGAAAATCCCTTATGATGTGGTTGGACTTCAAACTAAAAAAATTAGCTTTTTTAGACTACGTATATAGCATTGCACCACATTATATAGGATTTTTTTTTTTTTTTTTGGGTACAGTAGGTGGGTATTCCAATGAGTTCATGTCATATGGGACCTACCATATCACATGGGACCCATCATACATTGACGGTCTAGATTTCAGTGGATTCAAATCCGTAGGTCAAAATGTATGGCATTTTCTTGTTCATTTTTTTCTTAGGTCAAAATTCTTGTAATTAATGCACAATATAATCAGAAGAAATTAACTTACGATTTCCACCTGCCGCGGTGCACCCACCAGTGACCAGAGTTGAATACCATAACATCGGCGCCTTTCCACTGCCGGGCCGCGGCCGTAAGTTTTTCAAGTTTTAGAACTCTACTGCCATTTGCTTGGTTAATGTTATTGTCATCCAGTTCTATTAGGAATGGGCTCCAGTAGAACTCTACAGAACAATCATAGTCCT
The DNA here is from genome assembly GCA_039720395.1 of Liquidambar formosana. Lineage (NCBI taxonomy): Eukaryota > Viridiplantae > Streptophyta > Magnoliopsida > Saxifragales > Altingiaceae > Liquidambar > Liquidambar formosana. The sequence continues at coordinate 13,404,271 of CM077824.1, read as the reverse complement.
GTAAAAACACCAAAGCCCACACATGGCACATTGAAAAATATATATCGAACTTCCATGGAGAAAAAAAACAGGAGAAAACACAGTGAGACAAAGTCAATCTACTACATACTGTTGACAAGCATGATCATAGAAAAGAAAAAAAGGCAAAAAAGAAAAAAAAGAAAAAGGAAAGAGATCAAATTCAATATATATAATCAATGGAAAAAATTGCCTCGATGGTGTTGCCCTCCATAAAGGCCCTTCAGTATAGCCTCTTGGAGTCCAGTAATAAATTAAGTACAAGACACCTCACAACACTCCCGTACCTTCGCTTTGAAGACCTTGTAGACGTGGCTTCGCGCATCAACAATGGCTCGCGAGGGAGGAACAGCAGAATAAAGAAGACAAGCAAGAGATTCCCACTGGTTTCTATTCAGAGAGTCTCCAACTAAAATCACTCTCTTCCCTCTAAGCCTCTCTAGCATGTCTGTCCCATTAAACCTTAAAAAACCGACCTTGTCAATATATATTGGCAGAACAAAAGTTACATAAAACATGATATTGAAACATACATATATGAGGATAATTGGTAATTAATCTTTTTAGCTTTACCTAGGAATATCACACTCCTTTGCTTCCCAACTCCACTTTTCATACTCGAAATCCGGCCGTCCATTCCTCTGACAGCTCACTTGCTCGCTAAGGAACGGACACCGGTGGCCATGGTAGAGAGGACTTGCCTTCGGGTCATAAACCCACTTGCCGTCGAAAACGTCACACTTCTCTTCCTTTTGGTATATTGGTTCCCCCTTGTCAATTATGAATTCAGATGGCTTTGTAGATTGACTGTTAGGCTTGTTGAACTGATGGTTTATTGTCATCGTGATCGCTATGTCGCGAAGAGCGGAAAGATTGATGCTGCCTGTCTTGGTTGTGATTGAGAAAAAGTAGTAGGATAATGCAGCCTATGAAGCCTGCAAACGTACAGAGCTTCCATCTCTTGTCAATGGTGGAACTGGTGCCGGTGCCCATGGCTTTCTAGGATTACTCTTTTGTTTGTAGTGAATGAGGTTTTAAGGGAGAGAATTTGTGGGTTGTGGGTTTGGTTTATAAAAGAAGTTGGTTTGCAAAAAGTTCGGGACCGTGGTCGACTAACTATAAGTCACCTAAGTATACTGATTTGGTAACACCTCTATTCACTATTTTTTTTTTCTTTCAATATGACCTTAGTACCCTTTTTGTATTCTCGTCCAACTAGGCAAACTCATAAGAAAAGATACTATTCCTATTGAAAAACTGATTTTCATTAATTATAGATTACTTGATTATAAACTACTCTTACAGGGGTTTAAATAAAAGTTTAGACATAACATGATAATGGAAAGGAGATAATTTAGGTTTAATCAAATATTCGTTCTCCTAATCAAATTACACCAGCCCAATCTCAAAGATTGGGATTGAGATACACTAGACCAAATCACTTTTAGTGTATCTTAATTATATTATTCTTATGATTTATTTATATTGATTTTCTTATAATGACGAGAAAGGTATGTCCAACAAGGATACAGAGTATAAGAATTGGTCAATTAATTTTTGGGAAAATTAGGAAAAGTGTTAAAAAATGAAACCATTCAGGAAAAAAGAGGATATATAGACTCCTTTATTATTTTAAAAAGGCAAGTGATCGAGACTTTTAATTTTTTTAAGAGGGCATTTTAAGATAATTTGTATTAAGCCCTTCTAATAAATATTCAAAATCATTTCCCTAATTACATTAAATTACCAAAATGATGGGGAGGGGATGCACAAAACCAAAGACAAGATGAACTAAGAACTTTTTTTTTGATAAGAAATGATCAAAAGATTTATTGAATCTAAAAAATCAGCCATTACAATAAAAGCAAATCACTTTGGACACAGTCTGTGATATAAACTGAAACCTAAGAAATCAACTAAGAACTCAACTAAGAACTTTGAGAGATATTATTATACCATAGCTGGGTCCATAAGGGTGGAGCTATACGTGGAGAGTAAAAAAGATGAAGAGAGGGCTGGGAAATATGAGTGAGGGGCCAGGGTGGGACGAGTGGAGAGAGGGCTGTGATATATGAGGGGAAGGGTTGGGAAATTATGAAAAAAAAGAAAAGGGTTTTTTTTCTTAAGGAATTTAATACAATGACAGAAAACAATCTTTCATGAAGAAATAAGGGAAGGGTATAAAAAGAATTATGTATTAATCCCCCCTCTCGAAAAGGTAAAATTCTCATTTGTCCTTTTAAAATAAATAAAGACGTCTATGTCATAGACATTTTTTACTCAATACTTTATTTTTGAACACCTTTTCTTAATTTTCCCTTTATTTTTCTTCTGTTTGTCCGTACTCTGGAGTTTGATAGGAATGGGTTTCTTTTTTCAATTAATTTATTACTCAAGTAGGGGTATATTTGGAATCATGGTGGGTTTTAGGGCTGTGACCACAAGGCCTCCTCAATGCGCTTGATTGGGTAACAGACTACTGCAAGAGGTAAAGTGCAGAAGCCAGACTGCAGGTGCAAAATGGTTTACTTAATCTTTCCCTCTTTTAGGTTTTTATCTTTGGTGGGATAGTGGGTAAACCAAATCCACTCAAAGACCATAATTCCAACCTTTTTAAGGGATTATTAGAAGAGGGTATTAGCCTATTAGGGTCTTGGAGGTTGAAATTTGTACGTTAATATGATCATGACATTGGAGCTGATTAAAAGTACCGGCATGTAATTATATTCACTAAGCCTCTTTTGACTGGTTAGGGTTTTAATCAAATTAAGTACAAACCATGGCATGCAAAATCACTTTTGTTTGATTATAAAATATAATATGTGATCTTGGGAAGTTCAATATCCTATTGTGGCAGTGACCCGAGTCTCCTTGTAGTTATGGTGATATATCTGGCTAATTCTTATTCTTGTAATTAAGGAGGTTTGGTCAAGATAGTCCACACCTGATCTTTGCTTGTTGCTTGTGAGAGGCTAAAGCAACCTCTATTCGTTTGGAGTGTTTTATTATTATTATCATCATCATCTTCGTGTACGTACTGTCCCCTTCCCCCTCCCCGCCCAAAAAAAAGAGCGAGAAAGAAAGAGAGGAGGTTTAGGGTTCAAAACTCGATTCATTATTTGAAAATCTGGGTTGGAGGGGATTTTGATTTGGTGCAGTTGGCTACTTTTATCACATGGTGCAGTAAACATAGGATCGATGATACGTGGGTAAAGAGAAGAAAAGGAGGATTGAAATTCGAAAGATGCATTTGACGTTCAATGCCTAACAGCTCTCAATTTTTCCTCCTTACCCACTTGTCACGACCCAAATTAATTAAGCCGTAATCAATGATAATAAAACAAGCTTTTCCTTTAATAAATCCTTTGTTAAGGCATGGATGACACGTGTTAAAATCCTCAATATTTTAAAAGAATTTTCGGCATGACCCATCCGTAATTAGGACATACCATCGTGAAAACCTGTTATGAAAATCCATACATACAAATTTCCCGTCATCCATGGTAGTGGTATCATCCCATGCATCGCATTCCACGTATACAACCGTAAATAATTACAATTACAAACCTAATTAAATTACATTACACTTCTGATTCAATTACATTGATAATTAACATAATAAAATTCCCATTTAAGAACATCTTCCGCCCAAGATAGCCAAACCAATCCCTGGATTATCTGAAAAAAATTTAAAATAATAGGCGTGAGTCCGACGACTCAGTAGATACAATTTGACATAGTAAACTATAGCAATGATATAAATAAAACCAATTATATCATTTACATCAAAATATACTAATCCAGTATATTACAATTCTCCAAAATAAGTTATAACCCATAACTTAAAATAAATGATGCATAATGCCCAGTGCATATGACTCATGTCCAATTTACATTAATCCATTTATTACCAACCACTCCCGCAGGAGTCTTCGCGCGGAAACGGAGGATTTAAACCCAACCTCCAAGAGGACAACACAAGGGTTCCTACCTGGAACCGGAAAGTAGCCTCTGATTCGGGAACACAAGGGTTCCTACCTGGAACCGGAAAGTACCCCAGGACCAAAGGAATGGAAAATACCGCAAAGTCCCATTGACTGCAAGTAGTCCAATTCCAATGACCCCTTTTAATGCAATACTTTTACCCAGTATTCATTAAATCCATTTAATGCATGATTATGCCAACATGCAATGCGATAAACCATAAAATGATTTTATAACCAAAATCATCTTCAAAATACACCACATAAACCATAGTGGAAAATAATCACATCATTATACCAATTTATGATAACATCATAAATACCCGTAAAATTAGTACAATTATATTCCAATTAATGTATAAAATAAACCAACTCATTAATAAACATAATTTCCAATTTATGTTATCCAATACCCCAAAGTCCCATTTAAGATTTATTCCATAAATCATGTATATCCATATTCTAGGCCCAAGAATACCAAATAATATGATAATATATACCATATTATCATGTCAATAGTTTAAACCTATGTAAATTGCACCTACCTCAACCAAATGCGTGGAAAAATGCAACCTTTGATACCGTGGGTATGAACTCCAAGCCCTAGGATGCAAATGCACGCTCCCAATCCAAGCCCTAGCTCCCAAATGCCATGGATGATGTTGGTGACGGAGGTCCCAACTCCAAATCACCACCAAAGCTCCCCAATATGCATGAATAAACCCAAAAATGTAAGAATAGGACGATAACCCAAAATAAATTACAAAACCTAACTCCAAAATGTGAGAAATACCTCTAAAATGCGAAAGAGTTGGTGAGGATGACAACCCATGCCAACTCCCACGAAATCCAAGCTCACAACACCGTGAACAAGCTCCAAGCTCCACCAAGAGGTTGGAGAATATGAATCCAACCATAATAATGCATTCCTAAGCCTCAAAGAGAGAGAAAAACCCAAATCCACCACCATACACGCGTAGATCGGGCTAAAATACGCTAGATCCGAGCTTGCCGGCGTCGGATCGAGGTCGCCGTGCTCCGGCGAGTCGCCGTCGAGCCTCCGCCCCCTCTTCTCCTTCTCTCCCTCTCTCTCTCTCTCTCTCCATGACCAAAAATATCAGATTTGGTCTAAAATCGTGTGGGATGGGTTTTTATAAGGGGTGAGGGGCATTTGCGTCATTTACATAAAAAAATTTGCAAAAACCGCGATGCACGATCGATCGTGGTCCGAGGGCACGATCGATCGTGAAAAACAGAACCAAATTCATGTTTCTGGGACACCCACGATCGATCGTCCCCAAGGCACGATCGATCGTCCCTTGCTGAAATTGCCCAGTAACTCAGGCAATTGTGTATAAACCCACACAGTACACATCACTGGCTTATTTTCATTAAAAACATTTAAGTAAACTTTAAGTTATTTAATGAAAATAAGCAAATAACCCCCCATTTGAATCCAAATAAAATATCAAAAAAATCAAATACCCAACATATCAAAATCTAGATTTCAAGTTTTAGTACAAAATCCGTCGCCCGACAGATTTTCCTAAAACAAACATGCGTGGAACCCAATCCAAACATGCTAATAAAATCCCATAAAATCACCAATGTCTTATAATATTATAAACTCCCATTACCGCAAAAAATTATCCTTCAAAACGAAGATTTACGAAAATCCACTTTTCTCCAACACTTAGCCAAATTTCAGCAGCTTAAACCCTTAAGTTGCAAATAAGGCTAAACGCACCCAAAATATACTCAATGCACGAAAACAAGCATCCAAACACATCCAACATCGAAATATCATGCACATGCATTACCCATGCATGTAATCATCTGACAAATCAAGGGATTAACTACGTTAACCTTAGATTAAACCCTTAATACCCTATTTAAAAATTACGGGTATTACACCACTTATCATTGATCTTACGTTTATTGTACCATACAGTAACTTCACCAAATCCAAATCTAGATTGGAGGACCTATCCTATATGCCAAGATGCAAGGTTGATACAGAACAGGACGGGGAAATCCCAGTGACGTGAATATTCACTTCTTCCATTTAATATTTCACTCTGCCCTAGCACCTGAAATAGGAAATGCCAAATACAATGTAAAGTTTAAGCACAAAAATTTTGCTGGAAAAACGCAATATGATTAGTTTTTAATTTGTTTTCTCTGCCAGGCTAAGTACCATCAGTGGGTATGGTGGGGTAGGTTGGAATTGGGTCTAGGGTATCCAATGTAATCCAGAAAGGTAGGGGAAAAAAGTGTACTATAATCATCCCAGAAGTCAAAACTAGGCCTCAATTTCATGAATTAAAAAGCTATAGCAACATGTATTAAGCATTAACATTATAACAATGGTGGTTGAGATTTTGGTATTACGTGTCTCATTAAGATTTTTTTTCTTTTTCTTCTTTTTTGGCGTTACGTAGATTTGTACGTATTCACCTTATCTATTTCATAACGGCCACGAGTTATCATCAAACTAAATAATTGTGATTTGAGTCTGTTGATTCATCTTTTCCAAGATTAGGTGGTTAATTTTTTTCTAATTATTTAGTTAAATCTTTCAAAACGTATGGCAACTAAGGACTACTCTACCACTGATATATTTTTGTAACTTAGTGTTATCTTAGTGAGATTGGGGTATGGGTAGAGCTAATCTAGGGGTTAATCACCTCGCCTCCAATGAAACTGGGAAAAAGGAAAAAAAAAGGAAAAACTAGTGACTACTCTTTTTATGCCAACTAATATGCTAACTAACATGTACAACCCAATAATGCAAAGTTAACTACATTAGGGAAATTGACATGTGGACCACAGGGACCAATCCTGCCAGATGCATATGGGTTAGGTGGACGGGTCAAGGTTATGTGCTTTTGTCAAATAGTCGATGTATTTCACCATCATGACTCGTGAGGGTACGTTCAACCCAACCGAGACACCGTCCGAACCAAGAGGATACATCACTTTTTATCACTTTGAAAAATGCCTTCATGATAGGCTATGATGGACTCCTAGGACATGCTTTGGGGTGTAAAAAAATAAAAAATAATAAAAAATATATAAAAAAATGGAAGTGCACACATATTGGACGCGTTTTTGAGTGTTAATTTGGATAGTCCTCAATTGTCACGCTAATTAGATTCTTTTATTTTGTATTATTAAGAGAAGTTGAACTCATAATCCTCACTAATTTAGGAACCCAAATTTTGAATCTACTCAAGTTCCAATAACAGTGACTCTGTCGTAACTTAGCAAAAAAAAAAAAAAAGACTCCGTCATAGTCATCTTAACCTAGTAGTATTTCATGACCATTACTATATAGTAACGAAGTAGGTTTAATTTTATAATTAACCGAAAAAAAGGGGGGGAGGGGGGAAGGTGGGGTTGGGGTTTCATAATAATGTATTCCAATTTTAGACCATCCATTTATCATAAACGGGTTGTTTTATAGATTAAATGATTCAATGGTTTAAGAAAATTACACTTTACCCTTTTTAAGTTTGGCTGTTTTAACTATATATATAATTTTTTTAAATGTCCCCAATAATTTTAGGCAATTACACTATCCTCCCGTTCTTACAAAAAAGAGGTAAAGTGAAATGAAATCAAGGAAATATAACCTATTCACATGTAGTTGAAAGGGAAAAAGTATCATTTTAAAACCATAAATGGTAAAGTAAAAACGGGTTAAGGTTGATAAGAAGGTTGGGGGTGCGGGTCAAGTCCTTGGAAACACTTTGGGTAAGCTGATCTCCATGCAATCTCCTTGATTTGAAGAAAAATGCAACGGTTTTTTAAAATGGAAAGCTATAGCTCAAAGGAATGTTATTTTAAAAAATATAATAATATTAACAGCTAGAGTTTTGATTGAAGAAGATGCTGGATTAATTATTAACAGTTTGAAAATTTTCGAAAAATGCCCTCAGAATATCTATAATATTGATTGTCAAGATTATTGTGGGCTGCAATATAGAAGGTTAAATAAATCATATTTATAAAAAAAGTAAAATGCAACAACTTATTTAATTTATGTACTCACAAATGAAGTTACCGAATTTGAAATTCCTACCCTCAGAAAATTGTGTTGGATGTGAGGGGTGTCTCCTTTACAGAGGTTTCTTTGTATTTTTAGGTGTATTTGGCTTTTTTTTTTTGGGTGTATGGACTGTGTTTTTATCTTAATAAATTAATTTTTATGGATAAAAAAAGACAAAAAAAGAAGAAGAAGACATTGTCCTAGGCAGAGTTGATTACTTATACTTAACACCACCCCCCCCCCCCCCCCCCAAAACCAAAAAAGAAAAGAGAAAAAAAAAGGAAAATGTAATTTTTCCTATATTTTTGTTAAAGAATAGACAATTAACTTACGTCGCATGGGACGATAAATGCATTTGCAGGGATGGGTGGGCCTTATTGTTGATTTTTCTTTTCTGAATGCAAGATATGATGTTGAATTCATACAACATGAAAAAAAAAAAAAAAAAAAAAAAAAAAAAGGAAAAAAAACCACCCCAGAACCTGAGCAGCAGGCGATGGTTCCTCCTTGAATTCTTACTATTGTGAAAAGAAATATTCCATGCAAGAGCCCTACAAAATAGCCTAGCCCATTTGAGTCATTTATTTATCTTAATTTTTGTGCACCACCATTACTAGACTGGTCCCAACTCTAGAAACCCACTCCAAGCACATATTTCATGGAGAATAGACCACACCCCTTCTATTGAAAAATTTAACCTAATTGTCATCCATTTCTCCAAAGGGTATAGTCAAGAATGTTAGGGTTATGACACACATGCTTCAATCACCAGTGGAAAATGACTGCTGCATCCGAAATCGGAATCACATGGAAAGCATCATGTATAGAGCATATGATTTTGGGCCATTATTTTTAGAAACTTAGCTTTTAACCCACTGCATACGTTTCCTTCAACAGTCTCTTCATGATTGTTGCACTTTATTTTATTTATGTCTAGGAGGGATACTCCAAAAGGGTCTGTTTGTCTGGTGGAAAATTTGGAACTATTTACCAACTCTAATGATGGGATAACAATTTTGTTAGCGGCAGTTTTGGACAGCCCATTTAAATATTTACTCTTGCTCTTTATGATATTGATGATTGCTATAGCTACAGGTGTGGGTATGAAATATCTCATACCAAGTGGAAAGGGGGGCTAAAATGCTATGTTTGGATGAAGAATTTTTAGGTGGAATTTGTTTTTGAGATGAAATTTGTAAAATTTTTAAAAGAATGTGATGGACAAAATCCTTATAAAAATTTTACAAATTCCATCTTAAAAGCAAATTCCACCTAAAAATTCCTTATCCAAACATAGCGTAAAGTGATTAGTTTGGGATGAAACTTCGGTGGAAGTAAAGCTGGGGATTCCCCTAATCGTTAATCAAAAAGAAAATAATAATAACAAGTTCCCATTTTTTAATTTTAAAAAGGATTTAAGAAAATGTTTTTTTTTTTTTTAATAGTTACTTTATATAATGTAAAATTCATTCAGGTTGACAATGTCATGTGTCATCAAGAGTATAACAAAATTGTTTTTTTTTTTTTTTTTTTTTTGATAAGTTACAACAAAATTGTTACCTCATTAATGCTCATGTAGAAATTAATTTAATTTTAAGTTTTGGAGACACCAAGTGGATAAAAATCTTTAATTAGTTTGAATTTCAACTCTCTCTCTTTTTTTTTTTTTTTTTTTGGTGAATAGAATTTCAACTCTTTGTAGTACTGCATTCAAGTGTCCCAAAAACTGAAAAAGGAGCTTAAAATTATGCAACTCTTGATGCCAGACAGTTTTGAAAATTTTAGAAATAATTTTGCTTTTTTTTTTTTTTATTTTAATTTAAAATTTTAATTTACGTGTCTTTGAAAATTAAGATTGACCTGTGAATAATTTAATTTCTCTCAGCCTCTTAGGAATATGAATATATGGATGCTACGCAAAATTACAAGTCCAACCTATGGGGGAGCGCAAGAGCTTGTCATTTGATCATTTGCGACCCCACATGTTCACTTCAGGCTTCGAAGGCTTCTTTGGTGAAGTCTGACTGTTTGGTAGCTTGTGTTAAAAAGATTCTGATTGGGATATCTATTTGCACAAGTCCCTTTCCGCATTTCCAGATAACCTTTTGCACGAAAGGAGGTCGAATTTGGTTGATCGATATATTAACTATTGGATAAAGATTCATTTTGAACAAACTTAATTAGTTTGACCAGCACGATGGTTCATCGTTATTTATTTTATTTTATTTTTTTCGGTTTGACGGTTAGGGTGTCTGGGTTAGCTTGTGCGCATCTCCACTAAATTCTTCTCTGGGCAATCTTAAGGGTGCACTCTCCTACATCAGCCTGATGCATTCAGGAATTAATTCCTAAAATGCTCTCTAGAGGAATCGAACTCAGGTTGCTAAAATAGAAGAACTCTCCTCCTACCAATTGGACTAACTTATGCGTGTGGGTGTCCCCCATTCAGGAGCAACCTAGTTCTTTGCTATTTTATTGAACCTCTTGTGATGTCATTACTTTTACGAGAAAGGACTGCATGTAATCATTTTCCAACAAACTTAGACTTTGTTTGTTGTGAAACTAACAAAATTCTAAATTGTCCCGATGGCTCCAATTTTTTGGCAAATGAAAGCTATGTTTGTTTAGTTGAAATGGAATGAATGGAATGAAATCTCATTCTAATTCATTTCAAACAGCATGTTTGGATGAAATAATTTGAATGAGAATGAAATTAAACAGTATATTTGTAGAGCCATTTCAAATCACTTTCTATTTCATATTACTTTAAGTATGGAATCAGATTTCATTCTTATCTATTCCATTCCAACTAAACAAACATGGCTAAAGATCGATGGATACATTCCTCAAGATGAAGGGAAACTAAAAGGAAGCGAATTTAGAATGCTTTCTGAAGACTCCAATTTTGTAGTGCATGAAAATTAATACTTCCTCGAAGATGCATGAAACTAATATTTTGGTTTTGGTTGGGCTACGGATGTGAGGTTGCTTGGCTGTGTACTTAGGGTGCAGCTGTTCCTAATTTCTATCGACTTTGGTGGCTTATATTGGGTTTTCGAATTATTTTATCTGAGGTGTTGTGTAAATTTCTCTTGGTTTTGGTAGTAGTATGTGTTGGCCTGAGTTACAACGGAAGCTTACTCACACCAAGATTCAATAAATAATTCACACACATGCAACTAAAATATAAAATTCAAAACAAGCTTACTCACACCATTCTGTATTGGGGAATTTTAGATTGGTCGGGCAATGAGAAAAATAGTTACAGTTAGTAGTCATTTTTAATAAAGTTAGTAGTCATTTACTAATAAGTTAGTATTAGTTTTGTATTGAACTCTAGTTATTTTTCTATAGCCCAACCAAATTAAAGTTGCCCCTTCTGCATTTCACCACGAATCGAGCTGAAAAACAAACCTGTTTTTTTTGGTTGGAATAAAAAAAGGACAACTTCAATTCATAGAAAAGACCAAACAAAACGAACCTAACGGGTCTACAACAAAACCAAGAAAACCCACAAAACAACAGGGGATACCCAAAAAAAACAAAAAAAAAAAAAAGGAAACCATTTTATATATGAACAAGGACCCACCTGCACCAGCTGCATATGCCAAACCGCCTTTTCCACGTGCATGTAGGCTGGTGATTGTGTCCAGCCAATCCCATTTGCCACACAAATACACAATCCCACGTCTAATGCTTGGAAATAAAGGAGCCAATCACCACCTTTATTTCAAGCAAAAAATAACATGTGCCCTGTTTTTTTTTGTTTGCTATTAAGAACATGTGGGTCCACACCTAACACTATGGGGTATATATGGGGTAGTATTTATTTATTTATTTTTCCTTTCTTTTCCTTAAAAAAATAAATATATTTTTGTTAGGTTGTCTGATGTAAAGATGTTGGTGTTATGTTTTAGACTGGGGTGTCCTGTTGTAAGACTCTGTTTTAGTCTTATAGTTCCTGTGGGTGGTAAAGTTCCCTTTTTGCCGATTTAAAAAAAATAATAAAGAAAGGGAAAAATGACATTTTGGTTTTGAAGAGATTGGAGTGGTCTGTTATGAGACTCTGTTTTGCTCTTATTGTTCATGTGGGTGGTGTTGTTTTCAGCTGTTTTAATTATCAATAAAATTCCCCTTCTGCTAATTTTTTTTTTCCCAAAAAAAAAAAAAAAAATGACATTTAATTTGTTTTTGAAGAAAGTTTCACTTTTGGTGAACATGATCATGCTTCCTATACGATCATTACCATGATATAATGTCACCCAGTCACCCACATTTTCTAATAGCATTGATATTGGACACACACACTATTTTCTCATGATTATCCAAAAGAAAAAGCCTCACAGGATCACAATAGCCTTGCAGTGTCTTGTTAATGGCTACTACTCTACTGGCTTAGAATTCACAATATACCCACAAATGGTAATGGTATTAATGAGAAGTAGGTTGCATCTTGGCGAGGCTTAACCTGCCCAACTTGGCTAATGAGTGGGCTTGGAGAGTATTTTTTTGATGAGGGTGGGTATTGTAACACCTAAACTTTATTTGTACACTCCATTTATTTAAAATTTTTCAAGGTTTTCATAAAAACTAGTCATATTGTATATCAGAAAACATCATTTTGAACAACTTTATAAAGAAAGTCTTTTCAAAATCTATTGTTTAAGTGGATTTTTTGGACCATTTATAATTTTGTTTTATGTAAAAATGAAATAGAAACTGTTAATGGTCAAATAGTCCTCTTAAATAATAGATTTTGGAAACAATTTATTTTATGAAGTTATTTAAAATAATGATTTCTAGTAGATGCCACGGCCAATTTTCATTAAAACCTTTTATATATTTCATAAAACCTTAAAAAATGGAAAGAAATGGGAAGTTGAGGGGTTGCTATTGCCGCCCTCTTTTTTGGTACATTGAGTCGGGCTTAAATTGGAACGCGCCAACCCAACCTCAATTCGGGTTGAGTTTGGGTAGAGGGGTCAGGTGACCCAACCAGCCCTAATCCGATGTGTTTATCTTCAATTTATTAGAGATACACCATCATTCCCATCATTCCCATTACAATACATATGTGGAAATTGAAATAGGCCAACCCTCTCCCAACCCAATCAACTCGAGCCTAGAAAACTGAGTTTGGGGATCAAACTGGATCGTGTAATCTCAAGTCGAAGTTCAAGTTGGGTTGGGCTTCGGTTGAGGGTTCTATCCCTAATCCTGAGTTGAAAAGAGAAAACTCAGCCATGATTTTTCCTAAATTTGGTGGTGTAATATCCACTGGAAGTTTTTGGTGGGTTTTTTTTTTTTTGGGGGGGGGGGGGGGAGGGCCGGTTCTGAGACTTTGGAAGCCCTAGGCGAATTCTTAAAAAGGGGCCTTTATTGGCACCCGAAGACTTGTTTTTCATCCCCCATTTATTTTACATTTTAAGGTTTTATGAAAATTATAAAAGATTTTTATAAACATCAGATGCGCTATCCATTGAAAAAACATCATTTTGAACAACTTTGTAGAATAAAGTTTTTTCAAAATCTATTGTTTAAGTGAAATTTTTGTCCATTTACAGTAGTTGTTATATAAATGGTTATAAAGTCCATTTAAAAGATAAATTTTTTAAAAAAATTTTCTACAAAATTATTCAAAACGATGTTTTCTAGTAGATTATGTGATCAGTTTTTATGAAAACTTTTTATATTTTTTATAAGACCTTAAAATGTAAAGTAATTGGGGGATGAAAAATAAGTCTTGGGATACCAATAGAGCCCCCTTTTTAAAATGAGACCCTCATACTCAATTTTTTTTTCCTAGTACAAACACAAAATTTGTTTGCACATCTCACTGATTTTAATTTCTTAAGATTTTAGAAAAATATAAAAGGTTTTAAGAAAATTAACTATGCTATCCACTAGAAAACATCATTTTGAATAACTTTGCAGAAGAAAGTTTTTACAAAATTTTTCGTTTAAGTTGACTTTTTGGCCTAAAATTAACAAAGACGGTAAATGATCAAAAAATCCACTTAAACGATAAATTTTGAAAAAACTTTCTCCTGCAAAGTTGTTTAAAATGATGTTTTCTAGTGGATTACGTAACAAATTTTATAAAAACCTTTTATATATTGGTAAAATATTGATAAATAAAAATTAGTAGGATGTGCAAATAAAATTAAGGGGTTGCAATAACCATTCTCTTTAGAAAAAAAGAAAAATTAAAATTAAAATTAAACCTACTACTAGGGTTAGTCTTAAAATGGGACCCTCATTTTTTAGCAAAAATGTGGGGCCCAGGTGGCCGCCTTGGGGGGGGGGGGGGGGGGGGGGAGGGGGAGAGGGTGGTTGTGGGTTTAAAGCCCATTGAAAACAAAATTGCTCTCCTCTGTAGCTCGAGCTTTTGGATGAATTGATAAGTTGACAAACTTCTTTTGATATGTGTTCAATTAAAAGTGTAGCATGGCACAAAGGGGATTGCTATTTTCACTATGGAATTTGCTGCACCAGAAGAATGATGTGAGAGACAAACTTGGTTGGATGCTTGGATGTAACAAAATCATGCAAACACAGATGTGGATTTTGGCCTATGTACCCATGTAAAAAAATCATCTTCTTATGCTTTTCCAGCTTAGGCGCCTCTTGATGGATTGCATTTCTGGAAATTTAATGGCTTGATGGCACCTACGTTTCACACCACTCCGTAAATGTTGGCTTGCTTAGAGTTATGTCTGTCCAAAATGGACTTATCTTTTGGACTATGTGGAAATTCATGATCAATTTCTATATGATTCTTATTCTCTCCGATCCTATTGTTCCAGCTTGCACGGAACACAGCCTCTCCATCAAAATCATAAGTGAATTGCCGTGTACTCTGGGAATCAGGTAGTCTCAATCACAAAACAATTACATGCAGAAAACAAAATCACTATGAAGCATATGTTTCCTCTATATAAACCACACCAGAAGGGTTGGTGTATACCAATTCATTCATTTCTAGCAATCCCACATCCATATAAACACTCTATAAACCATTGTCATAATTTACTAAACAATGGCTTCAACGCGCCAATGGCAATGTATGGTAGCCGCCTTCTTCATTTTGACAATTTGGGCTTCTCAGGCTATGTCTCGTAAGCTTCAGGACGCGTCCTTGGCTGAGAGGCATGAGCAATGGATGGCTAAATACGGACGTGTCTACAAGGACGCTGCAGAGAAGGAGACGCGTTCCCAGATATTCAAGGACAATGTGGAGTACATAGAGTCATTCAATGCTGCTGGCAACCGACCCTACAAGCTAAGCGTTAACAAATTTGCAGATCTAACCAACGAGGAGTTTAGGGCTTCTCGTAATGGATATAAGAGGCCTTGTGAGCCAAGGTCAGTGGAGAAAACATCCTTCCAGTATGAAAATGTGACTGCTGTACCTGCTAGCATGGACTGGAGAAAGAAAGGAGCTGTTACTCCCATCAAGGACCAAGGCCAATGCGGTAAGGAGCAACAAAAGGAAAATAAAACATTATTTCACTCCAATTAATTAATATTACAACCTGCAGGCCATCTATGTCTTATTGCATTCTAAAAATGTTTTTTGGGATGAAATAGGGAGCTGCTGGGCCTTCTCGGCTGTGGGGGCAATGGAGGGGATCACCAAACTATCTACAGGGAAGTTAATCTCCCTGTCAGAGCAAGAAATCGTGGATTGTGATGTTACTGGCGAGGATCAAGGATGTAGCGGTGGTTACATGGAGGATGCTTTTGTATTCGTTAAGAACAACCATGGCATCACCACTGAAGCCAATTATCCCTACCAGGCAGTTGACGGGACTTGTAACACTAAGGAGGAAGCCAATCATGCAGCTAAGATTACCGGTTATGAAAATGTTCCTACCAACAGTGAGAAGGCTCTATTGAAGGCTGTGGCAAATCAACCAGTTTCTGTTTCCATTGATGCTAGTGGAGCTGACTTTCAATTCTACTCAAGCGGAGTTTTCACAGGACCATGTGGGACTGAACTAGACCATGGTGTCACGGCAGTTGGTTATGGGACTAGTGATGATGGTATGAAGTATTGGCTAATTAAGAATTCATGGGGTACTGAGTGGGGGGATGAAGGATACATAATGATGCAACGAGATATAAAGCCATGGAAGGTCTCTGTGGCATTGCCATGGATTCCTCTTATCCGACAGCCTAAGTACTGAAGAATGGTGGATTATGAATTATATTATGATAATATATAACAGCTCCCTACAGTATATATGAAAAAAATACTATTATTACGACCTGCAATGTGTATACTTTATGCATTTGTAGCAATGGAACTTGGAAATGTTGTCTGATGATATCTCTCTGTTTCTATCATTTAGTAGTTCAGTACATTTGTTGCTGCTGCCAAAAAAAAATAAAAATAAAATAATAATAATAATAATAATTTGCAATATCAGAATCAATCGCATACACTCTGAAAACAAGAAAAGTAACAGGGAAAGAATCAAAAAATTTGTGAGTTTGCATAGTTCGTAGTTTTTTTAATGGCATACACACGCATATGCAAATGGAGAGTTTCCTGTGAAGTTTTCTGTAAACGATATTCAAACCCATTATATCTATGACAGCTAGACTCCTTAACACAGTCTAAACCAACAAAATAAACCATAATTTAGTCCTACTTTTAACTCTCAAAACCCAAAATAGAAAATTGTAGCCATAATATGTGAGACATGAAGTCGTTTTACATTGCAAAAGCATCCCAACTCCTGTTCCTCTAACAGCACCACAAACCACCCATGCCTGAACACAATTGCAAGGTTAGTTTGGGCTGCATTTTGAGCCTTGTATCCTAAAGGATTGGAGGCATGCATATATGAACATGAGACAGATTCAAGACATAATAGTAGAGCTGAAAAGGATCCCAGTTGCAAGCAGTCTGATTAGTGATTTACACGTTTAAAACCAAATGTTTAGAAGAAAACCAGTCTAATTTATGCATACATAAGCCTAAAGTATTCATTTTAACACTACTCAACCAAGTCAAGAGTCCTTAGTCTGAGTGAAGATTTTTGATATACCAAGCAGAGCTCAGAGCTTCTTACTTTCTCACCTTAGATTGATTAAATAATTTTTCTGGAAAAAAAAAAAAAAAAAAAGGAACTTTGAGAATAAACACACATCATCAGAAAGATAAAAATGAAGAGAAAAATACCACAGTTCCATTAGTAAGAAATTTTCTAGGATGGAACCAAGGATAAAATTTAAGGGAAAATCTTCTCACATAAGTCTAGGGTGCTTGCTACTTTGAGTTGAAATTATATTCGTCAGGTGGAATTGACTAAATTTTGTCTGCAAAGTGCTAATAATGATTATTCGTAAAAGTTTTGATGGTATCTTGAATTCCTCCACGGTGTGCGACCCAACCTGACCCGAATTGAAAGTGATCCGGTCCGACATAATTGATTGATTGCGGCACTGTTATGTAGTGCTATCTCTTCATGGTTCATAGTGAAATCCTTCCATTTGTTTATCCCATGGACTTAGACTTCAAGCCCAACCACATAAACAGTCCTGTGCCTTTTATATGTTCTTATTTTTCTTCTATTTTCAACTTTATTACCAGTGGAACTCCAAATTTAGCTTTATTGCATATATAATAAGAGATGATGGGTCAAGTTTGTTTTCCTACGAAGAGCCTATATCAACTCCTAGCACAATCATAAACAGCACTCTGATGATGCTTTTCGATTGGTGGTTCACATTTGCGGATGGAGGAGGCTATATATAAATTTTAGTCAATGTTACTTCAAGACTTATCCCTCTTAGCCAAAGAAGAACTGCCTTCCCTGGTTTTAACAATAGGCCATGACCCTTCTCCCTCCTTCAGTCATGCCTGATTGTGAAATTGGTGACTCATAAGAATCTAGAGACTAAACTTTGTTTTCAAAATTTAGGTGCTCAACGAAATGTAAATTCTTCACATTATTGATAGGAGAAGATAAAGGGATTACGGGATATATATGCAACTTCATCAACAACGTGTAAAGGTGGAAATGCTGCAGAATGAAGGGGATTATCTGCTTAAAGAGTATGCAAGAGCCTAATAAATGAGGATTACAATTTTCAAATTAGAGATGGGAGCTGATGACAAACAATGATATCCATTTGATATTCCAACACAGATATTAAAACTAAAACTGTAAAATAGTCATCACAAATTTTTTCCACGAAGTCACATAAACAGAGAGCAGTGCTAATACAATATCCCATTTTCATATTTTCAAGAATATTCAGTATGAGAGACAAACTTGGATGGGTGTACAAAAATCACGCAAAACAAGTGCAGATTTTGGCCTACCCATGTAAAAGGAAAATGATACGCTTTTGTTGCTTAGGTGGCTTTTCATGAATTGCATTTCTCGAAATTTAATATGCTTGGTGGAACCAACATTTCATACACTCAGCTAATGTACGTTTGCCGCCTTAATTTATATGTTTGTCCAAAAGAGACCTCAATAATTTTTGGACTATTCGCCAATTCATCAATATGCTATGATTATGGCAGCCTGCAAACACAAAAAAATCCAAAATAAAGGCAGGCAATGCAATATTGTGACATTAGAGAAACAATTTTCTGAATGATTTTATTCATTCCTATTTCTATGTAGAGATAAAAGTAAGTAATTTTATAAATTCTGGACTATATAACAGAAGATCTTGCACGGAACAGACCCTGGACATCAAAATCATACCCGAATTGCTGGGAACTCTGGGAATCATGGCAGTCTCGATCACAAAACAAGTACATGCAGAGAAACAATTCACTATGAAGCAATGAAGCATATGTTTCCTCTATATAAACCACACCACCAAAAGGTTGGGGCATACCACTCATTTCTTTTAAGCAAACTCTCATCCATAAAACCACTCTACCACCATCATAATTTGCTTAGCGATGGCTTCAATGCGCCAATGGCAATGTATATTAGCTGCCTTCCTCATCTTGACAATTTGCGCTTCTCAAGCTGTGTCCCGCCAGCTCCAAGAGGAGTCCATGTCTGAGAGGCATGAGCAATGGATGGCTAAATTCGGACGTGTCTATAAGGATGCTGTAGAGAAGGAGACGCGTTCCCAGATATTCAAGCACAATGTGGAGTACATAGAATCATTCAATGCTGCTGGTAACCGACCCTACAAGCTAAGCATTAACAAATTCGCGGATCTAACCAACGAGGAGTTTAGTGCTTCTCGTAATGGATACAAGAGGACTTGTGAGACAAGGTCAGTGGAGGAAACATCATTCAAGTATGAAAACGTGACTGCCGTACCTGCTAGCATGGACTGGAGAAAGAAAGGAGCTGTTACTCCCATCAAGGACCAAGGCCAATGTGGTAAGCAATAACAAACCATAAAAAAATACGAAGAGAATGCCTTGAAAAAATAAGAAAGAAAGCCCATATAAGTACTCCAATAGTATAACCATGGTATCCGTGTCTCGTTGTATTTTAATTATGATTTTTTTTCCTTTTTTGGGGTGAAACAGGGAGCTGCTGGGCTTTCTCAGCTGTGGGGGCAATGGAGGGGATCACCAAACTATCTACAGGGAAGTTAATCTCCCTGTCAGAGCAAGAAATTGTGGATTGTGATGTTACTAGTAATGATCAAGGATGCAACGGTGGTGAGATGCAAGACGCCTTTAAATTCGTTGTGCACAACCACGGCATCACCACTGAAGCCATTTATCCGTATCAGGCAGTTGACGGGACTTGCAACACTAAGGAGGAAGCCAACCATGCAGCTAAGATTACTGGCTTTGAAAATGTTCCAGTCAATAGTGAGACGGCTCTTTTGAAGGCTGTTGCAAACCAACCAGTGTCTGTAGCCATTGATGCTAGCGGATTTGACTTTCAATTCTACTCAAGTGGGGTTTTCACGGGACCATGTGGGACTGAACTGGACCATGGTGTCACAGCAGTTGGTTATGGTACTAGCGATAATGGTACGAAGTATTGGCTTATTAAGAATTCATGGGGCACTGAGTGGGGAGCTGAAGGATACATAATGATGCAGCGAGATGTAGATGCCAAGGAAGGGCTATGTGGAATTGCAATGGATTCCTCTTATCCGACAGCCTAAATACTTAAGAATGGAGTTCTATGAATCTTCGTCTTATCATAATATGTAACAGGCCTGTCTACAATCTTAGTCTATAAGAGCAATGTTCTTACGTGTGAAAAATGCTCTTATTATGACCTTTATGTGTGTATAATTTATGCATTAGTAGCAATGGAACTTTTGAATGTCGTGTGAGAAAATCTCTTTGTTCCTATCATTTAGTGGTTAAGATTTGTTGCAGCACAAAAAAGGCAATATCAGGAATTCAGGATTAATAACATACATGGTGAAAGCAAGAATGGTGGATTATGAATCATCTTTTGATAATATATAACAGCTCTCTACTAGATATCTTAGTCTATGAGGGCAGTATTCTCATATGTCAAAAATGCTCTTATTATGTGCTGCATGCATGTGTGTATAATTTATGCATTCGTAGCAATGTAACTTCAAAATGTTATCTGAGAATATCTCTCTGTTTCTATCATGCATTTAGTGGTTCAGTATATTTGTCGGAGCAAGAAAAAAAAATGCAATATCAGAATCAATAGCATGCACTGTGAAAACAAGAAAAGTAAACTGGGAAAGAATTGAATCACAAAATTTGCGCGTTTACATAGTATGTAGTTTTGTTTTTAATGGCATACACATGCATACGGAAATGGAGAGAGTTCCTGCTGAAGTTTTCCGTTAATGATTTTCATACCCAATATATCTATGACTCAGGTAGACTCTTCAACACAGTCTAAACCAACAAAGGAAACCATAATTTAGTCCTACTTTAGCCCTAAAAAAGCCAAAATAGAAAAATTGTAGCCATAATATAAAAGACATGAAGTAGTTTTACATTGCAAAAGCATCTCCAACTCCTATTCCTCTAACAGCACCACAATCCATCCATGCTTAAACCCAATTGCAAGGTTAGTTTTGGTTGCATTTTGAGCCTTGTATCCTAAAGGATGGGAAGCATATATGAACATGAGATAGATTCAAGACATGAACATGGAAGTTTGAATGACAGAGAAATAGCTCAATAAATCACTACAAGTAAAATGATATCTGACATAATAGTAGAGCAGAAAAGGATCCAGTTGCAAGCAGTCTGACTAGTAATTACCATGTTTAATTAAAACCAAATGTTTAGAAGAAAACTGGTCTAATTTATGCATACATAAGCCTAAAGTATTCATTTTGACACTACCTCAACCAAGTCAAGAGTGCCAATGGCCCTTGGATCTAATGGCATGTCCCATCCCAATAGGGGTGTGGGGTTTGCAGAGGTCTTGGTTTTGACTCCGTGTGGGTGTGTGTGTTCTCCTATCGTTTGAACCAAAAAAAAAAGAAAAAGAAAAATGGTCTAGAGTCCAAAGTCTGAGTGAAGATTTGTGATATACCAAGCTGAGATCAGAGCTTCTTACTTTCTCGGCTTACTTAGATCAGAGCTTCTTACTTTCTCGGCTTACTTTGGTTAACTAATTTTTCTGGAACAATAGGGGGGGGGGGGGGTGTGGGGTGGGGGGAAGAACTTTGACAATAAACACACATCAAATGGAGAGAAAAATACCACAGTTCCATTTGTAAGAAATTCTCAAGAATGGAAGCAACGATCAGATTTCTAGGGAAAATCTTCTCCACAGATTGAAGTTCATTTACGTTAGTGGAAATGACAAAATTTGGCCTGCTAAGTGCTAATGGTGATTATTCATAAATGTTTTGATGGTGTCTTGAATTTTTCCCAGTGTGCGACCCAACCCAATCAGAATCAAAAGTGATCCGGTCGGACCTGCTTGCGTGATTGTAGTTATGATATATAATACATCTTTGATGATTGGTAGCAAAACTGTTATGTACTATTATCTCTCCATGGTTCGTAGTGAAATTTTTACCTTTGTTTTCACCAGTGGATGCAGACTTTATGCCCAACCACATAAATCATTGTGTGCTTTGTATGTGTTCTTATTTTTCATTTTTATTACCAGTCGAACTCCAAATTTAGCTTTATTGCATAATAAAAGATGATGGGTCAAGTCTATTTTCTGCGAAGAACCTATCAACTCTTAGCACAATCATTAACAGCGCGCACTCTGATGAAGCTTTTTGACTGGTAGTTCATATTGGCAGATGGAGGCTATAAATAAATCTGAGCCAATGTTACATCTAGACTTATCCCTCTTAGCCATGTTAGAGAGTAATTTGTAATTTTGTCATTAAAGAAAAGTCTAGATATAGCATATTTATGTTTGTAGTTGGGTAGTGTCAGCTGGGCAGTGTTCTTTTGGTCTGTTAGTCTTCCAAGGTGTTTAGAGCCGTAATGGTTTATTTCTTTGTTTCTTGAGTCTTTAGGTTTTATATAGGGACTCTTTTTTGTGTAAGGAAGAGGTAACAAAAAACCAATAGAAGTGAAGGAGCAGCAGCTTTGCAACTCCCCTGTAATCTCCCCAGTTTTGATCCAATTCTTAATAGAAAAAATTCAGCTCTTGCATTTCTCAATTTTTGTTTTTCCTTTGTCAAATTCCACTTTGTTTCCGCTGTCCCCAACAAGCCAAAGAACTGCCTTCCCTGGTTTTACAATTAGACCATGGCCCTTCTCCCTTCTTCAGTGATGCCTGATTGTGAAATTGGTGATTCATAAGAATGTAAAGACTAAGCTTTGTTTTCAAAATTTAGGTGCCCATCAAAATAAAATTCTTCGCATAATTGAGTGGGGAAGAGAAAGGGATTACAATTATCTCAGCCCTTGAGGTTCAGAGATGAAACTCGATCAACAACGTGTAAAGGTGGAAATGCTGCAAAATAAAAGGAATTATATCTGCTTAGAGAGTGTGCAAGAGACTAGAAAAAATATATTACAAATTAAAGATAGGAGCCGATAACAAATAATGAATACTGTCTAATATATTTATTTATCGTTTCAAATTATATCAAATTTTTATTTAAACAAGCATGTGGATACAATACACATTTTCATGTTCTGTATCTTCCATGCAAAACTGAGTTGATTGTGCTCAATTTTATTTCCAAGGACTAAACAAAGAAGAATAATCTATGACAAATTATCAAATATTTCATTACAAAATATCCATTTAATATTCCACCGCGGATATTAACACTAAACTGTAAAATAGTCATCACTAACTTTGTCCACACATAAAGAGAGGGCAGTGCTAATACAATATATCCTATTTTCATATTTTCAAGAAACAGTCTAGTTTTGGCAGAAATTTTAGGAAATCCAACCAAAACATAACACAAACATAACAACTGACTTTTTAAAATTGCATATGGGAATTACAATTTTCACTTTGGAATTTTCTGCACTGGCAATACGGCATGAGAGAAAAACTTGGAAGGGCGTACAGAAATCACGCAAAACAAGTGCAGATATTGGCCTACCCATGTAAAAAGAAAATGAAATGCTTTTGTTTCTTACGTGGCTTTTCATGAATCACATTTCTGAAAATTTAATATGCTTGGTGGAACCAACATTTCCTTCACTCAGCTAATGTTTTCCGCCTTAAGTTATATGTTTGTCCAAAAGAAGCCTCAATAGTTTTTGGACTATTCACCAATTCATGAATATGCTACGATTATGGCAACCTGCAAACACAAGAAAGTCCAAAAGAAAGGCAGACAATGCAATATTGTGACATTAGAGAAACAATTTCTAAAATATTTTATTCATTCCTATTTCTATATATGTAGAGATAAAGTGACTAATTTTATAAATTGTGGACTATCTAGCAGAAGATCTTGCACGGAACACAACCTGGACATCAAAATCATACACGAATTGCTGGGAACTCTGGGAATCAGGGCAGTCTCAATCACAAAACAAATACATCCAGAGAACAAATTCACAATATATATATGAAGCAATGAAGCATATGTTTCCTCTATATAAACCACACCACCAAAAGGGTTGGGGCATACCATCTCATTTCTTTTAAGCAAACTCACATCCATAAAGCCATTCTATCACCATCATAATTTGCTAAGCGATGGCTTCGATACGCCAATGGCAATGTCTATTAGCTGCCTTCCTCATCTTGACAATTTGGGCTTCTCAAGCTGTGTCCCGCCAGCTCCAAGAGGCGTCCATGTCTGAGAGGCATGAGCAATGGATGGCTAAATACGGACGTGTCTATAAGGATGCTGTAGAGAAGGAGACACGTTCCCAGATATTCAAGCACAATGTGGAGTACATAGAATCATTCAATGCTGCTGGTAGCCAACCCTACAAGCTAAGCATTAACAAATTTGCAGATCTAACCAACGAGGAGTTTAGTGCTTCTCGTAATGGATATAAGAGGACTTGTGAGACAACGTCAGTGGAGAAAACGCCATTCAAGTATGAAAACGTGACCGCTGTACCTGCTAGCATGGACTGGAGAAAGAGAGGAGCTGTTACTCCCATCAAGGACCAAGGCCAATGTGGTAAGCAATAACAAACCATAAAAAAATACAGAGAAAATGCCTAGAAAAAATAAGAAAGAAAGCCCATATAAGTACTCCAATAGTGTAACCATGGTATCCGTGTCTTGTTGTATTTTAATTATGATTTTTTTCCTTTTTTGGGGTGAAACAGGGAGCTGCTGGGCTTTCTCAGCTGTGGGGGCAATGGAGGGGATCACCAAACTATCTACAGGGAAGCTAATCTCCCTGTCAGAGCAAGAAATCGTGGATTGTGATGTTACTAGTAATGATCAAGGATGCAATGGTGGTGAGATGCAAGACGCCTTTAAATTCGTTGTGCACAACCACGGCATCACCACTGAAGCCATTTATCCGTATCAGGCAATTGACGGGACTTGCAACACTAAGGAAGAAGCCAACCATGCAGCTAAGATTACTGGCTTTGAA
Organism: Liquidambar formosana; assembly: GCA_039720395.1. Taxonomy (NCBI): domain Eukaryota; kingdom Viridiplantae; phylum Streptophyta; class Magnoliopsida; order Saxifragales; family Altingiaceae; genus Liquidambar; species Liquidambar formosana. Next base: position 13,379,266 of record CM077824.1, on the reverse strand, counting down.
AATGTTCCAGTCAATAGTGAGACGGCTCTTTTGAAGGCTGTCGCAAACCAACCAGTGTCTGTAGCCATTGATGCTAGCGGATTTGACTTTCAATTCTAATCAAGTGGGGTTTTCACGGGACCATGTGGGACTGAACTAGACCATGGTGTCACAGCAGTTGGTTATGGTACTAGCGATGATGGTATGAAGTATTGGCTTATTAAGAATTCATGGGGCACCGAGTGGGGAGCTGAAGGATACATAATGATGCAGCGAGATGTAGATGCCAAGGAAGGGCTATGTGGAATTGCAATGGATTCCTCTTATCCGACAGCCTAAATACTTAAGAATGGAGGTCTATGAATCTTCGTCTTATCATAATATGTAACAGGCCTGTCTACAATCTTAGTCTATAAGAGCAGTGTTCTTACGTGTGAAAAATGCTCTTATTATGACCTGTATGTGTGTAAAATTTATGCGTTAGTAGCAATGGAACTTTTGAATGTTGTGTGAGAAAATCTCTTTGTTCCTATCATTTAGTGGTTAAGATTTGTTGCAGCACAAATTATGCAATATCAGGAATTCAGGATTAATAACATACATGGTGAAAACAAGAATATTGGATTATGAATCATCCATGAAAAATTGTCAGAAAATGATAGTAAGGAGAAAGTTGAGGAATCAATTTATTGAAGCTTGGTTGGGTCGCTCATTTATCTCACCAAAGCAGGGCCAGATATTGTGCAAGCTGTCAGCATTATTTTCACGTTTATGAGTGGGCCAAGAAAACTCCATTTCTCAGCAGCGAAGCGCATTTACAAGGAACCAAGAATAGGCAGAAGAAGACAGCAATTTGGTTGACTATACAGATAGCGATTGGGCAGGTTCAGTTGATGACAGAAAAAGTACATCCGGCTATATATTTTGCTTGGGATCAAAAGCCATTTCTTGGTCGTCTAAAAAGCAAAAAACAGTGGTGTCGTCCTCAGCCGAAGCAGAGTATATTTCAGCACAAGTGCAGGAACTGAAGCAGTCTGGCCTAGAAGAATTCTTCAAGACTTGCAAAAGGAGGAGAAGGATCTAACAATAATTCCTGTTTTTTCAGTCATTCAAAGCATATCGAAATTTGCTATTATTTCATCAGAAATTTGGTTGAAAAAGGAGAAATCGAGTTACGCTTCTGCAAGACGGGGAAGCAATTGGCCAATATCTTTACTAAAGCAATTCCTACCAAGAAGTTCATAATTTTTGAGAAAAAAAATTGGAGTTTAAGTTTTTTCAAAATTATGGGGAGTGTTAGAAATTAATTCTTGAAAATCTTGAAGTTGTAGTTGATGGTCTGTTGGTGTTCCCATTGGGTCTAGATTTTGCAGAATTTAATATTTAGTCAAAGAGTCCAAGATTTGTGCAAATGCAAGTCGGTGGTTGTAGTCTAGATTGCCCCATGCTCAAGTAGAAATAGTTGCACCTTATAGTGTACTAGTGTCATGAGCAGAAAAGCTCCTCTTATCAAAAGGAAATGAAACCAGATACTATCTTGGGCCCTAGTGATTAAAAGAAATATATTTTCTTATAAATGTCAAGTGCTAGCAAGTGCACTAATTTCAATTTCGCTGCGCAACCCAACAGGGTTCACATTGGCGGATGGAGGCCATAAATAAATCTGAGGCAATGTTACATCTAGACTTATCCCACTTAGCCAAAGAACTACCTTCCCAGGTTTTACCATTAGGCCATTGCCCTTCTCCCTTCTTCAGTCATGGCTGATTGTGAAATTGATGACTCATAAGAATCTAGTGACTAAGCTTTGTTTTCAAAATTTAGGTGATCATCAATATGAAAATTCTTCGCATTATTGAGTGGAGAAGAGAAAGGGATTACAATTATCTCAGCCCTAAAGGTTCAGGGATGCAACTTGATGAGCGTGTAAAGGTGGAAATGCTGCAAAATAAAAGGAATTATATCTGGCTTAGACAGACACAAGAGCCAAAAAAATGAGGATTGCAAATTAAAGATGGGAGCTGATAACAAATAATTATATACTGTCTAATATACTTATCCTTTCAAATTATATCCAATTTTTACATAAACAGGCACAATACACATGTTCATGATCAGTGCCATCCAAAACTGAGCTGATTGTGCACCACTTTATCTCCAAGAATTAAACAAAGAAGAATAATCTATGATAAAGTATAAAATATTTCATTAAAAATATCCATTTAATATTACCCCACAGATATTTAAACTAGTCTGTAAAATAGTCATACTAACTTTGTCCACACATAAAGAGAATGCAGTGCAAATAAAATTTCCCATTTTCATATTTTCAAGAATATGTTCAAGAAACAGTTTAGTTTTGGCAGAAATTATAGGAAATCCAACAAAAACATAACACAAACATAACAAATGATTTTTATTTTTTATTTTTAAATTGCATAAGGGAGTTACAATGTTCACTTCGGAATTTGCTGCACTGGCAAAACTGTATGAGAGACAAACTTGGATGGGTGAATGAAAATCAAGCAAAATAAGTGCAGATTTTGGCCAACCCATGTAAAAAGAAAACGATATGCTTTTGTTGCTTTGGTGGCTTTTCATGACTTGCATTTCTGGAAATTTAATATGCTTGGTGGAACCAACATTTCATTCCCTCAGCTATTGTTTGCCGCTTTAACTTATATGTTTGTCAGTTTGTCCAAATGAAGCATAATTAATTATTGCACTATTTGCCAATTTATGAATGGGCTATGATATATGATGGCAACCTGCAAACACAACAAAATCCAAAAAAAAAGTCAGGCAATGCAAGATTGTGACATTAGAAAAACGACATCTGAATGATTTTATTATTTTTTTTCTATTTCTACATAGTGATAAATTGAGTAAAGCGAGTAAATTTATAAATTCTGGACTATATAGCAGAAGAGCTTGCACGGAACACAACCTGGACATCAAAATCATACGTGAATTGCTGGGAACTCTGGGAATCAGGGGCAGTCTCAATCACAAAACAAATACATTCAGAGAACAGATTCACTATGAAGCAATGAAGCATATATATGTTTCCTCTATATAAACCACACCACCAAAAGGGTTGGGGCATACCATCTCATTTCTTTTAAGCAAACTCACATCCATAAAACCATTCTACCACCATCCTAATTTGCTAAGCGATGGCTTCAATACGCCAATGGCAATGTATATTAGCTGCCTTCCTCATCTTGACAATTTGGGCTTCTCAAGCTGTGTCCCGCCAGCTCCAAGAGGCGTCCATGTCTGAGAGGCATGAGCAATGGATGGCTAAATACGGACGCGTCTATAAGGATGCTGTAGAGAAGGAGACACGTTCCCAGATATTCAAGAACAATGTGGAGTACATAGAATCATTCAATGCTGCTGGTAATCGACCCTACAAACTAAGCATTAACAAATTTGCAGATCTAACTAACGAAGAGTTTAGTGCTTCTCGTAATGGATATAAGAGGACTTGTGAGACAACGTCAGTGGAGAAAATGTTATTCAAGTATGAAAACGTGACTGCTGTACCTGCTAGCATGGACTGGAGAAAGAAAGGAGCTGTTACTCCCATCAAGGACCAAGGCCAATGTGGTAAGCAATAACAAACCATAAAAAAATACAAAGAAAATGCCTAGAAAAATGAAAAAAGAAAGCCCATATAAGTACTCCAATAGTATAACCATGGTATCCGAGTCTTATTGTAATTTAATTATGATTTTTTTCCTTTTTTGGGGTGAAACAGGGAGCTGCTGGGCTTTCTCAGCTGTAGGGGCAATGGAGGGGATCACCAAACTATCTACAGGGAAGTTAATCTCCCTGTCAGAGCAAGAAATCGTGGATTGTGATGTTACTAGTAATGATCAAGGATGCAACGGTGGTGAGATGCAAGACGCCTTTAAATTCGTTGTGCACAACCACGGCATCACCACTGAAGCCATTTATCCGTATCAGGCAGTTGACGGGACTTGCAACACTAAGGAAGAAGCCAACCATGCAGCTAAGATTACTGGCTTTGAAAATGTTCCAGTCAATAGTGAGACGGCTCTTTTGAAGGCTGTCGCAAACCAACCAGTGTCTGTAGCCATTGATGCTAGCGGATTTGACTTTCAATTCTACTCAAGTGGGGTATTCACAGGACCATGTGGGACTGAACTAGACCATGGTGTCACAGCAGTTGGTTATGGTACTAGCGATGATGGTACGAAGTATTGGCTTATTAAGAATTCGTGGGGCACTGAGTGGGGAGCTGAAGGATACATAATGATGCAGCGAGATGTCGATGCCAAAGAAGGGCTATGTGGAATTGCCATGGATTCCTCTTATCCGACAGCCTAAATACTTAAGAATGGAGGTCTATGAATCTTCGTCTTATCATAGTATGTAACAGGCCTATCTACTCTCTTAGTATCTAAGAGCAGTGCTGTCTACTATCATGTATGTGTGTATAATCTATGCATTAATAGTAATGGAACTTTGAAATGTTGTATGAGAATATCTCTTTCTTTCTATCATTTAGTGGTTCATTATTGTTGCAGCTGGCAAATGCATCATCAGGAACTCAGGATTAATAACATACATGCTGAAAACAAGAAAAGTAAACAGGGAAAGAATCAGAAAGTTGGTGAGAGTTTAGTGATTTGTGGCTTTGGTAAAGAAAAGAAAACCATAACAGAGTCATGCTTTAATTGTCAGAATACTAAGTAGAAGAGTCATACGCATAATAAGACCGCCAAGTAGTTTACATTGCAAAAGCATCCCAATACTTTCTCCTCTAGCTGCCCCACAAACTTCCCATGCCTAAACATAATTGCAAAGTTAGTTTTGGATGCATGGGCTCTGTATCCTACAGGATGGAAAGCATATGAAGATGTGATAAATTCAAGACATAAACATGCATGATAGCACGAGTGATCAATAGCTCAATAAATCACTACAAATAAAATGATACCTACATAATAGTAGAACTGAAAAGGATCTGGTTGTAAGCAGTCTGCAGATTAGTGATTGCCACAGTTAAAAACAAATGCTTAGAAGAAAACAGGTCTAATTTTTGCATACATAAGCCCAAAGTATTCATTTTAAGACTACTCAACCAAGTCAAGAGTCCTAAGTCTGAGTGGTGATTTTTGATATACCAAGCTGAGCTCAGAGCTTCTTACTTTCTCAGCTTAGTTTGATTAACCCCTTTTTTCTGGAACAATAAGGAAAAAGGGAAAAAAAACAAAAACAAAAACAAATCAAAAAAAAAAAAAAAAAAGAACTTTGACAATAAACACATAAAATGAAGAGAAACATATCACAGTTCCATTAGTAAAGAAATTCTCAGGGATGGAACCAAAGATAAAATTGAAAGGGAAAATCTTCTCACATATTGAAGTTCATTTATGTCAGTGAAAATGACTAAATTTTGCCTGCTAAGTGATAAAAGTGATTATTCATAAATGTTTTGAGACCTGACCTGAATCAAAAGAGATCTTGTCCGACCTATGCACATGATTGGGGTTATGATGTTAGATATATAATACATCTTTGATGGTTGATAGCAAAATTGTTATCTAGTGTTTTCTCTCCATGCTTCATAGTGAAAGTCTTCCCTTTGTTTTCAACCATGGACATAGACTTTAAGACTAACCACATAAATCTTCGTGTCCATTGTATGTGTTCTTATTTTCCTTCTAGTTTCTACTTTATTACCATTCAAACTCCAAATTTATCTTTATTGCACAATAAAAGATGATGGGTCAAGTCCGTTTTCTGCGAAGAACCTTTCAACTCTTAGCACAATCATAAAAAGCACTCTGATGATGCTTTTTGACTGGTGGTTCACATTCGTGGATGGATGCTATTTATAAAACTGAGCCAATGTTACTTCAAGACTTGTCCCTCTTCGTCAAAGAACTGCCTTCCCTGGTTTTACCACTAGGGCATGACCCTTCTCCCTTCTTCAGTCATGCCTGATTGTGAAATTGGTGACTCATAAGAAATTAGAGACCAAGCTTTGTTTTCAAAATTTAGATGCTCAACAATATGAAACTTCTTCTCAATATTGAAAGGTGAAGAGAACGGGATTTCAATTATCTCAGCCCTTGGGGTTAAGGGATGCAACTCCATCAACAGCGTGTAAAGGTGGAAATGCTGCAAAATAAAAGGAGTTATCTGCTTCGAGTGTGCAAGAGCCTAAAAATGAGGATTACAAATTAAAGATGGGAGCTGATAAGAAATAATGATATAGTCTAATATATTTACTTATCCTCTCAAATTAAATCCAAGTTTTACATAAACAGGCATGAAGACACAATACACATATTTATGTGTACCATCCAAAACTGAGTTGTGGACCCTTTTTTTTTTTTTTTTTTTGATGAAGTAAATATTGTATTAGAAACAAAAGGGCGAAGCCCAAGTACACAAGTCATATAGAAAATCTGGCCTATTGTGCAGCATTTTATCTCCAAGAATTAAATAAAGAAGAATAATCAATGACAAATTTTCAAATAATCAATGATAAATTATCAAATGTTACATTAAAATATCCATTTAATATTCCACTACAGATATTATCACTCAACTTTAAAATAGTCATCACTAATTTTGTCCACACGTACAGAGAGGGCAATGCTAATACAATATCCAATTTTCATAATTTCAAGAATATGTTTAAGAAACAGTCTAATTTTGGCAGAAATTTTAGGTAATCCAACTAAAACATAACACAAACATAACAACTATTTTTTTTTTTTTAAATTGCATATGGGACTATAAATTTCACTTTGGAATTTGCTGCACTGGAAAAAAGGTATGAGAGACAAAGTTGGATGGGTGTACATAAATCCTTCAAAACAAGTGGATTTTGGCTTACCCATGTAAAATAAAAAGATATGCTTTTGTTGCTTAGGTAGCTTTTCATGAATTGCATTTCTGGAAATTTGATATGCTTGGTGGAACCAACATTTCATTCACTCAGCTAAGGTTTGCTGCCTTAAGTTATATGTTCATCCAAAAGAAGCCTCATTAATTATTGGACTATTTGCCAATTCATGAATATGAATGCTATGATGATGGCAAGCTACAAACACAAAAAAATCCAAAATAAAGGCAGGCAATGCAATACTGTGACATTGAAACAATTTCTGAATGAGTTTATTCATTCCTATTTGTATGTAGAGATAAAGTTAGTAAATTTTATAAATTCTGGACTATTTAGCAGAAGAGCTTGCACGGAACACAACCAGGACATCAAAATCATATGCGAATTTCTGGGAACTCAAGGAATCAGGGCAGTCTCAATCACAAAAACAATTACATGCAGATAGCAAATTCACAATGAAGCAATGAAGCATATCTTTCCTCGATATAAACCACACCATATCTTTCCTCTATATAAACCACACCACCAAAATGGCTGGTGTATTCCACCTCAATTATGTCAAGCAAACTCACATCCATATAACCACTCTACCACCATCATAACTTGCTAAGCAATGGCTTCAATGCGCCAATGGCAATGTATATTAGCTTCCTTCCTCATCTTGACAATTTGGGCTTCTCAAGCTGTGTCTCGCCAGCTCCAAGAGGAGTCCATGTCTGAGAGGCATGAGCAATGGATGGCTAAATACGGACATGTCTATAAGGATGCTGTAAAGAAGGAGAGGCGTTCCCAGATATTCAAGCACAATGTGGAGTACATAGAATCATTCAATGCTGCAGGAAACTGACCCTACAAGTTAAGCATTAATAAATTTTTGGATCAAACCAATGAAGAGTTTAGTGCTTCTCATAATGGATATAAGAGGACTTGTGAGCCAAGGTCAGTGGAGCTAGAAAACATCATTCAAGTATGAAAATGTGACTGCTGTACCTGCTAGCATCGACTGGAGAAAGAAAGGAGCTGTTACTCCCACCAAGGACCAAGTCCAATGTGGTAAGGAATAACAAAAGAGAATGAAAAGTAGAAAATGAAAATAAAAACATTATTGCACTCTAATTAATATTGCAACCTGGCCATCCATGTCTTATTGCATTCTAATAATTTTTTTTTTTTTTTTGGGGGGGGTGGGGTGAAATAGGGAACTGCTGGGCTTTCTCAGCTGTAGGGGCAATGGAGGGGATCACCAAACTATCTACAGGGAAGTTAATCTCCCTGTCGGAGCAAGAAATCATGGATTGTGATGTTACTAGTATTGATCAAGGATGCAACGGTGGTGAGATGCAAGATGCCTTTAAATTCATTGAGAGCAACCACGGCATCACCACTGAAGCCATTTATCCGTATCAGGGAGTTGATGGGACTTGCAACACTAAGGAGGAAGCCAACCATGCAGCTAAGATTACTGGCTTTGAAAATGTTCCAATTAATAGCGAAAAGGCTCTATTAAAGGCTGTGGCAAACCAACCAGTGTCTGTAGCCATTGATGCTAGTGGATTTGACTTTCAATTCTACTCAAGTGGGGTTTTCATGCATAGGACCATGTGGGACTGAACTAGACCATGGTGTCACAGCAGCTGGTTATGGTATTAGTGATGATGGTATGAAGTATTGGCTTATTAAGAATTCGTGGGGTACTGAGTGGGGAGCTGAAGGATACATCATGATGCAGCGAGATATAGATGCCAAGGAAGGTCTGTGTGGACTCTTATCTGACAGCCTAAATGCTTAAGAATTGGGATTTATGAATCTTTGTCTTATCATAATATGTAACAGGCCTCTCTACTATCATAGTCTCTTAGAGCAGTGCTCTCTATTATCATGTATGTATGTATAATCTATGCATTAATAGTAATGGAACTTTAAAATGTTGTGTGAGAATATCTCTTTCTTCTATCATTTAATGATTCAGTATGGTTGCAGCAGAAAAATGCAATATCAGGTATTCAGGATTAATGAGTAATGACGTACATGGTGAAAACAAGCAAAGTAAACAGGGATAATCATAAAATTTGCGAGTTTATGTGGTTTGTACATTTTTTAAATGACAAGAAAACCATGAGTTAGTCATACTTCAACTGAGAAGACCCAAAATAGAAAAGCCGTACGCATAATAAAACACCATGTAATTTTACATTGCGAAAGCATTCCAACACCTTATGTGGCCTATGTTGGAAGATAATTTGTAATTTCCTTGAATAACTGAAAAGTCTGGAGTTCTATCAGTCAAAGAGGGAGAAGTTCAAAACTACTGTTCATCTTTCAACAAGCTTGGAACCAGAGAAAATTTAAGTGCAGAGAGTTCTGGTATTTTTGCAGTAAGTATGAAAGAGAGGCTTTCTAAGTGTCCAAAGAATAAGACTAAAATCCTTTGTGCAGCAGCAAAAGGAAGTAGCAGCAGCATAGCTGAAGAGGCAGACTTGTATACAAAATTCTCTCTTTATAATCAAAGCTGTTAAAAGCAAACTTGTATACAAAATCCTTTGTTTTATGATTTTATGCAGAATCTAAAGGTAGATTTTCGTTTGTGATTTGTTTCTCTTCTTTCTTGCCTACTCAAAACCCCTCACGCCTCCATTAACCCAACAGCCTAAACATAATTGCAAAGTTAGTTTTGGATGTATTTTGAGCTTTTCATTCTAAAGGATGGAAGGCAAATAAAGATGCAATAAATTCAAGACATAAACATGCACGAAAGCACGACGGAGCAATAGCTCAATAAATCACTACTGAAAAGAAAATATCTGACTTAATAGTGGAGCTGAAAGGATTAGGTGCCAACAGTCTTGTCCCAACGTTTAAAACAAAAAGTTTAAAAGTAAACTGGACTGACTTTTGAATACTTAAGTCTAAATTATTTCAATTTAACTCAAATAACCAAGTCAGATGATGCTTTTTGACTGTGGTCCATATTCTCTGATGGAAGCTGTGAACCTGCTCCACGGAAACTTATCCCTCGTAGTCAAGCAAGAATTGCCTTCCCTTATTTTACATCTAGCCCATGACCCTTATCTCTTCTTCAATCATGCCGGATTGTGAAATGGTGAATCATAATAATCTAGGGGCTAAGCTTTGTTTTCTAAATTTGTAAGCTAATAAATATGAAAATCCTTTGATTATTGAAAGGATAAGTGAATGGGACTACAATATTCTCCTCCCTTGGGGCTTCAGTGAAACAACTCATCAATGTGTAAAGATAGAAATGCTACAAAATAAAAGTATAGTACATTAAAATGTAAAATATTCATTACTAATTTTGTCCTCATACAGTGAAAGGACAGTGCTGATGCAGTGATACACTATAAAAACTAAAACACATGATGCTGCCCCGTACTCCATTAAAATAGCCTTTAATTAATTAAGTTAGGCCTCAAAGTGATTCTTCTTTCTGGATTTCTATTTGAGGCAGTGTCTTTCCCTATTTGTAAAATACATGTTTTACATTGTCTTGGTGGTAACTGAATACCTAAATTCACTTTTACATACAATTTTTTTTTCTCAGTAATTTTCATTACTTGGTAACTTAATTTTCTTAGATTATTGGGTGATTCAATGTGGGTTGCCAAGTAAATTGAGGGTTGGTTTAATGATCTATTATCTTCATCAAGTGGTATCAGATCAAGAACTAAGACATCGATCAGTGTTCAGAGGCAAGATATAGAAGTTTTGTGTTTTTCCTGCCTTTCCAGTATAGGTGCCTCATGAAACATTGGGAACACGGCTTGAAGAAACAAGAGTCTAAAATGTGCATGGTTGCATAGAAGTGTTGCCATTATCATCTTGATGATGAACATGATCTATTTAGTTTTTCAAAGTAAAATTTGCAGTAAGAAACGTTAATTCCATTCTTTTGACAAAATAAATTCGTGCTTAAAAGCCACCACTACCAACGATACTTGATAGATCAATTTTCCTTCTGCATATCACATAAATTTAGGGAAGAATTAGCACATTAGTATGGGAAGATCGTTAAATTGTCGATACCACCTTCAACTGATTGCAATCAAGTGTGTTGATGTAAACAGATTTTAAATAAATAAATAAAAAATGAAGAAGAAGAAGAATATGTGCAAGTGACAATCTAGCTTGCAGAAAGTTTAGGAAAATACAACTAAGAACAAAATACAAACATAACAACTAATTTTCTAAAATTGGAAAGGGAATTGCAACTTTCAATGTAAAATTTGCTGCACTGGCAGAATAACGCGAGATACAAACTTGGGTACATTTAAAATCATGCAAAACAGGGGCAGATTTTGTCCTACCCATATGAAAAAAATTTGTCCTGCCTTTTATGCTTAGGTGGTTGTTCATGAACGGCATTTCAGGAAATTTAGTATGCTTGATGACCCCTACATTTCATATACCCAAATAATGTTTTCCGGATTAGAGTTACATGTCTATCCAAAAGAAGCCTTATTATTGGACCATTTGGCGATTTATGCAGGGGCTAGGATGATGACTACCTGCAAACACAAGAAAATCCAAAACATAAGACAGATAGTGGAATATTGTGACACTGGAGAAATAATCTTCTTTATGATATAATTCTTTCCTATTTCTACTGTAGAGATAAAATGAGTAATATTAAAAATTCTGGACTATATATATCAGATCAGATTGTACGGAACACAACCTGGCCATCAAAATCAGATGTGAATTTCCGGTTACTCTGGGAAGCAGGGCAGTTTTAATCGCAAAACAATTACATGCAGAGAAAGAAATGGAGGGGATCACCAAACTATCTACAGGGAAGTTTCTCTCCCTGTCAGAGCAAGAAATTGTGGATTGTGCCGTTACTAGCGAGGATCGAGGATGTGGGGGTGGTTACATGCAAGACGCCTTTAAATTCGTTAAGAGCAACCAAGGCATCACCACTGAAGCCAATTATCCATATAAGGCAGTTGACGGGACTTGTAACGCTAAGAAGGAAGCCAACCATGCAGCTAAGATTACTGGCTATGAAAATGTTCCAGTTAATAGCGAGAAGGCTCTATTAAAGGCTGTGGCAAGCCAACCAGTTTCTGTTGCCATTGATGCGAGTGGAGCTGACTTTCAGTTCTACTCAAGTGGGGTTTTCACAGGAACATGTGGGACTGAACTAGACCATGGTGTTACAGCAGTTGGTTATGGTACCAGCAATGATGGAATGAAGTATTGGCTTATCAAGAATTCGTGGGGCACTGTGTGGGGAGATGAAGGATACATAATGATGCAACGAGATGTAAATGCCAAGGAAGGCCTATGTGGTATTGCCATGGATGCATCTTATCCCAAAGCCTAGTTTCTAAAGAATAGTAGATTATGGACATTGGCATATATGCCTCTTATGATGTTTTATGCATTTCTAGCAATGGAACTATATTTATAGGATCTTAGAGAATACATCAGTGCACAAAGAGCAGAAATGCAATATCAGGATCAGTAAAACTGAGAAAACAAAAAATTTAATGGGGAAAGAAACATCAAATTTACAAGTTTTGGCAGTTGGTAGTTCTTGTGGTCACATCTACACACATAGAAAAATATAGAGAGTGTCCAGTAAAGTTTACGAAGATATTCGTACCCAATAAATATGACTCAGGTGTACTCTTTAATACAATCCAAACTAGCAAGAAAACCATGGTTTAGTTCTACTCTAATCCAAAAAATCCAAAATAGAAGAAGTGTACCCAAAACAAGTACAACAAGTAGTTTTCCATAGTAATCGTATCCTGACTTCTATTCCTAACAACTCTGAATCTGGCACATTGGCAAATGCAAACTGCAACATTAAATTTGGACGGATTTTGAGCCCTGTATCCTAAATGACAGAAGGCATATGAAGATGAGATAAATAAAAAACACATACATGATTACATGACAGCAATAGCTTAATGAATTAATAGAAACAAAATAAAGTAGAATCTAATATTTTACTGACAGAAATAGAATCTAATTGTTTAATATACCTCTCTTCAATCACATTATTCCAAATATTCTCTAAATCAGCCTTCATTTTTTTTCCTTTCTATTTTTTTTTTTTTTTTTGGGCCAAAATATATAAAATCTTTGAAGTCTTCCTAAATTTTTGAGTACCACTCTCATGGGACTTGAACTATTCTTACAGCCAACGATGCATAACTACATTAACTTGAAGCCATCTTGACAAGCTTCTAATTTTAGATGTTTTACCAAAAACAGTATTCATATAGAATGTGGTACTGGCAAGAGTCATTCAGTAGAAAGTAGAAACTGTTAAGCCCTTTGATATACAGAGTTGGCCCCCTCTCTACAAGCTGTCTTTTAGATGAGTAACTTAACTTGGTATTATACCAGGAAATTTTGTGCTCAAATTCCTTAAAGATGTGTGCAGGAGACTGCGCAAGGGGAGAAGGGGGTATTAGGCCCTTTGATATGCATAGTAGACCCCTCTGTAGAGGCTCAGGCTCTGAAATGAGTTTGTATGTAAGTAGATACACCTTAACCCTCAGCTGCCTTTGTTTTTTATTTTATACCAGCACCATCTACTTAAGTAAACAGTATCAGAAAATGTTGCTGACTTGCTGTCATCATGCGTTGGGGTTGTGGGAATCATATGTATTGAAAATTGTTGTTTCGTATGTCAATGCTACCGAGTGACAAGTTTATGAATTTATAATTTTCTGAATGAACTTTATTATATTACTGAACTTGCTAAACCCAATGATTTGTTGTTTGCATTGAAGCTGTCTTTTATATGGGATAAATTATATTATGTTATGCTTTGGCTTTTATTTGTGTATTTGCATTGGTCATCATCCTGTCTCATTAACACTATGTGAAGGAGAAACAAGTACTATGTCTTCTTATTCTCATACCATTCATAACTTCTTAAACATATAATACAAATAACATAGAGGATTCTTTGGGTACACTGTTGACTATATGCACCAAATTTATTTAGGAAAAAGGATAAGTAAATTTTCCTGGGAATTTATTGTGCATCAAGCCACCTTCAATTCATATATTCAGCTATTATTGGCCACCTAGAGTAACATTTGTTTCCAAAAGAAGCCTTATTGGACTGTTTGATGAGTCGTGAATATTCTATGCTGATGAGTGATGGCAACCAGCAAACACAAGGAAATATAAGATACGCACAGACATTAATTATTCAGTCATTGCAGAAACATTTTCTACAGGTACATATTTCTCATTTCTTACTGTAAAAACAAAGTGAATACTTTAACAAATTCTGGACTATATATGGCATAGCAGCTTACACGGAATACAACCTGGCCATCAAAATCATAAGTGAATCACTAGGCACTGCAGGAATCAGGCAAGTCTTCATCACAAAAATAGATAGATGAAGAGAACAAACTCTGTCTGAAGGATATGATTCCTCTATATAGACCACAGCAGCGAAAGGGTTGTTGTATGCCCACTCTTTCTTTTCTTATAAACACATATTCATAAAACCACTATACCAGAGTCATTATTTACTAAATGATGGCTTCAATGCACCAAAGGCAATGTATGTTAGCTGCCTCCTTCATTTTAGCAATTTGGGTATCTCAAATTATGCCCTGCGAGCTCCAGGAGGCATCCTTGTCCGAGAGGCATGAGCAATGGTGGCTAAATATGGATGTGTCTATGAGGATGCTGTAGAGAAGGAGAGGTGTTTCAAGATATCCAAGGATAATGTGGCATACATACAATCATTCAATGCTGCAGGCAACCAACCCTACAAGCTAGGCACTAATGTAATTTGCAGACCAAACCAATGAAGAGTTTAAGGCTTCTCGTGATGGATATAAGAGGCTCCATGAGCCACATTCAATGGAGAAATCATCATTTAAATACGAAAACATGACTGCCGTGCCTGCTAGCATGGAATGGAGAAAGAAAGGAGCTGACGAGCTGTCACTCCCATCAAGGCCGGACCAAGGCCAATGTGGTAAGGAATAAGAAAAAATATTCATGCCCAATAAGCATGTAAAATATTCATGCCCATCAACAAGGTCTACTATGCATATCCTTTCCTTGCTTTCGGACATTGGTAAGATGAGCTCTGGAAATATGAATAATTCTCAGTATGACCTGTTGTTGTTAAAGTCAATCCGTATTTCTGGGATTCCTATGAAGACTCCTTCCATTATGGAAGTTCGATGGCATCCTCCCCCTCCAACTTGGATAAAACTTAACACTGATGGTCTTGCTCGGGGGAATCTTGGTAATGCTGTGTCTAGGGGAATATTTCGTAATACTAGAGGTTTTGTTAAGGGTATTTTTTCCTTAAACATTGGAGTTCGCAGTGCTTTTTATGCTGAATTGTTGGCTGCTATAATGGGGATTGAGCAGGCTTGGTCTAAGGGTTGGAATAGTATTTGGCTTGAATCGGATTCTGTCGCAGTTGTTCAATGCTTTTTAAATCCTACATTTGCTCCTCCTTGGGATCTTCACATGAGATGGATGAATTGTAGAGTCTATTTGCGATCAATGCGTTTTCATTGCTCACATATTTTTCGAGAAGGTAATGCCATAACTGATAAGATTGTTAATATTGGCATTCATCATTCTGGCTTTCAATGGTCCTGGAATGCTCCCTCTTTTGCCTTCCTATAGGTTTAAGCATTAATTTTTTCTGTTTTGTTAGATAGGGTTTTCTTTTTTGTGAGCTGGATTGTGGCATGCTTATGAGCCACCAAGACCAAACTTGTCTTTTCTTTTCTTTTTTTGTTTCCCTGTTTTCATGAATTTTCTTATTCTCTTTTTGAATATTAAAAAAAAAACCAAAAAAACAAAAAAGCAATTAATAATGATGAGAAAACAAGACAAGGAAAGAAAAGACGAGTAAACGTACTGTGGAAGAAACACAAAATAAAAGGTTCTGGGTGATTTATAATTTTAGTGATACATCAACAAGAATGTAAAATATTCATGCCCAATAAGCCTGCTACTGCGTTAGACTCCTTAGGACAATCTGAATTTAATCCCCCACCGGAAAAAAAAAAATAAAATAAATAAATAAAAATAAAAAATCCCTACTATTGGAAAATATACCCAAAACAGAAACCAAGTAGTTTTACATTGCAAAAGTATTCTGAATTCTCTCTCTCTCTCTCTCTCTCTCTCTCTCTCTCTCTCTATATATATATATATATATATATATTTTTATTTTTTCTTTTCCTCCTTTGCAGCCCCACAATCCACAGATGCCTAAACACAATTGAAGCACTAGTTTTTGTGGCATTTTGAGCCCTGCATTTTAAAGATAGAAAGCATTTGAAGATGGGTCAAAATTCAAGACACAAACATAACAGAGCAAGAGCTCAATAATACAAAACAAATAAAAGAAAAGATTCTAACACACTAGCACTGATGACAGAAACATGTTGGAAACAGTCCCATTCCAACATTTAGAACTAGATGTCAGAAATGAAACCAGACAGAACTAGACCTGAGACATTTTTTCGGCAGTGACTTGTAAATCACATCAGAGATAGAAGCAAGTTGAAGTCGCATCAACAAGAACCGAGGCAATTTTACTGCAGTAAGCCAGTAACTGATGCAGAAGTCGGTATAAATGATATATTGGCATATTGCTCATGTACGTCTGGCAAGGACGCTTAATGGAACATTTAAACATGGCTTGAGTAAACCAGATACCCACGATCCCATTAAATGTCAGAGGCTAGCAGTTTCCTTATAATGTCAGAGGCTGGCTGAATATTAAGGCTCCTTTGTAAAGCATTCATCTAATGCGCCGGCAGATCTTAAATGACGGCAAATCGTGTATGTAAAATCTTCTATCTAACAAACACCACCCAAGATACAATAAGGCAGTCACCTCTCCTGTTAGTAAAGGCATTCCTTGGGTGGGGAAGGACTAGGGTTTGAATTTTGCTGTTGATCAAGAGAAAGAAAAGGAAAACAAACATAAAGTTGTTACACAGGATTGATTCCCAAATTTAATTTTTGGAGCTATGCCAGTTAGCCTTTTCAAAGGTTGGGCATCCCTCTACCTGGCATTGCATGGAGAACAGAGTTTGTCAGTCCTGTATCATCACCTGTTTCAGTTTTCAATAAGTACAACATACATCTGCCATATTTACTCGATGATGCATTTTAGATCAACTGCTGAGATTGCCAACAATAACATAGACTTCTCTGAAATAAACTTTTATAAGTGGACTGGTCATTGAACCGAAGCAATAGGGCTATGGACTCCTAATAACAATGGCAATACTGCATTTCAGGCCGATACCTTGCATAGTTATTCAGTGTAATAGAGGGATGAGCAAAGGATAATACGATGTGAGATCACCAACAGATCCTCCATCCTCTCATTTCAAACTTATCGATGCAGCAACAAAATAATTGAAAATTTATTGCATGAACAACAGGGAATCAACATTTATGAACTTAAAGACCTTTGCCAGGAAATCTTGATTCAAAATCTCAATATTATTCAACTAAAAATTCATGTCCCAACTGCCACTTCAAGATAATTTTGCTTAACAACATACCCAACAAACACAGACCCTACCCACACTTAGATCACATTCAAGATGCAACTATTCCCTCCCAACTTCCTAGTTGCTTGACGGTTGTAAATCTTGCTTCCTTTCTCCTGGTTTATAAAATGGAACCTGCAAATTCAAATACACATATCAAATATTAGTAGAAGTAGAACTATAATGGCCCCGATCAGCAGCATGAGGTTTCAAAAGAGCCAAGAAAGGAAGTGGACATGTAAATGTTGTGCAACAGCACTTCCAGTTAAGTAGCCATGGCAATGAACATTCCAGGGATCTGCTCAAAGATTAATTACAGCCACATTATGTAAACATGATACTTTTTCTAAGTTCCTATTACAATATCCATCCATGGTAGCTTGCAATATTTGCAATATTATTTCCTACCAAAAATTGGAATCTGGGTACAAGTATTCTGTATTCCCCACAATTTGAAAGGGGCTTAGAATAAAGCTCTTTGAGGAAATTGCTATCAACAAGTTAACAGCTATCCTTTCACTACAAGGACAACAAGACAGGGGTTCTCCAGTATTCTCTACACGATCTAATTTCTTGACACACCACAGAATCTAAAAATATTTCCAATTTCGATTCAAGTAAGTTTTTTCTTCCATTCGTCTTGAATGCCACCATGCAAAAAGCAGATCATAAAGTTGTTTCTCCCCACTTTGGCAATCAAAACAATGAGCAGTGATTACAACTTATGATCTCAACAACTCAGTCAGTTTTTTTTTTTTTTTTTTTTGATGAAGTAAAATATATTATAAACAAAAAGCGCAAATGCGCACAGGGACAGAACCAGGATTTCTTCCTGAGGGGGGCCAAAGCATAAAAAAATTTCATCATTCAAAAATTTTTGTTATTATCTTTTCCTATATACGTGCAAAAGCTTCTATTAAAAATATTCCCATTTAAATATCAAATTAATGATAACCAAAATTAATTTGCTAATTAGCTAAATTATTTAGTTGAATATTCCTTTGATACAGATAAAACTACTTTTTATTTTCCTAATCAATAGACGGTTCAATATATACATATATATTGGGCAAGCTTATTTCCACATCATTTTTTATTAATCCACATATTTTTATGGTTTTTTGCTAATCCACACCTTTTTATCAACTTAAAGGAAAAGAGTGAATTAACCGTGCCTAAAAGGATTATTAAGCCATAGAAGAGTGTGGAAATAACCCCACCCTCTATATTAATGGAAATAATAGTTAGAAGGTGCAGGTCTATCATTTTACAAAACCACAAATAATCTGAAACAAAATGCTCTTAACATAAAATGTTAACACATGCAAACATGTCACTAATAGTTCTTTTAGCTATAATATGCCTTGGATAAGTGGTAGGACACCTTGCTTCCTCACTTTTTATTTTATTTTATTTGCTCCCTCACATAGAATTTGAAATCTCTCATTCTCTCCCAATTGGATCACCGCTTGCCATAGACCCACCCCGCACTGCACACATATTATTATTCTCTTTTTAGCCAAAGAAATGACACCTTTTTTTGGCAAAAACATAGTCAGAAAGTTCAACCAAAACAGCATTAACAGTGAGCAAAATGATATTTAACCCAGTGACATTGCTGCTCATCATCCACGTTGTTCCCAACACCTTCCCAAACGTCGGCCACTCAATCTCCCTCACCTCCACCACTCCGCCCCACAAATCTCCTTCTCCTTCCACCGCCTTCCTTTCCTAAATAGCCTTTTTTTTTAATCTCAAATGCCAACTCTCATTAATGAAGATGGGGCTCACAGACTTATTGTGGATTGTATATATATATTACCAAAGAAAAATTAAAAAGGCTGGGGGGGCCATGGCCCCCCTTGGCCCCAACGTGGTTCCATCTCTGAATGCGCATATACAAAAACCAAAAACCAGCCCCTGTACACTAGTGGTATACAGATAAGCTAAAGGGCTAGGCTATCCGAAAAAGCTAAACGAGGCAAACGCGAACAAAAATTAGACGTATTGCCCCAAGCAAAAAGAAGATCAGCAATATGAGCTTCTAAATCTAACACTATTTTTTCTCTATCATTAAAAGTTCTATTGTTACGCTCAGACCAAACAACCCAGAAGATGGCATGAGGAACAATCTTCCACACCCTTAACGCCTCTTTCTTACTACTCCTGCAGTTCCAAGACTTCACCACAACAATAATATCCTTCAGCATAACCCACTGTATCCCAAATAAATGCAAACAAGACATCCATAACTGGTAAGTGACCGCGCAATGGATCAACATATGTTCCACTGTCTCCCTCTTTGATTTGCATAACACACACCTGTTAGCTAAATGATAACCTCTCCTCTGCAGGTTATCGAAAGTGAGACATTTTCCCCAACAAGCTAACCATGTGAAAAAACAGACTTTGGAAGGAATATATGCCACCCAGATTTTAGAGGCAGGGAACCTAACTCCTTCACTCACCACCAATGAATGATAAAAATCTTTCATAGAGAACACCCCTTTCTACCACCCCTCTATTGAATACGATCCTCCTCCCCTCTACAAACTTGAGAATCATATATCTTCTCGAAGAAAGAAAAGACATCATCTAACTCCCAATCTTGAACAGTTTCTCCCTAGCAAAACATCCTAGGAATGAGAGTCATTGGCCCAAACCAAAAAATCAGACACCCAAGCCTCCTTGTTTAAGGATAAAACAAAAACATAAGGAATTACTCTTTAAGAGGAAGATCCCCACACCACACATCCTCCCAAAGCCTAACCGAATTGCCCTCTCCAATCCTAAAATAAACTCTTTTCTCGAAATCCACCCAACCTTTACTAATATGTTTCCACACACCGACCCCATAGGAACCCTTAACTTCCTTAGATTTCCAATTTCCATCATTCACCCCAAACTTCCACCCCACAACCTTCCTCCATAGGGCTTCTTTTTCAATAGCAAATCTCCACAACCATTTACCCAGCAAAGCTTTGTTCATATACTTCAAACTCCTAGATCCTAACCCGCCAACCACTTTTGGAGAACAAATAGAGTTCCAATCAACCAAATGGAATTTATTCTCCCCCCTCATCCCTTCCCATAAAAAATCCCTTTGAAGCTATCAATCAATCATAAAATTGGCTATGAATCCCAAACCTATATAAATAATTAAATATACACATACATAAAAGTTGACAGTATCTTCCCCAATGCTCCAATTCCAATATGGATAAGACCAATCGTAGATTCAGCAATGTTCATTAAAATGGGTTGATTTTAAGACCATCTTTTGATACGAAATAGGATGCCTATTTATGCATCAATGACCATAGGATGCATTCACCATAGTTTCAGCATTACGGCAAACTATAAATCAGTTGATTTTAAGACCATCTTTTGATTCAGCAATGTTTATAAAAATTGGTTGATTTAAAGACCATCTTTTGATACAAAATAGGGTGCCTACAAAGATCTATACGAGGAATAAGTTCACACCCAAATAGGCAAATCAGAAACTTAGAGTGTAGTCTGGATAAAAAATTCAGTGACATGGAAACCTGCTTTTATACTGTTTCGGTTCCTTTAAAATGAGAAATCACAGGAGCTACAGCTATCGAATTCACTAAGACAGCTATCATACGCATTGAGACTAAAGTCATCTCATCAAAAGCCAGTTTGTGTGTCGGGCACAGCTGAATGGAGGTTTTTCTTTTCAAGAAATCCCAAAGTTAGGACAATTACTAAAACTGAAAATTTTAGTTTCTTCTTTTCTCCTACATTTTCTCAGCAACCAAACAGAACTTAAAGCACAAATTCAATCATAAGCCCACCCAAAATATATATATATATATATATATATATATATACACAATTTGAATTACAAATAAATGTACCAAATCTCAAAACCCTAATTTCGACCCAATTTCATTATAACAGATCTAACTCAATCATGACCAGATCGTCAACAAGAAATCAATCCACCTAACAGAAAATTTCAGAAAAGAATTAAAACCTTAAAAGGGGCTGTAATCGTAACGGGTTTCAAATTTTATTTTATTTTCCAAAGGTTTCTCGAAAACCAAACGGAGAGATATATATATACGAAACCTAGGGTTTTGAAACAAGGAGAAGGAAGGCATACCTTTTCGACGAATACGTAGTCGGCCACAACTACTGTGGCGACAATGGAGCCCAGAATGGCAACTGGGCCTGTTAGCAGACTCCATTTACGGTATATCATCTCGTCTTCCTCCTCTTCTTTCTTCTCTGGTTCTCTTCTGTAATTCTTTGTACCAAAAATAAGAAGAAGAATTCTTTGGGAGAGTATGTGGGCTCAAGTTTTATGAAGAGGGAATGGCTATTGCAACCCCACATTCCCATAAGCCCACCCATCCTTTAGGTTTTTAAGGTTTTATGCAAAATATAAAAAGTTTTTATGAAAATCGGCTGTGATGTCCATTAGAAAACATCATTTTGAATAACTTTGTAGAAGAAAGTTTTTCCAAAATTTATCGTTTAAGTAGACTTTTTGGCAAAAAATGAAATAAAGGCTATAAATGGTTAAAAAGTATATTTAAACGATAGATTTTGGAAAAACTTTCTTCTACAAAGTTGTTCAAAATGATGTTTTTTAGTAGACATCACGGCCGGTTTTCATAAAAACTTTTTATATTTTGCATAAAACCTTAAAAACCTAATGGATGGGGGTGGGCTTATAGGAATAGGGGGTTGCAATAGCCGTTCCCTTATGAAGATGGGCTTGGGCTGCCTATACTCCATAGGGAACGGCTATTGCAACCCCACATTCTTATCACCCCACCCCCCATCCTTTAGGTTTTTAAGGTTTTATGCAAAATATAAAAGGTTTTTTATGAAAACTGGCCGTGATGTCCACTAGAAAACATAATTTTGAACAACTTTGTAGAAGAAAGTTTCTCCTAAATCTATCACTTAAATATACTTTTTAGCCATTTATAGCCTTTATTTCATTTTTTGCCAAAAAGTCTACCTAAATGATAAATTTTGGAAAAACTTTCTTCTACAAAGTTGTTCAAAATGATGTTTTCTAGTGGACCAAGTAATCGGTTTTTGCAAAAACCTTTTATATTTTTCATGATATCTTAAAAACCAAAAGAAAAGGGGTGGGCTTATAAGAATGGGGGGTTGCAATAGCCGTTCCCTACTCCATATGAGACATGGTTCGGATATTGAAATCCCTTTAAGTGATCTCCTGATCTCATTAATTTTAATTTTTTAAAGTTTTAGAAAAATATAAAATGTTTTTATAAAAAATGGCCTCGCGTAATCCATTAAAAAACATCATTTTGAATAATTTTTCAAAAAAAAGTTTTTCCAAATTTTATAGTTTAAGTGGACATTTTGTCTAAAAATGAAATAGGAATTATAAATAACCAAAAAGTCTACTTAAATAATAGATTTCAGAAAAACTTTCTTTTACGAAGTTATTCAAAATAATGTTTTCTAGTGGACTCCGCAGCCACTTTTCTTAAAATTTTTTTATATTTTAGGGGAAATTAGCGAAAAGTCTACTTTTATAGGACTTATAGAGGCATAAATCTATGCAGCAAACTTATGTAGCCATAAGTCCACTTTTAAGTAAAATGAGTTTACTTTTGTAACCATGGTAAATGCATAAATTCAAGTTTACCCTTAAGTGTTATTTTTTGTTTTCAAATTTTAAAATGACATAGCTTTTGATTTAGATATCGATTTCCAATAAAATTTATATATTTGAAATTTATTCGTCGAGCTTTTCGAAACAAGACCCATGATGAAAATAAAATTATGTATAAAAAAAAATAGTTACATTGATTACATATTTACATGTATCGGTTTTCAAATAAATAAACATGTAACTATTTTAATGTGGGTTCAATTTTATACAATTTCCCATACAAAATTATTAAATTTATTAGATGTATCTATTGAATCAGTTAAATTGATGTGTTTGAAACTAAAAATTTGTAAGATTTAAATATTTTGTGACTAAAATTCAGTCACAATTGACTTAAAAGTAATTTTTTTCATGTAACTATTTTTCTATGGGTTCAGTATATACTTCAGTTACAAGTAAATGTTTGCCCAGATTTAATTGATTTTTTTTTTAGCATACCAAAGCTTGGCTCGTTTCGACTTGTGAACAAACACTTTAAGAGCTCGATGAAAAGCTTGTTTAGGGGCTCAATAAGAAGCTCGTTTAAGGACTCAGGAGTGGGGGCATAATTGTCCAACTGGACATTTTAGTGTGAAAGAGATACTCATTTCCTAATAGTAGATGTTTGATGCTTCTACTTATCCTAGTACGGCTCTGTTTGGCTAAGCTTTTAGATGGTCCAAAATCACTTTTTAAGTTTAAAATCACTTTTGGTCCTGTTTGGTAGTCTAAGTCATAATTACTTCTAAGTTCAAAAAGTGATTCTATAATAAGTAGACTGCCATCAGCTTTTGGTCAGAAGGTGGTGTCAGCTTTTGCGGAGGATTTTAATAACTTTTCATATTTCCAAAATTACCCTTAATACTTGAGTGTGGAAACAATTTTTTTTCCACTCATATCTTTTAACAAAACGATAATAACACCTTAGACCCGAGTCCTCTCCTCTTTAGCAGCTGCACTCTTCTCTCCTACTGTGAGTGCCGTGTCCTTTCACCACGTCGGCTCGGGAGTACGCCACTAACCGCGGACGATTAGGGCGGAGAGGGAGTCGCCACCCGATTTTGGCCTCGGGAACCGATAGACCCCTAGCAAGGGCCCAACTCGTCATCACCCAAAGAATCAAGGTTCGGAGCTAAGGTACGCGGACGGGAAGGTGTTAGGCACCCGTCTGCGCCCGGCTAAAATCCGGCCTCACATACACTTATTGGCTTTAATTAAAAAGGAACTTAATTGAATTCAACCGTTGATCAAACGCTTATGCAATCGAATTCAGATAATGGCATGCACAGATGAGAAAAAGGGAAAGAAGATCAGATATATAAACAGATATATATGATACAGAATATTCACAAGGTTGCAAGGGGTACCTATACTGCCTGCAAAAGAAAAGAAGGGATTAAACTGTAAAAACATGGCTCATGCACGTACGTGCATACCATATATACGTACGTACATGCTTATCAAATTTCATCCGATCCCTACCATGCTGTGCCCGAACAGATCTTTGACTCGAATGTATGCAGAAAAATGGCTATAATGCGATTTAGAGATGACAAAATGACCTAGACCTAGATGGCGAAATGACAGCAGATGCTAATAAAGATACAACAGATATTTGTGGGCCTAAACCATGCGGATTGAATGCTAAGAATTAACGGAGAGATATATCATGCGCAGAAAAAATGCTGGGGTTAACGGATAAATCTTATGTAGCCCTACGCATTTGAAATGGATGAGAAACTCATTTCAAACCTTAAGTGCACAAATAAATCGGTGCCGGATTAGATCTAAACGTGTCCTAATTATGAGTATTAAATGACAGGATATACATATCAAATGCAATATTATAAATAATCATGCTAGAACGAAATTAAGGATTGAGAATGGTTACCCTCAGGTTCGGGCAGCAGCGATCCCTTCACAAGCGTGCTTTCTGGACCTCTCGTGGACACAGCCGTCAGCCTCAGGGTTTCTAGAATGGTGGTTTTGGTAGCCAAAAATTGGATCCCTTCTCTTGAATGAAAGCTGGGTATTTATAGGCGGGGATTAGGGTTTAATTCGGGGGTCTCTAGGGTTTCCCAGCCGCCACTGAGCAGCTGTCAGCGTGGGGGCTGTATAAGGTAAGAGGCAATTTCGGGGGGAAAGAGATGGAATTCAAAAAGTGAGAGCATGATCGTACGTGCATGGTATATGCACGTACGTGCATATCCCATGCACGTACGTGCATGGGGTATCGAACCAAGGCCAAAGGCCTGCTGTGTCTCCGCGAGTCCTTCGGGCGTGCTTGCGATGGTTCGTTGGCTACTGCCCTTCATCATCGGGTCTCAGAAAGTGGCTTGAGGTGTCAAGTGGTACAAAATGGGGTGTTAACAGTTTGCCCCTTCTTTTGATTTTGCTCGTGTAATGAACAAAATTAAAAGACCCGAAAACACTGATTTTGGACCAATTAGCTCATGCAAACCTTAAATGATACAAGTGCATGTATGAAAGGTCGGATCAGGGGAAGTTCCCTACTTCCTACGTACCTCTTAACGAGGATCAGACCTACCGTAGTTCATGGTGTGTGGTGATACCTTTCTGGGGCAATCGGAAGGTAGTGCGTGGTTTCCTGGGAATCCAGCATTTTGAGATTTGCAGGGTAAATTCCAATTAAATCCGGGTTGATTTAATTCTGAATTGAAATTCGCGGGGTGAATTCCAATTAAATCCGGGTTGATTAAATTTCGAATTGAAATTCGCGGGGTGAATTCCAATTAAATCCGGATTGATTAAATTTCGAATCAAATCCGAGTTGATTAAATTTCGAATTGAAATTCGCGGGGTGAATTCCAATTAAATCCGGGTTGATTAAATTTCGAATCAAATCCGGGTTGATTAGATTTCGAACAAAAATTCGCGGGGTGAATTCCAATTAAATCCGGGTTGATTTAATTTCGAATTAAAATTCGCGGGGTGAATTCTAATTAAATCCGGGTTGATTAGATTTCGAATTGAATCAAGATTGATCGAAATTTGCGGGGTGAATTCCAATTAAATCCAGATTGATTGAGTCTCGAATCGAAATTCGCGGGGTGAATTCCAATTAAATCCGGGTTGATTAAGTCTCGAATTCTTGATTAAATTTCGAATTGAAATTCGCGGGGTGAATTCCAATTAAATCCGGGTTGATTTAATTTCGAATTAAAATTCGCGGGGTGAATTCTAATTAAATCCGGGTTGATTTAATTTCGAATTAAAATTCGCGGGGTGAATTCTAATTAAATCCGGGTTGATTAGATTTCGAATTGAATCCAGATTGATTAAGTCTTGAATCGAAATTCGCGGGGTGAATTCCAATTAAATCCAGATTGATTGAGTCTCGAATCGAAATTCGCGGGGTGAATTCCAATTAAATCCAGGTTGATTAAGTCTCGAATTCTTGATTAAATTTCGAATTGAAATTCGCGGGGTGAATTCCAATTAAATCCGGGTTGATTAAGTTCCGAATTGAAATTCGCGGGGTGAATTCCAATTAAATCCAGGTTGATTAAGTCTCGAATTCTTGATTAAATTTCGAATTGAAATTCGCGGGGTGAATTCCAATTAAATCCAGATTGATTAAGTTTCGAATTGAAATTCGCGGGGTGAATTCCAATTAGATCCGGGTTAATTGAAGGGATATTTTAAAACGAGTTTGGATTGGTTGATTACCGAGTCGAACCGCGAATAAATCGACAATTGAAGTCCATGATCGCACGTGCCTCGGTCGCGCTCGCACGATCATGCCCACTGCACGTACGTGCATCCGGTTTTTTTTTTTTTTTTTTTTGTGGGTATTCAAAGGGACTCCCCAAACGGCGTCGTTTCCAATGCATGGTTATGGGGTAGTTCAAAAGGCGCGAAAACGCCTATAAACTCGCACCCACGTCCCATAATCCTTACGTACACTCTTACAGACCAAGAGACTTTACATCTCCCATCCTCACCTCCTGCTTTTCGATCTCATTCGAGCATACCCATGGCACCCAAACGCCAGCGCACGTCGGCGAAGGCGAGCACATCAGGTGCCGCACCGGCGAGGGACCCCGACGAGCTAGGGAGGCCTGCGATTCAGAGATGGCGCCCCCAGCCTCGCCTCCGACGTAGTGAGGGTGGGATTCTCCTCCGTCCCACCGAGCACGCCTCCCATCTTGCCGCGCTAGGCCGAGTAAGTTTTTATTTCCGCAATGTTTATTTCATTTTCGGCTACTGAGACGAAACCTTGACTTGGGTTATCACGAAAAATAAATGTGAGGGGGTAAAATCCGGGGATTTGGTCGGGATGTTACCGAAATGGAAGAAGGACCGGAAAAACCCAGCTAAAGGCACGTACGTACGTATCGAATGCGCGTACGTGCGTCGTATGCGTGCGCACGTGTCTTTATCTGGACTTAACCCAGTTCCTTTCAGTTAATCGTGGAATAGGACGCATTCGAGCCTCTCCGAGGTTCGAAACGGACATGAGGGGGTTGGAACCTCAGGGATTCGTGTGGGTGTAACTGGGAATCAAAGGGGCAAACAGCCTGATGCATGTACGTGCCTTCCTGATGCACGTACGTGCTTAAGGCATGCACGTACGTGCTTGGCCTTTTTTTTTTTTTTTTTTTTTTTTTTTTTTTCGTGCAACGAGTGTGGGGTGGGTCCAAAAAGAGGCAAAAAAATGGTCACAGACACGTACGTGCCTGCCTGATGCACGTACGTGCCTAAGGCATGTACGTACGTGCCTGATGTGTTTTCTTCCTTATTTTCGAATTTTTTTCTTTTTATTCTGCTGCAAATACACATACCTGTGCTGTGCTTACCTGGTTTCTCCTTGTGTAACAGCTGCCGAAGCTGCCCGTCACCCGTGGAGGCGTGGCGAATGCGAAGGCGTGGTGGGCTCGTCTCACAGCGGAGACGAAGGCCTTGGTTACTGGTGCCGGTTTCGGGACGGTGATCTCGGGATTGGTGGACGATAGCGACCGGGCTTTCGTTCACTGCATAGCTGAGAGATGGTGGGACACCACCCATACTTTCCACATTGCTGGTCGGGAGCTGACCCTGACCCCCTACGACTTCTACCGCCTCACGGGTCTACGTATGGATGGTCTCCCACTTCCCTTTGACCATAAGGAGAGCGAGAGGGAGAGACTCTCCCACGATCTTTTGGGGATTGAGTATGACAGCGCCTCCATCTTTATCTTGGACATCTATGACCGTATGTCCACCCAGGGGCAGGGTACAGCTGCCCAGCGGATCCGGATGGCGCGCGGGTATCTGCTGTTTCTGATAGGGGGCTATCTAGTCCCGAACGCTGCCTAGACAGTCCCTTTTGGCTGGTTGCTGGCTTTGAGGGACTTGGGGAGGGCCCGCGAGTTTAGCTGGGGAGCGGCGGTGTACGGCCATGTGATCTCGACTATGGACTCGCTGAGTCGGATGGCTGTCCAGTCCATGGTCAGCCACTGGCGGGTCTGGGCGGTATATATCCCTTCCTTTTCCTCCTCTTTTGTTTCTTTTCTCTTTTCCTTACCTGTCATTCCATATTGGTTTCTTATCACGTCTACTTGTGCAGCTTTGGGCAGGTCGGTACTTCCGCGCGGATCCGGATTCCCCCGTCGACAAGCACGACTATTGGAGCTCCCGTCGCTTCCTGGACGAGCTGACCGTTGATCGGGTAAGTCCTATTTCACCTTAATGGTACGGTTGGTAGCATTATACTCATGCATTCACCCTACTACTGCTTTTCCACAGATCATCCCGCGCCCCTGGGAGGGCACCCCCGCACGCGCTCCTGCTGAGTGGGATGCTGCTGCCTTGACGCTCTCCACCCTATCCACGGTGTTCGAGTGCCCTGGGGTCCGCTCCTTCTATCTTGCGGAGAGGGTGGTATGGCAGATTGCCGATGTGGGCGCGGGTGGTCCTCCGGTCCCAGTAGATCCTCCCCGTTTTGTCGCTATCCCTGCTGAGGCGACATCGAGTGACTTGGCTGCCTGGCGGGCCATGATCCCTTATACGGATCGCCTATCTGCCGAGGAGATCGACTATGCCTTCTTTGCGTGGGAGCGGTTGATGGGCAGCATCTTTGTTGCGACGGTATGTATACCCTTTTCTGAGTCTTGTTAATTTCCCATCTCTGCTTTCTTTTTACCAACTGTGCTTGACTTCTTTCCACAGGCTGCTCCTGCTGCAGATGCGCCCGCTGGGCTGGCCCCTATCATGCCGGGGTGGAGCGTGCCTTTCCATGTCACACCTGATTTAGCCATGGAGGAGGATATCCCCAGGCTGAACAGGTGCATTGGGTACCCGATGGCTGAGGGTACTAGGCCGGTGAGTTTCCAAGTTCCTGCATTTGTTAGTTTTCACGCATATACGCAAGTAAAGCATGCATGTCCTAACGGTTGCCCCTTGCTTTTCTACTCGCAGCTCACCCGTGAGGAGTCCTCGACACTTTTGCGGATGGTGGGGAGCCTGAAGGTCATGGTCACGTCTCTCTCTCGCAGGTTAGTGATTGCGGAGCAGGCTCCTGCTGGGGAGGACTGGGACGGCTTCGGGGCTGACGAGGATGACGGCGACGGTGATGACGGCGATGGTGGTGATGGTGGTGATGACGGTGGTGATGATGGTGACGACAGCCCGCCAGCCTCTCCTGCCCAGACCCCACTATATGTTCCGCGTTGATGTATTCGTTTTGGACATTAGGGGATATTTATTTATTATTATTTTTTTTTTGGACATGTACTCATTTCTCCTCCCCTTTCTGTAAATTTTGGACATGACTGTTACTCCTGTGATATATCAAATATGGCTTATTTTTCTCTTTCCCTTTTCTCTTACACTGCGATGCACATTTTTCCTTTCTTGCTTCCTCTATTGCGCTAGGATAAATAGCCAGCCGTTTAATACAAGGAGAGCACCCAAAAAGCCTCATATGACAGCAAAAAAGATCGTAAAACCAAGAAAGGGGATGAAAATACGAGAAAAGGGGTCTGGGCACGTACGTGCATAGGCCATGCTCGTACGTGCACAGTCCATGCTCGTACGTGCATGGCTTATGCTCGTGCGATCATGGGTCCATCTCTTTCCTTTTTCTCGTACTTCGTCGATTTGGCAACTTTTTCTGCATAAAACGAGCCCCCTTCTTCGTTCTTCTCCACTGAAACCCTACGATGGAAGACCCTAAGTTTGTCAAAGACATAAAACGATGGCTTTTGTCCTTTGATAACCGAGCTCGGGATGATTTCAAAGAAGCTTTTGGCCTTCCATGCTTGTTTGACTACTGTCGGGTGAAAATCAACTACACCTTCCTTCTTGTTGCTTCAGAATATTGGAAACTAACCCGCCATGTCTTCAGATTCAATCTGAATGAGTTGTGCCCCACACTTGAAGATTTCGGCGGTATCATAGGGCGGACTAGCTTCAACGGCTTGCTCCTTCCCCCGGTTGACAAGGTCCTTGCTGCCGAGGTGGCCCAGTTCCTAGGCCTTTCTGTGCAACTGGTGCAAGGGTGGACTACGAGTTTCAAGGTGGACGTGGCGAAACTCGCTGAATATTTCGTGTCCCATCCTATGCCTCCCGCTGGCCAGGCTCGAGTCTATTACCTGCGCGCGGTGTGCTTCTGTGCTCTTGCCGCCCTCTTTTTCAGAGATGAGTCATCGAGTTTGGAGACTTTTATTGTGCGCATGATCCCGGAGATCAAGGATTTCAACCCCAGCATGGTTGTCTTGGCAGATACTCTGAACGGGCTCGTTCGCGTGGCGCGAAGTGACAGTTTCTCCTTCGGCGGCAGCCCCCTCCTTCTACAGGTTTCTCTCTCTTCTCCTTTTATTTTCTCGGATTTTTTTTTTCATGCCATGATCGTACGTGCATTGTCCATGCACGTACGTGCATAACCCATGTACGTACGTACATGGTCTATTGACCCTTCCATCTTTACTCTTTTGTGATGCAGATTTGGCTGTTTGAACGCCTAAAACTGGTCGAAGACCCTGCCATGAGTATCTGGACATATCATCCGCAGCACTATCGCCACAGGAAGGTCACCAAACCTTTCCCAAACGTCGAGCAAGCCCGGGATTTGCTAGAATCCATATCCTGCTACAACATCCGCTGGCTCTGTCCTTGGTGGAGGACCTCTCATGCTGTTCGAAATCTGATCCTTCCTCACAGCGTCATGCTGATTGGTCTCAAGGAGGTTTCTTTCTACTCTCCCATACGCGTCCGCCGTCAGCAAGGGCTACGCCAGGATCCGATCAAATGGGGTCACCTTGGTTACACCTGCCCCTGGAAACCCAACCATGTGGATCGCGTGGAGAATGACTGGTATAGCAAGGCAGTGTACTGGGCCGTCACCCCCTCTGAAGTGATTAGCCCCCCTGGGTCCTACTATAACTGGCTGTTTACTGACATAGAGAGGGAGGAAAAGGAAGAAGAAGAGCACAAGAGGAAAAGGGAAACAGAGGTCGAAACGGAGGCGAGGAAGAAGTGAACTTGACTATCCCCCGTACCCCTATCAACTATTGTACTCATGCACTCGCTTTTAATCCCTTATGAGTTAATGAATAAGCATCAGAAAAGATGTAATGATTTTCCCCAATCAATAAAAAACTATTATCATTAATTTGAGCACTGAGTACTTTGCCAAATTGTCACTACTCTGCCTATACATAGTATTTACGGAGTCTGTCCATATTCACTGGATTCACCAACTCGTTCCCGTCACCATCCATTAACTTGACCGCACCACCCGGGTAAATTGTCTTGATGACGTAGGGCCCCACCCAATTGGGCTTGAATTTCCCTCGAGGATCGAACACAGGTGCTCTAAATTCCTTAAGAACCAAGTCCCCTTCCTTCAAGTTCCGTGGTCTGACCCTCTTATTGAAAGCCCGAGCTATTCGTCGTTGATAACCTTGCACATGGTACAATGCCTTGAGCCTTCTTTCCTCCAATAGCACCAGCTGTTCATACCGCTCTTTTGCCCATTCTACCTCCGGAATCTGACTTTCCAATGCGACCCTAAGAGACTGTACTTCCAGCTCCACGGGTAATACGGCTTCCATTCCGTATACCAGTGAATAGGGCGTAGCACCTGTGGAAGTCCTCACGGACGTCCGATATCCCCACAATGCATAAGGAAGCTTCTCCACCCAATCTTTGTAGGTTACTGCCGTTTTACTGAGGATGGTTTTGACGTTCTTGTTGGCAGCCTCTACAGCTCCATTAGTCTGGGGCCTGTAGGGTGAAGATTTGTGATGCTGGATGCCGAATTTTGTGAACAACTTCTTGACCTCATCTTCAAAGTGCGTTCCGTTATCTGAAATAATCTCATGGGGTACTCCGTACCGGCAGATTATGTTGGTTTCGACGAACTTGGCCACATGTTTCGACTTCAACTCTACATACGCTGCTGCTTCTACCCATTTGGTAAAATAATCGATTGCTACCAAGATATATTTATACCCACCAGTTGCAGATGGCTTAATCTCTCCGATGATGTCTATTCCCTATACTGAAAATGGCCAGGGAGATGCCAGTTGATGCAACTCCACCGGCGGCATGTAGTTTGCACTGGCGTACACTTGGCATTGATGGCACTTTCTGACGTACTGCACGCAGTCAGTTTCCATAGTCGTCCAGTAATACCCCAACCTTAGCAGCTTCTTAACCAACATCCTCCCATTCATGTGTGACCCACACTCCCCTTCATGCACCTCCCTCATGAGTGTTTCTCCCATGCGGCGATCTACGCAAAGAATGTGTATCCCATCATAGGACCTTTTGAATAATTTCCCTCCGCAGATGATAAACTGCGTGGCGAACAGCCTTAATGCCCTACGATCCTTCTTATTGGCATTTTCCGGGTATTCCCCTTTTTCCAAGAGGTTCCAAACGTCAAAGTACCAAGGGTGCCCATCATCTGGCTCTCCGTCAATTACCAAAATCCCTTCTTCATGTGCGGGTCTAAACTTCTGCTGGACGGTCAATGGCTCTATCTGGGTTCCAGCAGGCATTTGAATCATGGAAGCCAGGGTAGCCAAGGCGTCGGCGAATTGGTTGTGAGCTCGGGGTAAGGGTGTGAAAGTTATTTTCCGGAATTTCTGGGTCAGTCTCTCTAAGTAGCCTTGGTAAGGCTTTAGGTGTTCTTCTCGGGTTCTCCATATCCTCTGTACTTGAGATATCACTAAGGCTGAATCCCCATATACCTCCACTTCTTCGACTCCCAATGCCAACAAGGCTTCTAGTCCAGCGACACATGCCTCATATTCTGCCGTGTTATTGGAGTTCTGGAAGTTCAACTTTATCGATAGCGGCATGTGAGAACCATCAGGAGCTATTAGCAGAACCCCTACCCCATCTCCATATTGATTCGAAGCCCCGTCGAAATACATTTTCCACGCCTCGTCACACTCAACAACTAGAAGGT
This sequence comes from Liquidambar formosana, assembly GCA_039720395.1. NCBI lineage: Eukaryota > Viridiplantae > Streptophyta > Magnoliopsida > Saxifragales > Altingiaceae > Liquidambar > Liquidambar formosana. The sequence continues at coordinate 13,345,775 of CM077824.1, read as the reverse complement.
TCTCGTCGGGAAATTCATCGTTAAGTCCATATCCCAGGATTGGGTGTTCAGTGCAGTATTCGGCAACAGCCCCTCCCTTAATAGACTTTTGTGTCACATATACAAGTTCAAATTCTGCCAGTAGAATCAACCACCGAGACAGACGACCATTCAAAGCCGGTTTCTCAAACAAGTATTTAAGCGGATCCATTCTTGCCACTATCCACACTTCGAAATTTAGCAGAATGTGTCTCAGCTTCTGCACAGCCCAAACTAAAGCGAAACAGGACTTCTCTATCGCATTGTACTTTGCTTCGTAACCTTGTAGCTTCTTGCTTAAGTAATAGATCGCATGTTCAATACCACGATCATCCTCTTGCGCCAACATGCTTCCTAAAGCTTCCTCAAAGATGGACAGGTAGAGCAACAATGGTTTACCGGGGCGTGGAGGGACCAAAACCGGAGGATTCAAGAGATATCTTTTGATGGCTTCAAAAGCTTGTTGACATTGTTCATTCCATTCCTTAGGTTCCCCTTTCCTAAGCAGTTTGAAAATGGGCTCACAGGTGGGGGTTAACTTGGCTATGAAACGGCTAATGTACTGTAATCGCCCCAGAAACCCCCTAATTTCCTTCTCTGTTTTTGGTGATGGCATTTCCAAAATTGCTTTGACCTTCGTTGGATCTACCTCGATGCCCCTGCTACTCACAATGTATCCCAACAACTTCCCTGACGTGACCCCGAATGTGCACTTTTGTGGATTCAACCGCAGACTGTATTCCCGGATTCGTCCAAAGAACTTCCTAAGATTCTCTAAATGCCCTTCTCGAGTCTCTGCCTTAACAATCATATCGTCGACATACACCTCTACCTCTTGATGCATCATATCGTGGAGTAGCGTGGTAGCCATCCTCTGGTATGTAGCTCCGGCGTTTTTAAGTCCAAATGGCATTACCGTGTAACAATACGTCCCCCACCCAGTTGTGAAGGTGGTCTTAGTCATATCTGCCGGCGCCATCCGTATCTGATTATATCCCGAGAACCCATCCATGAATGACATTAGAGCGCTCCCTGCTGTGTTATCTACCAACACATCGATGTGAGGTAGGGGGAAGTCATCCTTAGGGCAAGCCTTGTTAAGATCCCTGTAGTCAATGCACACCCGCACCTTTCCATCCTTCTTTGGTACCGGCACGATGTTGGCTATCCAATCCGCCTGATCTACCGTTTTGATAAACCCCACTTTTAATAACTTAGTCACTTCTTCCTTAACCTTCAACGACCATTCCGGTGCCATTCTTCTTAGTTTTTGTTTGACGGGCCTTGCTCCCTCCCTAATAGGAATGTGATGCTGTGCTATAGCGGGGTCGATTCCAGGCATGTCCTTATACGACCAAGCAAACACATCAGAAAACTCCTGCAGCAAAGCTGTAAGATCTGCACGTTCTTGCATGGACAGAGTAGAGCCAATTTGGATTTCCTTGATTTTCTCATCAGTGCTTATATTAATAATGATAGTTTCTTCTTTAATGGGTTCAATTTTCACATCTTGATTTTCATTAATTAGCTCATCTGGGTCTAAAAGATCGTGCATTTGTGCAATTTGATTGTTAGGGGACACAGCAGAGTAAGCAGAATCAAATTTTTTTGAATTATTGGAAATTATATCATTGGACAACTCAAACCCATACCCCGACCCGGACTCAGACTTAGACCCAACCCTAGACTTCTCCTGAGTAGGCTTATTAATTGCCTTGACACCATACGTGACCCTAGCCGCACGTTCCCAGATCCATGTGCTAGTATCCCCATCAGCCACAACAATAAGCTTGGTAGGGACGGTTTCATCAGTCAAAGAGAACACTTCTTCGCCGCCCTTGGGTGACAACAAGACCTTCCAGCTTATCTGATCCATATTTGCCGCCCAGTCTCGCTCTTCACTTTCTTCTTCTGGGGTCCTCCTATCTGTATCTTCCAGATTCAATTTCTCGCTAAAGAATACCTCCAACCCAGGCTTCCTTTCTCCGCTCCCTCGGTCTATCCATGGCTCAGGAAATCCACAATAGGGGAAATCTTCTCCTTCCTTCACAAAATTACCATTGAGAGTTTTCCCATTCTTGGGGACGCATTTGTCGTCCTCTGCAGTGTATCCTAGCCCTCGCCGGTTGGTTTGCATGTGGAAATCCGGGAACTCAGCTATCCCTTCTCCCCTTCGGCCTAGCCCCATCCCGGGCATATACCCCAGCTTTCTCATCATATGGGTCACGATATGGCTAACCCCCTCCCCAAAATCGGGAGACACCTTCTCTCTTCTAGTTTCCTTCCTTTCAATCACCTGTACCAGCTCAAAACCTCTCCATTCCAACTCTTCGCTTCCTTCCTTCACTCCTGATATTTGCCCAGTTATTTCTCCGTCTCCATGGATCACTAGAACTCCCTCATCCCAAGGCAATTTTATTTTCTGGTGCACGGTTGAGGGAACAGCTTGCAAAGGGTGTAGCCAAGTTCTTCCCAACAGCAGGTTGTAGTTGGCGGGAATGTCCATGACGCAGAATTCCACCATTGACTCAACGGGCCCTATTTTACAAGCGGCCTTGAAAGTTTCCATCACACTCCGACAGCTGTTGTCGTAACCCCTTACCGTCACAACAGAAGGTATCAAGTCTTCCTTGCCAACCCCTAGCTTAGTCGCGGTGCGCATCGGGCAAACATTCAATGCGGACCCATTATCGACCAGAACTACAGGTATTTTCAAATCCCTACATTCCACCGTGACATAGAGTGGCTTGGCATGCCCTGCCCCTTCAAGTGGCAAATCTTCATGGGAAAAGGTCATCACAGCCTTGCTCACCGAGCTGACTCCCATAAGTGATAGAACTTGCTCCGGTGTGGTTTCCATTGGTACTTCTTTCCTTGCCAATGCATCCAGTAAAGCCTGGCGATGTTTCTTTGAGGCGATCAACAAGCCCCAGATGCTTATACTTGCTTGTGTTTTCTTTAACTGCTTCAGTATCCTGTCCTCCTCCTCCTCATTTTGCTGCTCAATCCTTTCTCTTACTTCTTGGTTCAATTCTCTTCCGGGATGATCCCCTTCCAGATAATTAGGCTTGTAATGCCTCCCCGAGCGGGTTAAATGCATGGAATCCTTCTTCATTTCTGCCCAAATATCTTCCTCTCCGCTATCATAATCTTCCCATGGAGCCTTCTTCATGCTGATCATGAGAATGAATTGTGACGGATCCTCCATTGCCTTCGTATCACTAACCATATTCATGTAGGCAGGAGGCGGTGTGTTTCGATAATTGGGAAGAGGGTTGTTCTGAATATTGGGCTTGTCGCCGCCTGGAGGAGGTAGCTTACCCGGATCAATCAGGTCTTGGATTTCATTCTTTAGGCGCATGCAATTGTCCGTCTTATGCCCGATCCGCTGGTGGAAGTCGCAAAACTCATTCTGCCTCCAATACGAGGGAATCGGGTTCGGCAGTGCCCTTGGTTCCAAAGGCTTCAGATAGTCCCTTTTGCTCAAGTTGGCCAAGGCTTTGGACAACGGGACTCCCAAGTCATGGTACACCCTTGGCGCTTTTGGTGCTGCTTGTGCCTGCTGGATGGCTCCCACTGTAGCCTGTGGCTGGGTTCCTCCACTAACCCTAGCACTTCCGCTTCCACCACCACTACCGGAACTGTATACTTTCTTCTGCCTATCCATCTGACCGCGGTGGATAGCATCCTCGATACGAGTTCCACACTGGTATAATTGTTCAAAATTCATGACAGAGGAAGTCAACATGCGATCGAAGTACACGGGTGTCAGGTTCCTCAAAATGATGTTTATCTGATCAATTTCTGTCGGCCTATTTACCATTTTGACAGCTTTAGCCCTCCAGCGAGTCAGAAATTCTGAGAACGTCTCATCCGTCTTTTGCCTAGTCATTTCCAAATCCCGCAGAGTGACATCCAACATAGTGTTGTACGCATACTTGTTGGTAAATTCTGAAGCCAATAGTTCCCAAGAGTCCGTGACTTTCAGATCAAGTGCATAGTACCACTTCGAGGCATCTGCCGAGAGAGATAAAGGGAAAGCGTGCAACACTTGATCGGCGGTCAACCCTCTCATCCGGGCAATGCTCAAGTACTGGCGCAAATGTTGTTTGGGATCGCCGGTGCCATCGAACTTTTCATAATCGGCTATTTTGAATTTCGGAGGGAGTTACACCTTGGAGTCGGCTGTAATCCCTGCCATAGAATACATGTAATCATCCATGCCTTGTGATTTCTGCCATGCTGTTTGCATTCGGTCCATCCGTGCTTTCATCTCAGCGTTCTCTGCCGCCAACTTTTCTACTTTGGTGTCTTTTTCCTTGGTTTCTTTCCTTTTCAAGTAGTCCTCATAGTCATCATCTTCCCACTTCGGGTGCTCCTCCTCATTAACCTTGGGCTCTCCTTTCTCCTCAGTTTCGGGTGGTTCTTCTGTTCTCCCTTTCCCTTTCTCGAGCTTAGTAACCCGGTCCCGCATTTCATTCATGAAGCCCTTCATCTCGGTTCTATCGCTCCTCATCTGTTCAAGGATATCAGCCAAAGTCACCTGTTCTGCCATTCTTCCAGCCGGGGTTCTTCTTAATCTGTTAGTGGTCGGAGATCGGGCCCAAACACTACTCGGTGCTTTTCTCCCTGGTGAATCAATCTTGCTGAAACAGGAGTTGAGCGTAATGAGCACATGTCCATTAAACCTTCTCTCCTAGCCCAATCTGAATACCTTCAAACCCCTTATCTAAACCCATTGCTAGAGCCTTGTCATGTTCACTAGATCTTCCAAGGGTCTATGATGGGCAGATATTAATTTACGAAGTCGAACATCATTCTACCTTTGGCCCGTTACAAGTTCACACATATCTCAAATGCTCACTTTGGATCCAAGCCCATTTCATTGTTTCCATTTGGATAGGCTTAGTCCAATTACAAGATCACATTTTTTTACCTCTCACTCATCAAGCCTTAGGTAGAATGATATTGGACTTCGATGTTCAATTTTAGATGGGTTGTGTTTATTCATCATAGAGGTCTGTTCCTAACTCTCAGCAGGTCTACGTGGTCCATCAGCTTTTTCATTTGAGCCCGTCATGCCCACACCTTGCACCTCATTTGGATTCTAGGCCCATTTTGTTCATTATCATCATTTTCTTTTCTCTTTTTTTTTTTTTTTTTTTTTTTTTTTTTTTTATGGGCCTAGGTCCAATTACAACAGCACTCGATCTCCCCTTAATTTGGGCTCAAACTAGAAAGCTCATGTACAACGTGGGCCTCGTCCCATACCCGCGCTATACAAATGAGTATGGATGCAACATGACATGCGATATGACATACATTCAAACAAGGCTATGCAAAGGTCTTGGGGGACACTAGTGTGGTTGGTCAATGGGTACTTCTTCTTCAAGGGTTACCCAGGCTAGGGTGCTCAAAGAGCGACCCGTTAGCGTACTCACTAGCTTATTACAGGCTAGTGGCACAGGCCGTGGGTTGATGGTGCTGAATCGAGTTGCCCATAGGAACTAAATGGAACCCGGGTCTCTAATCAGACTGCCATCGAGGGATAACAAGTGCCAAATATCGTGCGCATGTGTGCAATTTCGGTCTTATTCAATTAAATTTCCTAATTAATTAAAGCCAATAAATGTTTCGGAGTCAAGCTCTCTATCCCCAGTGGAGTCGCCATTGTGAGCACCGTGTCCTTTCACCACGTCGGCTCGGGAGTACGCCACTAACCGCGGACGATTAGGGCGGAGAGGGAGTCGCCATCCGATTTTGGCCTCGGGAACCGATAGACCCCTAGCAAGGGCCCAACTCGTCATCACCCAAAGAATCAAGGTTCGGAGCTAAGGTACGCGGACGGGAAGGTGTTAGGCACCCGTCTGCGCCCGGCTAAAATCCGGCCTCACATACACTTATTGGCTTTAATTAAAAAGGAACTTAATTGAATTCAACCGTTGATCAAACGCTTATGCAATCGAATTCAGATAATGGCATGCATAGATGAGAAAAAGGGAAAGAAGATCAGATATATAAACAGATATATATGATACAGAATATTCACAAGGTTGCAAGGGGTACCTATACTGCCTGCAAAAGAAAAGAAGGGATTAAACTGTAAAAACATGGCTCATGCACGTACGTGCATACCATATATACGTACGTACATGCTTATCAAATTTCATCCGATCCCTACCATGCTGTGCCCGAACAGATCTTTGACTCGAATGTATGCAGAAAAATGGCTATAATGCGATTTAGAGATGACAAAATGACCTAGACCTAGATGGCGAAATGACAGCAGATGCTAATAAAGATACAACAGATATTTGTGGGCCTAAACCATGCGGATTGAATGCTAAGAATTAACGGAGAGATATATCATGCGCAGAAAAAATGCTGGGGTTAACGGATAAATCTTATGTAGCCCTACGCATTTGAAATGGATGAGAAACTCATTTCAAACCTTAAGTGCACAAATAAATCGGTGCCGGATTAGATCTAAACGTGTCCTAATTATGAGTATTAAATGACAGGATATACATATCAAATGCAATATTATAAATAATCATGCTAGAACGAAATTAAGGATTGAGAATGGTTACCCTCAGGTTCGGGCAGCAGCGATCCGTTCACAAGAGTGCTTTCTGGACCTCTCGTGGACACAGCCGTCAGCCTCAGGGTTTCTAGAATGGTGGTTTTGGTAGCCAAAAATCGGATGCCTTCTCTTGAATGAAAGCTGGGTATTTATAGGCGGGGATTAGGGTTTAATTCGGGGGTCTCTAGGGTTTCCCAGCCGCCACTGAGCAGCTGTCAGCGTGGGGGCTGTATAAGGTAAGAGGCAATTTCGGGGGGAAAGAGATGGAATTCAAAAAGAGAGGGCATGATCGTACGTGCATGGTATATGCACGTACGTGCATGGGGTATCGAACCAAGGCCAAAGGCCTGCTGTGTCTCCGCGAGTCCTTCGGGCGTGCTTGCGATGGTCCGTTGGCTACTGCCCTTCATCATCGGGTCTCAGAAAGTGGCTTGAGGTGTCAAGTGGTACAAAATGGGGTGTTAACACCTACCAACATCAATGTCTTGGTAACTTCAACCAACTTGGACCCATACAATCCTAATTTAAACTTCAAATCTTTTTTTTTTCTCCCTTCATACATTTATTGATTTATACTTATTGGAATTTTTTTCAAGAATTGATTCCATAAAATTTGGATTTGTGATAAAAAAAAATTTAAAAAAAATCAATTCATGCTCCTTTTTTTTTTTCTTTATTTGTTTTAAGCAAGGAAAAAATAAAATAAAATAAAATAAAAAACGTAAGCAAAATCTTTAGTAATATACCTTTGTGGGGTTAGACGAGAAGTCAAGTTTTGTGTGTGTTTTCCAAAAGTTATCGTTTTGATGTATCGCTGCTCTTGTTGTTTGTGTGGTTATGAGACGTCTCACCTAGGTTGTTGGGAGAATAGTCTAAACTCAAATTTCGATAAGAGTATGGCTTAGGTACCCTCAATCATTAATATTTAAAAAAAAAAAAAAAAAAATCACTACTAATAACAAATATAGCAAAAAAAAAAAAAAATTCATTTATTATAAGGACAGTTCAGTCAATTTGGGATTATAACAATTACAACAAATATTCTTGCCAAACAGGCAAAAAATCACTTTCAGCTCTAACAGCACTTTTGAATACAGTTTCCAAACAAAGACTGATTCTCTTTTGCTACTTGTAACTTCTGATTTTCTTCTGCTTTTGCCTAAAAGCAAAAGCTACAGTTTTCCCAAACAGGGCCTACATGAAAGATTTATTTCTTTTACGGGATCTAATAGAAGTATGATGGCATGGTGACTAGTTTTGAAGTATATATGGGTGTTACAATGTGCTCCAACCAATAGCTTTAGTTTTTTTAAGTTTATTGTAGCTCTTTATTTAATAGTACATAAAACAGTTTTGGTCTTATCAGGTTTCGATGTTGGGTTCTTTATGGTTTATGTTTGGGATGATGATTCTAAATCACTTACTCAAAAAAAAAAGAAAAAAATATATAAACAAGTTGAGTTCAAGCTCGAACTCAACTTGTTAATTAACTCTAAACGAACCGAGCTCGAGCTCAAAATTTAGGCTCGTTAAAAAGCTAGGCTCATTTAGTAATGAATAAGTTTTTTAACAAGCCAAACTTGAGCACTCCAAAATTGGACTCGACTGGCTTGTTTCCAGCCTGGACTCCCATTAATGGGAAGTACAACCCATCTCTATCTCTCCCGGTACTCTGCAAGGATCCCTTTAGGTACAAGTTCTGCTAAATATCTGGGATGTCACCTTAGCAGTTAGTCTTATCATCAAACAGTACACAAAATACCCATAACCATGGCTCTTGTTTTGGTTTCTTGATCATCTCTTCATTGGAATAATGTTTTTTTCAATTACCCTTTGTTTGTTTGCTGAGATTCTTTTGGTTTCTTTGATGATATCTGCATTTGAAAGTTTGTTTTTTCAAATTACCCTTTGTTCGGTTGCTGAGAAAAAAAAAAAAAATAATAATAATAATAATACAAACGATGTAAGATTTGATATGTAAATTTCTATTTTCTTTCCATACATTTTCTGAGCGACCAAAGAGTGATTAAATGAAGATATATAGGATGTTTGAATACATGCAATCATGTATGGTTGGTGAATACCCACGTGATAGCTCACTTCAATTTCAAGGATTTTTGGTGAATGGTGAAGCCCCAATTGCTTAATTTCTTCACATGTTGGCCATGTAGTGTTCAAATTGCTTTTCGGTGAAAGGTTTTGGCAGATTGGATCCCCTTCTTGATGAATTTGGGCTTTCTTATCACATTATATATGAATTGTGCGAGTTTGAGAATAGCCAATATATGAATTCCTACAACAAATTATGTAGCTGAAGAGGGTCTCTTTCTTCGATCATAAGATTGGGCTCTGTGATGATAAAAAAAAATTAGGTACAATACAAACAAAGGAAAAAAAAACCCTAAAGTTTAGTGAGTTTCACTTTTATACGCTACCCTAAATTTTAACCCAGTTAAAATGGTAACCGAAAGATGAGCTTGTGACAAGTTGATACCAAAATGTTAACAAATTGATGGAATTACACCCCATTATGATAAAAAAAATTGGGTAAAACACAAAAAACTACCCTGAAGTTTCGGGTGAGTTTCACTTTGAATAGTGATTTAGACAGCTCAGATTAATAAAATTTAAGGTTGAACATCCTCAGAAATAGGACTTCAAGACTGACAATTGAAAAATAAAGAAATTCTTTTTGGACTCCATTCTAAATTTGATCAATCTTGACAATTTGAAATGATTCTTTATTGAACAACTGATGCATAACTACATGTCTTTTATCTTTTCTATTTAATCTTTTATCTTATTATACTAATTAATGGACTTAAGAATTAGAATATTGAGAATATGCTTCAAGATATGGCATGGAATCTATTAGTACGTTATTAATCAAAAGTGGACTTAATTCTAGAAGGTTGTCTTATCTGAATGGCACAATTGACCTTTATATTGAAGTAATACAATTCATTGATTAATAGATCATAGATAAAAATACAACAGTACATTTGAAGAAATATTCCATGTTAAAAATGGTGTTGACATCAATGCTACTGGCTTTATGTCTAATTCTGTGGTGAGACTCCCTGTTCTAAATTCTGGTAACCACCTATTTTGGTTGATGGGTGCATGTGGTACCCATCTCAACCACAAGACAAGCCATGGGGAGCACCACTTGAATAGAAAATTTTCTAACACATGAAATAGAAGAATAATAAATCCAGAACATACTCTTTGCCCAATTGCCCATTGCCTCCGGCCTCTCAGCATGAGCTTTTGCTGCTTCAGTTTTTATCCGTGAAACAATAGCTTCATGCTCAGAAATTGAAAGAGGTGCACCATTTTTTGGCAATCATAGCTTTGGCCACCTCATCCTGCAACTTAACTTCTGCTTCACGCGTTTTTCCTATACAAAATATAAACTTTAGAAGTCAGAGTACTTCAAGAACATCCTAACAATATATTTCCTTCCTTCCCCGTACTTCTTCCATTCTTCCAACCATACTGAGCATCAATATCTTAAGCAATATATCACCCTTACAGCATTAAACCTGACGTACACTGTTAAACTTCATTTCATTCTTTTTTAAAATTAAAGGAAGAAAACACAAAAATGATCATAACCCACAAAATTAAAATTAAAATTAAAATTAAAATTAATAAGCACCTCAATTAAACTTGTGAAAATAAACATAAATACTTTCAAAAAGATAACTATAACTGTTTTTGGCCCTATTAATTATATTCTAACTGTTCAAAGTATGGCCAGCATTGAGCTGAAGAAAAAGACAAATCCTTATCGAGTCAATAGAATGAAAAGGTTTATACTAAATTAATTCTAAAAAACTCTTCTTGGGAGGCTGCCCATCCTCTAGGTCTCTACCACCTTCTGCCGGCACAAATCTCTTCCAATACCAATGTTGCCTCCACACTTGTGACATCTCCTCGATTGGTATATTCTTAGTCTCCGGCAAGAAGAAGTAGATGAAGATGGTCATCACGGCCACGAAAAACGCAAAGAAGATGAACAATCCGAACTTGAGGTGACAAAGCATAGTGAGGAAAAGCTGGGCGACGAGGTATGTGAAGAGCATGTTGGTGGATACAGTTAAACTCTGTGCTGCTGACCGAATCTCGAGTGGGAAAATCTCGCTCGGCACCAACCATCCCAGAGGTCCCCATGAATACGCGAAGGCAGATACGTAGGCGCAAATGCAGACCACAACAACAATGGCATACCACATTGGCAAATTATTCACCACCCCTGTCACTCCGAATTTCCATCCGATCAGAGTAGTGACCGCAATCTGCATAGGTAAGATGTATAAATGATATTTAACAAATCATTCAATCGATCGTTGGTATATTGCAATGACTGCAAAATTAAAGTTACAAAAATTCATATAGCACCTAGACTTATGAACGAGAATAATACGTAGGATTAATTATATATTAGGAGCCATCGTGGCCTAGCTAAGGTTAAAATTTACATGAGGTTTTTTTCGAATAGGGCATAATGTGCAAAATTGTAAATGGAGACCTTTTATATAGGAACTTTTGAACTAGTGGGTTTGGATGTTAGGGAAGTGCGTCTGGTCCTAAGACTGATCACCTCCAAAAATATATATGAAAATTTATTGAGTAAATAATCAATAAGAAATAATTTGGAAAAAATGTGTTATGATTTCATATATATTTGGAATATTTCGATCTTTAATTTTAGAAATAATTTGGGAATTTGTAATATTCGTATTAGTTGGAAATAATTCAAGAATTATTGAAACATATATGATATCCAGGAAAAATTCAAAAATAATCTGGAATTTCGTTTCTTACCTGAAATATGAGCATTTGACATCCACCCCACAGGAAAAGAGGTCTCCTCCCCCACTTATCAGTCCCATAAACAGAAAGAAACGTCGCTGCAACGTTGACAGCGCCGGTAATGACGGCCGACATGAGCGAAGCATTACTCCCAAACCCAATCGTTATAAAAAGTACCGGAGCATAAAACATGATGACATTAATGCCGGTAAGTTGCTGGAAAAATGGGATGAGTATAGACATGGTCAGCTGGGGCCTATATTGCCTCTCACGGATATTCTTCCATGGATGCTTCACGGCCTTTGATGCTTTACTTGCAGCCACTAGATCGTTGAACTCGGCCTGGATTTCCGTGACGGGGACGCCGCGGATTTTTTGGAGCATCTCCAGGGCTTTTTCAGGCTGGTCCCTTTCGATCATGGAGTTTGGTGTGTCGGGTAGCCAAAATGCGGTGACGGCGATGAAAATGGCTGGGACGGCAGCGCCGCCCAGGCTGACACGCCACCCCCAGCCACCCTCGATCTTGGCTGTCATGTAGTTGATCACATTGGCTACTAAAATGCCTATGGTGATGGACAATTGGAATAGGACGTTGAGAGAGCCACGGTATTTGTATGGAGCCATTTCTGAGACGTATAGTGGCACAGACTGCGATTGAAACCATAGTCAGTGGCACATATGGATCATATAATCATATATAGTGCTTTTATTAAATTTAATGAAACTTTTCCACACATACAAAAATCCTATCAATAATACTTGATCAAACGGTTAATGCAAAAATGGTAACTTTTCTTTTCTTTTTTTTCCTTTTTTTTTAAATTCTGGAAAAAAGGAACATATTTTATTAATAGAGATGACTCAAAATACAAGCCAAACAAGGAACAACCACCGCCAAAATTAAAATAGCAAGACCTCAATCAAGCAAATAAGCGTATACAACAGTCCAACGCATGCAATCACCAAAGCTAGCAAACACAGCCAAGAGGCATCACAATCCCAACAAAAGCTCAAAACCTAGCATAAAGCCTATAGTCTAACCCCTAATACAAGCAAAAAGCTCCATAGAACCGAAAGATGAAACAAAACATATACATAGTCCACATGACAACTTTATTTAAAAAAATTGAAGACAGCACCTAAATAAAACATAATATACCAATCAGTGTTATGGAACTATGACAGAGCAAAGAGTTGTGTTCTTATTGATTTAATTTCTGCGTGTCTAATGGAGTACATGGGAGAATTGATGATACAGATCCACAAAAAAAAAAAAAAACAAAAAAAAACAACCCCTGCCTACTACTTCGTAATAAAAAATAATAGATAAATAGATGACTTGCATGCAAAAAAGATTAGGGTTTACCTGAGAGGCGAAACCAACTCCAATACCCAATAGAATCCGACCAATAATTAGCATGGCAATATGTACAGCAGAAGCATTGAGAATAGCTCCCCCCAAGAAAACCACACCGCCGGCTATCATGGATATTCTCCGACCAAATCTTCTCGTTATCCATGACGCAAAAAACGACGCAACGAGAGCAGCCAAGTACAATGACGACGTGAAGATCGTCAAAAGTGCACTATTAAACTTGCAGTACTGGTTGGTCGAGTGATCTTGCTGCTCTTGATGATAAACGGATCCGAAAAACTTCTCCAAAAACGGAGCCATGGATGTCACTCCACCAGAAATACCAATATCGTAGCCAAAAATCAAACCACCCATGGCGGCAACAATGCAAGTTATCAAGACGAACCATGTTAGTTTGCCTGGATAATCCCTAGTAGAAGGATTGGGGTCATCCTTTTTAGGGTTAGTGAACCCACCAGCAGCGCCCATTGAGAATAGTGAAGAAGGACGAGAACAACAATATCACGCAAGAAAGAAAAAGAGAAGGAAACGAGAGAGAAAGATGCAGAAGAGTTAATGGGACTGGAAAGGTATTGATGAGGAGTTTATATAATTAACCGTAAGTTTGCAAATCCTGATGAGGGTAGTAAAACTAAACCTATCGGGACTGAACTAGCTTTCAATATTGGGCGTTGCTATAGGAAGCAATACCATACAGCAACTGACATGGACACTCCACGTCAGCACCCTGACGTAAGGTGTTAACCGGGATATAACGCCTCTCCTCGAATCAGATACTCTCCCTTCACCACGAAACCCTCAGCTGTCAGACACAAACTCCCTTCTCCGATCCCTCCGACAAACCCCTCACCCCTCCGGCGAATCCCACCCTTCTCCTTCGAACCCCACCAAAAGAGAAAAAAGTTACATGCCCTATAAAAAATTACAGGAAACTAAATACGATTCAAAATCACTATGTCTTCCATTTATAAACAATTACTTGAACAATTTTTGTAACATCTTGCTAAAAATTCATATAACAGTTTGTAGACATTTCCATCTAATAAAAATTGTTTGGACTGAAACCCTAAGGAAACAGTTACATTATTTTCAAAAAAACGAAAAAGGAACAAACTTCCTTGATTTATATTGACAGAAATCAAAAAATGGCGTCTTTAATAGGGGATTTCTTTTTTTATTTTTATTTTTTTGCGAAAAGAGACAAAATTTCTTAATAGAATAGTAGAACCCTAATTTAACTATTGTTTTTTTTTTTTTTTTTAAAACCATTTTGTTGGAAAAAAGGAAGATTTGCTCAACCATTGTTTTGTTACAGTCCCGAGTCACTATGATGGAGTAGCAGTTATAGGAGGAGATTCTAGAGAAAATTTTGGCCAAGATATTTTTTCATCGAGGAGTGGTTATATGAGGAGAATCTAGACAATATTTTCGCCAAGATTTTCTCAGCTATCAATGGGATTTTCATGCTTAAAGAATTTTACAAGGCCACGTGATGGGCATTTCCGTCATAGTATCTTTTGATGGACTTAAGGCACTATACGTTTTTGTAATTGGACTTATTCCCAGACAAGTCTATGAATGAGAACTTGTAACCAAATCTCCCTTTTATTATTCACTCCCTCCATTTTTAATTGACTGTTCAATTTGAAAAATCACATATTTTTAGAAAAGTCTATTAAATGCTTTCACATCAACATATGTGTTTCAATATTCCAATTTTGCTATCGAGTGTACAAATATTAGAAAAAAGATAAAATACTTATGAGAAAATGTATTTTAGAAAATCTAATCCAAAGAATCATTGACTTTTTTAATGAGATTATAATTTTGGAACATCGAAAAATGAAAGAAGTTCAATAAAATAAGAATGGATGGAGTATTTATTTATTTATTTTTATAATAAGGGTATCGGAGGCTTTAACTTCGATTAATCTCTTGGATAGGTGTAGTCTCCCCATTCCATATGTACTAGGCAATTACCAAGCCTTTCAAGACAAGGAATAACCCCAAGGGGATCATACTTTTGTGGGGTTTTGAAAGCTCAAATTTTATGCTTCTCACGACGCTTATCAAAACTCGGCTTGCCGAGGTTTCATGAAGGACCAATTAATTATTGGGACAGGTCTGAGAATATAGGAGTACAAAATTAAGGTTTTGATGCAACGTGCAAGCTAGGATAAATGCTACCAATACAGGGTGAGTCCATAATCATAGTTCACCAATCACCACAAAGTCCAAGATGGTTTCATTGTACTCTCTACAACTTAAAACAAAATTTTGGGGGCAGATGGGTATAAGGCTGCCAGTTTTCTTCTATATAGTGATTAAAGCCATCTTTAAGACTGTAACCAACTTCTAGTTCATATGAAAAAATAACCCAAATGAACTGTGCAGAAATTTTTGCTGCCATACAATACACACAGCCACACACCGAGTGAAATGCCGTCTGTCTGGCTGGCTGGCTGGCTGACTGAATGGCCAATTCTGCTGGGCAGCAACTAGTTAAAGGAAAAAAAAATTTGGGTTCTGTATAGGTCGTTGTTACTTGTATTCTATTCTGAGCAGTTTACCACTTTGCTAATTCTACTAAATAAACCTTTTTTTATAGAGTAATAATCGATGATTTGTTGTTTTTATTGAAGCTGCATTTAAAATGGAAAGTATTGTCTCATAGTGCTTATGCTATCTTTTTGTCTTTGCATTTCTTATAGCCTATTTAGGGTGTTTTGTGTAATAAAATCAGATGTGGTAGAAGAAGTCAATTAAAAAAAATGAAATTGTTTTAGACTAAAGTATGAAATGGAAACTTATCAGAGCAACGTACACGGTGCCATCAAACTTGGGTGTCAAAATCGCATATCATTTGCCGGGCACTCCAGGAATTAGGAATTTCTCCATCATAAAATAGTGCAATGAAGTTGGAAGAAAAAAAAAATCATCATGGAAGAATTCTCTATAAAAACCAGTGACCCAAGGCCTTGAAGTACACCAAATCATTTTCATCTTATCATCACAACATCCATAGCAACAGCATTGTCACCAAAATCATTGGTAAACTATGGCTTCAATGTGCCTAAGACAATGCATCTATGCTTTCTTGTTCATTTTGGGGGTTTATGCTTCTCAAGTGATGTCTCGTGCACTCCACGAGGCATCCATGTCTGAGAGGCATGAGCAGTGGATGGCTCAACATGGACGAGTGTATGCTGATGGGTTAGAGAAAGAGAGGCGTTTCAACATATTCAAGGATAATGTGGAGTTCATTGAGTCATTCAATGCTGCTGGGGACAGATCCTACACACTAAGCATTAATGAATTTGCAGACCAAACCAATGAAGAGTTTAAGGCCTCTCGTAATGGATATAAGAAGCCTTATGAGGGCAGGTCAATGGCAGCAGCACCATTTAAATATGAAAATGTAACTGCAGTGCCTAGTAGCATGGATTGGAGAAAGAAAGGAGCTGTTACCCCCATCAAGGACCAAGGCCAATGCGGTAAGGAACAACAAACACATGCTATTTCACTAAAATCAACTTCAACATATTCCATATTACATTGTTTGCTGGTTTTGCTTAATAAAAAATGACAAAATAAAATACAGGTTGTTGTTGGGCTTTCTCGGCTGTGGCGGCTGTGGAAGGGTGTAACCAACTAGCTACTGGTAAGTTGATCTCCTTATCAGAGCAAGAGCTAGTGGATTGCGACATTAATGGTGTGGATCAAGGCTGCATGGGTGGTTGGATGGATGATGCCTTCAAATTTGTTTTAAACAACAAAGGCCTTACTACTGAAACTAATTACCCCTATCAGGGAGTTGATGGGACTTGCAACACTCAGAAGGCGGCATCCCATGCAGCTAAGATCACTGGTTACGAAGATGTGCCTGCAAACAGTGAGGCCGCACTATTGAAAGCTGTGGCAAGTCAACCAGTCTCTGTTGCCATTGACGCTGGTGAATCTGCCTTTCAGTTCTACTCAAGTGGGGTCTTTACTGGAGCATGTGGGACTCAGCTGGACCATGGTGTGACGGCAGTTGGTTATGGGACAAGTGATGATGGTATGAAGTATTGGCTGGTAAAGAATTCATGGGGTACTGGATGGGGAGAGCAAGGATACATAAGGATGCAACGAGATGTAAAGGCCAAAGAAGGTCTATGCGGCATTGCCATGGTTGCGTCTTATCCAACCGCATAAAATACTCATTTCTGGTGGTTTGAATGTATTTATGGCTTTAATTTTCCTATCTACACAGTTCAACTTTCTTGAGCTTAGTGTCAATCCTGAAAATGCTACTAGCTGTGAATAATATATTTTCAGCAATGAAACTCCCTAGAACGGAGTACCTTATACTATGTCATGCTACATATATCTATCAATGGTTTGCTAATTTACTGGATCCAAGAATTCTAATGGAGGAAAAGCTTGATATAATTTGTGTAATAGGAATTCTGCACTACTAGGAGCTATGAATTACATACTCAGGTCAGGGAGGGTCAAAATCAATCCAATCCCCCAAATAACAGAATACTAAATCAGCAATGATAATCAGTATCATAGATTACTGATATAGGGCCTAATAGTTCCAAATCAAGAGGAAATCACAGCTAACTAATGAATTGTAAATATGTTTTACTACAAATTTCTTGTGCAATGGATTGCTTAGTCTATTGGATCTAAGGCACTCTAACAGAAGCATGTTTGATCATTTGTGTATAAATTTTGAACTGCTGAAAGCAATGAACTAGACATTCAGCTCAGGAAGCATTGGAAAAATCCGGTATGATCCTTTCCTAAAATTCTAATTTGTAATCTTCAATGTTCCACCATAATTTTTTGTCAACACAAAATTCTTCGGTTCTGAAAGATCTATGATTCGGGTCCACTATAATTCAATTGTTTTATGTAAAAAGTGGGTCTAGGGAGTCACTGTCAAAATGTCAAAATAGGAAGATGAATAAATAAAATAAAGGAAGCACTGAGGTTTGCAAACATGTGCATCTAAAGTCTAAACTTGCTTTTAGTACCTTTCTCTGTACATCTTACAAGCAAATAAACAAAAAATTAAGGAGATAAAAAGAGCGATATATATAAAGAAATTTTTATTTTGCAAAAAGGAAGGAAAGATATATTTTTCTTTTAAACAAAAATCTTCAACATAACAAAATTTACGTATAGAACTAGAGATCAATGAACTTTACTGGATAACATTGATTTGTTAATGAAGGATGACCTTTTAGGCCGGTCCATTTATTAATATTTAGATAGGAATCTTGTAAAAAGGACCACCTTCTCTTACCATGTACCATGTTGACAGATCAGAATTGATTTTCTGCAGGTGATTATCATCTGATGATGGAAGCCATTAGTATGAGCCACTGATTTTCTGCTGCCCTTTTTTCATATGCATGAAGATAAACATTTACTGCATTATTGAAGATAATCAGCTCAACCATCACAAGAACTAGAGAAGCATCACAGGTTATAAGGATCTAAAAAAATTGAACTATTTAAAAATCTGAAATCTGAAAACATTCATTGAAAATATATCCAATCTGTCTAAGAAACCTTTTAAACGAACATTATTTCTCTCCAATATAACAACCATGGAATCTTTGTCTTGTTGTTTGCTAATTATTGTTTTTGAGGTGAAAATAGGGAATTGCTGAGCTTTCTCATCTGTGGGGGCAATGAAGGGGATCACCCAACTAGAACTTGTGAGTTGTTAAGCATATAACTGCCCTCTACTATCTTAGTCTATAGGGGTAGTGTTCTCACATGTGAAAAATGCTCTGTTTGTGTGTGGAAGTAATGAATTTTTAGCATTGAAACTCCAAGGGTTGTGTACAATATTTATTCAATTATTTCTTCTTCTGTTTTTTTTTTAGTGGTTCACAATATTTGTTGGAACTAGTCATCTAGAACAATGAAAAAATGCATATTAGAATCGATAACAGTGAGAAAACAAGTAAATTTTGAAGGAAACACAAAATAAAAGGGTTTAGTTGCTTTTAATTTGAGTGACACATCAACAAGCATGTAAAATCTTCATGCCCAATAAGCCTGCAACTGAGGTAGACTCTTTAGCACAATCTAAATTTACAAGAAAACCTTTATTTCATCCAAGTTTAACGCGGTAAAAACCCCATAATTAGAAAATATGCCCAAAATGGACACTATGTATATGGTTTTACATTGCAGAAGTACCCAGACTTCTTTTCACTTATTTATTTCTTCCCCCTTAGCTGCCCCACTATCCACACATGCCTAGGCACAATTGAAGTACATTTTTTTGTGGTATTTTGAAGCCTGCGTTTTGAAGAAAGAAAGAATTTGAACATGGGTTAAAAATCAAGACACAACCACAACAGAGCAACAGCTCAATAATAATATACAAATAAAAGAAAGAAAAATTCCAGCATACTAGCACTGATGAGAGAACCATGATGGAAACAGTCCCATTTCAACATTTAGGACTAGATGTTTCAAAGGAAACCAGACAGGATAATGTCTATATAAGTCTAAATTACTCAATCCTAACTCAACTAACCAATTCGAGACTTGAGTCCTTAGTATGACTGAAGTTTTTGACACACCAAGCTGAGCTCAAAGCTTCCTATATTCTCAGCTTAGTTCCATAAAACACCACCAATGTAGAAGGGAGAGGGAAAGACCACAATTTCATTTATAAGAAATGTCCTATAACAGAACCGAGAGTAAAATTCTCAAAGAAATAGCTCAGTAGACATGATTGAATCTGCCCTGCTAGGCACTGAATTTTTTTTATAAAAGATGATGGGAGAGGTTTGTTTCCCATATTTCAATGTAACATTTTGTAGAGAACCTAAAGACTCTTAGTCGAGTAGTTCTTCTTGCCTGGACTTGTCCCTCTTAGTTATGTGAATAGAGCTGTCTTCCCTTCTCTCACCACTTGTCCATAATCCTTCTCTCTTCTTTAGTCATACACCCAAGGAAAACTATGTGATTCATGAGAATCTAAATATTGTGTTTTGTAACGAAATGTGCTGATCAAGTATAATATTTGCATTACCAGAAGGACCAGAGAAAGGTGTCAGAATGAGGTATTAACTGAAATGAACAGCACAGTAAATTTACTGGAATGAACTGTAACCAACTTGATACCCATTATAGTATTAAAGCCATCTGTAACTAACTTCAGTTCATATGGACCAATTAACACAAATGGACTGTACAGTAATTGTCACCATCATGCAGGCACACAGCCACGCACGCAGTGAAGTACCGTGGCCAATTCTGCTGGACAGCAACTACTAATGAAATAAATAAATAAAAAGTTTCGACTCTGCACAGTTCGTTCTTACTTGTATTCTATTCTAACCAGTTTACCACTATCCTAATTCTACTGAATATACTCTTTGCCTTTTTTAATACTCAATGATCTGCTGTTTTCATTGAAGCTGCATTTACGATGGAACAAATTGTCTTATAGTGCTTAGGCTGTCTTGTCTTACAGTGCTTAGCTTGTCTTTTTGTCTTCACATTTGTCATCATCCAATTGTATTTAAACAAGGTAAAGAAGAAATTAAAATGAGGAACATAACTCTACGTGAAAGACACTTCGTTTATCAATTCTTACACCATTTCTAACGTTATAATTATTTAATGCAGATAACATCAAGGATCGTTTGGGTACACAGTTCAACATCTGCACCAAGTTCATTAGGTTCAAAGGATGTGTAAATTTTCCAGGAGTTAATCCAGTTTTAGGCACTTAATCAAAGTACAACATGGCACAAAAACTGCCTTTGGATTGATCAATCAATGATTGGGTGAGTGTTTCAATGAAACAGGAAGTAACCTTACATCAACTACTCTTCTTAATATATATATATATATATATATATGTATGTATGTATGAATGCATGTAACCAAATAGAACCTTGAAGACAATGACCTGCAGCCACAAGAAGATCCAATTTAGTGACACAACACGAAGAACTCCACTGATGAATGAACTTCAAAATAAATTTTTTTGGCATTTTGGGAAAGCCTATTTAGGGTGTTCGGTCAATAAAATCCAATTTTCTAATGTCAATTAAAAAATAAATTTGTTCAAAAATGAAGAATGAAATGTATAAGTTATCAGAGCAACGTGTACAATACCAATCAAACTTGGGTGTCAAAATCCCACGTAATTTTCCGGGCACTCCAAGAATTATATAAATTATCCATCATAAAACTGTGCAATGTACATTAAGAAAACAAATCATCATGGAAGTATTCCCTATAAAAACCACAACAACAAGAGGAATTGAATTAAGTAAACCAAATAATTTGCATCTTATTGTCACAAAATCATTGTACCACAAGCATTGGTAAACTATGGCTTCAATGTGCTTAAAACAATGCATCTATGCTTTCTTGTTCATTTTGGGGGTTTACGCTTCTTAAGTGATGTCTCGTGCACTCCATGAGGCATCCATGTCTGAGAGGCATCCTTTGTGGGGTTAGACGAGAGGTCAAGTTTTGTGTGTGTTTTCCAAAAGTTATCGTTTTGATGCATCGCTGTTCTTGTTGTTTGTGTGGTTATGAGACGTCTCACCTAGATTGTTGGGGGAATAGTCTAAACTCAAATTTCGATAAGAGTATGGCTTAGGTACCCTCAATCCTTAATATTTAAAATAAATAAAAAAATCGCTACTAATAACAAATATAGCAAAAAAAAAAAAAAAATCATTTATTATAAGGGACAATTCAGTCAATTTGGGGTTATAACAATTACAACAAATATTCTTCCTAAACAGACAAAAAATCACTTTCAGCTCTAACAGCACTTTTGAATACAGTTTCCAAACAAAGACTGATTCTCTTTTGCTACTTGTAACTTCTGATTCTCTTCTGCTTTTGCCTAAAAGTAAAAGCTACAGTTTTCCCAAACAGGGTAGATGAAATATATATTTCTTTTACGGGATCCAATAGAAGTATGATGGCATGATAACTAGTTTTGAAGCATATATAGGTGTTACAATGTGCTCCAACCAATAGCTTTAGTTTTTTTAAGTTTATTGTAGCTCTTTATTTAATAGTACATAAAACAGTTTTGGTCTTATCAGGTTTCAATGTTGGGTTTTTTATGGTTTATGCTTGGGATGATGATTCTAAACCACTTAATCAAAAAAAAAGAAAAAAAAAATATAAACAAGTCGATTTCAAGCTCGAGCTCAACTTGTTAACTCTAAACGAACCGAGCTCGAGCTCAAAATCTAGGCTCGTTAAAAAGCTGGGCTCATTTAGTAATGAACAAGCTTTTTAACAAGCCAAAAACTTGAGCACTCCAAAATTGGACTCGATTGGGCTTGTTTCCAGCCTGGACTCCCATTAATGGGAAGTACAACCCATCTCTATCTCTCCCGGTACTCTGCAAGGACCCCTTTAGGCACAAGTTTTGCTAAATATCTGGGATGTTACCTTAGCAGTTAGTCTTATCATCAAACAGTACACAAAATGCCCATAACCATGGCTCTTGTTTTGGTTTCTTGATCATCTCTTCATTGGAATAATGTTTTTTTCAATTACCCTTTGTTTGTTTGCTGGGATTCTTTTGGTTTCTTTGATGATATCTGCATTTGAAAGTTTGTTTTTTCAAATTACCCTTTGTTCGGTTGCTGAGAAAAAAAATAAATAAATAATAATAATAATACAAACGATGTAAGATTTGATATGTAAATTTCTATTTTCTTTCCATACATTTTCTGAGCGACCAAAGAGTGATTAAATGAAGATATATAGGATGTTTGAATACATGCAATCATGTATGGTTGGTGAATACCCACGTGATAGCTCACTTCAATTTCAAGGATTTTTGGTGAATGGTGAAGCCCCAATTGCTTAATTTCTTCACATGTTGGCCATGTAGTGTTCAAATTGCTTTTCGGTGAAAGGTTTTGGCAGATTAGATCCCCTTCTTGATGAATTTGGGCTTTCTTATCACATTATATATGAATTGTGCGAGTTTGAGAATAGCCAATATATGAATTCCTACAACAAATTATGTAGCTGAAGAGGGTCTCTTTCTTCGATCATAAGATTGGGCTCTGTGATGATAAAAAAAATTAGGTACAATACAAACAAAGGAAAAAAAAACCCTAAAGTTTAGTGAGTTTCACTTTTGTACGCTACCCTAAATTTTAACCCAGTTAAAACGGTACCTGAAAGATGAGCTTGCGACAAGTTGATACCAAAACGTTAATAAATTGATGGAATTACACTCCATGATGATAAAAAAAAATTGGGTAAAACACAAAAAACTACCTTTAAGTTTCGGATGAGTTTCACTTTGAATCGTGATTTAGACAGCTCAGATTAATAGAATTTAAGGTTGAACATCCTCAGAAATAGGACTTCAAGACTGACAATTGAAAAATAAAGAAATTCTTTTTGGACTCCATTCTAAATTTGATCAATCTTGACAATTTGAAATGATTCTTTATTGAACAACTGATGCATAACTACATGTCTTTTATCTTTTCTATTTAATCTTTTATCTTATTATACTAATTAATGGACTTAAGAATTAGAATATTGAGAATATGCTTCAAGATATGGCATGGAATCTATTAGTACGTTATTAATCAAAAGTGGACTTAATTCTAGAAGGTTGTCTTATCTGAATGGCACAATTGACCTTTATATTGAAGTAATACAATTCATTGATTAATAGATCATAGATAAAAATACAACAGTACATTTGAAGAAATATATATTCCATGTTAAAAATGGTGTTGACATCAATGCTACTGGCTTTATGTCTAATTCTGTGGTGAGACTCCCTGTTCTAAATTCTGGTAACCACCTATTTTGGTTGATGGATGTGGTACCCATCTCAACCACAAGACAAGCCATGGGGAGCACCACTTGAATAGAAAATTTTCTAACACATGAAATAGAAGAATAATAAATCCAGAACATACTCTTTGCCCAATTGCCCATTG
The DNA here is from genome assembly GCA_039720395.1 of Liquidambar formosana. Lineage (NCBI taxonomy): Eukaryota > Viridiplantae > Streptophyta > Magnoliopsida > Saxifragales > Altingiaceae > Liquidambar > Liquidambar formosana. The sequence goes on along the minus strand of CM077824.1, from coordinate 13,322,011 downwards.
CCTCCGGCATCTCAGCATGAGCTTTTGCTGCTTCAGTTTTTATCCGCGAAACAATAGCTTCATGCTTAGAAATTGAAAGAGGTGCACCATTTTTTGGCAATCATAGCTTTGGCCACCTCACCTGCAACCTAACTTCTGCTTCACGCGTTTTTCCTATACAAAATATAAACTTTAGAAGCCAGAGTACTTCAAGAACATCCTAACAATATATTTCCTTCCTTCCACGTACTTTTTCCATTCTTCCAACCATAGTGAGCATCAATATCTTAAGCAATATATCACCCTTACAGCATTAAACCTGACGTACACTGTTAACCTTCATTTCATTCTTTTTTAAATTAAAGGAAGAAAACACAAAAATGATCATAACCCGCAAAATTAAAATTAAAATTAAAATTAAAAAAGCACCTCAATTAAACTTGTGAAAACAAACATAAATACTTTCAAAAAGATAACTATAACTGTTTTTGGCCCTATTAATTATATTCTAACTGTTCAAAGTATGGCCAGCATTGAGCTGAAGAAAAAGACAAATCCTTATCGAGTCAGTAGAATGAAAAGGTTTATACTAAATTAATTCTAAAAAACTCTTCTTGGGAGGCTGCCCATCCTCCAGGTCTCTACCACCTTCCGCCGGCACAAATCTCTTCCAATACCAATGTTGCCTCCACACTTGTGACATCTCCTCGATCGGTATGTTCTTAGTCTCCGGCAAGAAGAAGTAGATAAAGATGGTCATCACGGCCACGAAAAACGCAAAGAAGATGAACAATCCAAACTTGAGGTGACAAAGCATAGTGAGAAAAAGCTGGGCGACGAGGTATGTGAAGAGCATGTTGGTGGATACAGTTAAACTCTGTGCTGCTGACCGAATCTCGAGTGGGAAAATCTCGCTCGGCACCAACCATCCCAGAGGTCCCCATGAATACGCGAAGGCAGATACGTAGGCGCAAATGCAGACCACAACAACAATTGCATACCACATTGGCAAATTATTCACCACCCCTGTCACTCCGAATTTCCATCCGATCAGAACAGTGACCGCAATCTGCATAGGCAAGATGTATAAATGATATTTAACAAATCATTCAATCGATCGTTGGTATATTGCAATGACTGCAAAATTAAAGTTACAAAAATTCATATAGCACCTAGACTTATGAACAAGAATAATACGTAGGATTAATTATATATTAGGAGCCATCGTGGCCTAGCTAAGGTTAAAATTTACATGAGGTTTTTTTGAATAGGGCATAATGCCAAAATTGTAAATGGGACCTTTTATATAGGAACTTTTGAACTAGTGGGTTTGGATGTTAGGAAGTGCGTCTGGTCCTAAGATGATCACCTCCAAAAATATATATGAAAATTTATTGAGTAAATAAATCAATAAGAAATAATTTGGAAAAAATGTGTTATGATTTCATATATATTTGGAATATTTCGATCTTTAATTTTAGAAATAATTTGGGAATTTGTAATATTCGTATTAGTTGGAAATAACTCAAGAATTATTGAAACATATATGATATCCAGGAAAAATTCAAAAATAATCTGGAATTTCGTTTCTCACCTGAAATATGAGCATTTGACATCCACCCCACAGGAAAAGAGGTCTCCTCCCCCACTTATCAGTCCCATAAACAGAAAGAAACGTCGCTGCAACGTTGACAGCGCCGGTAATGACGGCTGACATGAGCGAAGCATTACTCCCAAACCCAATCGTTATAAAAAGCACCGGAGCATAAAACATGATGACATTAATGCCGGTAAGTTGCTGGAAAAATGGGATGAGTATAGACATGGTCAGCTGGGGCCTATATTGCCTCTCACGGATATTCTTCCATGGATGCTTCACGGCCTTTGATGCTTTACTTGCAGCCACTAGATCGTTGAACTCGGCCTGGATTTCCGTGACGGGGACGCCGCGGATTTTCTGGAGCATCTCCAGGGCTTTTTCAGGCTGGTCCCTTTCGATCATGGAGTTTGGTGTGTCGGGTAGCCAAAATGCGGTGACGGCGATGAAAATGGCTGGGACGGCAGCACCGCCCAGGCTGACACGCCACCCCCAGCCACCCTCGATCTTGGCTGTCATGTAGTTGATCACATTGGCTACTAAAATGCCTATGGTGATGGATAATTGGAATAGGACGTTAAGAGAGCCACGGTATTTGTATGGAGCCATTTCTGAGACGTATAGTGGTACAGACTGCGATTGAAACTATAATCAGTGGCATATATGGATCATATAATTCTGTGTGTCTAATGGAGTACATGGGGAATTGATGATACAGATCCGAAAAAAAAAAAAAAAAAAAAAAAAAAAAACCTGTCTACTATTTCGTAATAAAAAATAAATAGATAAATGGATGACTTGCATGCAAAAAAGATTGGGGTTTACCTGAGAGGCGAAACCAACTCCAATACCCAATAGAATCCGACCAATAATTAGCATGGCAATATGTACGGCAGAAGCATTGAGAATAGCTCCCCCCAAGAAAACCACACCGCCGGCTATCATGGATATTCTCCGACCAAATCTTCTCGTTATCCATGATGCAAAGAACGACGCAACGAGAGCAGCCAAGTACAATGACGACGTAAAGATCGTCAAAAGTGCACTATTAAACTTGCAGTACTGGTTGGTCGAGTGATCTTGCTGCTCTTGATGATAAACGGATCCGAAAAACTTCTCCAAAAACGGAGCCATGGATGTCACTCCACCAGAAATACCGATATCGTAGCCAAAAATCAAACCACCCATGGCGGCAACAATGCAAGTTATCAAGACGAACCATGTTAGTTTGCCTGGATAATCCCTAGTAGAAGGATTGGGGTCATCCTTTTTAGGGTTAGTGAACCCACCAGCAGCGCCCATTGAGAATAGTGAAGAAGGACGGACGAGAACAACAGTATCACGCAAGAAAGAAAAAGAGAAGGAAACGAGAGAGAAAGATGCAGAAGAGTTAATGGGACTGGAAAGGTATGGATGAGGAGTTTATATAATTAACCGTAAGTTTGCAAATCCTGATGAGGGTAGTAAAACTAAACCTATCGGGACTGAACTAGCTTTCAATATTGGGCGTTGCTATAGGAAGCAATACCATACAGCAACTGACATGGACACTCCACGTCAGCACCCTGACGTAAGGTGTGAACCGGGATATAACGCCTCTCCTCGAATCAGATACTCTCCCTTCACCACGAAACCCTCAGCTGTCAGACACAAACTCCCTTCTCCCTCCGACAAACCCCTCTCCCCTCCGGCGAATCCCACCCTTCTCCCTCGAACCCCACCAAAAAAGAAAAAAGTTACATGCCCTATAAAAAGTTACAGGAAACTAAATACGATTCAAAATCACTATGTCTTCCATTTATAAACAATTACATGAACAATTTTTGTAACATCTTGCTAACAATTCATATAACAGTTTGTAGACATTTCCATCTAATAAAAAATGTTTGGACTGAAACCCTAAGGAAACAGTTACATTATTTTCAAAAAAACGAAAAAGGAACAAACTTCCTTGATTTAAATTGATAGAAATCAAAAAATGGCGTCTTTAATAGGGGATTTCTTTTTTTATTTTTATTTTTTTGCGAAAAGAGACAAAATTTCTTAATAGAATAGTAGAACCCTAATTTAACTATTTTTTTTTTTTTTAACCATTTTGTTGGAAAAAAGGAAGATTTGCTCAACCATTGTTTTGTTACAGTCCCGAGTCACTATGATGGAGTAGCAGTTATAGGAGGAGATTCTAGAGAAAATTTTGGCCAAGGTATTTTTTCATCGAGGAGTGGTTATATGAGGAGAATCTAGACAATATTTTGGCCAAGATTTTCTCAGCTATCAATGGGATTTTCATGCTTAAAGAATTTTACTAGGCCACGTGATGGGCATTTCCGTCATAGTATCTTTTGATGGACTTAAGGCACTATACGTTTTTGTAATTGGACTTATTTCCAAACAAGTCTATGAATGAGAACTTGTAACCAAATCTCCCTTTTATTATTCACTCCCTTCATTTTTAATTGACTGTTCATTTTGAAAAGTCACATATTTTTAGAAAAGTCTATTAAATGCTTTCACATCAACATATGTGTTTCAATATTCCAATTTTGCTATCGAGTGTACAAATATTAGAAAAAGATAAAATACTTATGAGAAAATGTATTTTAGAAAATCTAATCCAAAGAATCATTGACTTTTTTAATGAGATTATAATTTTGGAACATCGAAAAATGAAAGAAGGTCAATAAAATAAGAATGGATGGAGTATTTATTTATTTATTTTTATAATAAGGGTATCGGAGGCTTTAACTTTGATTAATCTCTTGGATAGGTGTAGTCTCCCCATTCCATATGTACTAGGCAATTACCAAGCCTTTCAAGACAAAGAATAACCCCAAGGGGATCATACTTTTGTGGGGGTTTCGAAAGCTCAAATTTTATGCTTCTCACGACGCTTATCAAAACTCGGCTTGCCGAGGTTTCATGAAGGACCAATTAATTATTGGGACAGGTCTGAGAATATAGGAGTACAAAATTAAGGTTTTGATGCAACTTGCAAGCTAGGATAAATGCTACCAATACAGGGTGAGTCCATAATCATAGTTCACCAATCACCACAAAGTCCAAGATGGTTTCATTGTACTCTCTACAACTTAAAACAAAATTTTGGGGGCAGATGGGTATAAGGCTGCCAGTTTTCTTCTATATAGTGATTAAAGCCATCTTTAAGACCGTAACCAACTTCTAGTTCATATGAAAAAATAACCCAAATGAACTGTGCAGAAATTTTTGCTGCCATACAATACACACAGCCACACACCGAGTGAAATGCCGTCTGTCTGGCTGGCTGGCTGGCTGACTGAATGGCCAATTCTGCTGGGCAGCAACTAGTAAAAGGAAAAAAAAAATTTGGGTTCTGTATAGGTCATTGTTACTTGTATTCTATTCTGAGCAGTTTACCACTTTGCTAATTCTACTAAATAAACCTTTTTTTATAGAGTAATAATCGATGATTTGTTGTTTTTATTGAAGCTGCATTTAAAATGGAAAGTATTGTCTCATAGTGCTTTTGCTATCTTTTTGTCTTTGCATTTCTTATAGCCTATTTAGGGTGTTTTGTGTAATAAAATCAGATGTGGTAGAAGAAGTCAATTAAAAAAAATGAAATTGTTTTAGACTGAAGTATGAAATGGAAACTTATCAGAGCAACGTACACGGTGCCATCAAAATTGGGTGTCAAAATCGCATATCATTTGCCGGGCACTCCAGGAATTAGGAATTTCTCCATCATAAAATAGTGCAATGAAGTTGGAAGAAAAAAAAAATTCATCATGGAAGAATTCTCTATAAAAACCAGTGACCCAAGGCCTTGAAGTACACCAAATCATTTTCATCTTATCATCACAACATCCATAGCAACAGCATTGTCACCAAAATCATTGGTAAACTATGGCTTCAATGTGCCTAAGACAATGCATCTATGCTTTCTTGTTCATTTTGGGGGTTTATGCTTCTCAAGTGATGTCTCGTGCACTCCACGAGGCATCCATGTCTGAGAGGCATGAGCAGTGGATGGCTCAACATGGACGAGTGTATGTTGATGGGTTAGAGAAAGAGAGGCGTTTCAACATATTCAAGGATAATGTGGAGTTCATTGAGTCATTCAATGCTGCTGGGGACAGATCCTACACACTAAGCATTAATGAATTTGCAGACCAAACCAATGAAGAGTTTAAGGCCTCTCGTAATGGATATAAGAAGCCTTATGAGGGCAGGTCAATGGCAGCAGCACCATTTAAATATGAAAATGTAACTGCAGTGCCTAGTAGCATGGATTGGAGAAAGAAAGGAGCTGTTACCCCCATCAAGGACCAAGGCCAATGCGGTAAGGAACAACAAACACATGCTATTTCACTAAAATCAACTTCAACATATTCCATATTACATTGTTTGCTGGTTTTGCTTAATAAAAAATGACAAAATAAAATACAGGTTGTTGTTGGGCTTTCTCGGCTGTGGCGGCTGTGGAAGGGTGTAACCAACTAGCTACTGGTAAGTTGATCTCCTTATCAGAGCAAGAGCTAGTGGATTGCGACATTAATGGTGTGGATCAAGGCTGCATGGGTGGTTGGATGGATGATGCCTTCAAATTTGTTTTAAACAACAAAGGCCTTACTACTGAAACTAATTACCCCTATCAGGGAGTTGATGGGACTTGCAACACTCAGAAGGCGGCATCCCATGCAGCTAAGATCACTGGTTACGAAGATGTGCCTGCAAACAGTGAGGCCGCACTATTGAAAGCTGTGGCAAGTCAACCAGTCTCTGTTGCCATTGACGCTGGTGAATCTGCCTTTCAGTTCTACTCAAGTGGGGTCTTTACTGGAGCATGTGGGACTCAGCTGGACCATGGTGTGACGGCAGTTGGTTATGGGACAAGTGATGATGGTATGAAGTATTGGCTGGTTAAGAATTCATGGGGTACTGGATGGGGAGAGCAAGGATACATAAGGATGCAACGAGATGTAAAGGCCAAAGAAGGTCTATGCGGCATTGCCATGGTTGCGTCTTATCCGACTGCATAAAATACTCATTTCTGGTGGTTTGAATGTATTTATGGCTTTAATTTTCCTATCTACACAGTTCAACTTTCTTGAGCTTAGTGTCAATCCTGAAAATGCTACTAGCTGTGAATAATATATTTTCAGCAATGAAACTCCCTAGAACGGAGTACCTTATACTATGTCATGCTACATATATCTATCAATGGTTTGCTAATTTACTGGATCCGAGAATTCTAATGGAGGAAAAGCTTGATATAATTTGTGTAATAGGAATTCTGCACTACTAGGAGCTATGAATTACATACTCAGGTCAGGGAGGGTCAAAATCAATCCAATCCCCCAAATAACAGAATACTAAATCAGCAATGATAATCAGTATCATAGATTACTGATATAGGGCCTAATAGTTCCAAGTCAAGAGGAAATCACAGCTAACTAATGAATTGTAAATATGTTTTACTACAAATTTCTTGCGCAATGGATTGCTTAGTCTATTGGATCTAAGGCACTCTAACAGAGAGCATGTTTGATCATTTGTGTACAAATTTTGAACTGCTGAAAGCAATGCAACTAGACATTCAGCTCAGGAAGCATTGGAAAAATCCGGTATGATCCTTTCCTAAAATTCTAATTTGTAATCTTCAATGTTCCACCATAATTTTTTGTCAACACAAAATTCTTCAGTTCTGAAAGATCTATGATTCGGGTCCACTATAATTCAATTGTTTTATGTAAAAAGTGGGTCTAGGGAGTCACTGTCAAAATGTCAAAATAGGAAGATGAATAAATAAAATAAAGGAAGCACTGAGGTTTGCAAACATGTGCATCTAAAGTCTAAACTTGCTTTTAGTACCTTTCTCTGTACATCTTACAAGCAAATAAACAAAAAATTAAGGAGATAAAAAGAGCGATATATATAAAGAAATTTTTATTTTGCAAAAAGGAAGGAAAGATATATTTTTCTTTTAAACAAAAATCTTCAACATAACAAAATTTACGTATAGAACTAGAGATCAATGAACTTTACTGGATAACATTGATTTGTTAATGAAGGATGACCTTTTAGGCCGGTCCATTTATTAATATTTAGATAGGAATCTTGTAAAAAGGACCACCTTCTCTTACCATGTACCATGTTGACAGATCAGAATTGATTTTCTGCAGGTGATTATCATCTGATGATGGAAGCCAATAGTATGAGCCACTGATTTTCTGCTGCCCTTTTTTCATATGCATGAAGATAAACATTTACTGCATTATTGAAGATAATCAGCTCAACCATCACAAGAACTAGAGAAGCATCACAGGTTATAAGGATCTAAAAAAATTGAACTATTTAAAAATCTGAAATCTGAAAACATTCATTGAAAATATATCCAATCTGTCTAAGAAACCTTTTAAACGAACATTATTTCTCTCCAATATAACAACCATGGAATCTTTGTCTTGTTATTTGCTAATTATTGTTTTTGAGGTGAAAATAGGGAATTGCTGAGCTATCTCATCTGTGGGGGCAATGAAGGGGATCACCCAACTAGAACTTGTGAGTTGTTAAGCATATAACTGCTCTCTACTATCTTAGTCTATAGGGGTAGTGTTCTCACATGTGAAAAATGCTCTGTTTGTGTGTGGAAGTAATGAATTTTTAGCATTGAAACTCCAAGGGTTGTGTACAATATTTATTCAATTATTTCTTCTTCTGTTTTTTTTAGTGGTTCACAATATTTGTTGGAACTAGTCATCTAGAATGATAATAGCTTAAAATTGCATTAATGTTATACTTTTAGTAGGCATTATCATATTTATTTGGCACTTAATTCCGCATTTTACACATTATACATGAATTCTCTTGATACATGCTCTTATGCTTAAAGTTGTGTATTAATGTGTGTTTTATTTTTGTAGGAAGCCAATTCCCTATGGTCAAGCATTCTAAATTTATTTGGAACTATATAGAAGCTTTGCAAGGTTGAAGTGCATTAATTTTAGAAGAATTTAGCAAAGAAATTGGCAACCCCAAAGTTGGAAAGAAGATTAAAAAGGAAGTTTGGAGCAGTTACCGTATTTTGGCCATAACTTTTGACTCCGAAGTCCAATTGATGCGAAATTGGTATCCCTGGAAAGCTGATTTGAAGCCCTACAATATTGTATTTCATGAATATTTCGTGATTTCAACGTTTAGTAGGTCAAAAATGGGTTACAAGTTAGCCCTGCTGGAAAAAACCGGGATTCCTAATTTGTTTCCTAATTTTTCTCCTCTTTCTTTTGGAAACCCTAAGATCACATGGAAAGGAAAAGGTGGCTGCACCTCTATATATTACTTCTCTTCTTCTCTTCTACAAACACCTCTCTCTTATTCTTCTTCTTCTACCTCTCTTTAGTTTTCTAGTATCATGAGTAGCTAAACGTTTTGCTAAGGCTAGGAGTGAAACCACAACAATTATTTGGTATTTGTTTAATGACTCTTTCATGGATTTAATGTAAGGTTTTATAGTTTTGATTGATTTTGATTATTTTGCAAAGTATTTATTCTGTATAATTCTTTTATTTATCGTTAACTCCGGGTACGGTGAATGCTTAGAATTCCCTGCGAATTAAATTACTAGTTTTCTCATGCATTAAATCAATCAATCTTATAAATCCATATTTTTTAGAATTGTTTTGAATAAAATTAATTGTTACATCATCCGACTGGGGTCATCCTTCGTATGAATCTCAGTTGAGTTATAAAATTGAGTCGTTAGCAAATATCTAATACTTGTTGTGAGTGGACCTCTGAACCTTAGTGCTTTTAAATTATTGTTTTCAATCAACTAATTCTCTGCAACCAAGCAACCAAATTTCTAAAATCTTTTCTCAATCTTTTCTGCTAATTATTCCCCTTCCCTGTGGTTCGACCTCGGACTCACCGAGAATTTATTACTTCGCGACATCCTGCACTTGGGAGCATTATTAAAGTCGCAGCAAGTTTTTGGCGCCGTTGCCGGGGACTGGCGTGGATAAATAGCAGTTCATTGTTTTCAGTGGAGGTTTGTTGTATTTTGCGAATCTCTTCGCAAATCCGGTAAACTCTTTCCACAACTTTTTATTTTTTTTTATTTTTTTATTTTATTCTTTTTTGTATGCAAATTTGGCATCGTGATCATACTCACACTACAACAAAATAGGCTTTTTACGACGTGCGAAGCACGTCGTAAAAAACCTTTTACGACGCGCCGGCGCATGTCGTGCATCGCGATGCCGTGGAAAGTTAGGACGCATTTACGACGTGCAATGTGCGTCGTAAAAACCTTTTTAACGACGTGCGGTGTACGTCGTATTAAGTCTTTTAACGACGCACAATGAACGTTGTAAAAAACATTGCAACGATACGCCTATAGTTTTAACGATGTGCAGCACACGTCGTGTTAGGTGTTTTCACGACGCGCGCTGCGCGTCGTTAAAAAGCTTATTAACGACATGTACTGTGCGTCGTTAAAACACTTAATACGACATACGATATACGTCGTTAAAACTATAGGCAAACTATTGCTATGTTTTTTACGACGTATATTACACGTCATTAATAACTATTTATGACGTTCCATACGCGTCGTAGTAAATTATTTATATATTTTTTTAATTACCTACTTTGCTTATTAAAGGCCAACAATACATTTTTTGATAACCTTTTGTCTATAACCTGTTTCCTGCTTTGCTTATCAAATGCCAACAATACATTTATATATCTTCTATCATTGCCCAAGATAACACAAGCAACTCTGAAGTCATAACAAATATATCATTCATCAAAATCATTTTTTTCCTAAGTGCATTAATCTCCAATTAACATCAACTCCTAACTAGCCATGTCTATGATTTGAACCAATTGAACCAAATTCAAAAAAATTCATACATCCACAAAGTTTAAGTACATGTTTATAAACTGGACTAACAAAATTTATATATAGAATGTCAAAATAAAGTTCAAAAAGGGATAATGTATAACAACAAAACATCTGACACTGCTACAGTCTCCCATTAGCCCCTTCAATCTCAAAAACTAGAAGACCTTGAGTGATGCCTCAACTAAATGTTCCTGAAATAGAAAACAACAAAATAATTTACTAAGGTATAAGTACAAGTAAAAAAGCATTCTTCTCCATTAAAATATAAATTTCTAAACAGATTGATGATATAGATTCACTTCCATACCTTTAAAAATGGCAATTCCAAAAATTGATAGGAAGTTGAATATAGCACCATACCCATATAAGAATAAGTTCTGCAAATCAAAAGGACAGAAAGGCAAAATCACACCTAACTAGCTAAAATAAAACCTTTCTTTATTCATATAAAACTCACAACTTGATCACGCTTAACATATACATAAAAAGATACGGGCATGGCAGTTCTGTGAATTTACTAAGAGTTTAATTGGTTGTCTCATAATGTGGAGCAGGAATGGGAATTGAAACTAACTCTGCAATGTGGTACCGTTAGGTTAGGCTCATCTATATCACTTAGAACAAGAACACTTAAATCTCAAGGTGGTAGGGGTTTTCCTTTTAACCAGTAGAACAGGATTAATAACATAGTATCTATCAAATGTATCAGAAAAATTCATTCAGGAGCATAGCTCTTCATTTTTGGATTAAATTACTAGATCACAACTCGTTATGAAAAATAAAAAGCTTCTCTTGAATTGGAATTCATACAAGACTTTGTTTAGAAAAATAAAAATGTGACAGTGAATACCAACAACTTTTGCTTCAATTCAAACAGCTATGTCTCTCTCTCAACTTATAATCAACCATCATCAACTTATAATCCCAATAAACCCCAAAACTGCCCAGGCAACAAAACTGATTTTATTACCAATTGAAAACACATTACATGATCAACAAACCCATCCCAGAAATACAAACCCAATTAACACCTCTAATCAACCACAGCCAAACAAAAATTCCCCAAAACCAAACAAACCCAAAACAAAGTAGAGAACCTCTCAACAAAGAGCTTATAAAATGAACTGTACCTCTCTGAGCAAGAAACTGAAATAGGAACAGTACCATGAGATCCCAGAATTGAGGACACGAAACAACCTGAAAGCATAGGCCTCTGCAACCAAAAAATAAACGGAAATCTGCTAACAAAGATATCTCTTTACCACCCCACCAACTCAAATAAGAGATCTAAACATTAAAAGAAGAGTAAGCCACAGCATATACCAATTACAAAAACAACCACCGCCCACCAATAATCAAGAATTTCTTCAAGATTTAGTCCACCCAAATATTAGAAAGATAGAAGAAGGAAAGGAAAGTGCTTTTATATGCTCACCTAACTAGTCACCTTCTGCGTTGTATTACTTTTTAAAGTAAAAGGCTACAACTATGTTAGTGTGTGGTGTACTCTCTGATGTTTATTTTACTGATCGATCTTGGAAGTAATGAAAATACAAAGAAATATGCATGAAATATAAAAATTGATAAGATGTGAGAAGTAATTAGAGACATTCATTGTGAGAATTTCAGAGCACTAAAATAAAATTTACACATGAGGATAATTAAATTTTATAAAAATGATTAAAACAAAATCCAGACCATTAAATAAAATTAAAACATGACCATAAATTTCATAAAAATGGTTACAACGTCTTCATTCACGAACTCATTTTTGGCAAGAGAATCAAATTGTCTAGTCCCTAGAGAGAAGAAGCTATTAATGTAGAGATATGGGCGATGCCAATACCTTATGTTCAACTTTCGCACTCTTCCAAAGGTTTTGTCTTTGATATTATAGCAGCTTAGCCATCCGTACTCCGTAGGACTCAAATAGCATTTCACCATTTATGTTTAATAGTACCATGTGGCCTCTGTTTGGATTTGGAATGGGAAATCACATGGATGCTGCATTAATGATTGCTAAATCCTAGAGGAGGTCCAAATGAAATGCTATCATACTAACATGCCATAACATCACATAGGTTCTGAAATGTTTACTAACCCATTTATGATGAAAGTTAAAGATTTTTTTTTCTTTTTGGTTGGTGATTAATGTTAATGTTATGTTAAAAAAGGAAAAGAAAATAAAGCATAATTTGGATCAGTGCACTCAATGAGAGGAGAAATAAATTTCACAATGAAATTTGAGAAAGAAAGAAAAAAATCTCTGGAAAAAATCCATTATTACATGTAAACTATAAAAATATTGGATGGAATGCTAATAATTTAAAAAAAGAAAAAAAGAAAACAGTCATCATATCAACTATAAAAATATTGGATGGAAATTAAGGGAAAATTGAATAGTAGATTAAGAATTAAGAAGGCTAGAAATATCTCTACCCCCCCGAAAAAAAAAAAAAATCAGTGCCCTTCAAAAATGACAGGTAAAGTTCTTTCTTAACAACCTTCCTTCTGTATAATATCCTACAATATGCCCCTGTAAAACTTCCACTACAATCTCCAATCATAAACTGATTTTTCATCTATTTATCTCTCCTTTTTCCCTTTTTCTTTTTTGGGTGTCTATGTTATAATGTTGTAGCAAGGGCGCAAGTACAGTGAAAACCAAGAATGTATAGTTAATGATCCTGCTTTCATTCATTTATTCATTGGGAACATTATAGCATGGATTTGAGTATGGTTTCATTACCCCACCAATTGTTGCTCATCAAAACGTCATAGTGCTTGATCTAGTTCCTGTGCCCAAATATCAAGTACCTGTTCCACAGAATATAGATAGTTAGCAGCAATAGTAATTACTTAACAAGGTGTCTAAATTTTGTTTACCCTCAAAAAAGTAACAAACAACCAAGATATCTAACTTAGGGATGACAACAGGGCAGCACTACCCCAATCCCAAGTCATATGACTAGCATGTGATTTTTTAAATTGCTTGGAGGGTTGAAATGAAAAAGATTACAAAAATAATCAAGGGCTAGGATCTTAGGATAGATGTAGTCCTACAATAAATATTTTTAAAAGCCTTTGTAATTAGTCCGACAAATTCTACCTTTTTTTTTTTTTTTTTTTTTTTTTGGTTTTGGGGGGGGGGGGGGAAAGGAAGGGAAGCATAGCTCTTGTCAGCCGGTCAGCCCCCTCTCACTTTTGCCCATGCTTGGTACTGTACACGAAACAATATTCCATACAATTCTATAATCACAAAATAAATAAATAAGGCATGACATATAAGCTTTACAATAAAAGACAAACTAACCTTTTCGATTCATGTCTCGGCAGGAGGCACTTCCACAATGACACTGAAATGCTTTAATAGGATGATTGCGATCATTGACGTCAATTCCATAATCCTAGAATTGATATCATTTAGATTATAAATAGTATATTGAAATAAGCGAATTCAAATATTTTCATCAAAATCAAACTACAATTCATATATGTTTCAGATCAACCACTTATATTATTGCAACTGAATTGGCATCATTTAACAATAAAAAAAGGAGGTCAATGGTTTGCTAGGTTGGGGAGCAATGAGTTCAAAACACTATAAAACCATGGCATGCATGGCATGGCATGGCTTGGCTTAGACTGTATCCTTGTCATGCTCGTGTTCTCCAAGAATAATATTAAAGAAAGAAAAAATAAAAGAGGACAAGCAATAAACCCAATAGAGAATGTCACAGAATCCACCATTCTAGAAACAAAAAAACCCCAAGTACACTCTCCTGCACCTCATGAAACCCAACACAATCCACAATCTAAAGGAGGATAGAAGTGCCCTCACCAATGTTCTCCTGTAATCACAGCCTTCTTAAGACAAAAAGTCAGTCTCATAGTTAAGAGATCTAAGAATCCACTCCATCCTGACGTCCAAAAACCTCCCCCAATCCAAAATATGTTGTCCACGAAGCGATCATTACCTTCAACAATTCCCTCTCCTCTACCTAACCCAACTCACAATCATTGAAGAATCCCCTTCCACAATTATCCGAATCAAACCCAAGGCCGTCGCCTCTTGAAGCTGTTCAACCACACTAAGTAAATCTGTTTTAATTGCATCCCCTCTTCAAATAACTAGAAAGGATCTCACCTAGGTAATTTCTGGACAGGCCTCCTACTCCAATCCTACCCGTTCCCTAAGGACTTAAGGTTCACAACTTCTAATCCTAAAGGAGGGGGTCTTCAAACAGTGACCCAATTATCCCAACCTCTCCTAAAAGAAGAAATAGCTCTCGAGTCCCTCTGAATCAACAAGAAATGAACACTTTCAAAGTCCTTCAAAACAATAGTAAAGCTTCCTAAATTTCCATCTGAGACTAAATTACTGTATAAAGACTAAAATAAAAATATCCACATCTATCAATCATTCATTGCAGGATATCATAGCTTTAAGCTAAAAAAAATTGCACAAACCTCAAAACATTTTTTTCCCCCAAACTAAATGTTTCCAACAAAAATAAAATAAAAATAAATTGATAGCAGGAAGGTAAAAAAGACCCAATTTCCAGAACTATAAAGAGAATAACAGAGTGAACTCACAATGTGGTCCAAGTGGCCATGAGAAATGAAGAGGACGTCCTGAGAAAACATTACAAAAGGTCCAATTGGAGCACACCACACCTCCCAAATACAAAAGAGAGCAATATAAGCCAAGACAATAAGAAGATAAACCAATCCCAAACACAATGATAAGCCTAGTACTGATGCTTCTGTTAAATAGCATGGGAAATAGATGCACCAGATCGACCCTTCTACGCCAAAATTCCTAGCTTGACTCAAAAACAGCAACAATATATACTTTAATATAGTAAAATGGGATGAGAATAATTACAGAGAGGGAGCGTGGGAGAAATCTAACAACAAAACTTACGGTTTTTGAAAGGATACCCAAAAAAAAAAGGAATCAGTGCAAAAAATTGAAATTGAAAGAAGAAAAACATTCAAAATCTAAGACTAAAACCAAAATGATACAAAAAAAAGAAAAGAAAAAAGAAACCTAAAACAGTAGGGTGAAGAGAGATACCTGGGGATTAGATTCTCCAAAACAGAAAAAGGTTCTTATTCTCCAAAACAGAGCATTTCTCAATCGAAAATAGTTCTTGATGGAAAGAGAGGGACATATAGGTAGGGAGAGTGAGAAACCTTAGCATGGAGGAGGCGATTTGTGTAGGAGCTTGGAAAGGGAAAATCCCATTTCGTAACCCTAGATGTTGACGGCGAGGCTCAGATGTTGACGGCAAGGACAAGGGGCTGAGATGTTGATGACGAGGACGGTAAGGACGGCGGGGCTGAGATGTTGACGGCGGGGTTGAGACGTTGACAGTAGGGCTGAGTATTCGACAGTGAGGCTGATTCGACGGCGGGGTAGAGTCGAGATAGAGAGAGCGCAAGGACAAAGCCCTTGCTTCAAATCTTTTGCCATTAGGGTTCAATTGAGAGGTTAGAAAGAGAGAGAGAGAGCAATGGAGGGAGTGCTGAAAATTTTTGCGGGAAAATGAAAAGGAGAAGAAGAATGGCAGATTAAAGGAATGGGGGAAAGGGGGGAAAAACAAAGCCCTTGCTCCTTTTTTAACGACGTGTTTTGCACGTCGTAAATAAGCATTTCTCGGGTATCAAAAACAAAGCCCTTCCTCCTTTTTTAACGACGTGTTTTGCACGTCGTAAATAGGCATTTCTCGGGGTATCATTTACGACATGCAAAACACGTCGTAATATGTCTCAATAACGACGTGCTTAATAAGCAAGTCGTAAATTCTATCTATATAAGGTCTTTTAACGACGTGTTTAATAAGCAAGTCGTAAAAGACCCATATTAACGACTTACAAACATGCAAGTCGTTAATTTCAAGTCGTAAATACTCTATTTTGTTGTAGTGTCATCGTTTGGTTAGAGTTGAGTCTGAAAATTTGTGTGGCAATTTAATTGATTCTCTTGGACACAATCACACACTTGACACCATGTCTGATAATGAGGAACAAATTGAGAATATTGATAGGGATGATAAAAGGACTCTTAGAGATTATTTGCAGCCTACTAGGAGTAGTGCACCATCTTGTATCATTTTTCCTCTGAATGCTAATAATTTCAAATTTAAGCCTGGCATGATTCCATTGCTACCTAAATTCCATGGTTTAGAATCTGAAAACCCATATTTGCACCTTAAGGAATTTGATGAGATTTGTGTAACTTTTCATGACCAAACTTGTAGTGAAGAGACTATTAAATTGAAATTATTTCCCTTTTCTCTCAAGGATAAGGCGAAAAATTGGCTTAATGCTTTAAGACCTAGATCCATTGGCACATGGCAAGAGATGCAAACTGAATTTTTGAAAAAGCACTTCCCACTTCATAGGACAAATGCTCTCAAAAGGCAAATAATGAATTTTTCACAAAAAGATAATGAGACTTTTTACCAATGTTGGGAACGTTTTAAAGATTTATTAAATTCTTGCCCACATCATGGCTATGAAACTTGGCGTATCATTAGTTTTTTCTATCAAAGTTTAACTCCTAAAATGCGCCAATTTGTAGAGATGATGTGCAATGGTGAATTTATGAATAAGGACCCTGATGAGGCTTTTGACTATTTTGATCTGTTAGCTGAGAATGCCCAATCTTGGGATACAACTAATACTTTAGATAGGTCCAAGCCTTCTACCAACCCATCTGGGGGCGGTAAGTACCATCTTAGGGAGGATGATGACTTAAGTGCTAGGGTAGCTATTTTGACTAGGAAATTAGAAGCCATGGAATTAAGGAAAGTTAATGAAGTTATGTCTGTGCCTAAATTGAATGATATTTGTAGTATTTGTGAGACCGTGGGACACTCTACAAATGATTGCCCAACTATTCCTGCTTTTAAAGAGGTGTTGCAGGATCAAGCAAATGCTGTAAATATAAATAAACAACCTTTTTCTTCACCCTATTCTGAAACTTATAATCCAGGGTGGAGGAATCATCCAAATTTCAGTTGGAAGAATGATAATGTTACACTACCACCTCAAGGCCATTCTAATTTTGTTCCTTATAATCCTCCTCCTTGGAAAGGTTTAGAGGAAACATTGCAACAGTTTATGCAGAGTCAAGCCACCATAAATAATCAGACTTCTCAAGCCATAAGTGATATTAGAAATACTCTTACTAAGTTGACCACTTCATTGAGCATTCAAGAAAAAGGTAAATTTCCATCTCAACCACAACCTAATCCTCAAGGTCAATTTAGTATTAGTGATTCTAATTTATCTAACACACAACTTGAGCATGTTAAGTCCATTACTACTCTTCGCAGTGGAAAAGTTATTGATAAAACTATTTCACCACCCAAAGACAAAGAAAAAGAAGAATTTTCAAAAACAAAGAGTAGTAATGAACTTAATAAGCCCGAGTCAAGTGTAGTTGAGAGATGCCCCATTCCCATTCCTTTTCCTCAAAGATTCCAACCACCTCAAAAAGTGAATCAGAATGCAGACATTCTTGAAATCTTTAAACAAGTGAAAGTCAACATTCCTTTCTTGGATGCAATAAAACAAATTCCTTCTTATGCTAAATTTTTGAAAGATTTATGTACGGTTAAGCGTAAGCTTAACGTACAAAAGAAGGCATTTTTAACTGAGCAGGTGAGTGCTATTATTCAAAATAATATTCCTCCTAAGTATAAAGATCCAGGTAGTCCCACAATTTCATGTGTTATTGGTAATTTTAAAGTAGAGCAAGCTTTACTTGATCTTGGGGCTAGCGTGAATCTTTTACCTTATTCGGTATATGAACAGTTGGGTCTAGGTGAGTTAAAACCTACAAAAATAACTCTTCAGCTTGCGGACCGTTCTGTGAAAATACCTAAGGGAATAGTAGAGGATGTGTTAGTCCAAATTGATAAATTTTACTTTCCTGTTGATTTTATTGTTTTGGACACACACCCTGTTTTGAATGCTAGCTCTCAAATTCCTGTAATTCTAGGTCGCCCATTCCTTGCAACTTCCAATGCTTTAATAAATTGTAGGAGTGGTGTACTTAAATTATCTTTTGGAAATATGACCCAAGAATTGAATATTTTTAATACTTGCAAAGAACTTAGGGATGATGATGACTTTCATGAAGTTAACTTGATTAATACACTTGTTCAAGAACAATTTAATGTATCCTGCTTTTCTGATCCTTTAGAGGCGTGTTTGGTTAATTTTTATGATTTGGAGTTTAATGAGGATCCTAAAATTGCATATCTTTATTGTTTATTGGATTCTACACAAGAATTGGACTTGAATGCGTGGAGGCCAAAATTTGAAGAGCTACCACCCTGTGAGCTTAAACTATTGCCATCAAATGAGAAAGTACGTAAGCTGGAATTAAAGCCTTTGCCAGTGGAATTCAAGTATGCATTCTTTAGACCTAAGGAGATTTTTCCTATGGTAATATCTACTAAACTTGATCCATTGCAAGAAGGTAAGTTGCTGAAAATTTTGAAAGAGCACAAGGGTGCAATAGGATTGAATGTTTCTGCCATTAAAGGAATTAGCCGTTTAGTGTGCACTCATATAACTTCTTTGGAAGAGATTCGGCGGGATGCTTATGACAATTTTAGAATTTACAAAGAACGAATGAAAGTTTTTCATGACAAAAATATTTTGAAGAAATCTTTTGAACCATCTCAAAAAGTTCTTTTGTATAATTCTAGATTGCACTTGTTTCCAGGTAAGCTAAGGTCCCTTTGGACAGGACCATTTGTGGTTAAAATTGTTTTTCCTCATGGAGCTGTTGAGATTGAAAATCCTAAGAATGGTAATGTTTTTAAAGTTAATGGACAACGTCTTAAACCATTTCTTGAGAATTTTTCACCTGAGGATGAGTCCATTGATTTGGCGGATCCTGTCTACCAGGATTTACCAAACCTTTAATTAGTTCATTCGTATTAGTGTTTGTGTCGTAGTTAGTTATTTATTTATTTTTTTTCCCTTTTGTTTTTTTTTTTTTTTGTGTTTTTCGTGTCTAACCCATTTTGCAGGTATTAGAGTTTGTTTGTTTTCTTTTTGGTTCGCACCTCCAGGTACTCTCCATGATTTCTACTACTCTGTTTTTCTTTGTTTACATTGAGGACAATGTATCTTTTAGGTTGGGGGGAGAGAATTTTGGTGTGGTGTTAGTTTATTTTGGTCTTAGTTAGTTTATCTTATTTTTCAAAAAAAAAAAAAAAAAAAAAAGGTTTAGTGGTTTACAATTTTTTGGCTTAAAAATTTTGTTGCCTTAGCATGATTATCTAGTTTGAAGTTCATTATGCTACTCCTGTTTAAAATTTTCCATTGAATTTCATACTCGGATTACATTGCACTTGCACTTTAGCCGCATGAATATGATTCTTGATTAAAGGGTAAAGATGATTTTGGAGATCTTGATGAATAAAAATGTGGAGACTTTTAGCCCTTGCGAGTATTTGAGCCATTAATTTTTTTTTTAGAGGGTTATTATATTTAATCTTACATTGATTTTTGGAAGCGCTCAACTTTCATTGTTTAGTCTCATTATTTCTTCTTTTTGGTTGAATGCTGAGAATATATTTTTTATACCACACTTGTTTCTTTTGAAGTCATGGATATTGAAAAATTATACCACTCCTTGAGAGATGATTTTAGGCCATCTTTGATTTCTTTGAGCCTTTAATTTCTTTTCTTTATGATACATTACCATTAGTTAGCCCGT
Source organism: Liquidambar formosana (assembly GCA_039720395.1). Lineage (NCBI taxonomy): Eukaryota > Viridiplantae > Streptophyta > Magnoliopsida > Saxifragales > Altingiaceae > Liquidambar > Liquidambar formosana. The sequence continues at coordinate 13,301,800 of CM077824.1, read as the reverse complement.
TGAGCCTTTTGATTAGCCTTTCTTTCATAACCTTTTTCCCAAAGTGTTTTGAAAATGGATATTATCAATGTTCAGTAAGGTGAATGGGTGGAAAAATTAAAAAAAAAGGTGAAAAAAATGAATGAAAAAAAAAACAAAAGAAAAAACAAAAGAAAAAAGAAAAAAAAAAGAAAGAAAAAAAGAAAAAAGAAAGAGAAAGCTTTGTTGGTGAAGTATTGAGAAGTGAAAAAAAAAAAAGAAAAAAAATGTTTGATTACCAAAGTTTGGAAGAATAAGTTGAATACAAAATTGTTTCAAGTGAGTTTGTTCTTTCTACCATTCTCGGATACACTTTTTATTATCACCATAACCTTTTGGTTTCAATTCCTTCTTTTATCCCAACATTACATCCTATTAAAAGTCCTATTTGATTTCGAGGATAGTATGGTTTGGATATTGACATGACTGAGTTATAATGCAATGTGTGGTGTACATTCTTAGTATTTGGCATTCCTTTCATGAGACTATATGATTCTTTCTTGTGATAGCGTTTTTCAAATATTTTATATGTGAGATTTTTGTTCTTGCTCTACATTATTCTACTCACATATACTCGAGAGTTTTACCCTATTCAGAGTGCATTATTTTGTTGAGTGTAATCCTTGTGAGATTTGAGTTGAAACATATTTCAGATAGAGATTTGGGTTGTACTTTACTTTGAAATTGGGTTTATATTTGTGTTGGCTAAATTCTTCACACACAATGAGTTTTTGAATTCATTGGGATGTTTTTAATAGTTGCGAGTGTTCTGAACTTTTAACTAATTCTTTTGCTAAGGTGATGAAATTGGTAGCCATGCTTTGAGTTTTTCTTTTGAAGAAAACTATTTCAATCGCTTTGATTGCTAGGGACTAGCAATATGCTGGTTGGGGGGTGTGATAATAGCTTAAAATTGCATTAATGTTATACTTTTAGTAGGCATTATCATATTTATTTGGCACTTAATTCCGCATTTTACACATTATACATGAATTCTCTTGATACATGCTCTTATGCTTAAAGTTGTGTATTAATGTGTGTTTTATTTTTGTAGGAAGCCAATTCCCTATGGTCAAGCATTCTAAATTTATTTGGAACTATATAGAAGCTTTGCAAGGTTGAAGTGCATTAATTTTAGAAGAATTTAGCAAAGAAATTGGCAACCCCAAAGTTGGAAAGAAGATTAAAAAGGAAGTTTGGAGCAGTTACCGTATTTTGGCCATAACTTTTGACTCCGAAGTCCAATTGATGCGAAATTGGTATCCCTGGAAAGCTGATTTGAAGCCCTACAATATTGTATTTCACGAATATTTCGTGATTTCAACGTTTAGTAGGTCAAAAATGGGTTACAAGTTAGCCCTGCTGGAAAAAACCGGGATTCCTAATTTGTTTCCTAATTTTTCTCCTCTTTCTTTTGGAAACCCTAAGATCACATGGAAAGGAAAAGGTGGCTGCACCTCTATATATTACTTCTCTTCTTCTCTTCTACAAACACCTCTCTCTTATTCTTCTTCTTCTACCTCTCTTTAGTTTTCTAGTATCATGAGTAGCTAAACGTTTTGCTAAGGCTAGGAGTGAAACCACAACAATTATTTGGTATTTGTTTAATGACTCTTTTATGGATTTAATGTAAGGTTTTATAGTTTTGATTGATTTTGATTATTTTGCAAAGTATTTATTCTGTATAATTCTTTTATTTATCGTTAACTCCGGGTACGGTGAATGCTTAGAATTCCCTGCGAATTAAATTACTAGTTTTCTCATGCATTAAATCAATCAATCTTATAAATCCATATTTTTTAGAATTGTTTTGAATAAAATTAATTGTTACATCATCCGACTGGGGTCATCCTTCGTATGAATCTCAGTTGAGTTATAAAATTGAGTCGTTAGCAAATATCTAATACTTGTTGTGAGTGGACCTCTGAACCTTAGTGCTTTTAAATTATTGTTTTCAATCAACTAATTCTCTGCAACCAAGCAACCAAATTTCTAAAATCTTTTCTCAATCTTTTCTGCTAATTATTCCCCTTCCCTGTGGTTCGACCTCGGACTCACCGAGAATTTATTACTTCGCGACATCCTGCACTTGGGAGCATTATTAAAGTCGCAGCATAGAACAATGAAAAAATGCATATTAGAATCGATAACAGTGAGAAAACAAGTAAATTTTGAAGGAAACACAAAATAAAAGGGTTTAGTTGGTTTTAATTTGAGTGACACATCAACAAGCATGTAAAATCTTCATGCCCAATAAGCCTGCAACTGAGGTAGACTCTTTAGCACAATCTAAATTTACAAGAAAACCTTTATTTCATCCAAGTTTAACGCGGTAAAAACCCCATAATTAGAAAATATGCCCAAAATGGACACTATGTATATGGTTTTACATTGCAAAAGTACCCAGACTTCTTTTCACTTATTTATTTCTTCCCCCTTAGCTGCCCCACTATCCACACATGCCTAGGCACAATTGAAGTACATTTTTTTGTGGTATTTTGAAGCCTGCGTTTTGAAGAAAGAAAGAATTTGAACATGGGTTAAAAATCAAGACACAACCACAACAGAGCAACAGCTCAATAATAATATACAAATAAAAGAAAGAAAAATTCCAGCATACTAGCATTGATGAGAGAACCATGATGGAAACAGTCCCATTTCAACATTTAGGACTAGATGTTTCAAAGGAAACCAGACAGGATAATGTCTATATAAGTCTAAATTACTCAATCCTAACTCAACTAACCAATTCGAGACTTGAGTCCTTAGTATGACTGAAGTTTTTGACACACCAAGCTGAGCTCAAAGCTTCCTATATTCTCAGCTTAGTTCCATAAAACACCACCAATGTAGAAGGGAGAGGGAAAGACCACAATTTCCTTTATAAGAAATGTCCTATAACAGAACCGAGAGTAAAATTCTCAAAGAAATAGCTCAGTAGACATGATTGAATCTGCCCTGCTAGGCACTGAATTTTTTTTATAAAAGATGATGGGAGAGGTTTGTTTCCCATATTTCAATGTAACATTTTGTAGAGGACCTAAAGACTCTTAGTCGAGTAGTTCTTCTTGCCTGGACTTGTCCCTCTTAGTTAAGTGAATAGAGCTGTCTTCCCTTCTCTCACCACTTGTCCATAATCCTTCTCTCTTCTTTAGTCATACACCCAAGGAAAACTATGTGATTCATGAGAATCTAAATATTGTGTTTTGTAACGAAATGTGCTGATCAAGTATAATATTTGCATTACCAGAAGGACCAGAGAAAGGTGTCAGAATGAGGTATTAACTGAAATGAACAGCACAGTAATTAGCTAAAATTTACTGGAATGAACTGTAACCAACTTGATACCCATTATAGTATTAAAGCCATCTGTAACTAACTTCAGTTCATATGGACCAATTAACACAAATGGACTGTACAGTAATTGTCACCATCATGCAGGCACACAGCCACGCACGCAGTGAAGTACCGTGGCCAATTCTGCTGGACAGCAACTACTAATGAAATAAATAAATAAAAAGTTTCGACTCTGTACAGTTCGTTCTTACTTGTATTCTATTCTAACCAGTTTACCACTATCCTAATTCTACCGAATATACTCTTTGCCTTTTTTAATACTCAATGATCTGCTGTTTTCATTGAAGCTGCATTTACGATGGAAAAAATTGTCTTATAGTGCTTAGGCTGTCTTGTCTTACAGTGCTTAGCTTGTCTTTTTGTCTTCACATTTGTCATCATCCAATTGTATTTAAACAAGGTAAAGAAGAAATTAAAATGAGGAACATAACTCTACGTGAAAGACACTTCGTTTATCAATTCTTACACCATTTCTAACGTTATAATTATTTAATGCAGATAACATCAAGGATCGTTTGGGTACACAGTTCAACATCTGCACCAAGTTCATTAGGTTCAAAGGATGTGTAAATTTTCCAGGAGTTAATCCAGTTTTAGGCACTTAATCAAAGTACAACATGGCACAAAAACTGCCTTTGGATTGATCAATCAATGATTGGGTGAGTGTTTCAATGAAACAGGAAGTAACCTTACATCAACTACTCTTCTTAATATATATATATATATATGTATGTATGTATGAATGCATGTAACCAAATAGAACCTTGAAGACAATGACCTGCAGCCACAAGAAGATCCAATTTAGTGACACAACACGAAGAACTCCACTGATGAATGAACTTCAAAATAAATTTTTTTGGCATTTTGGGAAAGCCTATTTAGGGTGTTCGGTCAATAAAATCCAATTTTCTAATGTCAATTAAAAAATAAATTTGTTCAAAAATGAAGAATGAAATGTATAAGTTATCAGAGCAACGTATACAATACCAATCAAACTTGGGTGTCAAAATCCCACGTAATTTTCCGGGCACTCCAAGAATTATATAAATTATCCATCATAAAACTGTGCAATGTACATTAAGAAAACAAATCATCATGGAAGTATTCCCTATAAAAACCACAACAACAAGAGGAATTGAATTAAGTAAACCAAATAATTTGCATCTTATTGTCACAAAATCATTGTACCACAAGCATTGGTAAACTATGGCTTCAATGTGCTTAAAACAATGCATCTATGCTTTCTTGTTCATTTTGGGGGTTTACGCTTCTTAAGTGATGTCTCGTGCACTCCATGAGGCATCCATGTCTGAGAGGCATCCTTTGTGGGGTTAGACGAGAGGTCAAGTTTTGTGTGTGTTTTCCAAAAGTTATCGTTTTGATGCATCGCTGTTCTTGTTGTTTGTGTGGTTATGAGACGTCTCACCTAGATTGTTGGGGGAATAGTCTAAACTCAAATTTCGATAAGAGTATGGCTTAGGTACCCTCAATCCTTAATATTTAAAATAAATAAAAAAATCGCTACTAATAACAAATATAGCAAAAAAAAAAAAAAAAATCATTTATTATAAGGGACAGTTCAGTCAATTTGGGGTTATAACAATTACAACAAATATTCTTCCTAAACAGACAAAAAATCACTTTCAGCTCTAACAGCACTTTTGAATACAGTTTCCAAACAAAGACTGATTCTCTTTTGCTACTTGTAACTTCTGATTCTCTTCTGCTTTTGCCTAAAAGTAAAAGCTACAGTTTTCCCAAACAGGGTAGATGAAATATATATTTCTTTTACGGGATCCAATAGAAGTATGATGGCATGATAATTAGTTTTGAAGCATATATGGGTGGTACAATGTGCTCCAACCAATAGCTTTAGTTTTTTTAAGTTTATTGTAGCTCTTTATTTAATAGTACATAAAACAGTTTTGGTCTTATCAGGTTTCAATGTTGGGTTTTTTATGGTTTATGCTTGGGATGATGATTCTAAACCACTTAATCAAAAAAAAAGAAAAAAAAAATATAAACAAGTCGATTTCAAGCTCGAGCTCAACTTGTTAACTCTAAACGAACCGAGCTCGAGCTCAAAATCTAGGCTCGTTAAAAAGCTGGGCTCATTTAGTAATGAACAAGCTTTTTAACAAGCCAAAAACTTGAGCACTCCAAAATTGGACTCGATTGGGCTTGTTTCCAGCCTGGACTCCCATTAATGGGAAGTACAACCCATCTCTATCTCTCCCGGTACTCTGCAAGGACCCCTTTAGGCACAAGTTTTGCTAAATATCTGGGATGTTACCTTAGCAGTTAGTCTTATCATCAAACAGTACACAAAATGCCCATAACCATGGCTCTTGTTTTGGTTTCTTGATCATCTCTTCATTGGAATAATGTTTTTTTCAATTACCCTTTGTTTGTTTGCTGGGATTCTTTTGGTTTCTTTGATGATATCTGCATTTGAAAGTTTGTTTTTTCAAATTACCCTTTGTTCGGTTGCTGAGAAAAAAAATAAATAAATAATAATAATAATACAAACGATGTAAGATTTGATATGTAAATTTCTATTTTCTTTCCATACATTTTCTGAGCGACCAAAGAGTGATTAAATGAAGATATATAGGATGTTTGAATACATGCAATCATGTATGGTTGGTGAATACCCACGTGATAGCTCACTTCAATTTCAAGGATTTTTGGTGAATGGTGAAGCCCCAATTGCTTAATTTCTTCACATGTTGGCCATGTAGTGTTCAAATTGCTTTTCGGTGAAAGGTTTTGGCAGATTAGATCCCCTTCTTGATGAATTTGGGCTTTCTTATCACATTATATATGAATTGTGCGAGTTTGAGAATAGCCAATATATGAATTCCTACAACAAATTATGTAGCTGAAGAGGGTCTCTTTCTTCGATCATAAGATTGGGCTCTGTGATGATAAAAAAAATTAGGTACAATACAAACAAAGGAAAAAAAAACCCTAAAGTTTAGTGAGTTTCACTTTTGTACGCTACCCTAAATTTTAACCCAGTTAAAACGGTACCTGAAAGATGAGCTTGCGACAAGTTGATACCAAAACGTTAATAAATTGATGGAATTACACTCCATGATGATAAAAAAAATTGGGTAAAACACAAAAAACTACCTTTAAGTTTCGGATGAGTTTCACTTTGAATCGTGATTTAGACAGCTCAGATTAATAGAATTTAAGGTTGAACATCCTCAGAAATAGGACTTCAAGACTGACAATTGAAAAATAAAGAAATTCTTTTTGGACTCCATTCTAAATTTGATCAATCTTGACAATTTGAAATGATTCTTTATTGAACAACTGATGCATAACTACATGTCTTTTATCTTTTCTATTTAATCTTTTATCTTATTATACTAATTAATGGACTTAAGAATTAGAATATTGAGAATATGCTTCAAGATATGGCATGGAATCTATTAGTACGTTATTAATCAAAAGTGGACTTAATTCTAGAAGGTTGTCTTATCTGAATGGCACAATTGACCTTTATATTGAAGTAATACAATTCATTGATTAATAGATCATAGATAAAAATACAACAGTACATTTGAAGAAATATATATTCCATGTTAAAAATGGTGTTGACATCAATGCTACTGGCTTTATGTCTAATTCTGTGGTGAGACTCCCTGTTCTAAATTCTGGTAACCACCTATTTTGGTTGATGGATGTGGTACCCATCTCAACCACAAGACAAGCCATGGGGAGCACCACTTGAATAGAAAATTTTCTAACACATGAAATAGAAGAATAATAAATCCAGAACATACTCTTTGCCCAATTGCCCATTGCCTCCGGCATCTCAGCATGAGCTTTTGCTGCTTCAGTTTTTATCCGCGAAACAATAGCTTCATGCTTAGAAATTGAAAGAGGTGCACCATTTTTTGGCAATCATAGCTTTGGCCACCTCACCTGCAACCTAACTTCTGCTTCACGCGTTTTTCCTATACAAAATATAAACTTTAGAAGCCAGAGTACTTCAAGAACATCCTAACAATATATTTCCTTCCTTCCACGTACTTTTTCCATTCTTCCAACCATAGTGAGCATCAATATCTTAAGCAATATATCACCCTTACAGCATTAAACCTGACGTACACTGTTAACCTTCATTTCATTCTTTTTTAAATTAAAGGAAGAAAACACAAAAATGATCATAACCCGCAAAATTAAAATTAAAATTAAAATTAAAAAAGCACCTCAATTAAACTTGTGAAAACAAACATAAATACTTTCAAAAAGATAACTATAACTGTTTTTGGCCCTATTAATTATATTCTAACTGTTCAAAGTATGGCCAGCATTGAGCTGAAGAAAAAGACAAATCCTTATCGAGTCAGTAGAATGAAAAGGTTTATACTAAATTAATTCTAAAAAACTCTTCTTGGGAGGCTGCCCATCCTCCAGGTCTCTACCACCTTCCGCCGGCACAAATCTCTTCCAATACCAATGTTGCCTCCACACTTGTGACATCTCCTCGATCGGTATGTTCTTAGTCTCCGGCAAGAAGAAGTAGATAAAGATGGTCATCACGGCCACGAAAAACGCAAAGAAGATGAACAATCCAAACTTGAGGTGACAAAGCATAGTGAGAAAAAGCTGGGCGACGAGGTATGTGAAGAGCATGTTGGTGGATACAGTTAAACTCTGTGCTGCTGACCGAATCTCGAGTGGGAAAATCTCGCTCGGCACCAACCATCCCAGAGGTCCCCATGAATACGCGAAGGCAGATACGTAGGCGCAAATGCAGACCACAACAACAATTGCATACCACATTGGCAAATTATTCACCACCCCTGTCACTCCGAATTTCCATCCGATCAGAACAGTGACCGCAATCTGCATAGGCAAGATGTATAAATGATATTTAACAAATCATTCAATCGATCGTTGGTATATTGCAATGACTGCAAAATTAAAGTTACAAAAATTCATATAGCACCTAGACTTATGAACAAGAATAATACGTAGGATTAATTATATATTAGGAGCCATCGTGGCCTAGCTAAGGTTAAAATTTACATGAGGTTTTTTTGAATAGGGCATAATGCCAAAATTGTAAATGGGACCTTTTATATAGGAACTTTTGAACTAGTGGGTTTGGATGTTAGGAAGTGCGTCTGGTCCTAAGATGATCACCTCCAAAAATATATATGAAAATTTATTGAGTAAATAAATCAATAAGAAATAATTTGGAAAAAATGTGTTATGATTTCATATATATTTGGAATATTTCGATCTTTAATTTTAGAAATAATTTGGGAATTTGTAATATTCGTATTAGTTGGAAATAACTCAAGAATTATTGAAACATATATGATATCCAGGAAAAATTCAAAAATAATCTGGAATTTCGTTTCTCACCTGAAATATGAGCATTTGACATCCACCCCACAGGAAAAGAGGTCTCCTCCCCCACTTATCAGTCCCATAAACAGAAAGAAACGTCGCTGCAACGTTGACAGCGCCGGTAATGACGGCTGACATGAGCGAAGCATTACTCCCAAACCCAATCGTTATAAAAAGCACCGGAGCATAAAACATGATGACATTAATGCCGGTAAGTTGCTGGAAAAATGGGATGAGTATAGACATGGTCAGCTGGGGCCTATATTGCCTCTCACGGATATTCTTCCATGGATGCTTCACGGCCTTTGATGCTTTACTTGCAGCCACTAGATCGTTGAACTCGGCCTGGATTTCCGTGACGGGGACGCCGCGAATTTTTTGGAGCATCTCCAGGGCTTTTTCAGGCTGGTCCCTTTCGATCATGGAGTTTGGTGTGTCGGGTAGCCAAAATGCAGTGACGGCGATGAAAATGGCTGGGACGGCAGCGCCGCCCAGGCTGACACGCCACCCCCAGCCACCCTCGATCTTGGCTGTCATGTAGTTGATCACATTGGCTACTAAAATGCCTATGGTGATGGACAATTGGAATAGGACGTTGAGAGAGCCACGGTATTTGTATGGAGCCATTTCTGAGACGTATAGTGGCACAGACTGCGATTGAAACTATAGTCAGTGGCGTATATGGATCATATAATCATATATAGTGCTTTTATTAAATTTAATGAAAATTTTCCATACATACAAAAATCCTATCAATAATACTTGATCAAACGGTTAATGCAAAAATGGTAATTTTTTTTTTTTTTTTAAATTCTGGAAAAAAGGAACATATTTTATTAATAAAGGTGACTCAAAATACAAGCCAAACAAGGAACAACCACCGCCAAAATTAAAATAGCAAGACCTCAATCAAGCAAATAAGCGTATACAACAGTCCAACGCATGCAATCCCCAAAGCTAGCAAACACAGCCAACAGGCATCACAATCCCAACAAAAGCTCGAAACCTAGCATAAAGCCTATAGTCTAACCCCTAATACAAGCAAGAAGCTCCATAGAACCGAAAGATGAAACAAAACATATACATGGTCCACATGACAACTCCATTTAAAAAAATTGAAGACAGCACCTAAATAAAACATGATATACCAATCAGTGTTATGGGACTATGACAGAGCAAAGAGTTGTATTCTTATTGATTTAATTTTTGTGTGTCTAATGGAGTACATGGGGGAATTGATGATACAGATCCAAAAAAAAAAAAAAAAAAAAACCTGTCTACTATTTCGTAATAAAAAATAAATAGATAAATAGATGACTTGCATGCAAAAAAGATTAGGGTTTACCTGAGAGGCAAAACCAACTCCAATACCCAATAGAATCCGACCAATAATTAGCATGGCAATATGTACAGCAGAAGCATTGAGAATAGCTCCCCCCAAGAAAACCACACCGCCGGCTATCATGGATATTCTCCGACCAAATCTTCTCGTTATCCATGATGCGAAGAACGACGCAACGAGAGCAGCCAAGTACAATGATGACGTGAAGATCGTCAAAAGTGCACTATTAAACTTGCAGTACTGGTTGGTCGAGTGATCTTGCTGCTCTTGATGATAAACGGATCCGAAAAACTTCTCCAAAAACGGAGCCATGGATGTCACTCCACCAGAAATACCGATATCGTAGCCAAAAATCAAACCACCCATGGCGGCAACAATGCAAGTTATCAAGACGAACCATGTTAGTTTGCCTGGATAATCCCTAGTAGAAGGATTGGGGTCATCCTTTTTAGGGTTAGTGAACCCACCAGCAGCGCCCATTGAGAATAGTGAAGAAGGACGAGAACAACAGTATCACGCAAGAAAGAAAAAGAGAAGGAAACGAGAGAGAAAGATGCAGAAGAGTTAATGGGACTGGAAAGGTATTGATGAGGAGTTTATATAATTAACCGTAAGTTTGCAAATCCTGATGAGGGTAGTAAAACTAAACCTATCGTGACTGAACTAGCGTTTAATATTGGGCGTTGCTATAGGAAGCAATACCATGCAGCAACTGACATGGACACTCCACGTCAGCACCCTGACGTAAGGTGTGAACCGGGATATAACGCCTCTCCTCGAATCAGATACTCTCCCTTTACCACGAAACCCTCAGCTGTCAGACACAAACTCCCTTCTCCCTCCGACAAACCCCTCACCCCTCCGGCGAATCCCACCCTTCTCCCTCGAACCCCACCGAAAAAGAAAAAAGTTGCATGCCCTATAAAAAGTTACAGGAAACTAAATACGATTCAAAATCACTATGTCTTCCATTTATAAACAATTACATGAACAATTTTTGTAACATCTTGCTAACAATTCATATAACAGTTTGTAGACATTTCCATCTAATAAAAAATGTTTGGACTGAAACCCCAAGGAAACAGTTACATTATTTTCAAAAAAACGAAAAAGGAACAAACTTCCTTGATTTAAATTGATAGAAATCAAAAAATGGCGTCTTTAATAGGGGATTTCTTTTTTTATTTTTATTTTTTTGCGAAAAGAGACAAAATTTCTTAATAGAATAGTAGAACCCTAATTTAACTATTGTTTTTTTATTTTATATATATATATTTTTTTACCATTTTGTTGGAAAAAAGGAAGATTTGCTCAACCATTGTTTTGTTATAGTCCCGAGTCACTATGATGGAGTAGCAGTTATAGAAGGAGATTCTAGAGAAAATTTTGGCCAAGATATTTTTTCATCGAGGAGTGGTTATATGAGGAGAATCTAGACAATATTTTGGCCAAGATTTTCTCAGCTATCAATGGGATTTTCATGCTTAAAGAATTTTACACGGCCACGTGATGGGCATTTCCGTCATAGTATCTTTTGATGGACTTAAGGCACTATATGTTTTTGTAATTGGACTTATTCCCAGACAAGTCTATGAATGAAAACTTGTAACCAAATCTCCCTTTTATTATTCACTCCCTCCCTTTTTAATTGACTGTTCATTTTGAAAAATCACATATTTTTAGAAAAGTCTATTCAATGCTTTCACATCAACATATGTGTTTCAATATTCCAATTTTGCTATCAAGTGTACAAATATTAGAAAAAGATAAAATACTCATGAGAAAGTGTATTTTAGAAAATCTAATCCAAAGAATCATTGACTTTTTTAATGAGATTATAATTTTGGAACATCGAAAAATGAAAGAAGGTCAATAAAATAAGAACGGATGGAGTATTTATTTATTTATTTTTATAATAAGGGTATTGGAGGCTTTAACTTCGATTAATCTCTTGGATAGGTGTAGTCTCCCCATTCCATATGTACTAGGCAATTACCAAGCCCTTCAAGACAAGGAATAATCCCAAGGGGATCATACTTTTGTGGGGTTTCGAAAGCTCAAATTTTACGCTTCTCACGACGCTTATCAAAACTCGGCTTGCTGAGGTTTCATGAAGGACCAATTAATTATTGGGACAGGTCTGAGAATATAGGAGTACAAAATTAAGGATTTGATGCAACTTGCAAGCTAGGATAAATGCTACCAATATAGGGTGAGTCCATAATCATAGTTCACCAATCACCACAAAGTCCAAGATGGTTTCATTGTACTCTCTACAACTTAAAACAAAATTTTGGGGGCAGATGGCTATAAGGCTGCCAGTTTTCTTCTATATAGTGATTAAAGCCATCTTTAAGACTGTAACCAACTTCTAGTTCATATGAAAAAATAACCCAAATGAACTGTGCAGAAATTTTTGCTGCCATACAATACACACAGCCACACACCGAGTGAAATGCCGTCTGTCTGGCTGGCTGGCTGGCTGACTGAATGGCCAATTCTGCTGGGCAGCAACTAGTAAAAGGAAAAAAAAATTTGGGTTCTGTATAGGTCGTTGTTACTTGTATTCTATTCTGACCAGTTTACCACTTTGCTAATTCTACTAAATAAACCTTTTTTTATAGAGTAATAATCGATGATTTGTTGTTTTTATTGAAGCTGCATTTAAAATGGAAAGTATTGTCTCATAGTGCTTATGCTATATTTTTGTCTTTGCATTTCTTATAGCCTATTTAGGGTGTTTTGTGTAATAAAATCAGATGTGGTAGAAGAAGTCAATTAAAAAAAATGAAATTGTTTTAGACTAAAGTATGAAATGGAAACTTATCAGAGCAACGTACACGGTGCCATCAAACTTGGGTGTCAAAATCGCATATCATTTGCCGGGCACTCTAGGAATTAGGAATTTCTCCATCATAAAATAGTGCAATGAAGTTGGAAGAAAAAAAAAAACTCATCATGGAAGAATTCTCTATAAAAACCAGTGACCCAAGGCCTTGAAGTACACCAAATCATTTTCATCTTATCATCACAACATCCATAGCAACAGCATTGTCACCAAAATCATTGGTAAACTATGGCTTCAATGTGCCTAAGACAATGCATCTATGCTTTCTTGTTCATTTTGGGGGTTTATGCTTCTCAAGTGATGTCTCGTGCACTCCACGAGGCATCCATGTCTGAGAGGCATGAGCAATGGATGGCTCAACATGGACGAGTGTATGCTGATGGGTTAGAGAAAGAGAGGCGTTTCAACATATTCAAGGATAATGTGGAGTTCATTGAGTCATTCAATGCTGCTGGGGACAGATCCTACACACTAAGCATTAATGAATTTGCAGACCAAACCAATGAAGAGTTTAAGGCCTCTCGTAATGGATATAAGAAGCCTTATGAGGGCAGGTCAATGGCAGCACCACCATTTAAATATGAAAATGTAACTGCAGTGCCTAGTAGCATGGATTGGAGAAAGAAAGGAGCTGTTACCCCCATCAAGGACCAAGGCCAATGTGGTAAGGAACAACAAACACATGCTATTTCACTAAAATCAACTTCAACATATTCCATATTATATTGTTTGCTGGTTTTGCTTAATAAAAAATGACAAAATAAAATACAGGTTGTTGTTGGGCTTTCTCGGCTGTGGCGGCTGTGGAAGGGTGTAACCAACTAGCTACTGGTAAGTTGATCTCCTTATCAGAGCAAGAGCTAGTGGATTGCGACATTAATGGTGTGGATCAAGGCTGCATGGGTGGTTGGATGGATGATGCCTTCAAATTTGTTTTAAACAACAAAGGCCTTACTACTGAAACTAATTACCCCTATCAGGGAGCTGATGGGACTTGCAACACTCAGAAGGCGGCATCCCATGCAGCTAAGATCACTGGTTACGAAGATGTGCCTGCAAACAGTGAGGCCGCACTATTGAAAGCTGTGGCAAGTCAACCAGTCTCTGTTGCCATTGACGCCGGTGAATCTGCCTTTCAGTTCTACTCAAGCGGGGTCTTTACTGGAGCATGTGGGACTCAGCTGGACCATGGTGTGACGGCAGTTGGTTATGGGACAAGTGATGATGGTATGAAGTATTGGCTGGTTAAGAATTCATGGGGTACTGGATGGGGAGAGCAAGGATACATAAGGATGCAACGAGATGTAAAGGCCAAAGAAGGTCTATGCGGCATTGCCATGGTTGCCTCTTATCCGACTGCATAAAATACTCATTTCTGGTGGTTTGAATGTATTTATGGCTTTAATTTTCCTATCTACACAGTTCAACTTTCTTGAGCTTAGTGTCAATCCTGAAAATGCTACTAGCTGTGAATAATATATTTTCAGCAATGAAACTCCCTAGAACGGAGTACTTATACTATGTCATGCTACATATATCTATCAATGGTTTGCTAATTTACTAGATTCGAGAATTCTAATGGAGGAAAAGCTTGATATAATTTGTGTAATAGGAATTCTGCACTAATAGGAGCTATGAATTACATACTCAGGTCAGGGAGGGTCAAAATCAATCCAATCCCCCAAATAACAGAATACTAAATCAGCAATGATAATCAGTATCATAGATTACTGATATAGGGCCTAATATTTCCAAGTCAAGAGGAAATCACAGCTAACTAATGAATTGTAAATATGTTTTACTACAAATTTCTTGCGCAATGGATTGCTTAGTCTATTGGATCTAAGGCACTCTAACAGAGAGCATGTTTGATCATTTGTGTATAAATTTTGAACTGCTGAAAGCAATGAACTAGACATTCAGCTCAGGAAGCATTGGAAAAATCCGGTATGATCCTTTCCTAAAATTCTAATTTGTAATCTTCAATGTTCCACCATAATTTTTTGTCAACACAAAATTCTTCAGTTCTGAAAGATCTATGATTCGGGTCCACTATAATTCAATTGTTTTATGTAAAAAGTGGGTCTAGGGAGTCACTGTCAAAATGTCAAAATAGGAAGATGAATAAATAAAATAAAGGAAGCACTGAGGTTTGCAAACATGTGCATCTAAAGTCTAAACTTGCTTTTAGTACCTTTCTCTGTACATCTTACAAGCAAATAAACAAAAAATTAAGGAGATAAAAAGAGCGATATATATAAAGAAATTTTTATTTTGCAAAAAGGAAGGAAAGATATATTTTTCTTTTAAACAAAAATCTTCAACATAACAAAATTTACGTATAGAACTAGAGATCAATGAACTTTACTGGATAACATTGATTTGTTAATGAAGGATGACCTTTTAGGCCGGTCCATTTATTAATATTTAGATAGGAATCTTGTAAAAAGGACCACCTTCTCTTACCATGTACCATGTTGACAGATCAGAATTGATTTTCTGCAGGTGATTATCATCTGATGATGGAAGCCAATAGTATGAGCCACTGATTTTCTGCTGCCCTTTTTTCATATGCATGAAGATAAACATTTACTGCATTATTGAAGATAATCAGCTCAACCATCACAAGAACTAGAGAAGCATCACAGGTTATAAGGATCTAAAAAAATTGAACTATTTAAAAATCTGAAATCTGAAAACATTCATTGAAAATATATCCAATCTGTCAAAGAAACCTTTTAAACGAACATTATTTCTCTCCAATATAACAACCATGGAATCTTTGTCTTGTTGTTTGCTAATTATTGTTTTTGAGGTGAAAATAGGGAATTGCTGAGCTTTCTCATCTGTGGGGGAAATGAAGGGGATCACCCAACTAGAACTTGTGAGTTGTTAAGCATATAACTGCCCTCTACTATCTTAGTCTATAGGGGTAGTGTTCTCACATGTGAAAAATGCTCTGTTTGTGTGTGGAAGTAATGAATTTTTAGCATTGAAACTCCAAGGGTTGTGTACAATATTTATTCAATTATTTCTTCTTCTGTTTTTTTTTAGTGGTTCACAATATTTGTTGGAACTAGTCATCTAGAACAATGAAAAAATGCATATTAGAATCGATAACAGTGAGAAAACAAGTAAATTTTGAAGGAAACACGAAATAAAAGGGTTTAGTTGGTTTTAATTTGAGTGACACATCAACAAGCATGTAAAATCTTCATGCCCAATAAGCCTGCAACTGAGGTAGACTCTTTAGCACAATCTAAATTTACAAGAAAACCTTTATTTCATCCAAGTTTAACGCGGTAAAAACCCCATAATTAGAAAATATGCCCAAAATGGACACTATGTATATAGTTTTACATTGCAAAAGTACCCAGACTTCTTTTCACTTATTTATTTCTTCCCCCTTAGCTGCCCCACTATCCACACATGCCTAGGCACAATTGAAGTACATTTTTTTGTGGTATTTTGAAGCCTGCGTTTTGAAGAAAGAAAGAATTTGAACATGGGTTAAAAATCAAGACACAACCACAACAGAGCAACAGCTCAATAATAAAATACAAATAAAAGAAAGAAAAATTCCAGCATACTAGCACTGATGAGAGAACCATGATGGAAACAATCCCATTTCAACATTTAGGACTAGATGTTTCAAAGGAAACCAGACAGGATAATGTCTATATAAGTCTAAATTACTCAATCCTAACTCAACTAACCAATTCGAGACTTGAGTCCTTAGTATGACTGAGGTTTTTGACACACCAAGCTGAGCTCAAAGCTTCCTATATTCTCAGCTTAGTTCCATAAAACACCACTAATGTAGAAGGGAGAGGAAAAGACCACAATTTCATTTAGAAGAAATGTCCTATAACAGACCGAGAGTAAAATTCTCAAAGAAATAGCTCAGTAGACATGATTGAATCTGCCCTGCTAGGCACTGAATTTTTTTTATAAAAGATGATGGGAGAGGTTTGTTTCCCATATTTCAATGTAACATTTTGTAGAGAACCTAAAGACTCTTAGTCGAGTAGTTCTTCTTGCCTGGACTTGTCCCTCTTAGTTATGTGAATAGAGCTGTCTTCCCTTCTCTCACCACTTGTCCATAATCCTTCTCTCTTCTTTAGTCATACACCCAAGGAAAACTATGTGATTCATGAGAATCTAAATATTGTGTTTTGTAACGAAATGTGCTGATCAAGTATAATATTTGCATTACCAGAAGGACCAGAGAAAGGTGTCAGAATGAGGTATTAACTGAAATGAACAGCACAGTAATTAGCTAAAATTTACTGGAATGAACTGTAACCAACTTGATACCCATTATAGTATTAAAGCCATCTGTAACTAACTTCAGTTCATATGGACCAATTAACACAAATGGACTGTACAGTAATTGTCACCATCATGCAGGCACACAGCCACGCACGCAATGAAGTACCGTGGCCAATTCTGCTGGACAGCAACTACTAATGAAATAAATAAATAAAAAGTTTCGACTCTGCACAGTTCGTTCTTACTTGTATTCTATTCTAACCAGTTTACCACTATCCTAATTCTACTGAATATACTCTTTGCCTTTTTTAATACTCAATGATCTGCTGTTTTCATTGAAGCTGCATTTACGATGGAAAAAATTGTCTTATAGTGCTTAGGCTGTCTTGTCTTACAGTGCTTAGCTTGTCTTTTTGTCTTCACATTTGTCATCATCCAATTGTATTTAAACAAGGTAAAGAAGAAATTAAAATGAGGAACATAACTCTACGTGAAAGACACTTCGTTTATCAATTCTTACACCATTTCTAACATTATAATTATTTAATGCAGATAACATCAAGGATCGTTTGGGTACACAGTTCAACATCTGCACCAAGTTCATTAGGTTCAAAGGATGTGTAAATTTTCCAGGAGTTAATCCAGTTTTAGGCACTTAATCAAAGTACAACATGGCACAAAAACTGCCTTTGGATTGATCAATCAATGATTGGGTGAGTGTTTCAATGAAACAGGAAGTAACCTTACATCAACTACTCTTCTTAATATATATATATATATATATATGTATGTATGTATGTATGAATGCATGTAACCAAATAGAACCTTGATGACAATGACCTGCAGCCACAAGAAGATCCAACTTAGTGACACAACACGAAGAACTCCACTGATGAATGAACTTCAAAATAAATTTTTTTGGCATTTTGGGAAAGCCTACTTAGGGTGTTCGGTCAATAAAATCCAATTTTCTAATGTCAATTAAAAAATAAATTTGTTCAAAAATGAAGAATGAAATGTATAAGTTATCAGAGCAACGTACACAATACCATTCAAACTTGGGTGTCAAAATCCCACATAATTTGCCGGGCACTCCAAGAATTATATAAATTATCCATCATAAAACTGTGCAATGTACATTAAGAAAACAAATCATCAAGGAAGTATTCCCTATAAAAACCACAACAAGAAGAGGAATTGAATTAAGTAAACTAAATCATTTGCATCTTATTGTCACAAAATCATTGTACCACAAGCATTGGTAAACTATGGCTTCAATGTGCCTAAAACAATGCATCTACGCTTTCTTGTTCATTTTGGGGGTTTACGCTTCTCAAGTGATGTCTCGTGCACTCCATGAGGCATCCATGTCTGAGAGGCATGAGCAGTGGATGGCTCAATATGGACGAATCTACAGTGATGGCTTAGAGAAAGAGAAGCGTTTCAACATATTCAAGGACAATGTGGAGTTCATAGAGTCATTCAATGCTGCTGGGAACCGACCCTACAAGCTAAGCATTAATGAATTTGCAGACCAAACCAATGAAGAGTTTAAGGCCTCTCGTAATGGATATAAGATGCCTTATGACGGCAGGTCCATGGCAGCGGCATCATTTAAGTATGAAAATGTAACTGCAGTGCCTAGTAGCATGGATTGGAGAAAGAAAGGAGCTGTTACCCCCATCAAGGACCAAGGCCAATGCGGTAAGGAACAACAAACACATGCTATTTCACTAAAATCAACTTCAACATATTCCATATTATATTGTTTGCTGGTTTTGCTTAATGAAACATGACAAAATAAAATACAGGTTGTTGTTGGGCTTTCTCAGCTGTGGCGGCTGTGGAAGGGTGCAACCAATTAGCTACTGGTATGTTGATCTCCTTATCAGAGCAAGAGCTAGTGGATTGCGACATTAATGGTGTGGATCAAGGCTGCATGGGTGGTTGGATGGATGATGCCTTCAAATTTGTTTTACACAACAAAGGCCTTACTACCGAAACTAATTACCCCTATCAGGGAGTTGACGGGACTTGCAACGCTCAGAAGGCGGCATCCCATGCAGCTAAGATCACTGGTTACGAAGATGTGCCTGCAAACAGTGAGGCCGCACTACTGAAAGCTGTGGCAAACCAACCAGTCTCTGTTGCCATTGACGCTGGTGAATCTGCCTTTCAGTTCTATTCAAGCGGGGTCTTTACTGGAGCATGTGGGACTCAGCTGGACCATGGTGTGACAGCAGTTGGTTATGGGACAAGTGATGATGGTATGAAGTACTGGCTGGTCAAAAATTCATGGGGTACTGGATGGGGAGAGGAAGGATACATAAGGATGCAACGAGATGTAAACGCCAAGGAAGGTCTATGCGGCATTGCCATGGTTGCGTCTTACCCAACTGCATAATGCACTCCTTACTGGTGGTTTGAATCTATCCTTGTCTTAAGTTTGCCTCTCTACACAGTTCAACTTTCTTGAACTTAGTGTCAATCCTGAAAATGCTGTTGTAAATAATGTGTTTTCAGCAATGAAACTCCCAATACTATGTCTTGCTACATATTTGTATCCAATGTTTGCTAAGTTCACTAGATCCAAGAGATTATAACAGAGGAAAAGATTGATAATTTGTGTTATAGGAATTCCGAACTGCTGGAACCTATGAATCGGACACTCAGTTCAGGGAGGTTCAACCAAAAAAAAAAAAAAGAAAAATTCAATCCCTACCCAACGAACAGAACACTAAATCAGTAACTAACTGAAATAAAGGCTAATAACAATAGTTCGACAATGCTCCATGCAATTAAATGATCCCTTTAACAAATGAAATTAAGAGGAAATTCAGAGCAAACTAATGAATTGTAAATATGTTTTGCTGCAAATATCTTGTGCATGGATTTCTAAGTCTATTGGATCTAAGGCATTCTCACTGTGGGCATGTTTGATCAGTTGTGTGCCTTTTTTTAACTGCTGAAGGCAATGAACTAGACATTCAACTCAGGAAGCATTGGAAAAATCCGATCATAACCCAAAAAAACAGAACACTCTGAAATGGTTGTATGATTGTATCCGGTCCCAAAATAAAATTCAAAATTATGAGATCAGTTTTAAGTGTGCAAATTAAGAAATCTATTCCATAACGTTGCAATTGTCTGATAAAGTTTTCAGATATCTAACAAATGGAGGGATAGCACTGCTAACAAATGGAGGAACAGCACTGCTTTCCTGAGTAAATATTCCGCTTTGAGGCTTAAATCATAAAGCATTTCAATATGTGATATTCTATGTTCCACCAAAACTTTTTGTCTATACAAAATTTATCCGTTTTGACAGATGGATGATTTGGTCATGTCCACATGGTTCTAATTAAAAGGTGGGTTTGGTAGAGTCACCATCAAATATCAAAATTGGAACATGAAGAAATAAAGGACGTGAGAATTTGTTACATGTTTTCTCCTTATCCATCTCTTTCTCAGTTTCTCACAGTTGTTGAATCTATAACAACCAGTCCTATTGCTTTACTTTCATGATAGTGATAGCCTATGTAACAAAGACATTACTCAACCGCTATGACAGTACAAGTCTCAATATTAGCTCCAAACCCCAATCACGCAATAAGCCACCTCCCATAGCCTTTCTTAGATTCCCGGCCTCGAGCACCCCCATCTATATTCAACCTTTGAGAGGCTTTCCATAAGTATATTTGTTGCTTAAAATCAGTGAACCTTTTGACTTTCTTGATATCTTCCTTAGCCTCTTCTGATTTTCGTTGTCAATCCCTCCACTCTTAGTATTCAATGAGGTCTTACATTGATAATCTATACTCTCTTCATCAATATTATTTAAAATATTGAAGGTAAAATCACATGATTATGCTTGCAAAAAGAAATAATTCATACATAACTCCATATATGTAGAATGATCATCTTAATTTGGTATTCTCCAATGTCTCAACTTCTCTCATTGATAGGAACCTGCATACATACATAAAGCAACATAGCACAACTGATCATTTCAACAAAAGCTTTATAGAAACAGACAGTAGCCAAAGCCACAAGCCCACAAGTATTAGATGATAATCATGCATGAAGTAATACCACAACCTCTTCATGTTACAGGGGTCATTGATAATTCATGAGAGAAATTGAAACCACAACCTACCCCAAACCCTCTCTCTTAAAGAGGAAGTAATGCCATCCCGAGTACACATTTATTTGAATTAAACTAACTTCTTATTTCATGAAATAATCAGCTTTCCTGATTTTGTTGAAGTATTCATGCTACCCAAAATATAGTGACATCCATTGAGCATTATTTGGAAAAATAATAGCTCAAAAATCAAAATAATAAGTCTTCAGCGACCGGTGCATAGTGTCTCCGCTCTCACACTATGGTCTATGGGTATGGCACCATGGCCGAAGCCAAACCCAACTCCAGTGCAATTTGAATTATTACATGGATGCCACCTTAATTAAGACTTATAAAAGGATAACTATTCAATACATCCCTAAAAAAAATTAATTCTATCTAAAAATTCATTAAATTATTTTTCTATCAATCAAAACCAAAACAAAGTCAAAGTATATCCAATACAACATAACACCTTAAGTTTCATTTCAATAATAGATTTATTGTCTAAAATACCTTTATCACTTTTTTAATTTTTATTTTTTATTTTTTCTTCAAATGACCAAATTAAGTTGCCTATACATTTGTCTTACCATCTTATCTTTCTAGACGAAAATGACATTTTAGTCCAAAAGTCCTATTATTCAAACGGAGTTGAATAGAAGAAAAAATTTTGGTCTTTTTGGAGTTACATTGATCTTGTTTGGGTTCAACTAATAAGAAAATTATTTTAGGGATCTGTTTAAGTGTTCAAACGGAAATTAAACAATTAAATATAATTTGGAATCATCACCATAGTTGACTGTTCTTGGATCAATTAATGGAAATTCCTAAAATACCATTATTTTGAATTTTCACTATTATTTGCGATGATAGCCATCGTTTTCTTAAATTTATCAATTCAAGATAGTGGATAAGTATCTTCAATATGATGTAAAATTAATCGAATTTTTTAATTTCTATTTAGGACACTCAAACGGGCCTTTAAATTTTTTCTTATTTAAATTATTTTTCCGAGGTATATTCCAAATATTGCCCTTGTTGTCTGTGATGCCTATTTATACAGGATTATAATTGGAAGTTACAGATTTGGAAAGTAAGCCCATTGGGCCTTCCACCAGGAAACAAGAATAGAAAGGCTTGGTCATAAGATTGGGCCTACTCGTTGGTTCATAAAACATATCACACACAAACTATACTATATGGTAAAAGACCAGGATAATTATTTACCAAAAAAAATTAGAGAATAGTAAAAGAGCTTATGATAGTTTTCTATCTTCTTATAGAATGCAAAGCAATGTGATTAGCCCTAAGTGCCCTCATCATGATATATTTTTCAAGCTCGGACGAGTTTCAATTCGTATAATTGCCATTCCAAATTTCATGCTTTTAGGGCAACCTTAGCGTGCAAATGACTTATCCAGCTACCTAATCAATAATCAAGTGGCAGCCTAAAACAGCAAGCTTTTATAAGTACCAAGTTAGGTAAATGCAGCTAGCCAATTCATATTAGGGGAGGCCGCCGCCATGATTGAGAAATTGACGGGGGACAGAAAATACATATTCCAATTCACACTATAGGAGAAAAAGGCGAAGGAGAGATTGTTACTTGTTTAGAAAGGAAGTTCAAGTATAGTGATTCAAGTGGGCCATTTCATAGGAAATGTGGTCCATATGGCCCACCTAGCCCAATTTGAAATGGCATAGTTTGACCTGGAAGATTCCCACATTCTGCTTGTTTTTTTCTCCTTAAGCCAAGTGAATTGGCGTGTAAGGTATTCAACAAGAATTTGCACCAATCACCGAGTGATTATCATCACATAAAACCAAATATATTTTGGACTCTATGATTAGAACAAGTTGACGAACCAGGCCCACATGTGGGTCGTCGTGATAGTGGTGGTGGTGGTGGTGGTGGTATGAGCTGTCGCAAGTGACCCAAACCTCAAAACCCTCCTCGAACAATTAGGTTAAAGGTTAGGGTTAATAGGATACATTTGGGAAACTCGAATTGGAGGTTCGGGTTGATAGGTTGCATTTGGGAAGCTCGAACCAAGAAATCGAACCCAACCTGAATGGGGCTAGGGGTGAGACTCTTCAATCGTCTTCTTAACACAGATTGCCTTTCGAGTTAGATAATAGTTTCGGAACCCAACTTGAATCCAACCTAACACAAACCCATCCAATCACGATCCATTTGTTAGCTCCTCAGATTATGATGTATTCTTTTAATGGAACATGATAAGAAATTCATGCATAAATATTTTATATAATTAATGTATTAGTCAGTTGATGAATATAGTTGTTGAAAAATGAAATCCAAATGTGAAGTATGACGTTCCATATGTTATTATCCAACTTATGCCATATTCCTTTTAATGGTACAGGATGAGAAATTCATGTATAAGTATTTATATAATTAATATATTAGTTAATTGATGAATATAGTTGTTGAAAAATGAAACCCAAAGTGTGAAGTATGACGTTCACCTATGTTACCATCCAACTTGTGATAATAACTTTTTAATGGTACATGATAAGAAATTCATGTATAAGTATTTTATATAATTAATATATTAGTTAATTGATGAATACAATTATTGAAAAATGAAACCCAAATGTGAAGTATGACGTTCACATATGTTACCATCCAACTTGGATGGCTTCTTCCCTGTATGATTAGCTGTTCATAATGACTTTAAAGCTACTAGTAAACATATCTTGTAAGGCCACCTTACACGCACAACTAGGCCATCCCCCCCCCCCCCCAAATGAAATTTCTTTGGCCCTTTTATTGAATAATTAATAGGCTGATTTAATAAATTTAAAATTGAAAAAAAAAATCATGATTTTTTAGAAGTTTCCTAATGGAGAATTAAAGATAATTCTATAATAATATTGTGAATTTTGAAGTTATCAACATGATTTGAAAGGGCACGAAATGCAAGGGTCGGCTTTCAAGATGATGTGAGCGGCCATGTGAGCAAGGGAACAGTGATAGAAACTGGGAGGGGACCGAAGCCGGCTGGCTGGTGCTTGTTGTTAGTCACTTTGTGTAGAGATGATTTTGTGTGGATTGCGACTCCATGAACAAGAAGACAATCAAGAAACAAAAACAAAGCCCACTACTCATTATTCTTCTTAAAGTTTTCTAAACGGCAGGCCCTACTCCATCCTTAATTTCGCTTTGCGTGCTCCGCTCGCCCTGGTGTAATCTTTCCTAGTGGGAAACTTCCATTGAGTGTGACATATATGTATATATATATTTGAATTTCACCGTCGCTATAGGTAGTAGCCTAGAGTTGGGCCAACATGCCTTTGTGCAAGGGCGCGTTTGAGTTATTGAATCCTCCAGTGTGTAACATTTTTTTTATTGGTTGTCTTGCACTATTAGACCTACCCTCCTTAATTAAAATTTTTCTGTTAAAATATACGAAAACATTTATGCACACGGACGTTTTACTATAAGGTTTAATCAGCTAATGCAACTTTCAGTTGCACCTTAAAGTAAAATGACTATATATATATATATATATATATATATGGAATATGATTATTAAGTAAGGACATGTTGATATAAATTATATTAATACCCGTATTGGAGGTTCTATGTAACTCTTGCATTAATAGGTTATAAGGTATGTATTAGGCAAATGCACGAAAAACAACCTCTTAATGTATGATACTGATATAACTTATATAGTTATATCTATACATCCTTACTGGACTGAAACTATATATATATGTGTGTGTGTGTGTGTGTGTGCGTCTTTTATTTATTTATATATTTTAATCTTATAACATGGGTGTCTGAAGGCTTCATACCCAACTAATCTCGTGAGTACATATAGTTCTCCCATCCCGTGCATAATAGACAATTACAAGACTATAAAGACTTATGATTATACAATCCTGATGCGATCATCACGTACTAGATGTCAAGGACCGACGGTAATATTTTATCTATAGCTACAATTGATATATCACTGTCTTTGACATAATTGTTATAAATTATAGCAGTGAATTGTCAATGCATGCATTCATTAGATATATGTACATTATGAGCTTTTTCGAAGTGGACAGCGGCTGCCCTAATCACCAATCAATTTATTTAGGGTTATGACCAATCATGGTAATCAAATGATAAGGGAAAACTTTCAACAAATTTGGTGATGCAACTCATTGTGTCTCACTACTTTTTGGAGTGACCCCCCCGGTGAACCCTAGAGAGGAAGAGGATTTGGTGGAGGTATGTGCACATGGAGGATGGTACGGAGTTGGTCAACATTAGCCACATGTTGTCGGCCCTCTCTTCCACCACAAAACCTCTTCATCTTGGCCTCTTGTGGCCTCTTGTGCCATGTTACCCTTCTTTTTACAATCTAATTATTCAAACTTTATTTATTTAGAAAAACCCCTTCTTACTGCAATCTAATTATTCAAAAAAAAAAAAAATTTTTTGGCAAATAAGGTTATTTATGAAAGCTTTTGGTACGGCTAATCCCTATATATAGGGGGAATTTTAGATTGATTGGATTACGGGAAAATAATTACAGTTCAATGCAAAATGTTATTAATGTCCTAATAAATGACTACTAACTTAACTACCAATGACTACTAACAGTAGTTCAATGCAAAATGTTAGAACATAGCATTTTCCTTGACAGTATTAACATTTGCAAAATGCAAATAATAGCTAATTAATCTTCTTGTCTCACTAACTCAAGTCCAGCGCAAACCAACCTGGTCCTAACATGGCTTGGTTTGATGGCATGTCGGTTTTGTTTTGGATTTGGATTAGTCAATTAAATACTAACTTTAATTAATTCGATCCGTCTGGTTTGAATCTGAAGCAACCCAACTTCCAATTTGGCATGTGCTGATTAAAATAAAAATGCAATTAAGGTAACCTCACTAATCAATGACAATAGAAGTGACAAAATTTGTGGATCAGCATCCTGAAGATCAAAAAAACAAATGGAAAAGGAACTCCCTAGTGGGAATGTCTCAAGTATATATCAATTCATCAATATATTTAATTATTTATATCTTACCACATTATGTCTGAAAAAATTATTATAAATCAACTACTCTAGGAATCGATGCCTTTTCAAGTTTCAGCCTCTCAATTTCAATACACATCAGCCTTTTATCATTGATGCCTATTAGGGTTTGTTTGGGAATTTCAAAAACTAGATCAGACTGAATTCGATTCATAACTGTTATTTGGTTTTTAAACAGACCAACTCATAATTGCTTTGGAAAAAAAAATATATATTTATACCTTATTTACAAAAAAAAGAAAAAAAAAAAAAGTTAAATTAGTTAGTAAAAAAAGAAATTTATCAAACAATGTAAAATCAAAATTAATTAGACTTCTTTTTAGTTGATCAAATTTTCAAATTTGTCAAATAATCTTTTAATTTAATAATATTTTTTTCACTTGTGTGGTAAAAAAAAAAATTATTTAAATTTATTGTAAAAAATATTAATACTAAAAATAAAAAAAAAAACCAGACTGGCTCGGTGGTTCCAACTCAAAAAAAATATTAATACTAAAAAAAATATTACTAGAGAGATCGCGTGCCCAACTCGCATAATTGACTCTACAGTGGAAGTAAGGGTCCCACCGGACTCCTCCTGCCTTGCCAGCGACCATCAGAAAGTAAGAAGTGGGGCCACTCGCAATTAATGCCGTGGTCCCTTAAACTTTTAACACGTGTACTTGAAACATTTTCCCACCATGATTTTAGAATTTTAAATATGTGCAGAAATCATGAAGTGAATTATACAAATATAATTTCAAAAGTAAAACGATTGGGATGAAAAAGGAAAGTAATAATGATTGTTAAATTTGTTGGTGTGCGAATAATATTATTGTAGTATAGAAAGGAAAAGAAAATTGAAGAGTTATGATGAGGATGCAAAGAAAAATGAAGAGTTATGATGAATTGATGAGGATGTTTTGTTTGTTTGTTTCCATGGGTTTTTTTTTTTAATTTTACGAAGAGATAATGTACAAATTTTAGGAGATGCATGAGAAAAGAAATAATGATTGTTAAATTTGTTGGTTTGTGATTAATATTGTGATAAGGAAAAGGAAGGAAAATGAAGGAAAATTGACGAGTTATGATGAGGATGCAAAGAAAAATGAAGAGTTATGATGAGGATGCTTCATTCGTCTATTTTGATGGGCTTCTTTTTATTTTATGAATAGATATTGTACAAATTTCAATAGATACGATTTATGTTTGTGAGGATTCTACGAATAAAATCTTATTATAGATTGTTATATGATTTAATCACACCGTTAATCAAGATTTGATGTTCTCTTATATTTTGACCAAAACATTTTGTTAACTTTGTCTAACATGTTGTGAAACCACTTTGGTTGTGTTTTGATGGGTTTCTTTTCACTTTATGCTAGATTAAACAAATTTCAAAACCTTAGGCTAATGGATAAGGTTGCGACGAGGGATCTCTCAGTTGGTGAATATATTGTTGAGCTCTCCCTTAATTTCAAGAGTTAATGGATAAATTTCAAAACAATGATTATACTATTGGGTAGAAAATTCTTTAAGGATCACACATACAAAGATTTATCAAAAAATGATTTATGATTTGATCACACAAACCGATCAAAGTTGATGAATGATCTTAATATATCCAATAAAGTAACGAACTTTGACCAGTTTATGTGATCAAATCAAATGGTATTTTGTCAATAATTTTTGTATGTAAGACCTTTAAAGTGTCCTTTATATAATGATATACAGATATAATAAGCATTGTGTTGAAATTTATATATTAATTCATAAAATTAAGGGAGAGCTAGTCAATACAGTTATGAGGTGCCTCTTATAGTAGCTTTTCTCTATGCCTATAGGATTCTACAAATAAAATTTAATCAATATTTGAGATATATTTGAGCAAATATTGTGTTAACTTTGATCAGCGTGTGTATTCACTCTAACGTATTCTTTGTTGAATTCATTAATAGAGAGATGAACTTAACAGGATAAACGTAATGACATAGTGCATGTTGTAAATTACATATTATTAAAAATAATTTAGAAAATGAAAGAATTCAATCCAAGAGGAAAGGGGGTATCCTTATCCCAAAGACCTAAAAAAAAAAAAAAGTAATGCATTTAAAGTTGATTTTTATATTTAAATTTTGGTTACATATACAACCGTAAAAACCGAAGTTTGTTGTGAAAAAAGTAAAGACTAGAGAAAATAACAAGGAAATAAAGAAAAAAGTAAATTGCAGATAACCCCCTTGAAATATAAGGAGTCAACAGATAACCCACTTCATGTTCTAATTTTGTCAATGTATCCCCTGAGTTCAGTTGAGGATTAAAGTTTGACAAAAATTAGAACATAAGAGGGTCATTTGCCGACTCTCATACTTTAGGGATTATCTGCAATTTACCCTATAGATGACTATGCTTTTTCTTTGATGAATCTTAACCATAAATTATGATCCCAATGAGAGAAAGTTCATGCTCGGCCGCCCAGCTAGCATGCATATCTGGAAGGGTTTTTTGTTTTCTGTAAAAAAATAAAATAAAATTAAGTACCTTCAGCCTCCCTTCTTTGAATTGAATTTTAAATGCCACCGATTTGCATTAAGACCTGATTAGAAATCTCCACGTATTGATGCATGTGTTTATTTGTTTGCACACCCACCCGCACAGACACACACAGATATATATATACATATATATATATTTCAAATGGAATTACTTTTAGGGACCCAAAATGTAATGGAATAATCTTACATTATTTATTTATTTATTGGGTGACCCTCCTCAAAATTCAAAAACTTCTAGATTTTTGAGAGTCAGGATATTTGAATAAATTTATTTTGGTTACATGAAGTCATGACAAATGATTAGCTCAACTGATAAAGTTGGTTTGGGTCCACCAGAAAAAGAGAAAAAAGGATAATGGGCAGATTTGCTTTCCGTCTTCACAAAGCAGCCTAGCAAGCATTGTTGACAATTCATCAAGTGGTTTACATTACTCTGCAAGTTCCTTAATTATAATGCCATATATATTATTTGTGAGGACTGAGGAACTTGATATAATATACATTATTAATATATGCAAACTTTTACTCTTACCTCTTTATTTCTAATATTATAGTAAAAAATTTAAATACATGGTAATCTACATACTGGCTCTATCATATATAAAGAGTAAAAAATTGAAAGTTCGCACATATTTTAAATTAAGAATCTAATATCTATATATATATATATATATATATAAAAAGAAGATATCAAGTACATACCATCTAGACCATTTGGGACAGATCGTACAATTAACTAAGAGTCGTGTAATTTTCATATGCATCCATGTGTTTGCCTTGAACGGTTACCAACTGTACCATTTTATTCGAGCTGTTTAGGATTATCCACACTTCATAATGTGTGTGTGTTTGTGTATGGCTGGCATAAAAACTTCACCATAGTCAAGTCAATTGAGCTATAGCTCCTAGGTTGGTTCTCATGATCTCATGCATGTGTGTGTGTGGCTGGCATAAAAACTATAGTCAAGTCAATTGAGCTATAGCTCCTAGTTTGGTTCTCATGATCTCATGCATGACCTCACTGGCCAATTCACCTTTGACTTCATTTCTGTGTCTTTTTTATTTTTCCCAAGGACTAACCTTACACCCCAACCTCTGGGTCAAGTGCAAGTCTCTAACCCCCTTGTAAGGCTACAAAGCCAGTGGTGTAGTGGTGTTGAATGCATAGATTACTCTCCTCCTGGTGGTTGGAAACTTAAAAGAACACAATGAATACAATGCTTACAAGCAGTAATGGGTGATCTTGATCCTTTCCAGTGGTTTGCTATCATCTTTCCAGTTGCTCTACCTCTTAAATGTCAACATCTTCATGTTATAATTGGAATGCGCCTAACTTATCTGGCAAACCCTACCAAATTTTAATACAAGGTCCCAAGTTAATTTAAAATCATCATAAACAATATATAGTACCTTAATCTGAACTACTTTGGCTTAGTGATGGGTGGGGGCGGGCGCCGGTTGGGTTGGGTTTTGTACTTGCTTATATTTATTATTGAATGGTGATACCTTTTAATTTTATGAAAAAGAAGAAAGGATGATATCATTGAACCCTATCATGTATTAAAAATCAGCTTAATCAAGTAATCTTTTCTCGTTTAATTTTTATAAAATTCTTGAGACGGATAGAAAACCCTAGGATATATATATATATATATATATATATGAAGAATCATATGCTATTGAGAGAGTTTAGACTTGCCAATCCTTGTAGACTTAATAATCTAATCTATGTATGCCAGAATCAATCTTTTATGGAGATTTTTGCATAGTTAGATGTGATTGCTTCCTAATAATTACCTCTTTGTTTTTTGCCAAAAAATATTGACTTTGTGTAGTTTTGGATTTATGCATTTTTAATCACCCATTTATAGAAAATACGACCTTTTTCTAATATAATAAATTTTATCATGAGGCCAATACGGTGGGATAGATATAATCACTCTTTTAATTAGGACAGAAGGGAAACTGGTGGGGTTTAAGACGAGCTTGCAAATTCAAAGGACAATAATGCATGATACAGCGAACCACAAGGACAAAAATGAGATTACCCTTCTCTTTTATCTCCTTTGACATTTTCTTGAATCACCAATTAACCAAAGAAAAAAAAAAAAAAAAGAACTCTTAGAAATTTTTTAATTTTTATTTTTCCCTCCTACCCCTTTGTTTTAGAAATCAAAAAGATCATAAAGAACTAGTGCAAAAAAGGTTGGGAGTCCCTTGTTTTTTTTTTTTTTTGTCAAAGAAAAAATATTTTCTCAAAAACAAAAAATTCCATATAAATTTCTTACTTGGTAAAAAAAATAAAATAAAATAAAATTAAATGGGGATAAGAATAATATATATGCAACAAATTAAACCTCTTGGTAATGAGATTTTCATTTAGATTTGCCCTTTTCATTAGTCACCTTTCAAAATTAAACCCAAAAAAAAATAAAATTGCAGACCACTCCTACCAGCAAAAACTTTGAAAAGTTTTTTTCCCCAGCCATTGATTTTTTTAAAATCAAAATCATTATGATTTCTAATCTTTTTTCAAAACAAGCTAGGAATGGTCCAAGGCAAACCCCACATGCTACAGTAAAACGAATCCATCCAAGATTATATAATTCTGTCAGAACACAAAAACAGGACTTCGTGACACTCCATGTGAGAGTCCTCCCCACCCCCAAAAATACTCTCTCTCTCTCTCTCTCTCTCCATTATATAAACACATTTCTCTAAGAAAGCTTTTGCCTCACACCCTCCTCTAATTCCAAGATGGGTCATTTCATATTCAAAGCCATGTTTTTCTCTGTGGTTCTGTTCTCACACCAAATAATAACAAAAGCCCAAATTTCCAATAATGCCAGTAGCAGCAGCAATAGAAGTTCCACAGCAAGAGAACTGGCGAGCGGGTGCAATTGGTTCCAAGGCAAATGGGTCTACGATTCTTCATATCCTCTCTATGATTCTTTCAACTGTCCTTTCATAGATCCTGAATTCAACTGCCAGAAGTTTGGCAGGCCTGATAAAGCGTACCTCAAGTTTAGGTGGCAGCCCTTCTCTTGTAATTTACCAAGGTACAGAACTCCTCTACACTTTTTTTTGAAAAACTCGATCCTGTACGATCTGTTTGATATTATATGCCATATTCTATATGTATGAATTGAAAGGTGAAATGGGTTATATGCCAAAATGGGTGCAGGTTTAATGGGGTGTATTTCTTGAGGAAATGGAGGGGGAAGAAGATCATGTTTGTGGGTGACTCACTGAGTTTGAACCAGTTTCAATCATTGTCATGTATGATCCAGGCATGGGTGCCAAAGGCTAAGACCACACTCATCAGGAGTGGAGCTCTTACTTCACTCACATTTGAGGTGGGTAGTTTGAATTTTGCTCTCTCTCTCTCTCTCTCTCTCTCCCTTTTTTAATCCCCCAAGTAAATCGGCGAAATCATTGCTTGGCACAGGGCATGCAAGTTCTTGTCCCTCTTTCTCTATCTTTTAGGGGATGGAGTCATTATTTGTGATTTCATTCTGCTATCCCCACTCCAATTTTTCTATTTGCACACCATTACAGCTTTTGCTGTTGGTGTATGAGTGCTAACCAGACTGGCTAGTACAGTATGCTTGAGCATATTATTGGCTTAAATAAAATTTTTGAAAAGGTTAACTTCATCTGAATTGAGATTAGGTCACACATCAGGGTTGTAGCTCACTAGCTCATGCATGGATAACTTGTAATTTACAATTCATCCATATAACTATGGGTATGACCCTACAGTACATGACCTTTCACAGAACTCATTCTAGGGCAATCAAAAATATATATATATCTATATATTTTTTTTTTGGGCCAATCAAATTTCGAGAAAGGCTTACACATCACACATGAGCTTGAAGCTGTGTATGGGTTTTTTTAACTTATGACAATCATCTGGTCTTGTCACCAGTCAAAAGTTAGAGCGTGATTGGTGCTATGCTTTTTCACTTTATTGGTGTGATGACATTTAGGTATTTTCTCTGTGAAATGTTTCAAAAGTTAGATTACTTAAAAAAAAGGAAAATCAATGTTTCAAGACAAATTGACTTTAGCGGGAAGTCTGGAAATAGTAAAAACACACTGATATGATTTTTTAGATTCCCACATGCAAATGATGGGGCATGGATTTTACTTCCTGGTTTTTCTAGTATATTTCCCTGATAAAACAAAAAAAAAAAATAATAATAATAATAATAATAATTTGCAATGGTCTGAATTGCCTTTCAGCTGAGTTTTGCCAAATCGTTCTATGGCACTTGGTGGTCTACTAGGTGACTCATAATATGGGTTTTGGGATAAGATTGTGTATTCAAAAAAATAAAATAAAAATAAAAACAAATCAACTTGGTATGTGATGATGAAACACCTCTATTTTTTAATTCCATGGATAATGAAGTAATAAACTAATTATCCTTCTTTTTTTCTTTTTTCTTTTTCTTTTTTTTTCTTTTGGTGGGGGGGGGGGGGGGGGGGGGGGGTTGGGTTTGGCAAATCTAAGTTTTTTGTGTGGTGGCTGAAGAATTAGAAAATATTTTTGACCCTTTTAGAAAATCACTTAGAGTCGATGCCAAACTTGTGGTAGAGACGTTTCTTCTTCCTATGATGAGGCAAATGTGGGACCAGAAAAGAGGTGACAGTGAGCTTGGTAGGTGCTAGTGAAGGAACACCCTTTTGGTCAATTAAAAAGTGGCCCACTCAGCTCGTGCCAATTCATGCATTTCCTTCTCTTGATTTTTTTTTTTTTTTTTTTTTGAATTTGAATTTAGCGAGTCAACGAAAATGGTTGCTCAATGTGAAATTACCTATCTAGATACCCATTTCTCGAAAATAAAAAATAAAAAAATAAATCTATTCTTTAAAATATTTTCTCTAGTCTTAACCTTTTCTTTTTTTTTTTTTTTTTGTTTTTTTGTTTTTTGAGTTATTACGAAACATTATGATAAATTATTATAATTATGCTTATTTACATCTCATATAGTCAATAAATTATTAGGGTCGAGAATATTTCATAATTATTTCTATCCATCACTCGAGGAAATATGCAAAGTGGGTTTGATTATTTCATTTATCTACTTATTTTGTGTTGGATGAAATAATAATAATTGGACATTAAAGTTACTCGACCATACTGCAAAAGGGGACAGCCAAATTTAAGAAAGGTAGGCGTGACCTTACCACTAGTATGGAATCACATGAGAGCTCAATATTCCCCGCCCCACCCAAAATACTAAACAACAGCAAAATCATAGAATCTAATATATGTAGTGATGGTGACATATTTTGCTAATTGATTGCCTTTTTCTTTTTGTTTCATTTGGGCAGGATTATGGAGTTAAGATAATGCTGTATCGTACACCATACTTGGTAGATCTGGTTAAAGAAAATGCGGGTCGGGTTTTGAAGCTCGACTCAATCCGGGACGGTAATGCGTGGAAAGGCATGGATATGTTGATATTTAACACGTGGCACTGGTGGACCCACACCGGAAGAACTCAACCGTACGATTTACCCATCATTTTTACTTTGAAAAAAAAAAATTTAAAAAAAAAAAAAATCTCTCAGCAGATTAATTTTGTTATATATGGTTGGAGCATAATAATGTGATATAAAAGGGAATAATCCAAATGGGCTGTATTGCAGATGGGACTATATGCAGGAAGGGACCAAATTGTACAAAGATATGAACCGTCTGGTCGCATTTTATAAAGGGCTCACAACTTGGGCTAGATGGGTTAACCGATTTGTTGATCCTTCCAAGACCAAAGTCTTCTTCCAGGGGATTTCTCCCACCCATTATGAGTAAGCAACCAAATTTTCTTTTCAATTTATATGTTTGAGAGTACCCACAAATTAAATTTATTATGCTTCAAAACTGATCTTATTAGAAATCCCTAATATAACTTAGATGTAGGCTTTTAATATCGGCCAATCATTTTCATCTAACGATCAAAGTTCGTTAGTTACTTATGGATTTCAATGGCTGGATGAAAATTGATAGGTCAAAATTAGAAGTCCACACCTAAGTTATATCAAAAATCCTGGACAGGATCGTTTTTGTATCATGTGCATTAATTGATGAGGAAGGTGTATGTGGCTTTACCCATATTCACTAGATTAGTCAAATTGAATGTCTGAATATTTTATTCCCAAATATATGTAAATAAATTTTCAGGTGACAGTTAATTTGATATAAATTGTATAAGGTCATGCATTGTGAGATTGTACCTGGCAATATACCCATGCATGGGTGGTTTGTACGGTATAATCCATCAATACATTGGATTCTATATAACCTACTCATTACATGGCATACATTCTTACTTATATGGTTTTACCTTATTGGGGAAATTTATTGAACCGATTTACTGAATTGATGATTGTTTATGGAAAATCAGGGGAAAGGATTGGAATAAACCATCAAAATCATGCTCCCGTGAGATGCAGCCATTCTCTGGGATAAGGTACCCGGCGGGCAAACCTATGGCTGCAATTGTGGTGGACAAAGTTTTGAGTAGGATTAAGAAGCCAGTCCTATTTACTGGACGTGACAACGCTGTCACAATACAGAAAAGATGCGCACCCATCAGCTTATGGCGGAGGGAGTACCACGGATTGCAGCCACTGGTGTCTCCCTGGCTTGCCAGACACTTGGAATGAGCTCCTTTATGCTGCTCTATTCGGTTGAAAAGACAAAAGAAATAGAGCAATGTGAAGTCCAGATTTGTCCAATTGGAAAGGAAAACCATTTGTTTTCTTACTAGGGAATTTGTTTTCGTTTTCTGGATAATAAGAAAGGTGATTCTTCCAACTGTAAAGTCTAGAATATTGTGGGCCTTGTGGCACATGTTTTGCCTATTGAAGGAAAATACCCAGGAGAGTTATAATTGCAAAGCCTGTGACCCATTAACATCATTTGAAAACAACATTTATGGAACTCATGAGTTTTCCACCGTTCTTTCAACAATGCAGCAGTTTTATGTAACCCACCTCATTTGCTCACATTAACTTATCTAATTGATATGCCAGTTGATGTGGTGGCCGTGTCAACAGTCACGTAAGTAAGTTAACCTTT
Source organism: Liquidambar formosana (assembly GCA_039720395.1). NCBI lineage: Eukaryota > Viridiplantae > Streptophyta > Magnoliopsida > Saxifragales > Altingiaceae > Liquidambar > Liquidambar formosana. The sequence goes on along the minus strand of CM077824.1, from coordinate 13,265,777 downwards.
AAAGTGGGTTGATGTAGCAATCTCTGTTATTTATTTATATTTATTTGTAATTAATTTACTCTAATCCCATAGTTTCTTTTAATATCAACAAATGAGTATCGATGTTTTTCTATAAGTTTAAACTCTTGAAAACTTAACAAATGAGGTAAATGCCACTAGGCCGACTATATCATGCTATTGGCATGTGAAAGTACGTCTCAATTGGGTAAGTTTTTTTTTTCTTTTTTTTTTTTGTCGGTATAATTGGAGAGATTCGAACCTCTAATGTATCCTAATTTTAACTTTCATCCCACCCTATTCACCACTAGAGTAATAATTCCAGTGGCTTAATTGGGTAAGTAAATTTGGACAAACGAGTTGAACTCTTTAATATTTCCAAAAATAAAAAAAAGCATACCATATATTAAGCTTTTTTTACTCCCTTCCTAAGGAGAGAAATATATAAAAATCATAAGTACTAACTTTATTTTGTGGCCTAAAGAAAATAGACTGAATCGACTATGTCTAGTTATGGATTGAAGCCTTGAAGGGTACAAGTTGGTGCAGCGGGGAGAAAGTTGGTTTGAATCAACTCTATTGGGGATTTTGTGGGTCGCGAATTAGGAAAATGGAAAACCAACATTTAATTGTCCATTTATTAGTTGAACAAAGAATTCTGTAGATGTCCTAAGTCCTAACCCGAGATGATATGACTTTACGAGCTCGATTGGGATGATTACTATTATCCTTCAAGGCAGAGACAACCTCATTGTAGATTAGGGGTTGGAACCATAATAGTCTCAGAGATGGGAACAAAAACTGCTACTATACAGCTTCAGGTACTCACCGATCGCATTAAACACTGGATAGAAGACACAGTACAACACTGCCACGAGCCCATAACATTAACATTACCATAGCAATGTCTGGCTATTTGCCACTTTGGACAAATGAATGGTCACTAATCACCGACACATTCATTGGAATCTGAGAGCCCTCAGCCACCAAAATTGAAGCAACATTGTATTTTTGGTTTATTGCATTACTATTTTTTTATTATTTATTTTTTAATCAAATAAGAATATATTAAAGGAAAGAGCTAAGACGATTCTCAATCTCAACTTTCCTCAAACAAAACAGGAAAATGTAAGTCAGAGATTAGTATTGAAGCATATCTATTACAACAAGCTTCCAATTGCAAAAAACTCATGAGCTGCAACATTAGTATTACGAGGGACTAAATCTAACTACTGGCATATTAAACAAACACAACAAAACTCTAGCATCACGAATAAGGAAATCAATCAACTAGAAAGGCTGAGTTTCCTTATCATAGATGGGTTCCAAAACAAGGGAGGCATCCCCTTGGCATAGAAAATTTTAAGCTTTTACATCTTGATTTTTTTTTTTTTCACTAAAATGTCCATTACTTACAGATGTTGAAGCAGCCACCGGCCACCTATACAAAATTTTAAAATATTTGAATCTTATCACACACCCAAAAAAAAAAAAAAAAAACAAAAAAAACAAAATTTGTAGGGCCCATAGCCTCCATCTGTCCCCAAATAGCTCCATCTGTCCATCCTTACCTAGTTTGCTCAAGCCTGGCTTGACCTAAGTTCAGACCGAGGTTTACTAGCCAAGGCCCCAGTCATGAGATTAGAAATCTTGGTTCTTGGTTTGATCTTAAAAACGAAAAAAATAATAATAAAAATAATAATAATACAGAGAGGATATATCAACTATTGTATATATATATATATATGTATATAGATCATTGTAAAATGACTAGTAATCAAGCTGGTAAAGAATTTATTGAGCCTGGGTAGACTACATACCATATGGGCCTAGAAATTAAGGCCTAACATCACTTACAAAGTAACAAGCCCATAGATCATGAAACTGAGCTTATTATCCCCAAATTGGAAAAGGGAACGGATATTGCAACCCCCCATTCTTATCACCCACCCCCCATCCTTTAGGTTTTTAAGGTTTTATACAAAATATAAAAGGTTTTTATGAAAACCGGCCGTGAAGTCCACTAGAAAATATAATTTTGAATAACTTTGTAGAAGAAAGTTTTTTTTAAATCTATCGTTTAAATATACTTTTTAGTCATTAATAGCCTTTATTTCATTTTTTGCCAAAAAGTCTACCTAAACGATAAATTTTGGAAAAACTTTTTTCTGCAAAGTTGTTCAAAATGATGTTTTCTAGTGGACCAAGCAACCGGTTTTTGCAAAAACCTTTTATATTTTTCATGAAATTTTAAAAACCAAAAGAAAAGGGGTGGGGTAATAAAAATGGGGGGTTGCAGTAGCCGTTCCCATTGGAAAAACACACATTTTGGGCCGAAGAACACCACCAAAATACCAAATCCCACTACCAAGAGGAATATGCATGTGTTGTAGAAGCAACCATAACTCTACCAAGTGAACCAAGCAGTGCTCAACCTCAAGAGGTGTACCAATGGTTCCTCTCTTGGGGTCAATCACCAACTAAATTTAGTAGGCAATGGTCTATCCGAGTTAAAGATTAGTCAGGTCGAAGGTTTGGATGCTCTTATAGAAAAAAGAAAAGAAAAGAAAAGAAAAGTAAATAAAGTACACATAGCCTAAATGAATTCACATAATTTGCTCATGACCATACCGCTATGCAAAGTCTTGGTTCAATTTTGGCATTGAGGTTGTTGCACATTATGCGCTTGCTATGTCGCTGTAACTAAAATAGAATGACATTTTTTTTTAGGTGGAAGAGAACATGTCAACACTAACATGGATTGGATCTACTGATAGCATCTTCCCAAAGAATACATAAAATTTCTCTCAGGAAATTAGAATCCCAAATCTGACTATGTTTTATTATGTGACCTAAATTAGCTAAGAAATCAACAGCTTGATTTCATTCTCTATAAACATGAATTATTCTAACTTCAATATTACACTCTAAAATAATCTTCATACAATCATTTAAAATATTATAAATTTTCCAAGGGCAACTTTGTAACTTACTAATACTATTAATGATAATACTAGCGTCCTTTTTCCAAAATAGAATGACATTTAAAGGCTGAATATTTGTTCACTCTGACCTTCATAATAGATCAATGTGTGCTTTGAGAAACATAGGCTTGATTCTGTTTTGGCAAGGGCCTGATTGTCTGAGCCCACTAAAACCCTGCATTTTGCTTTTCCATGGTTTGTCATGGTCTCATGGTGTTGATGATACTACTGAGGGCCCTGAAGAATGAGCCACCAGGCCCACCACCTGCTTAGGACTTGCCCTAGATGGAAATAGCATTAGAACTACAATTAGTGGGTTGGGTTAAGTTGCTATAGTTTTGGGTCAAGTTTAGTTCAATAAATTATCTGTTAAATAATATTTTCTAACATTTGACTTAATAAGGTTTAACATTGTACTATTAATTATTTTGTTATTGAGCTGATCTCGAGTCAAACACTCAAGCTTAGTTTATTTGTCTAATGTGGGTCCCATCACTATTAGAAGGTGAGATGACTTATTTAGCATATCATTTACATCCAATGACACTGTTATTGAACCCGCCAATGGGTTAACCCACCCCTAATATGAGGTGGAGTTTGAGTTGTTCTAGTTTTGGGGATTGATTTCTCTTCAAGGTTATAAAAATTAATTAATACTCTCTCTAAGCCTTCATTCCAAATTGATTATTCCTTTTTAAAAAATACGTTATTTTAAGAGGGCTTATTAAATGCTTTTATATTGACATATTTATTATAATTTTATAATTTTACTTTTAAATTTGCAAAATATTTGAAATAAATAAAACATAATAAAGGGTATTATAGAAAATTTAATAAAAAGAATTATTGACTTTTTGAATTAAACAATAATTTTATAATATTTTAAAAAGAAAAGAAAATCAATAAAATAAGAATGGGTTCTTTGTAAGGTCAATAAAATAAGGATGAAGGAAGTAATTAAAAAAAAAAAGGGAAAGAAAAGAAAAGAAATGAAAATGGGGTCGGTGGCTCTAGCACGGCTTCTTTGGACAAACATACGTACCACCTTTAATGAAACTTAGCCTGATCCAACATATCCAGGTGTCTTGCTGGAAGAGGAGCGAACGCCTAAGCCCACGTGGGCCATTAGACACGTACATATCAGCCTTGGTAACGTATAATCTGAGCTGCTGAGTCACCTCTCTACTTTCCATAAGCCCAACACGTTGCATCCAATGCACCCACCACGTGTCCACTCAGCACGAACTCCACCACCTCAAACCGCCATAGCCTCCTGTTTTTAACATCCTTTCACCCCGTTCCTCCTCTCACTCTCATTCTCAATTACCAAAAACCAGAGATCAAACCATCATCAACAAAGTATGGCTTCTGAGAAAATGCCCGTGAGGGACAGAGAAATTACCGAAGAGAGAGAAGATCAAATAAAGCAAGACGTAGTCCCCAAGATGAAAACCCACTTTGAGTCTCTGGCGGAGAAGGTGAAGGGCTCAGATGTCGGTGGTGGAGGCAAAGAAGGTGGCGAGGAGATGAGCCAGTCCGAGTCTCTTGCCGACAAAGTGAGAGAGATGGAAGTAGCTGGAGAGAAAGAAAAAGAGTCGTATGCTGATAAGGTGAGGCATGCTGATATAGTTGCGGACAAAGAGGCTGAAGCTAAGAAAAGAGAAGGTCGTGAGGAGAAGGAGACGCCTTCCCTAGGAGAGATTTCAAAGCATAGAGCAACGGCGCAGCAGAATTCTATGGAGACGATAAGGGTCGCTGAAGAGCGGTACGCCAAGGCGGCGAAGGAAAATGGGGCGTCGGCTTTGCAAAGCGTAAAAGAATCTGTGGCACCTAAGCTTGGCGCTGCAGCTGAGTATGCGAGAGAGAAGGGTTCTCAAGCAAAAGACACCGTCCTTCAAGGTGCTCGTGCAACCTCACAGTATGTTACTGAGAAGGGTAGTGCTGCAAAGGATGTAACGGTGGAAAAGGGTCAGCAGGGTTATGGTGCTGCTAAGGATAGCCTTTCTAGTGCGGGAAAGACTGCCGTGGATTATAGCTCCCAAACAGCGGGACAAGCTAAGGATTATGCAGGGAACGTGGCTGTTGACTTGAAAGACAAGGTGGACTGCAACGGGTTGGAGTGCCGCGCATTACTCGTGCGAGAAAGTGGTAGAAGGAACGAAGGCGGCGGCGAGGGGTGTCCAGGGAGTGGCAGAGTTGGCGGGGGAGAAGGTGGTGGCTGCGAAGGATGTGGTAGCTGATGTTGGTCATAAAGCTGTGGAGGCGGCGGTTAAGCCCGTGATTGCTGCCAAGGACGCTGTGGCGGCAACTGGTGAGAGTGCCAAGGAGTATACAGCTAGGAAAAAGGACGAGGCAGAGAGAGAACTAGAAGCCAAGAGGTCAGCTGAAGCAAAGGTAACACACAGTCCTAAACTTCGATCACCAGCTTGTTCTAGAAAACAACTCTTCAATGTCCTTAGTATATATGCTTATCTTGATTTCCTAATGCATTTTGAATTAATTGTTCTGGAAAACAACTCTTAGGTGTGGTTCAAAATTCGACCCATTTGTTGTTAATAAAATTGAAGTTGGGACATGCCCTTTGGTAGGGTAGGCCTATTCGAGTGAATTTAGCTCATTGCCAACGTGGACTTTGAATCTAATTGCATGTTCCATCCCAATGGGGTGTGGAATTTGTCGAGCTTTTGGTTTCGAATTCGCATGGGTTCATGTGTTCTCTCATATGGTTTGGTAAAAAAAAAAAAAGAAAAAAAAAAAGGAAATTATCCCAAGATTTTAACAATTTTCCTTATAGTTAATTGGTTTTCAAGACTCTTTTTCTCACTTATACTAAATCGGGATGTGTTCACTTCTTTCTAACGGGTCAGTTGTGCAGGGAGAAAGTGAAGGCCAAGAAACCGAACAGCAAGCTCAGTATAATGCAGAACAGGGGCAAAGTGGGGCAGAAGAATATGAGAAGAGGCTGCAGAAGGAAGGCGGTGTATTGGAAGCCATTGGCGAAACTATAGTCGAAATCGTGCAGAACACTAAAGACCTCGTTGTGGGGCGGGGCCAAACAGAAGAAGAGATGGTTGGTCATGAGTCAAGCCCTCCGGTCTTCAGCAAAAAAGGAGAGTACAAACAGGAAAAAGGGAATGGAGTTGGGTCATGTGGAGGCGACAGCCAAGAGACCCATCTGAAAACTACAGTAGTATATGGAGCCTGAAAATCTGGGTGAATGTTTGGCCTTGAAAATAAGCACATGTCTAGGGCCTGTGCTTATATAGATGATGATGTGAGAATGCATAAGGTTATGTTTGTATTTTGAGTGATAAATAAAATTCAATCCCTTTCTGTAGTTCGTCCTCTCGGTAGTTGTTTTACATTATTAGCCTAATTATATTGCTCATAGCGTGACATTGCTCAACTCTCATTGTTGCATCAACTGTCATAAAAATTTGGGCTATTAGGGCCTGTTTGGGTGTCTAATTTGAAATTAGACAATTTGAAAAATTTTACCTAGAATAATAGGCACAAATCTATCACATTAAATTGTAATATTTGAAAAAGGAGTCACTCTAATTGATGTGAATTAGAATATTTGAAAAAGTAGTCATCATCATAATTAATTTTGTAGGATGAATTCTTGGAAATTCAACGCCGAGAGATCAACTTTACCAGCAAGATGGGAGGCATCGTCTCTTGCTGAATTTTCTTATATGAAAAAATGAATAACAAATGATATTGCTTGTTTGGTTGGAGATCGACAACTTGTGGGAACATATATAACAATTGTAAAGGTTTTAAGTGGTTGAGAAACCAAGTCACAGTTGCTTCAAGTGTTGGGAGCAAATAGGTTGAGCCCATTTTCTCGCATGGTCTGCTATGCTTATGACACATTATAGTAGTTTGACCCCGGATATCATGTGATCCATCTACCCATGCCGATTCAATTATTTTAAGATGAGACCCACCCTTGCTTGGGAGCACACATTTGTGATGATTTAAAATATGGAGAGAGTTTGGTTTTCAAGGTTGAAAAATTCAACTTCAACCTAAGAGGGCAATGTCAAGAACATGCAGAGAGTAATTGTTTTAATTTAGAGTACTAATGAGCAGTGACTTCCAAGGGAGAAGCACAAAGAGCACCTTCAATCATATTGCTTTCGTCTGAGCAAATGGTAAGCAACATATGGTAAGCAACATAGCCAAAAGATGGAGGTTGCTAAGCGGGCAAGAAAATTGGAAGAACCTCTTGGACCCTCTTGACATCGACCTCCGAAGATATATCATTCACTATGGTCAAATGGCTCAGGCAACTTACGACACTTTCAATGGGGAGAACGACTCAAAGTTCACGGGAAGCAGCCGATATGCAAAGAGGAATCTGTTTTCCAGGGTGGGTTTAGCCTTAGGTAATCCCTATAAGTACACAGCTACCAAGTATGTGTACGCAACATCTCAAGTCAAGGTTCCATCAGGATTTATTTTGAAGCCGTCGGGGAGTGACCCTTGGTGTAAGGAATCGAATTGGATTGGATATGTGGCGGTGGCGACTGATGAGGGGAAGGATGCATTGGGAAGGAGGGATATATTGGTTGCATGGAGAGGGACAGTCCGCCAATTGGAATGGGTTAAGGATTTTGATTTTCCATTGGTACCGGGTTCTAAGATATTCGGAGATGCTGGTGATCCTAAAGTACATAGAGGGTGGCTTTCGATTTATGATTCAGTTGATCCAAAATCGCCGTATAATAAGACCAGTGCTAGAGACCAGGTGAGCTGAAGCCTGTCCTTTTATGGAATTGGCTTGATATTGATTTTGATTATGGAAAAAAATCATTTTTTTGGGAAACAGCCCAATTCAGGAAAGCTTATGAGAAAGAGTTTTCTGAAAACGCCCTTCAAATCCCTTTTTGGGCTTACCATTTTCATTATTTTTGTTCTTAAAAACATATTACAGCTTTTGAAAACAGTAAAAAATGGCCCTCTTGACTTCTATAGATAGATTCTCTGCGTGTTGGGAAAACCCCGAAAGTCCCAAAATTTCTGATGGACTAATTGACTATTAAATGACCATTAATCAATTTATGCCCCTTCCTAATAGGTTCTGTTCGAGGTGAAGCGACTGCTACATGAATACAAGGATGAGGAAATTAGCATAACAGTAACTGGCCACAGTTTGGGTGCAGCGCTTGGAACACTAAACGCAGCTGACATTATCGTCCACGGATTGAACAAGCGCAAAGACCAGCCCGAAAATCTCTGTCCTGTAACAGCCTTTCTCTTTGGCTGCCCAAAAGTTGGAGACTTAAACTTCCGAAAAGTCTTGCAATCTTTCAAAGATCTTCATATTTTACGGGTCAAAAATGTCCCAGATATCGTACCCTACTATCCGATGACACCCAGTTACTTCGATGTTGGAGAAGAGCTTGTTATCAACACCCTCAAGTCGTACTTCTTAAAAATCCCCGGAGAGCATTGGAGTTGGCATGACTTGGAGGCTTATCTGCATGGAGTTGCTGGAACACAGGGTGCGAAAGGAGGTTTTCATTTGGAAGTGAAAAGGGATATTGCCCTTGTCAACAAGAGAATGGATGCTTTGAAAGATGAGTATCTGGTACCTACTTCATGGTGGTGTATGAAGAACAAGGGGATGGTTCAAGTGGATGATGGATCTTGGAGGCTGGAGGATCATGAGAAAGATGAATTAGAGCCTTGAATGAATGTAGTTATTTTCACACATAAAAGTTACTTGCAACTGTCTCAATTAGGCTTGTTTCAATCCAATAACCTTCCCAACTAGGGTTGCAAGTGAATTGAGCCATTCATGAACAACTTGTGAACAACCTCGATAAAGGCTCGTTCGAGCTTGTTTGATTAATAAATGAGCCAAGCCTGAACTTGAATACCAGGCTCGTTTATTAAACGAGTCAAGCTTGAGCAGACCATAGCTCGGCTCGTTTACGTTTGTAAACAAGCTTGTTAAGGGATCGTGAATAGGCTCGTAAAATAGTTTATTAGTAGGCTCATTAGAAGGCTTATATAAATACCCTAATTTATTTTTTGCTTCTCTTTGCAGAGTGGTCCAATTAACATGAAAGAGATAATACTTCATTAGTAATTATATCTTGTACTTATCCAAGGAAGATTTTAAAGGTTTGTGAACTTTTATCTTAATGTTTAAAACTCACATTCACGAAATCAAACCAATCTTGAACACGAGCTCAAACTCAAACTCGGCTTGTTTAGTTAAACGAGCCGAGCCAATCCGAGCCAATCTGAGCCTGAGCTTTTCTAAATATTAATGAGTTGAGTTTGAGCACAATAAATTAAACTCGTTTAAAGCTTAGCTCGTTTATAAATAAACAAGCTTTTAATTGAACCAAGTTTGAACACTCCAAAACTCAGCTCGGCTCGTTTGCAGCCTTGTTCCCACCTCGATGCATTTAGGTTATTCCTTCATTTTTTAAAATAAAAATTTGGTACTTACATGGTAGACGGGTAGTACCATGACCACGTACCATGCACTCAAAGGAACAGGGCAAAATCCCTCATCCCCAGTGGTAAAGAAGCAGTAATGACTAACAAAGAGGACGTCGATCCAGCAGCAATGCAACCCATTCCCACAATAAGGAATATCTTAGTTACCGCTATGACTAATACAGAAAAGATTGAGGAGCTAGCCGCTTTTGTATATTTTTCTTCTAACTTGGTATAATGCAGTGAGAAAAACACTACTAAAAACAGAACGATATCGACATATTTCTGCAGAATAGGGCTAATTCTATGCCAAACATGCTCCACAATTTTTTTCTTTTTTTAATTATGGAAATTGTGCGAACATAAATTTCTAGAAGGCCGAATATATATATATATATATATATATATATCCAAGACCCAAACTCCAACAAGAGTTGTTCTTAAATGTATAAAACGATTTGACATTTCCAATTTTCCCTGAAGTTTCAATCTTTGAGAGGCTGAAGTGTCCTGGCCTCCTGGGCTAAATCTAACCTCAGTTATAACATATTGAAACGAGCGTACAGCTCAATGTCCCTATTTAATAATGGCATATATGGGAATGGTGGATTAAATTACAAAAGGTGGCCACAAATTATGTCCTTAGCCATGAACTTATATGCAGCCTTTGTCAAATGGACACCATCCCAATTCAAGGTAGGTTGAAGGGTCGTCACACGATTTGGATCCAGGTTGGCCGCACCGAGCGGCGAAGTTGAAATTGTATGAGCCACCTCCTCCACAGCAAGCTGACAAGTCACTCTTAAATCCTGCAGAGATGGTATCAAGAATAACATTAAAATTAAAATAAATAAATAAATAAAATGAACCTTCATCCCTACATATTAATGCAGAAACAAAGGTGCATTAATAGTTTTTCATTGGGGGAATTACGGTTTGGTCAGCTGACCAAAGACCATAGAATCAGGATACATAGTGACACTAACTAAAACTTTGTGGTGAATCGAAGAGACGCAAAAGTGGATTTGTAATAATCAGCATAAATAATGTTAGACGCACTGGTCGAGCCCCCATCTCGAGGCATTGACAGCTTTGGCCCAGCTCACAAGCCGGCCTTACAGGTTTTTCCTTATGGGTCCTATGCCCAAAAGGCGTCTCTCTAAGTGAGTATCCAACGTCCATTTTATAGGCCTATCTTAGGCATTGTCTGCAATGCACAAATCACAAATATAGGAAAATTATTTCAGAGATTACAAAATAAATTAAATGCTTATAGAACATCCACCTAATATATTTGTAGAAATTTTTTTTATTATTATGCTTAAAATAGTGAGCCTAATTTAAGAAGTTTAGGTTAAGTCTGCAATTAACTATGACTGTAACGAGTTAACACACCTCCCCTGAAGTTGAGGAGAACAAATCTAGTCTCTTACTTCTGCAAAGAACATGCTTTTTCTTTCTTTCTTTCCTTTTTTGTGCCCCAAATTATTGGTTCCAAAGGGCCCAAGGCCAGCTGAGCAGCAACCACATGAGGTGCATGTAGCAGCCCCAACTAGGTTATAATTTTTTTTTTTTTTTTTTTTTTTTTTTGTAGCTAGTAGATTAGAGTTCATTTAAGCAAGTTGGAGGATAGCCTAGCTTAATTTGTCTAATGCATGTGCAATCTGGAGCTATCAATGCTTAAGAATCCCTTTGATGAGAATTCTTTTTCTTTTCATTTTTTTTTGCCCTTTTTGGCTAGAAAGAAGTTTACCAATAGCTTGATTGTATTTATAGAAAGAATATATGAGACTGGGCCTGGGGTGGCCCATAACTATCAATTAGCTTGAGCTGGTTAGAAGAATCTTTAGTGAGCGTTCAGTAGATGAAATATTGGTTTTTTGCTAATGGGCATAAAAAGCATATTCAAATAGTTCATTATGTAGCAAATCTCAGGGATTGGACTAAAACAATGAGTATTCATTTGTCGATCTCATATGATGATATTGTGTTACTTCTCATTAGTGTTTCTATTTGTATCTTGAAAAGTGCAAGGAGCGAAAAAGGAAGATGATTAAAATGCTTCGAGAGTGGAATCCAATATTAAGCATTATTTTTCAGAGCAACAAAAACCCACAAACTAAAAAGCATCCAAAGCAATAAAAACTTACTAATTAACGTTACACAACTCATTATGATGCTGATGCTCGTGACGTTTATTTCAGTAGGCAATTATGTATCAGAGCTTTTTTCTGGCTAATTATAAAATAGTTTTGGTTGCCATGCATAAGATGGTAAGACAAATCAAGTTACTTTAAGTTTGATTCAAGATTAATTCGATAACAGGCTTATTTGAATCGTATGGAAGATTAACAAATCAAGTTGAATCTTAACTTTGAATTCATAAATTGTTCAAGCTAAGCTCTAGAAAAGTATTTCTACTTAATTGGTCCAATGGTCCTTTTAGTTGAATGTGTGAAAGGGTATTAATAAAGGTTGTCCTAAAGAAAAAGGATCTTTCTTTTCTTCCATCCTTTGGGTTTCTCTCCATCTCTCTCTTATTCTTTGATCCAAGCCCTTCTTTTTCCTCTTTTTGGATTCTTTTATATTCTGCAAGAGAACTTTCAAATTCTGCTTTCTCTAGGACGTCTTTTTTTTTTTTATTTTATTATTTTTTATTATTTTTATTTTAACATCTTTTGAAGGACTTTCTTGAGACACCATCTCAATAATTACTTCCCATCTCAATACGGTTTCAACATGTTCTCTTGTGAAGGACTTTGTTTCTAAGACGCCATCTCCATTAATTACTTCCCATTTCAATGAGTTGTGCCAAACGCTACCTCAAAAATAGTCAGTTAATTAACTAACAATTTGAAGGAGGGGCTCAATGGAAACGTAGGCCAGTGACATTATCCTTGGCCATGGGGTATTATTACTCACACTTTACCATTTTTTTTCCTAAATTTGTTTTCCCCTTAGAGCTTCTCCAGTGATGTGAGTTAAATTACATTTGCTATTGATATTTTAGCACATGTTATAGTAGTCAAATGCTATAATTTAACATAAGGTGCTCCAATGATGCAAATGATATAATGTATTATTTTTTACCACAACCTCAATTCTTTCCATTTTTTTATAAACTATCAACTATCATCTTCCCACCTCCATTGTTCCAACAAAATAAATTTAAAAAAATAAAATTTTAAAATAAAATAAATAAAATAAAAGGGTAAGCAAAAGGGGATCGTGCGGTAAGTAATTGACAAGTATATTGGGAAAATTGAGATGCTTGAAAGCAAGCATGTACTTAGTGTTGATCAAGACGAAACCCAAAACTGTGATTCCACATATTGGAGGTCTAGTAAGATAGTGAATGATGTATATCGTGGATCAAATATTGCGAGGTTGCTTGAGTGGGACAATGGGCTAAAAAAAAGGGTATGTTTTCTGCTTATTTATTTATTTATTTATTTATCTATCTATATATAAGATTTTAGTATTATTTTTGAAAATATTGTATATATTTACGGCTATTTGGTTATTGAGAAAATTTTGGAAGAGAAATAGAGGAAGTGAAATATTATATTTTTCACAGTTGCTGGTGTGCTTAGTTGTTGAGAAATGGAGGGAAAACTGACGTGACAATTATAGCAATAGTTCATTCTTGTGGTATATTTGGCACAAGGGTGAGCTATTGCTATTTTTAGCACATCATTGGAGTAGCCCAACTTGTGCTATATGCTATCTTATAGTAATGGCACAGGTTATAACTCACTGCTAGAGATGCTCTTAGAGCATTGCCAACCCAAGAGAGCTCTCTTGGTGAGCTAAAAGCTATTTTTAGCTCAAAAATGTAAAAATAGCTCTCTATAGTAAAGTGTCTATTCCAATGCAACAAAAATTATTTTTTACCTCACTTAGTTTTCCCTCTTTCCAACTACCATTCCCTACATGGCCAAATAGCTCAGAGCTAAATTGAGAGTCAAATTTGGCTTTCAGTTTAACTCTGAGCTATTTCTCTCATTGGAGAAAACCCTTTAGAACTAAAAGCTATTTATAGCTTTAGCTCATACTATAGCTCTCCCATTGGAGATGCTCTTAGATCATATGGTAAAAGAGTAAGGATTTGCTGATGCTTTGAAAAAAACCATCACCATGATAATGTGATATGAGTCGTCTATAAAAGTAATGAATGGCTTGGATCAAAAGCCCAAAAAATATTGACCTTAGCAACTTGTTTTGAACTTTTAATCCGAGCCATCCATTATTTTTATAAACGGCTTGGATCACACCGTCACGATGATAATTTTTTTTCAAATCATTACCAAATCCGGATCCGGTATTAGAGCATCTCCAAGGGTGAGTTATATGGTGTGCTATTGCTATATTATAGCATTTAGCACAAGTTGGGATGCTCCAATGGTGTGCTAAATGCATGTGCTAAATATAGCAATAGCTCACCCTTGTGCTATATTTGGCACAAGGGTGAGCTATTGCTATATTTGCCTTCAGCTTTTCCTCCCTTTCTCAACAACCAAACATACCAGCAACTTCTTTTCTTCCATTTTTCTTCCAAAATTTTCTCAATAACCAAACAGCCCATAAATAAATACAATATTTTCAAAAATAATATTTAAATCTTATATATAAAAAAATAAAAAATAAAAAAAATCATGAAACATACCCTTTTTTTAACTTATTCATCCTACTCAAACAATATTACATTTGATTTATGATATATCTCATTCACTATCTTACAAGATCTTAAATTTGTGGAAAAAATTGAAGTTGTGACAAAAAATAGCACACTATGTTTATTCTATGTTTATTTGTATCATTGGAGCACATTGTGCTAAATTATAGCATTTGGCATTGTAGCATGTGCTAAAATAGCAATAGCACACCTAATTTAGCTCACATGACTGGAGATGCTCTTATAGGGGTCAAACCCCCCTCAGGAAGTGTGAGTTTTGATTCTTACTTACCACCCCAAAAAAAAAAAAAAAAAAAAAAAAACAACAGAAAAAGGAAAAAGAAAGGTGTGAGTTTTGTATTACTATCATACTCCACATGCCGTGTGGGTGTGCGTATAAAGGGGTCAAATCCCGCGTAACCAAAAAAAAAGGAAAAAAAAAAACAAAACAAAAGAAAAAAGGGTGTGAATGTTGTAAAAATAATAATAATAATAATAATAAATAATTCCTATGAACTTTATATATATATAATATCTATATCTATATTTTTTATATTTTATAATTGAGTGGAAGCTCACAAATTAAGAGTTGTAATATCACGGGCATCCTATGAATTTTTAAAACTGAACAAATATCCCTTTGAGTTGTTAAAGGGTAATTGTGACTTTTACATTTGTCTCAAATTTAATGCATAAAAATCAAATTTATAATTTATTTTCATCAAATTTAATGCCTACACCCATTACAAAGTGTCAATAATTTAGGGACTGTTGGGAAAAGTATAAAAACTCGGTTGGTTCAACCTGTGGGGTTGGTCGAGTGGTAAGGCATTTCAAGTTTCAAGATAGTTGACTCGAAGTAGAGGTGAAAGATCTCGAGTTCGAATCCTAACACCTTGGAAAAAAAATCTCCAAACCAACGGTTTTTGCTTTCCCGCTGTGACAGTGATTAGTCTACTCCCTTGGTTGAAAGCTTTGAGGATACACTGGGTTTCGACAAAAAAAAAGAAAAAAAGAACTCGATTGGTTTTCATTTTACTATTAATTAACAAGTCATCTTTCCTCAAATAGATGTTTTTAATTATACGTGTGCAAATATCAAGCATAAACACAATTTTCATTTTTTTCTTCTATTTTTTTCCTCAAAGCGATTGTAAGCTAGTTTATTCAAAAACCGTACACGCAATTTAATCAAAATTTTAAGATTCCCAAATAGATTTGTATTATAAACATTAAATTGTTTTCATAAGGTCACAAGAGAGCAAAGTGTACAATATAATGTTTCAATGACTACTAGAGTTCAACAAAATTAGTCTATAGTTCACGGAGAGTTCGTATAATTTAGTCAAAGGACAATAAAAAAACTTAAACAAAGACACCATAACTAAGAACTAGGGACACTTCTTAAAAGTGTTATATCTTGTGTCGGAACGACAATCTACGGCATTTCTCTTTTCTCATTTTTTTTTTATTTTTTTATTTTTTTTATTGCTGAATAACCTTACATGAGTTATTAAAAATACTACAATAGACGCATTTTGAATGATGACGTATTCTTCTATGAATCCATGTTGTGTCGTAACTGTATCGTAGATTAAACGTGTTTTTTAGTACAGAATAAAAATAACAAAAAATAAATAAATAAAAATCATCATCACTAGAAATTTCATATTAATGAAAATTAAAGAATTTAGAAAAGAAAAATCAGACGGCCAGATGGGGGTATGACTGAGGATTTGGAAAAAAAAAAAAAAAAAAACCCAGTGATCGAACATGAGATAAACCATGTTTGTGTGTGTAGTCAATCACCACATTACATCAATAGGGCCCTAAGAATTACAGAGAAAAAAAGGAAAGAAAAAACCCAAATCTACATAATTAAAACAGAGAGAGAGAGAGTTGAAATGGGAAAATCAACAGGGGATCTGAGAGGTGAACCATTCCATGACGTGAATAGGGGCCTTGATGAGCTCCAACGCCAGCTCTACTATCACCGTCACGCACAAACAACACGGGCATATGCACGTCAATAGCAACCTGCACAAATCCCCCAAATCAAACATCAATAAATCAATCACACAATATCAACAATATCTATATATATAGGATATAGAGAGAGAGAGAGAGAGAGAGAGAGAGAGAGAGAGAGAGAACGTACCCGACGATCCAGATGATGATGCCGACGATGGAGAGGAGGAGGGAGAGAAAGGCGAAGGGAAGGCCCAGTAGGAAGCCCAAGGGCCGGCAATCACCGTCTCCGCAGCACATGCTTTCTTTCTCCTTTCTTCTCTTTCCCTAATATATATCTCGTTTGGGTGTAGGGTAAAGGGAAGAATTAGTGATCTGTTTGGTACTTTTTTTTTCTTGTGTTTGTAGAGGAGTTGAATTGATGATGACACGGCCCTATTACAGATATTATTGGAGAGAGGGACACGTTTGGGTGCAGGGTAAAGGGAAGAGGAATCCTCAGTTCCTCATGGTGGGAGTTGGAGTTGAAAAAGAAGGCAATGAATATATGAATATATATAGGTTAGCGCTATATATGTAGGTCATCTTGCAGTCATGCATACCTTCCCTGGTTTTGCTTTCTTCAGGCTCACGTAAAAGCTCCTCCACCTGGTATGATTAAGTAAAAGCAAACCAACCCGCGAGGGATATTTTTTATTTTTTTTATATTATAAATTATAAGTAATCTGCTAGAGTAGTGTATAGGGGGAAAAGGGACACCATTAGAAGAACCAAAAACCTTGAGCTCAACTATCACTCCCTCGTTATTAAATTTATGAACTTATAGGTAGATTGTATCGCATGAGACTAGCTTGAGCCCCAGCTTTGATTAGAGTGGGTTTGAGATTTATAAAAGGAAAAAAAAAAAAAAAAAAAGTGAGGCCGGGGGTGGGGCCTTGGGGGTGGTAGAAGCTAACCCCAAATCTAATCGTATCGCAAGTAGAAGCTTCATGCGCCAATTGGTATAATTAAAGCCCCGGATACTTTTAACTTTCCGACCTTTATGAATAGAAGTTTTTGAATCACTTTTTCTTGTGCTGATCTCCTATTCTATTTCACCATATGTCCAAATAGTTAAAGAGAATCGATTCTGTTCTTGTTAATTTACATAATTATAAGCAAGTTCTCATGCTTGTATCATACACTCCATGTATGCATGTACACATATTCATGCGAATATGACTACGTGCCCATTTGTCTGTGATAGTGCGTATGCATGCTTGATTATGTCTTCAAATTCATAATTTTAGATTATTTATGACACATGACAAAAAACAGATAGAGGTTATGAGAAACTAGCTCAATCCTCTACACCGATGTAGAGGCAAGTATTATTTGTAGATCTAGCTCTTACAATTGGGTAATAGACCTTTACCATAGATATTCACAAATATTCAAACAAAATGATGTAATAATCATCATATTTGACAAGTCTTAAAGCTTTCAAAATTTCCACCAAAATCATGTTATTTCATATGTTAATTATTATTATTATTTTATTTTTTTTAAAAAAAGGTCTCACTCCTCAAAATCTCTTCTTGCCTCTTACAGTGCTACTAGACAAATATGGTTTAATTATTAAAAACAATAAAGCCACTTGCTTAGCTTTATTCATAGGTTTATTGTGGAATAGGCAGGCAAAATAAAAACGAAAAAGGGGTTGTGGAATAGGCAGAGGAAAATTATTTCAATGATCAGAAACAAATTAACCCTTTATAGAACATCCACCTAATTATATGTTTGTCAAAGCTTATCCCACGCAATGCACAAATCACAAATATAGGAAAATTATTTCAGAGATTACAAAATAAATTAAATTCTTATAGAACATCCACCTAATATATTTATAGAAATTTTTTAATTATTATGCTTAAAATAGTGAGCCTAATACCCTTGCAGGGTTAGTTGAACTGTCAGACCCTGGGTGTGCTCCTCAGAGGTCATCGTTTCAACTCCTCGCAGAGATCGCTGCTTGTGTGGGTATAGAGCATCTTACACAGGCCGTTAGGGGAATACTCTAGGCCGAAACCTTGGTGGGAATAAGATCTAGAATACCCCTAATAGTTAATCAAAAAAAAAAAAAAAATAGCGAGCCTAATTTAAGAAGTTTAGGTTAAGTCTGTAATTAACTATGACTGTAATGAGTTAACACCTTCCTTGAAGTTGAGGAGAACAAATATAGTCTCTTACTTCTGAGAAGAAAATGCTTTTCTTTCTTTCTTTCCCTTTTTTGCCCCAAATTATTGGTTCCAAAGAGCCCAAGGCCAGCTATATAAGCAGCAACCACGTACATGAGGTGCATGTAGCCAGCCCCAACTAGGTTATAATTTTTTTTTTCTTTTTTCTTTTTATTTTTTGGCTAGTAGATTAGAGTTCATTAATTTAAGCAAGTTGGAGGATAGTCTTTATCTAATGCAGTGCAATCTGGAGCTTTCAATGCTTAAGAAGCCCTTTGTTGAGAAGAATTCTTTTTTTTTTTTTTTTTTTTTTTGTTTCTTCTTTTTCTTGCACTTTTTGGCTAGAAATAAGTTTACCAATAGCTTGATTGTATTTATAGAAAGAATATATGGGACGGGCCCGGGGTGGCCCATGATTATCAATAAGCTAGACCTGGTTAGAAGAATCTTTAGTGAGCGTTCAGTAGATGAAGTATTGGTTTTTTGCTAATGGGCATAAAAAGCTCATTCAAATAGTTCATTATGTAACAAATCTCAGGGATTGGACTAAAACAATGAGTATTCATTTGTCGATCGCATGCGATGATATTGTGTTACTTCTCATTATGTTTCTATTTGGATCTTGAAAAGTGCAAGGAGCGAAAAAGGAAGATGATTAAAATGCTTGAGAGTGAAATCCAATTTTAAGCATTATTTTTCAGAGCAACAAAACCCCGCAAACTTAAAAGCATCCAAAGCAATAAAAACTTACTAATTAATGATACACAACTCATTATGATGCTAATGCTCGTGACGTTTATTTCAATAGGCAATTATGTATCAGAGCTTTTTTCTGGTTAATTATAAAATGGTTTTGGTTGCCATGCATAAGACGGTAAGACAAATCAAATTACTTTAAGTTGATTCAAGACTAATTCGATAACAGGCTTATTTGAATCAACTTTGAATTCATAAATTGTTCAAGCTAAGCTCTAGTAAAGTATTTCTACTTAATTCGTCCAATGGACCTCTTAGTTGAATGTGTGAAAGGGTATTAATAAAGGTTGTCCTAAAGAAAAAGAAAACCCAGCCTTGGCGCAACTTCTCATAGGGCTCCAAATGGATTTCCATACTCCAAAAGTCCTTTTTACAAAAATAATGATGTTCCATCTTTCCTTTCTTCCATCCTATGGGTTTCTCTCCACCTCTCTTTTATTCTTTGATCCAAGCCCTTCTTTTTCCTCTTTTTGGATTCTTTTATATTCTACAAAAGAACTTTCAAATTCTGCTTTCTCTAGACATCTTTTTTTTTTTTTTTTCCTTTTTTTTTTTTAAACATCTTGTGAAGGACTTTTTTGAGACACCATCTCAATAATTACTTCCCATCTCAATATGGTTTCAACATGTTCTTTGGTGAAGGATTCTGTTTCTAAGACGCCATCTTCATTAATAACTTCCCATTTCAATGAGATGTGCCAAACGCTACCTCAAAAATAGTCAGTTAACCAACAATTTGAAGGAGGGGCTCAATGGAAACGTAGGCCAGTGACATTATCCTTGGCCATGGGGTATTACTCATGCTCTACCATTTTTAACTAAATTTTTTTCCCCTTAGAGTTTCTCCAGTGATGTGAGTTAAATTACCTTTGCTATTGATATTTTAGCACATTCTATAATACCAAATGCTATAATTTATTACAAGGTGCTCCGATGGTGCAAATGACATAGTGTGCTATTTTTTGCCATAACCTTAATTCCCTTCCATTTTTTATAAACTATCAACTACCATCTTTCAACCTCCATTGATTCAACAAAAAAATAAAATAAACTAAATAAATAAATAAAAGGGTGAGCAAAAGGGGATTGTGCGGAAAGTAATTGACAAGTATGTTGGGAAAATTGAGATGCTTGAAAGCAAGCATGTACTTAGGGTTGATCAAGACGAACCAAAAACTGTGATTCCGCATATTGGAGGTCTAGTAAGATAGTAAATGAAGTATATCGTAGATCAAATATTGCGAGGTTGCTTGAGTGGGACAATGGGCTAAAAAATGGGGTATGTTTTCTACTTTTTTTTATTTTTTATTTTTTATATATAAGATTTTAGTATTATTTTTGAAAATATCGTGTATATATATATATATATATATATACAGGCTGTTTGGTTATTGAGAAAATTTTAGAAGAGAAATGGAAGAAGAGAAGTATTATATTTTTCATAGTTATTGGTGTGTTTAGTTATTGAGAAATGGAGGGAAAATTGATATGACAAATATAGCAATAGTTCATCCTTGTGCTATATTTGGCACAAGGGTGAGCTATTACTATTTTTAGCATAGGTTTTTAGTACACCATTAGAGTAGCCCAACTTATGCTACATGCTATAATATAGTAATGGCACGGGTTATAGTTCACCATTGGAGATGCTCTTAGAGCATCGCCAACCGAAGAGAGCTCTTTTGGTGAGTTAAAAACTATTTTTAGCTCAAAAATGTAAAAATAGTTTTCTATAGTAAAGTGACTGTTCAAAGGCAACAAAAGATATTTTTTAGCTCACCTAGTTTTCCCTCTTTCCAACTACCATTCCCCATATTGCCAAATAGCTCAAAGCTAAACTGAGAGTTAAATTTGGCTTTCAATTTAACTCTGAACTATTTCTCCCGTTAGAGAAGATCTTTTAGAGTTAAAAGTTATTTATAGCTTTAGCTCATACTATACTCTTCCACTGGAGATGCTCTTAGATCACATGGTAAAAGAGTAAGGATTTGCTGATAGTTTGAAAAAACCTATCACCATGATAATGAACAACTTAGATCAAAAGTCCAAAAAATGCTGACCTCGGCAACCTTTTTTGAACTTTTGATCAAAACCATCTATTGCTTTTATGGATGACTTGAATCTCATCATCATAAGGGGTTTTTTTTTTTTTTGTCAAATCATTACCAAATCCAGATCCGGTATCATACGGGGTCAAACCTTCACAGGAAGTGTGAGTTTTGATTCTTACTTACACGAAAAAATAAAATAATAAAAAAATAAAAATGTGTGAGTTTGTATCACTATCATACTCCACGTGGGGTGTGCGTATAAAGGGATCAAATCCCGCGTAACCCAAAAAAAAAAAAAAGAAAAAAGAAAAAAAGAAAGAAGGGTGTTAATGTTGTAAAAAAAAAAAATAATAATAATAATAAATAATGCCTATGAACTTTATATATATATATTTTATATTTTATAAATGAGTGGAAGCTTTACCCATAATTAAAAGTCAACTCACAAATTAAGAGTTGTAATATCACGGGCATCCTATGAATTTTTAAAACTGAACAAATATCCCTTTTTGAGTTGTGAAGGGGAAATTGTGACTTTTACATTTTTATCAAATTTAATGCATAAAAAATCAAATTTATAATTTATTTTCATCAAATTTAATGCCTACACCCATTATAAAGTGTCAATAATTTAGGCAGGGGAAAGTATAAGAACTCGGTTGGTTTTCATTTTACTATTAATTAACAACTCATCTTTTCCCAAATAGATGTTTTTTATACTTATGCTAAAAACAAGCATAAACATAATTTTCTTTTTTCTTTTTCTTTTTTTTTTTTTTTTGTGCTCAAATCAACTGTAAACTAGTTTATTTTTAATTAAAATTTTAAGATTCCCAAATAGATTCATATTATAAATATTAAATTGTTTTCATAAGGTCACAAGAGAGCAAAGTTGTACAATTTAATATTTCAATGACTACTAGAGTTCAACAGAATTAGTCTATAGCTCACGAAGAGTTCCTATAATTTAGTTAAAGGAAAATAAAAAATAAAACAAAGACACCTTCCCTAAAATTTAGGGACACTTCCTAAAAGTGTAATATCTATGCCCAAGACGACATATCTCTCCTCTCAATTTTTTTTTTTTTTTTTTTTCCTTCCTTTTTCTCTACTAGAGTTATTAAAAATATAATAAAAGATGCATTTTGAAGGATGACATCCCCTATATGAATCCATGTATCCATATTGTGTCGTAACCGTATTGTGAATTAGAGGTATCCTTTTAGTATATTATGTCGGAATCGATGTTGTGTCGTAACCGTATTGTGGATGGGACGTGCTTTTTAATACGGAATAAAAACAACGAAAAATAAATAAATAAAAATCATCATCACTAGAAATTTCATATTAATGAAAACTTTAAAGAATTTAGAAAAGAAAAATAAGATGGCCAGATGAGGGTATGACTGAGGATTTGGTAAAAAAAAAAAAAAAAAACTAGTAATCGAACATAAGATAAACCATGTTTGTGTGTGTAGTCAATCACCATATTACATCAATAGCCCCCTAAGAATTACAGAGAAAAAAAGGAAAGAAAAAACCCAAATCTACATAATTAAAAGAGAGAGAGAGAGTTGAAATGGGAAAATCAACAGGGGATCTGAGAGGTGAACCATTCCATGACGTGAATAGGGGCCTTGATGAGCTCCAACGCCAGCTCTACTATCACCGTCACGCACAAACAACACGGGCATATGCACGTCAATAGCAACCTGCACAAATTCCCCAAATCAAACATCAGTAAATCAATCACACAAATATCAACAATATATATATAGGGAGAGAGATAGAGAGAGAAGGAGAGAGAGAACGTACCCGACGATCCAGATGATGATGCCGCTGATGGAGATGAGGAGGGAGAGGAAGGCGAAGGGAAGGCCCAGTAGGAAGCCCAAAGGCCTGCACTCACCGTCTCCGCAGCACATGCTTTCTTTCTCCTTTCTTCTCTTTCTCTGATATTTATCTCGTTTGAGTGTAGGGTATGGGGAGTTGTGAGGAAGAAGTAGTGGTCTGTTTGGTACTTTTTTCTTTTATTTTTTATTTTTATTTTTATTGTGTGTTGAGGAGTTGAATTGATGATGACACGGCCCTATGACAGATATTATTGGAGAGAGGGACACGTTTCCTGCCTTTTATCCTAAGCAACGATGACACCGCATGTGCGCAACACAAAAACAAATCTATTATAACAAAAGTGAGGCTATTCTCATCACACAAAGTATTCAAAATCTCCTATTAATTTATATTTTTTAAAGTTTTATAAAAAATATAAAAAGTTTTTACGAAAATTAATCATATTGATCATTAAAAAACATTATTCTGAACAATTATATAAAAAGAAATTTTTTCCAAAATCTATCATTTAAGCATACTTTTTAGCCATTTACAATCTCTATTTTATTTTCTATGAAAAATGCCAAAAAGTCTACTTTAATGACAGATTTTGAAAAACTTTCTTCTACAAAATTGTCCAGAATGATGTTTTCTAGTAAATTATGTGATTAGTTTTCATAATTTTTTTTAAAAATATTTTTCATAAAACCTTAAAAATATAAATTAAATTGAGATTTAGAATATTTTATATGATGACAATAACCTGGCCCTTATAATAATAATACTACTACAAATAATCCTATCCTTTTTTCCTTTTTTTCTTCTCTCTTTTGGATAAGCTACAATTACAATCCTATCCTACATAAAGTAAAATGTAAAGCCGAGGAGGCAAGGAATCCTATTCCAAAAGTCTCCTTTATACGGTAAGATTATTCTCCCTTCTTAGGAGTCTATAGGTAAAAATATTTATTTGCTTACCAAAAAGGTAAAAATATTTATTTATCATATATTTATGTATATTTTAATTTCAATCTTATTAGAATTAAAGTTTTCCTACATTTTAACCATTAGATCATAAATAAGGGGTGACGTTAAAGGTCTAGATCTTTGAAAAATTGAGATACTTCCCTGCAACATAAACCTTTTTAAAGGATTTGAACACCCTAGGTGATTTGTCTTTTTATTTGTATTTTTTATTCGTTTTTTTTTTTTTAATAAATTTTTTTTAATTTTTTATAATAAGATTCTAATACTTGGACTCAAAGGCAACATTAAAGATCACGCTGACAGAATTCTCACTTATGATGGCAAAATTTTCCTGAGAAAATGTTTCGACATCAAGTTTGTCGACACCTTAAAAAAAAAATAAAGGAATGATTGGGTAGATACAATAGCCTCTTTTATTATTATTATTTTTTTAAAAAAAATAGGAATATTCAAACCACTAATCTCTTGTAATCTCTTGGCACATGGGTAATAACCAAAATAAGTAAGGCTTAAGCAAAGTTCCAATTGACTTTTTCTTGTAATATCTTGGCACATGGGTAATAGCCAAAATAGGGCTTAAGCAAAGTTCCAATCGACTTCTTTTTCCTTTTTCCTTTCCCTTTTTCCTGATCCAATTGATTGCAATTTTTACTGACCTCACTCGGGTTTCTTGCAGAATCTTTTGGTGTCATTTGGGTTCCCTCCCTCTTTCAACCAAAATTAATAGACCCCACTCCACTCGCCCACTTGTGCCATACGTGCACCATTAGGTTCCAAAACGTCTCGACAATTTCATGCAACAATCTAATTTTATTAAACTATAATATTAATGTTAAATGGGTTTTAGTACCTAAACGTTTTAGAACTTTTTTATTTTATTTTTATTTTATTTTATTTTTTTTGTGTTGATAAAATAAACGTTTTAAAAATTGCAGCAAATCGAGCTCGTTTCGGCTGGCTCATATTTTGCTTTAAGACCAATTTAGTTTTACATATAAAATCAGATTATTTATTTATTTTTTTGTTGGTCCTCTTTTATCACTTAAACTTTTGTTTCATTCAATAACACTGCAATAATAATAAATTTGTATACATTTGTGGAAGTCCCAGCAAGGGCTCAGTTACCAGTTAAGAGTTGGCGAAGTCTAACCCCAATTTGCCAAGTTTAATTCCTAAATCTGCTCAAGTGAAGGGGACTATGGACCTCCAAAATATTAAAAAATTTCAAATGATTTATTTTTATTTTTAATTTTAAATGATAGAATTAAAAAGATTGTAAATAAATGGGTTGGTTGGTGCAGTTGGGCAATCATGAACCAAAACCATCCAATTCCAACCAAACCCAAACCTCACATGACCAGCTCCATTGCCAGTTCTTAATCCCTATCCAAAAGCTCCATCTAAGAGGTGCTTTCACCATTTTCAGTTGAACTATCAGTGTCTTAACATACTGCATAGTCTACCTAATGAGAAAACTCTTAATACTTTATGAACAAAATTTACAGTAATAACCTCAAGTATGATACAGGAGGGCCAAAAAATAAAGAGAGAGAGAGAGAGAGAGAGAGAGAGAGAGAGAGAGAGAGAGAGAGAGTACCACTAGATCACTAAACCTCCTTAAGATGCTGCAGAGACTAGTTCAAATTCCACACAGTATGGTCCAACAAGGCTCTTGGAGTCCATCTACACTTCAAAATTCCAGACTGTGATGTCTGAAGAAATAATTCAGCGAAGCCACAACTATCATATTTTCAGATTTTCATCTAGACTTCAAAATGCCAGACTGTGATGCCCACAGGAAAAATTCAGCAATGCCACAACTAATAGTAGTTTTGTGGTAAGCTGAGTCAAATGCCAAAACTGAAGTTAATTCCTTACTGCGGGTAATGACATGAAGCATGCAACCACAGAGAGAATCTGCTTCAAACCACTTGCTTACTGGACAAAAACATGTCCCTGAGTTTGATCTGATTATATCAAAGAAGAATCATCCAGGAGGCTTATTCAAACTTGAGTTCTCGTTCTCCATAGAGATGATGCAAGCAAGCCTTTCATAAACCTGTCATAGTAGTAGTGAGGTTAAACAATTTCTTTCACACAAAATATATATATATATATATATATATATATATGGTTATATCAGCACGGCTACAAACCTATAATTGACTGATTACATATGTCACCCGTAGGCCAGATAATTGTCCATTTGTAGTTAGTCAATTGTAAGTTTGTAATTACTCAATTGTAGGTTTGTAGCCATGCAAATATAAGCCTATATCAGCAAGTGCTAATAGGATCATTACCGTGTGTGTATATATATATATAAACTCTAAGGCTCTATTTGTTGTGGTGGAAAAAGAAATTATAGAAAAAAGGACTTCCTGCTTACAAATGAGGCTGTTCATCATTGGGATAGTACAATTACTAAAACAGTAATGAAGAATTTACATGAAATGAGCTAAATGAAGCTGGCATATCCAGTATATTTCCTGGAAAATGGCAATCCCAAAAATGAAAATCAAAGCCATTTTTCATCAATCTGAAGAGGTTCAGCATTGTTATCAACAAGTATTTATTGGCAGTAATTAGTGCATTTTCCAATTCAATCTCTAGGATCTATTTCTCCTAAAAACTCATGGAGGCTAAAATCAATTCTATAAGTTTAATTTCCCAGATTACATACCTCAGAAAGCTTCTCATTCTTATCCTGTGTATTTGTGGATGACATATCATACCTAGAAAACAGATGAGAGAACAAGCTCATCAAAAACAGTGTCTCCTGCACTTGCACACACATATAAGAGAAATTGTCATCATGATCTGTTTGCTTGCCAAGAGAACAGAGGAAAGGAAAAAATTTTAACCCAAATCCTCTAAAATCTTGCCAACCAAATGGACCATCAAAATATCCAATTTTCTCACCAGTCACGGGGAATTCCAGCTTCATCTCTGGCTGAATAATTGAAGGGTCCTTTCAACTCCACATTGTACTCTTTTAACAAGTCTGCATGATTAGCCAAATATCAACTTCCAAAAATGAAAAAAAAAAAAAAAAGCTTAAATAAAAGTTTTCCTTAGGGGAATAAATTTTATGTACACGTGTTAATATATACAGCCAACAATAGAGAAGGGCTACAGAACCTTTAAAAGTAGAGCAAGGAGCTCGACCCATTTGCTGACAGACTGAGAAAAACCAGTGGACACCAACTGCAACGTGTGCAACTTCCTCATCAGCAATCCTAGCCACAATGTTAGATGTCCTACAATCTCCAAAGCCAATTAATTTTTGCACTAACCGTGGCCCAGCATCAAGTCCTCTAGCCTCCTACATAAATAACCACCAAAAAAAAAAAAAATTGACAGTGAAATTTACCTCATCATATATAAACTAAAACTAATCCATAATTTTACTAAACTTGGCAAACTAAGGGCACTAGAATTGAAGCAAATCTTATGGAACTTTGTCGATTTAGTTCCGCCAGGACCAAAGGAATGGACCGTCCTTTTTCTTCTTTCATAACATGTAATAAATGCATAAGTTTAAGAATGAAGATAGTCATAGAAGCCGTAAGCTGTTCAGAAAATACATGGATTGTGAAAGTATAGAAGCTTGATTTGAAGCATCTTCATCAAAGCCAATACAAAGCAGCCTGAAATGAAACTTGGCATCTTTCCCAATTAAAAAAAGAAAAAAGAAAAAAAGAAGCAGAAATCTAGCAAGTGTAAAATTCCACTGAAAAAGCAAGACTAGAAAAGTAGAAAATGGAGATCAAGTGGTCCTGGGGCCCCTTGAGTTCAACTCTCACCACTCCCCATCAGGAACATCCCACAAACTCCTGTAATTGCCTCACGCATGTGGGACGGGGGGCTACATGTGCCCATGGGGATTAGTAGGGTGCGTAAACATAAGGATTTCACATTGCATACCCTAAACATATATCCAATAGCTCAGCACATGGATAAGATGATAATTGTTTTAAAGAGGACTACAATGAGGAGAGGGAATAAAGAAGGGAAAAGAGAGATTGCCCTGCTTTAGCTCAACAACATAAATGAAGGTTCAAGTTTTAAGGTTCAAGGTAGGTCCATTTGTTGAGAGAGACAAAAGCAATCCAGTCTAGTAGAACTAGGATAAACCAAACTAAGAGAGAGTGAATTATCTTTATTTCTTCATAAGCATGCTGAGAGCTCTATATAATGTATATATACTAACGAATTCTTAGTTCTTCATGTCTTCAATGAATAGAAGGCAATGTCACGAGAAGTAAGCATTAGGCATCACACCAAACCGAAAGACTCCCCTAATATAACATCACAAAGCATTCCCCTTGTGGGCATCATTTTTTTTTTTTTTGGGAGGGGGGGGAGAAGAGTAGAAGAATCAAGGAGACTCTGACATCCCAACTAGGTTAGCACCCCAGATCGCCTAATCATGTGCTCATGACTCAAAGTATTATTAAAAGAAAGAAAAAAGAGTACAGTAGAAGAAATGAGTAAGAAAAAGAAACAATAAAGAGAAACTAGTCTTGGTGGCTTATAATTGCCACAATCCAGCTCACAAAAGAAGCAAAACTAGCTAGGAAGGATGAAACCTATATCTAGGCAAACTAAAAATATCATGACAAATAGCAGCCTGAATCTTTGAGGGAGCAGTCCACCACCAATGAAAGTGTCCCACAGAAAGACCTAGATTAGCACAAAGATCTGCAACATAATTGCCTTCTCTGAAGATATGAGTGCATTGAAATAGCATATGCTTTAAATAGTGCATACAATTTTGCCATTTAATCTTAAGAGGCCAAGGAGGACGGAAAGCAGGATTATTAAGGCATTTAACAACAGAAGAAGAATCACACTCAAGCCACAACTGATTCCAACCTTTATCCCAAGCCTAAACAAAACCCTGTCAGAGCAGCATTCAGTTCAGAAAAGAAGGAAGAACGAACACCCAAATTAGAACAAAAGAGACCCTTAACAAATCGTCTAGGATTTCTAAACACTTCGCCTGAAGCTGTAGGACCCGGCTTGCCTTTGGCAAGGCCATCTGTGTTTAATCTAACCCAAGAAGGAGAAGAAGGATACCAATTAACAGCAACAATAGAAGGGGCTATGACCTAAGCATTCAAAGAGTAAGGAAAATTCACTATTGTAATACCTAGAGCCATGACCTCACCTATGCTTTTGTGACGTTGTCACCTTCTCATTTTTACTCTCCAGCATTTACTAGGCTTGCTTGTTATTAAAAAAATAAAAAATAAAAAAAATCAAAGATCATAAACATCAAATAGTGTAACAATAACAAGCAGCCTCCAACCAGAATGATAAATGAGAGGCTAGTAGGTTGCATCTAGTAGTATAACCATATAATGCAACTTTCAACTGGAATAAGCAAATAGATACAATAACCACTAGTTTGTTATATCAAGAAACCTTTGGGTCTAGACAATCTGAAAGAAGATAATTTTCTTTTAAGAAACAATTTATATTAGTTTTTCAACATTGACTCATTGAGCTATGATGCCACACTTGTTTTTATTGTATTGTCAGTCAAGCTTGACTTTAGAATGTAAAAAAGTTGGCATCATGAAAGAAGGTGAATGGCATTCACATCTTTTTCTACAGTGCTAGAAGGTAATAAATGTCTTGAGATCTTCGTTCATGTCCCATTCGAGGTTTCATGATGTTGGATAAACATTGCTTTCATTATTGAAATGAGGTCACCAGTTAGGCTCAGCACGTGCAATTGATTCTAAGTAATTTTATTTTAACATTTGGAAATCATGATCATCAGATATTCTCCAAAAGCCAATAGTTTTGGTGGTAGCATCAACAGGGTCTGATATCCACCACTTGCACGATTGCACCCAATTGTGGTATCACACCCAGTGTTCTAAAGAAGCATGAGGACAATTATTTGCATTAGCTATTTTCTCAATAATGTCACCGACTTTTTGAGTGACATTAGTTCTGGTGCCATCCTTGCTTGCCACCAACCATAATATTATGTTCTCCATAACTCAAAACTTCTGTTCAATAACTGAAAAATCAACACTTTAAGCTTGAAGATGCTCCTGTATGCCATTAACCACATTTTAATCTCTCAAATCACCTATGATTGGAAAAGTAAACGTCCAAACATTAGAGAAACAATTCACAAACACTAGACCAACTTTCCTAAAATAGAAAAGCTTACATAATTTTTTTTTTTATGGAGTAAAAAGCTTACATAATTAGTGCTTCATGATGGAAAACTAGCTTGCAATCTCATTGTATGCTATAGTGTTTCCTATGTTTAAGTGATGGCATAAAGCATAATATCCAGACCCTATAAGTAAAAAAATTTCTCACTGATCATTCAACTTCCGACTAAAGTACGCAAGTTGATACCCTTAGCCTATGAGGCATCGCAGTCGAGATAAGAAACTTCAACAGTAGAATTTTTTTTCTTCTTTTCATTTTATTTTATTATAACAATAACAAAAGATACTCCCATAACTTCAAATTGTACCTTATTTAATATCACATGTTGATGACCTTGAATTCTCTATTGGGAAAGTAACCAAGCAAAGGGAGGTAGATCAAATGTATACAGCATTACAGCCTAGAGGCTTAAAACATAAACACTTCAGAAGAATAACCAATCAAGTTTCACATCTTAAAAAGTCTGAAAATGCGTTCCAGAATAAAGAAATTACCTGGACTAGTGGGATCACTGCCAACCGTGCAGCAACATTGTCAGATGATTTCTCACACTCCCTCCAAAGCAGATTATGTGCAGGCATATCACCATATCTATTTGTATATTTTTAAAAAATAAAATAAACAGACACAGAGAGCCATAGAAATTAAAATACCCAAAGTAACAGCTATCCTCACTTGAAACCAAGCTCATTCAGTCTCTGTGAACACCAAGCAAAATGGCGACTCTCATCATCGGCAACATGAGCAAAATCAGCAAAAAACCCCTCCCCAAGAATCTCACAATACGGAGAAAACCGAACAACAGTATCCCAGGCCAAATCAATTGCGTTTAACTCCACATGAGCAAGATTGTGGAGCATGTAAGCATTAAGAGGCAAACCCGAGTTTTTGGGAGCTGGAATTTCTTTCGGGGAAACCTGAATTTCATAAAATATGCCAGAAATGATAACACTGATAGAGCTTCCTACTCAATAAACAACATATAAGCAATACCCAGATCAAAAATATAAATAAACAACATATAGCTGTGATTGCATCCCATGAATGAAATTCAAACAAACCCACCAGTTTGTTTTGCGTAACAACAACATAAAAATAGAAATATTTCCAACAACAAAATACCCAATTTAAATAAGCCATGATCCTAATTAATTTGGAGTTACTCATGCAAGTTGAAAGCAAACAAATGGGTTGTAACTCAGAAAAAGTACCAGTTGAGGTTTGGGGGGCCGAGCGGGTCGACCGGGCGGTTCAGCAACTCCAACGGGTAGATTCTCAAGACGCCATTTAGAGTAAGCGATATGAGAAATCTTTGACTTGGTGAGAGGGTCACTGGTGGAGAGAACCATAGCCCCGAGCTCAGCCAGAGAAGAAGGACCCAAAGCCATTGGAGCGTCACCGATTTCAATTGATGAAGGCTGGGACAATAGTGGGGGTGGTTCTGGACCATTGGGTCCCCATATTCGGCTTTCATTGAGGGGGCTGTCTCTCCAGGTTTGGAGACCCGACCACGGAGAGTATTTTAAGGAAGAAGAGGAGAAGAGCTTTGTTGTGAGTCGGTGGGATGGAAGAGGTGAGCACCAAGTGCACCGGAGGGATGTGGAGAGCATGGCTCTGAGTCTAAGCAGATGCATTTCTTGAGAGTCATGAGACTAAATCCATCTATCAAGTTCTTAGCTTTGTACATCGTGTTTTGGCTTTTGTTCTTGATAATGTAATGGAGCAGGGGACGTTTGGTTAACATTTTTCATTTTTCCCTTTTTGTTCCCACCAATGAAGTATTTGTACCTTCAACTAGAGTAATTATAAAAATTAATTAATTAATCAAATTGAAAAATAAAAATAAAAATCACCGTCCACCAACTCCTTTTCCAGGAAAATGTTTCTCACAAAACACAAATCATGCATTTTTTACAAATTAAAAAAAAAAAATTATCATGAGAAAGTTGCTATTTATATTCTCTTATAACTATCCTATAAACCAAACAAATGTGGGAAAACACCGTATGATCTATAGTAGAACATTTTAAATTAAAAAAAAAAAAAATGAAGATTGTATTAAAAAGGGCAAAACCCAAGTATATAAGATAGAATTGAACACTTGCCCTATTATTCCTAATTTTTTGGGTTGAGATTTTAAATTAACAAGTTTCCGAGTTTCTTCTTCGCTTACCTTGACGACCCCTCCCCCCTCCTTAAATGTAAGGAGAGTGCGGGGAGAGTGAGGGCTGTTTTGTTTCCCTTACTCGTTTAGTTTACAATTGACATTTAATAAAATAAATTTCTTAAAAATTCATCTCTTCCTCTGAAGCTGTGAATCTAAAGAAATTTAGTAAACTTCACAATATTCAGCTCTTCGTTTGAAGTTTTAGATCTTATAAAATTTCTGAAATTTGGTCTAAATATTAAAGAAGAAATAAAACGTCTCATCATAGTATTTAAATTTTCTCTCCTCTTTTCCTTTATTTCTTTCTTGCGCACTGGGAAACTTGGGGGAAAAAAAAATGTGGACGTTGAACAAAAAAGGCAAAAAATTTCAGGTAGCAGGGCGATGGTGGTCCTTTTTATGAGACAGAAAATCTGCTTCTGCCAGGGTGTCCTCTCCATTACAGTTTAATTCAACACCAGAATGGAATTACAACCCCGTAGGGCCCACAATTCATGTCCATGTTTTAATGGGACCAGAGGCAGCTAGCTTACAAATCGCAGCATTTTGCAACACAATTGAGGCTAGCTTTGCCAGATTGGTTGTCATGCCAATTACAAGACCACACCAGTTGTCTACAACCACAAAACCCATAGCTAGCCATTGACCGATCAAATTGAATTAAGAGTTGTTGTGAGGTCCATAAAATAAACATACACGAGCACCAGCACAAGCACCATGACCAAAAATCTTCCCAGCTCCCACCAGCCAAAATAAAGACTTGTGGAATGTGGACAGTTTGTATGCATGTACACTGCTAGAAATCAGGCCTGCTATCTATGTGAAAGCAAAATTTGTAAATCTATGGACTTCCAACCCCTATTTATAAATCAACGGACAACCATGATGCCAAAACAAATATAAATTCAATCCATGATAAAGTCCGAAATGTAACCAACAGTGGTAAGACAGCCCAACGCTGTCATCCCCTAAAGACAAACAAAAAGGTCATTTTGGTTGGCCACGTAGGAAACCAATGTCTGATGGAATAAAATTTCGCCGAATTCACAGCATTTTGAGATCACTTAATTCAGAGCTATAAACTCCCAAGTTCAAGAACTCAAATTCAACAGTTTAGATTCGTGTTTTCCTGAATAACAAAGCATTAGGAGTGAGTGCACCCAATAAATCCAAAACCCCATAGGTATCCATAACAGAAAAGTATTGTAGTCTACTGGGATACTGCCATGCAATATTTGAGAACAATGCCTCCAAGACCTCTCCAGCCAAGACTACACATAAAAGATAACTTAAAATAGAGTTCAGACAATCAAGGTGTAAACTGCCACCATAGAGTTAGCCCAATTTGAACATTGATATGCCCAAAAGCCAAACACGCCTGTGCAATCCTAGGGAAAATATTAATATGAAGCATTTATAACTTCATGGACTGGAATTACAAACAATATTACGTGTATAATACCAAAGAATAAGCTTGATCTTCCAGCAGAGAACCTAGAGAAAGTCACTGAAACTTAGATGAGTAGCAGTAGTTAGCAATGTACAGTGCTACACATAACAAAGCAAATGTATCTAATCACTACCACATTCTACGATTATTATACAGAACTGTGACAAGATAATAAGTTCGCCAGTAGATCAAGATTCAGGAGTTCATACAACGGCAAGAAGCAGAATCCACTTTACAGCAAGATGGGGGCGAGCCTTGAAAAGTTTCACTATACAACCATCACATGCAGATAGAATCACAATTTAAGAACTTCAGATCACCAATAAGGGATCATCATCAATGTTAAATTCCTGAGATCTGACACATAAAACAAGAAGATTAGTTAGTGCAGAGTTTTTAGTACATTTACTATCTGGTTGGCAAAAAGCCACACATTGCCAAAAAAAAATAAAATAAAATAAAATAACAAGGGAAAAGTATTACCATTTTCTTTTTATCTACAAACACTTGTGCATTAATGGCAACATATAATAATTAAGCTACTACTGAAATGATCCACCATCATCTACATAATACAGCTATTCTATAAATTTTAACTTATTACTATAACATTTTTTTCTGGTTCATCTACTCATATGACATAATTCTGACCATATACCAAGGTTCCACCTTGCAAAAACCAATGAATGAGAACAATTTAAGGGTTTCTTAGGACAGGTCTAATTCCCTACACAATAGAATTAATTATGCACAATCCATCGAGAAAATATCCACAATAAGAACATAATATATTAAATTTTGCACTATCGATCAACATAACTCTGGCTCTGTGCCATATGGTATGATGACATAAACCTTTCTTTTCTTTTTGGTTTACATAATATATTTAATTTTGCACTATCGATCAACAAAACTGTGTGCTGGTATAATGACATAAAACCTTTCTTTTCTTTTTGGTTTATCTGTTTTTTGTTTTTTTGTTTTTTTTTTTTTTTGGGGGTGGGGGGAGGGGATTTTTAGAAAAAAAAAAAAATCTTCTAGACTCTTGGACTCTCTCTTTTTTTTTTTTTTTGGCAGGAGGAATTGACTTTAGGATTTTCAAATCCCAAGATAAAATTATAGAATGGCAACTTATTATTGTTCATCCTCAACCTTCTCATTTTATTGGAGAGAAATTTCTCATCTCCAATGTTATGAAATTTTGGAAGAAAATTCTGTTTACATTGACAAATTATAGACAAAGACATAATCTGAATAATAAGATGAAGATGACATAAAATTTTGATACTCCCTCTGTCCCACAAAGATAGGCCAACTTTGAAAAACACGCAGCTTAAGAAAAAAGCAGTAAATGCATTGATTACTCTGTTTTTTTTTTTTCAGAACTACCCTTCCCTTGCTACAACTCTAGAAGACATAAAAAAAAAAAAGTGATTTTTGATAAAACAAAGGATATTATAAGAAAGTTAAACAAATTTATAGTTTGACTTTTCAAGATGGACAGATATTTTGGGACAAAAAAAATAACAAATATGGCCTATCTTTGTGGGACAAAGGGAGTACAAGTTACTGAACATCATGGAAACGCTTCAAAACCTATAATAACATTTAGGGTAACTTACAGAAAACTCCCTTCTATTAGGGTTGACCAATTGGTCCATTTTCACTAACAACACCCCCCCCCCCCCCTCTTTTTCCTTTTTTCTCTATTTCTAAACTGAACAGAAAAAAAAAAACCCCTATAGCATTTAGGGTTGACAAATTGGCACCCACCATCCATCAGCCATTAGTAAAATTGACAGAATAACATGTGATGTTATGTACCTACTTTAAAGACAAAAATGCCCTTTTAATAATGTAGTGACAATGTTGGCCTTTGACCAAGTCTTCCTATCTCCCTTCCTCCAAAGCCAGCCTGGGTTTCTCTCTCTTTACCTTCTAAGTGTTTTTCTCTCTATGCCTTCTGCCATAGCCATCTATATATATATATATATATATATCTATATATATATATATATATATAGAGAGAGAGAGAGAGAGAGAGAGAGAGAGAGAGAGAGAGAGAGAATCTGGTCATACAGTCTGACAATAACAGTTCTACAGTTGGTGAAAGAGAGAAAAAGGAGAGAAGAAAAGAGAGAAGAGGGAAAATAAAAAGAATGAGAAAATTTGAAGAAAGAGAATAAGGAGAGAAAAGAAAAATATTTTTTCCTGGTCATCTTCTCCGGTCACTCATCGCCGGAAAACCACCATAGTATCTTCCTCTCTCTCTCTCTCTCTCACACACACTCATCGAATCTACCTCATCCCCTCTATCTTATCAAACTGAACTCAAACAGCCCCCTCTTCACTCAACATCCATCATTGTTAAGGCCAAGCTTGCCTCCTACGGTGATCTGACCTTCCCAAACTCGTTGAAGGTCTCAAATAAAATTTGGTGTTTTGGCCTTGAGATCACTGGCCCCCATATGATTGTACAAGGGTTTGTCTAAGAAAGAAATCAATTATTTTGTTGTTGCTAGGTTTCAGTGGGCTTCAAAGCAAGCACGGGTGGTTCTGCCATGGCTTGCTTAAGCTTTTCAAAAGCAGATTATGCTTCACCAGTCCAATGGAAGGGATTCTTCTTGAGTATAGAGGTGAGTGGGGCTGCAATCTGATTGCAATTTTTGGCTTCAAAGAAAGGTGCAATTTATGAAGAAGATATGAGGGGGCATTTTCTTCAGAATCAGTGATGTGGTTCTTTATGCTGATGCCATTCACAAAAAAGGTGGCCAAATCATTTCTACTGCTGTGAGGGTTCTGGTGGAGGTGGTAGAGGAGGAGAGGAGTTGGAGAAGGAGAAATTAAGGGGATTCTTGGAAATTATCAACTAAAAAAACATTATTTTATTAAAAAAAAATCAAGAGCAAAATTGACTTTTTATATATTCTGTTAACGGCACATCACCCTGAATACTATAGGGGTTCTTTGTTCAGTTTTAAAATAGAGGGGGGTATAATAGAAGGGGGTTTTCGGTAATTTACCCTAAAATTTATTTAGGTGGAATGATGAAGTAATTATATTGCATGTCAATATACCCCCCCACATGGCAAAACAACAATGTGAAACCAAAGAAAACGCTATAGCAAGCCAAAACTTTTGGAGACATTAATCAAGAAATAAAGACTTTCAAAAACCAAGCAAACAAAAAATACAGATCATTGAAGTATGTAGCATCAACACAAATACTTATAATATAGAATTATGGATATAAGTTTACAAATAACCTTCATAAGATATATGTATATTTTCTTGAGCTATTATAAGAACTGAACCCCTGATCCCACATCCCCCTTTAAATGCCAACCCTGCACCACAATGCTACAAGCCTACAAAGCATCGGCAATCACAATGCTACAAGCCTTCATCACATATATAAGTAGATGTAAAATATTACAAATTTAAGTAAATGTTATTGATGATTTGGAACCGGTCTGGTCGATATGGCTGGTCCAGAACCAGTTCACTCTTCAGACTAGTTGGTCCCCTTCAACCCAAAAAATTATTATAAACAAGAAAAGACAAACAGTTCAACTGAGCTGGACCGGGGTCTTTTTATTTTATTTTATTTTTTTGGGGGGGGGGGGGGGGGGGGGGAACAGTACATTACAAACTTCAAAAGTTTTTATCATTTTGGAATAGAAGTATAATCTTTAACTTAGGGCCTGTTTGGTTGTCCAATTCAAAATTAAACAATTCAAGAAATTTTACATAGTATTGAAGGCACAATCTATCATCTTGAATTAACAAATTCAAGATATCATCACAAATAAGAATGAAAATTAAAAATAGAGCATTCCATGAATTCCTTAGAATTGATTTTACAGCAACAATTATAGTAATAACTTCAACATTTTAAAATATTCTAATTCAAGGTGATGGATTTATGACTTCAATCCTA
The DNA here is from genome assembly GCA_039720395.1 of Liquidambar formosana. Classification (NCBI taxonomy): domain Eukaryota; kingdom Viridiplantae; phylum Streptophyta; class Magnoliopsida; order Saxifragales; family Altingiaceae; genus Liquidambar; species Liquidambar formosana. The sequence goes on along the minus strand of CM077824.1, from coordinate 13,228,090 downwards.
TGCAAAATTTCTTGAATTGTTTAATTTCGAATTGGACAACCAAACAGGCTTTAAGTAGTTTCCTTAAGCTCAAATTCTGGTTTTTGAGTTGATGGACATAATTTTTATTTTTATTTTTTTTGCTAGCAATCTAGGAAGCACGGACACTCCGAAAATGGTGCCGTGGTTGTGCCGGACACGGACACGGCTCCGACACGCCTCCGACACGTGTCCGACCTCCGTATGTGTTGGGAAAATAAAAAAATCAAATTAATTTCGGACATGGGAGGGATGCGTGAGGGACACAACAGGGACACATGAGGGACACGGGAACGGACACGGCGGGGTAAAAAATATAAATTTAAATTGTTTTAAAAGGGGTAATTTTAGTTGTTTTTAACAATTGAGGGGTGATTTTGCAAAAGCCCAAAATTTCTTTTTGTTATGTGATTTTTGTTTTAAACTCTATCTTTCAATTGAAAAATAAAACTATAAAACTATAATGCTATCTATCTATATATATATATTTATTTATTTATTTATTGATTACCGTATCCCCGCCATGTCGTGTCTTGGGTTTTTTAGAAATTGTCCGTGTCGGAGTGTTCGTGTCGTGTCGTAATCGTGTCGCGTGTCTGTGTCCGTGCTTCTTAGCTAACAATTCTTTGGTTATATATATATATAAGGGGAGAGCTCCGTTGACACCCAGTGTAAGAGTAAACCTCTTACAACCTTTTTAGGACCCTTGATCTCTTTCAATCCAACAATGGTACTTCAACACTTTTAATTCCATATCGGGTCGGGTTATAATAAATCCAAAACCAATTTCATTCTATCACAACATGACTCCCTCCTCTTCCTCTTTCTCACATTCAAGCCCTAACCCTTTTATGTCTCTAACAACCATGACTGGTTTTTTTTCTGTAAATTTTAATCTTATATGTTTATTTCTTTTGGGTGGAGAAACACTCAAACCACTACTTCAAAGCAATCGTGTGAATTCCAGGAATGCGAGCTGTGAAATTCTTCTCACTACCTGCAATCATGCTTAAAAGGGAGTAATTTTTCTGTACACCAATCCCCTTTCCCATAAGCCGCATATGGAAGCTGTATCTAGGCTTAATCCTGTTCTCTAATTCAAAATTCAAAGAGGTTGGGAGAAACAATTAATGCAAAAGAAGACCCCATGTCCTAGAGGAGGAAGTTCACTTTTTGTTCAATTATTGTTGGGCTTTGGTTTAGGATCTTTGGTGACAATCTTATTCTCCTATAGAGCTTTGAGAAATCAACCCCTACACAGAGAAGGCATTCAAACCGTTTTTGTGTGAATAGAGGTTCCTAAAGAATGGATTCCGTCCAAGCCATTTTTAAAATCTTTATCCAAGTCTTCGTCGGGACCGCTGAACATAGTCACCTTATAAATTATTATTCCCACCATTCAATAGATTTCAATTTAGCCATTTTGTTTCTGCCCAATGCATGAGTGTACTCTTGAGCAATAAATTCAATTTTTTCGTGCTCAACCCAAAATATTTCAAAAATCCCAACACCTAAATCATGTGTGTCTTCAAATCAAAACTCAAAATTTTTCGGATTTGGAAGAATCAACAATCCAACGTCTTCCTCTTGATAGTCAATCTACGAAATACACGAATGATCTCAAAGATTTAAAATACATCAATGATTACTTGGATCATTAGAGGTAAGGCGTACGAATAAGAGAGACAGGCAGACAGAGAAATGGTTTAGGACTTGAAAGTAAGAGAGAGGATGGGGGCAGAAAGAAGGAAAGAGTTGAGATGGGTTAAAAATATAGAAAGAAGCGTGGTCAAATGAAATGGGTTTTGGGTTATATTACAACCCGATTCAGATATAGAATTAAAAGTGTTAGAAGTCAGACTGTTGGATTGAAAGAGATCAAGGGTCTTAAAAAGGTGTAAGAGATTTACTCTTATAATAGGTGTAAGTGGATCCCTCGCCTATATATATATATATATATTTTTTTTTTTTTTTTTTGATGAAGCAATTCTTTTGGGATTTAGTCTCTTTGTATGTAAATTTTATTTTTTATTTTTTATTGAGACTTTTTGCTTCAATAATCTCTTGTTAGGACAATTGGCTCTACTTTTATATTGTGCAAACAACAATTGGAGGACCTTTCCTTTTAATTCCCCCCACCCCACCTTTTTTCTTTCTTCCAACTTGAATAAGTTGTTAGGTTTAATTATATCAAAAGAAATTATTGAAGTTGTTTTCAATTATATTAGATAGTTCGTATTTTAACAAAACAAAATAAGATGATTGATTACAAGATTTTCTCTCTCTTTTGCTTTAACTTTGCAAAAACCAAAAATAAGCGAACAAACAAAAGCATGTAAATATCCAAAATGTCCCTCAAAAAAAAGAATCATATCCAAATGGAATTGGATGGAAGTTATGATTTGGTCTTTTGGATATACTTTGAACTTAATTGAGTTTAATCGATAAGAAAATTTTGACAGGTTTTTCAAATAAGATTCTTTGTTTTAGAGGATAATGTAGATATTTACCCAAAAAAGGATGGTTCTTATTTTTCATTTCTATGAATTAGTGGGGATTTCAATATTAATCATTTTTTTTTTTAATTAAATGGTCAAGTCTTCAAATTTCTGTATATTTTTTATTGCTAAATCATTTTTTTTTTTTAATTTATAAAATCACACCAACTATTCATCCAACCATCTACATATTTTGCCAAATAATTCTACTCTCCTTTTGAATTTAAATCCGAAAGCCCAAATTGATTCCAATTGAACTTTACCCAAGTTTAAATGTGATTCACCATAGTAATCAACAATACACACATATATATTATCAATATATTCATGAACAAAGTTGCAACGTTGTTGTAATATAGCGAGGGTTAAACCATCTGGCTCGAAATTTTATCCCCCTTTGAACTCTTTACGGCATCCAACACTATATATATTGGTATTTTCTTGTAAATTATCGAATAAGATCTCAAGAAGAGGAGAAAGTGTTGGATGCCGTAAAAAGTTCAAATGGGGATAAAATTTCGGGCAGATGGTTTAACCCTCGCTATATTACAACAATTTTGCCATATTATCAAGGGAGATTTGTTGCGTACTTGCGCATGCTAGAGGAGTACTTAAAAGGTATATTCAAAAAGATTTTGAATGCTACATTCATCCCTTTGATTTCAAGGATTGTGGTAAGTTCTAAGTCACAAGCTAATTGTGATTTAATTCTCCCATGAGCAAATCTCATTTACACACTACCTATTGATGGCATGATGCCATAGGTGGTCATAGTTCCCGAGGCAAAAAAAAAAAAGTGTCTTAATAGCCACCCAGATGTATTGTTCATCTAAACTGCCTAACTTCAGCACTCTAACTTGACATTTAGCATGCTTACAGTTCTGTGAATCCATATTTTAGATATTTGTAAAGAAAAGAAAAGAGTAGGGCAGTCATTCAATACTTGACTCGTATGCAAAAACAATGCATGCATGATAGAGGTTTTTTCAATGAAATCATTTTATTACAAGCACTTCCTTAGAGTGAGAGCTACGAAGGAGTTAATTTTACCACCTAAGAGGGTGGGATTCCAATGCACCTTCAAAGTTGGTTTTACTTTCTTTTTGTGTGTATGTGTGGCTACTGAGAACAAATGTTTAATAGTAGACTGTTTAGTGAGTAGAGGCTGGTATATACCCAAGCCCCAACAGATGCATACAGTGCAAATGTAAGGTGTCAGTATACCACCTCCTTATTAATTGTCATCTTACTAAAGAGCTTTGGTCATTTATCTTTGCAACAATGATGGGTGGTTCTTAAAACGATGAGAGACCGTCTTAATAGGTGGTTGATCAAAGGGGGAAATAGTAAATTGAAAATAAATTGGAATCCATATTTTAGATATTTGTAAAGAAAAGAAAAAAGTAGGGCAGTCATTCCATAGTCAGTTCCTATGAAAAAACAATGCATGCATAATAGAGGTCTTTTCAATGAAATCATTTTACTACAAGAACTTCCTTACTATGAGAGCTATGAAGGAGTTATTTTTACCACCCAAAAGGGTGTGGAATTCCAATGCACCTTCAAAAGTTGCTTTTACAATCTTTGTCAGTGTGTGGGTGGCTACCGGGAACAAATGTTCAATACATTATTACATACCATGCAAATGTAAGGAGAAATCGGTACACCACCTCCTTATTCATTGTCTTACTAAAGAGCTTAGGACATTTTTCCTTGCAACAATGGGGTGTTGTTGGGTGGTTCCTAAAACAATGAGAGACCTTCTTAATGGGTGGTTGTTCAAAAAGGGGGATAGAAAATGGATAGTAATTTGGAATATAATTCTCCATTAATTGATGTGGAGTATGTGGAAAGAAAGAAACACAAGAATTTTTTAAGAAATAGAATTGTCAACGGCACTCTTCCTTTGGTTTGGAGCTTCAAACATCGAAAGTAGAATTCCTTTCTATAATTTTAGGTTTACTATAATATGGGTTGATAGCTTTATTTAATTTTGCATAAATCTTCTACATGGGTAGAAGGCCATTTCTTTATTTTATAGGGTGCTGTTATTGCCAGAGAGGCAAATGTTGCTTCCACAACTATGTATCTTAGATGGACTAGATTAACCATTTCAACTAAAGGAAAGAAAACCAAGAGAGAAGAGAGTATAGAGAAAAAATAAGAGAGAAAAATAGAGGAAGAAGACAGGAGGAGAGAGAAAGGGATAATGATTGCCATTGGTAGCTCATTGGCATTGAGAGAAAGAAGACGAACGGGAAGGGCCTTCCTCTTTCATGGACATGGACTGAAATTTGGACCCATTCTATAATGAATTTTTATTGCGGTTGGTATTCCCCTTGTATTCTACCAGACCAAGCTGCTTTATTAGCCTGTCCAATTCCAATGGAGGCAAACACCGCAAACCATATCCACTGGAGTTTGTTGGGAGCAGCTCCTCCTTGTCATTCAGAAAATTTTGCAAAGTGAACTTACAACAACCAAAGTTTTCATTGTTGCTTAATGCTGAAGCTAGGGCTTGGGTCCCTACTAATTTTTTTCTGATCTGCTCCATTCAGACCTTCATTTCATTAGTCTATTTCCTTCTCAGCATGGTTTACAAATTCGGTTGGAGAAACGATAGGTATCTTTCATTCTCATAGGAGGTGTCATGTCGAGTATTCATGAATTCAATTAATTGGTTTGCTTCAACAATAAATCTATAAGCTTGTTTCCAAAAAGGGTTCTCATTGCAACTACCTCATGGACCTTTGTATCCTTCTCAGCTTCAGCAATCATGGCCATAGTACCTATTCCCTTAATATCTCCGCCCTTCTCCTTCCTCTTTACCTCTTCTTTCACTCTTTTGTAATTATCCTCTCCTCTTTTCTCTATCTCTTGATTAAAAGGTGTAATTTGGTCCATCTGTAATAAAAAGTCAAGGAAACAACATTTCCCTCTCTAGCAATACCGTCTCCCTTTTACTTTACACAAAATTTATTATTAAAAACAAAATAAAATACATGCATGACAAGAAGTACGCATCTAGTGTGGAAGCCACAAAAACTCCACAACCCCCCACCAAGTAAACCTATAGGTGTTCACAGCATCAGGAAAAGGTCACATGATTTGTTTGTGAAGTAACTTTAACTTAAGTGATCACGTGCTTGCTCACATGGCATATTTCCGATGTAAAAAAGGTATTAGCTAACTCCATCTGGAGGTGAGGTGGTTGCAACACCAGATGCCAAGTTGCACACTAGAGAACTTAATATTATCATCCTAACAGAACAACAATTTGAATTTCAGCTAAGATATGCTATCACCTTCTTCTTATTTAATCCACTAACCATAATAGTTTCATAATACGCAATGATAAAAACACACACTATCAACTAATTATTACAGGAGTCAAACTGTATAAAATTCTGCCCTGTAGACTAGACTCTAGGTAATTTCTAAATTCCCATATAGGAACACATAAGAGCATGAGGTTAGCTCAGGCCCGTGGAAAAACAAAAACCATGTGTACTAAGGAAACCCTTCGCTTTATTGGAATGCAACCATTATTTATCCAAAGAAGACAAAAACTGTATAAACTTGACAGCAAAACTCTAAAAAGATGTGATCCTACCTGAACTGAATATACTCAAGTCTTAGGTGAATGCCCCACGTCAGATCCATCAGCTGAGGAACTCTCGCTATCAGAGTCTGCAGTAACACACAGAGATAAGAGAACAAAAGATCTTGAATTCAACAGAAACATTCATCAATCGCAATTCTAGTAGCCAAAAGCATAAGATGATCAACCAAGATTTAATATCTATAAACAAAGTTCAAATTAAAAACAGTACCACTTGAAGAGGAACCAGAATCACTGCTAGAGCTACTTGAACTACTTGATCTACTTGCATTATCCCCTTGCTTTTCCCCTTGAACAGGTGATGAAGAGGAAACATTCTTTTCATCTGCTTGCAAACAAAAAAGATTTCAGTTTATCATTGCATGAGATCAAGTTATCATTAACTGAAATGCTATCAATTCAAATGTTCTGAAAATTTTACTTGTTCTAGTTTCTTTTGGTGCCTCTGCCACAACTGGGGCTGGGGTCTGCAGAAAAAGCAAAAAAAGTAATGTGTTGATCAACTCATGGTTGCCCACCAAAAATGATCAGAAATTGGAAAATATAATTTATAGCTATACCTTCTCCTGTAAATTCGGCTCAGCTTCAGCTCTAGCTTGAATGGCAAGTTCAGCTTTTCTCTTGTTCTTGCTCAAACTCTTCTTGTAGTTGGTTACAAACCTATCAAGCTCCCACAGCGTCTCAGCATCAACACTATCAATATCCACTTCAATTTCATCATCGTGTTGGAAGAGTGCCGAATTCCTCTTTTTAATAATCTGGACAATGTTGTCCAGCTTCTCTGAAGGTAAACTCTGGAGGTTTGTGCTGAGTTTCTGCTTCTCCTCATATGTCATGTCCCTTTTATGGGGATCCTTTGCCTTAGGCTTCTTCAGAGCAGAGGTCCTGCCTGATGGCGTTAAATTCATGGATCTCGATTTAGGATCAATGCGGTATGTCGTCGATTCTGATCTATCCAGAGTTCTCCTCATATCAGAAGGCAGCAACAGTGGCGGTGGTGGTGGAGGAGCCCTTCTTGATGTTGGAGTAGGTAAACCCACTTCGTAATCTACCGCAAACCTCAACTCTCGGTTATACTCCACCTCAATAACAGCCCATCTATCCTCAAATATCTTCGATAACTGCTCTGCCATAACATGAACATCTTGCCCTTTCGGATTATACGTCATAGCATTGTGAAAGGTTAGTCTCACATCCTCTGCAAATTCTTTCGGTGACTTGTACCAATTCTTGTTTAGCCTGGATTTCACAGTGCCCAAGTCCATGGGATGCTTAATGATAGTAAAATAATCATGTAAACCGAGACCCTTTGCATCAACAGGGGTATTAAAAACCCAACCATGCTTGTGCTTCATCAATTTCTCAAGCAAAGAACTACAACTCTTGAAAAACTTACTACCCATCCCAAACCCATATCCTATTTCTCCCCCTCCACTCTTCTTTCCATTTGACTTTGATTTCTTGTTACTTTCTGCAGGCGGAAACTTATCTTTTGCGAGAAGGAACTCCGAATTCCTATAAAACTGGTTCGCCTTTGGGGTCCTCTTCTCTTTCTCCACATTATCAGCCACATGGCTATTCTCGATCACAGATATACTAAGCTGATGTAAAGGCCTACTAAACTCATGTGGAGCACCAACCGATGCCACCTCGGAATGAACCCGCCTTGCCCCACCATTATCCACACGTTCATTTGCCGCCAAATGACCATACCCAGTAATCTGCCCCTCCTTTGCTTCAATCCTCTTCACCAAACTCCTAACCAAATCAAGCTCACTCTCAAGCTTCCTTCTCAACTCCCGCATCTCCTGCTTCGACCTCGATGCCAAGTTAATCTTGATTCGATTCTCCAGCCTCGGAAAACCCTGCTTCACTGCACCGTTCCCAGATGGCGGCTCACGCGAGCTTGGAACTACGGGTTGTGTACGGTTGAGACTTGACGAATCATCCGAGACCGCCGCATCGAAGCGAGACGGAAGCTGTTGCTGAGCAGAATTCGCGTCTTCGGAAGCTAGGGTTTGAGACGGTGGTTGAGATACGATGTCGTTTTTGTTGTTATTGTTGTTGTTGTTGTTGCTGCTGCTATTGTTGTTGTTGTTGTTGTCGTTGTTGTTGATGATGTTATTGATGTTCTTCAGTCCCTTGAATGATTTTCTAGTGTATACCTTACTCTCCGCCCACCTCTGTTTCTCTCTAGCACCACCACCACCACCACCACCATCACCACCACCTCCTCCTTCTCCGCCACCAACTATAGGCCCCGAAGCCATACATGAACCTCTCAAAACCCTAATTTATGCTCTTAACTCTTCTTGGAGCGCGGATCGAAGAATTCGATGGATTCAAAGTAGGGTTTCGTTACGGATTGCGAAAGCAAGATGTAAGCATATACGAGTTGACCTTCTGGGATTTCTCCGAGTGAAACGGAAAAAACCCTAATTTCGCCGAGAAAATCGATCGAATTAGGGTTTTTTTTCCCGAGAAAGAAACAAACAGTAGCGCATACAGGGTTCACTAGGGTTTCGAATCACATACCTTTTCTCGATCGAATCTTCTATCTTCGCTGTCTCTGTCTCTCTCTACAAGATGTAGATACGCGCTCTCTCTCTATATATATATATCATATAAATATATATATATATATATATATATATATTTCTCTCTCTATATTTAACTTGTATTCTTGTACATATTTCTCTCTCTCTCTCTCTCTCTCTCTCTCTCCTTATCTTACCGACGAACTGAGAAGCGCTTGGTCGCAACGAAGAGAGCCGTGGGGAGCAAGCTTTGTAGCACTGACGAAGAGTTTTAGACTCTCGTGAATAGCGCGTGTGTGATACGGTCTCATCAGAGAGCTATAACTTTTGAATGCATGACGTGGACAGAAAAGTGTGCTGATGTTATTAGGGCGTTTCTTCATGCTCTCTAATGGCGCGTTGGGTATGGGCAACGTTGAAGTGGATACTGGTGGGCCGTTGGTTCGTTCACTACTAATGTGGTTTGGGGCTTGTAATTGGGCCTGTTGGTGAGTGTCTGGCCCAGGCTTGCCCGAGCCATCATGGCCTGGTTCTCTCCGTTACAAGAAGGATAGAAAGTAGTAGCTAACCATTAGACCGACTTTATTAATTATAAAAAGGGGGCGCTATTGTCACTCAAGACTTGCTTTTCATTTATCACTTATTTTACATTTTGAGATTTTATAAAAATATAGAAAGTTTTTATAAAAACTGATTATGTATTCTATTAAAAAACATCATTTTGGCCCTTGCGGGGTTAGTTGAACGGTCAGGCCCTGGGTGTGCTCCCCAGAGGTCATCGTTTCAACTCCTTGCAGAGATCGCTGCTTGTGTGGGTATAGGATATCTTACACAGGCCGTTAGGAAATGGTCTGGGCCGAAACTTCGGCGGGAATAAGACTTAGGATACCCCTAATAGTTAATTAAAAAAAAAAAAAAAACATCATTTTGAACAACTTTTCAAAAAAAAGTTTTTCCAAAATCTATCGTTTAAATAAACTTTTTTACTATTTATAGTCTTCGCTTCATAAATGACTAAAAAATCCACTTAAATGATAAATTTTGGAAAAACTTTTTTTAAAAAATTTGTTCAAAATGATGTTTTTAATAGACAGCATAATCAGTTTTTATGAAAACTTTATATATTTTTCATAAATTTTTAAAGTATAAATAAGTGGGGCATGTAAAGTAAGTCTTTGGGTCCCAATAGAGACCTTTTAAAAAAAATAAAAAAAAAAAAAAGACCCGCTCAAACGTCATTTGAAGTAAACATTAGAGGCCTAAGGACCAAGATGGGCGAAAATTTTAGGACCCATTGGGACACAGATCTATCACATTGAATAGAAAAAGGGGGCCTCTATTGGCACCCAAAGACTTACTTTTCATCCCCCACTTATTTTACACTTTAAGGTTTTATGAAAAATATAGAAAGTTTTCATAAAAACTGATTATGTATTCTATTAGAAAGCATCATTTTGAATAACTTTTTAGAAAATTTTTTTTTTCAAAATCTATTGTTTAAGTAATTTTTTGCCATTTATAGTATTTGCTTCGTAAATGACTAAAAAGTCCACTTAAACGATAGATTTTGGAAAAACTTTCTTCCAAAAATTTGTTCAAAATTATGTTTTCTAATATATAGCGTGATCAGTTTCTACAAAAACTTCATATATTTTTCATAAAATCTTAAAGTGTAAAACAAGTAGGGGATGAAAACAAGTTTTTGGGTGCCAATAGAGGCCTCCATAGAAAAATTCAAGAGAATGATAATCATCGTCACAAATAATGGTCATTATCACAAATCAGAGTAAAAATTCAAAATAGTGTCGTTTTATAAATTTTAAACAATTAAAAATCAATGATAGTGATGACTTTTTTTCTTTTTTTTTTTTTAAATGGTCTCATTTGATGTGATGAATTTGTACTTTCAAATTTCAAAACAATGCAAAATATATTATAATAGTTTAATTTCCATTCCGTCGCCCATATTTCTCCTTCACTGGGATTTATGGACTTATGTTTTAAAGACCAACTCTACCTAATTACTCACATTAACTAGAGAAAGTCTTAGCCCCAGTTAGTTGAATTGGGATACACAAATCCAATTTTTTGTCATATCCCTTCTTTTTGCATCGATCTCATCTCTTACACTCTATTTGGTTCATGGATTTTAGGAAGGAAAAAAAAAAAGGGAAGGAAAATAAAATGAGGAGGAAAGAAAATGAAAGGAAAAGATAAAATCATATCAATCCAAAATTATTCCAATTCTTTTTTTTTTTTTCTAATTTTCCACTCCAACCAAATAAAGAAAAATATAATTCTTTATATTTTATTTTTTTTTCCTAATAAAATCCGCAAACCAAATAGAGCCTTAAGGCTTTGTTTGGTTGGAATAGAATGGGTAGGAATGGAATTTGATTTCATGCTTAAAATAGTCTGGAATGGAATGAGTTAAAACATTATGGAATGAAAATCATTAAAATTCATTACTATTGTTTGATTCCATTCTCATTTAATTATTTCATCCAAACACATTGTTTGGAATGAATTTGAATGTGATTCCATTCCATTCATTCCATTCCAACCAAATAAACATATATGGCCTAAGTTCTTTCCCAAAACTTAGAAGATGCCACGCAATTATATTTATGTGCGCCCATTTGAAAACGTGACCTTTAGGATAGCAAAATAAAAGTTAATTTCATAATAAATTGTTTGTCCTCAGTCCATAGTCAATCATACTTGGGGCTTGTTTTCGTCATCTATAAATATAGTAAAAGAGAGGATAGCCTCCGGCACTGTTCATGTTTTGGTTCACTTACTGTTCATCCAACCAAAACGATGCCACCTTATCGTGTGAAACGGCGCATGACTTCCCCCACTTATCAAAACGACGTCGTTTTGCTTGGCCAAAGAGTTTCTAGAGGGTTCTTCTCTTTGCTAAACGGCGTCATTTTGTGCTTTTTTTTTTCCCTAAACGGCGTCGTGTCTGCAGCTTTTTATTGGAAAAAAAATTAAAAAAGGAAGACGTGAAGCCATCATTGCTTCATGGTACCGCGTTCCAGAGGTGGTGGGTTTCGAGTCTCTTCACCCGTGGTGTTCCTTGCTCCACGTCTCTCTGTTGCAGGTGCTGCAAGCGGCGATCTCTTCCTGTATTGTACTTGCAAGAGGTATCGACAGTTCTGATGAGGATGGTCCTCAAACCTTGTCTTGGAAAACGCTTCTACTGTTGCTTCTAGAGTCTTCGTTGTCGTTTGGGTTATGGATTGATGTTTTAGATTTGGATTCTTTGTTTAGTAGAAGTTCATCAGTGCTTTTCTTTGCACTAGATTTAGGGTTTACAGTTTTATTGTTATTCTCTGTAAGTTGATTAGTTAGATGTGTACATTTTGGTATGGATTAGTTGAATAAAAGGCTCATTTTTGACATCTTTGTATAGATGGGTTGGAGTTGAATAGATTGAACAAAGGCTCATTTTTTTCGTAGCTTCTATTTTATTAGGAAAGTGACTAATTGTTCATGGGTTTGGTGGGATATTTCTTGCCTTTGCTGGCTTTATCAGAGGGAAATAGAAGAGTGTGAGAATAATGGCCAAAGGTTTGAAGATGGGAGGGTTTTGATTTCTTCGAGCTGGTCTTGGAAATCGGCCACTGTTGGGTTTTAGAGAGAGGACCAGAAGAAGGTTGGGGATGGTGACGACAGAGACAAAATTCTTGGTTAGTTCTCATTTTTGATTTTTTATTTCTACATTTGAAGTTAATTTGGTATTTTGTTACTTATCTCAAACGATTGATTTAGTAAGTGTTTAATTAAATGCCTGAGTGACCGTCTTAACTATGTTTTTCTAGGTTTCAAATATACCATGTTGATTAATGTCGTTGTATCTGAAGGAAATTTGATTTTTTAAACCCTTTAACTCATTTATTTGGGGAATTTTGCAGGGCTGTTGCAATTAATCGTTTAACAGTTCTTGTAGTTCGACTTCTTTGTTTTGTTCTTTCTTTGATCAAAGGTTGGCGTTCATACTTCTCAGTTGGTTTCGGATTATACACAAGCTCTATATTTATGTTTTTTTTTCCTTATATTATATACAATTTTTCCCTATTTTTTTTGTGTTTTGAGCTTCTAATTGTTGAATATCACATAGAATGGGTCAATTTTTTTTGTTACACACATGTTTTCCCCTTTCTGCTCCTCTTCGTTTTCTTCTTTCTGATTTCTCTTCTGTTTGATTTTTGGGTTTTTGATTCAGGAGAGTTTTCATTTCTTCGAGTTGGTCTTGGAAATCGACCACTGTTGCGTTTTAGAGACTGGACCAAAGGAAGGATGGAGATGGTGACGACATAGCCAACCGTAGAGACGAAATTCTGGGTCACTTCGTGTTTTTTTTTTTTCCTCTCTACATCTGAAGTTAGTTTGATATTTTGTTATGTATCTCAAACGATTGGTTTAGTAAGTGTTTGATTAATTATTGTACACCTTTTGTTTAGATCTCAATTTTCATTATATATAATGGTATCTTGTTTTTTATGATTGTTATGGTAGATTTAAATTTTGTTATCAATCGATTAATATCATAACAACTCAATTATATAAAATTTGAGACATAAAACAAGCTAGCCATGTGAAAAGTGTTGGGTTATACAAATTTTGGGAATAAATATTTCATTTACCATAAAATTAACGTCTTTTTTTTTTTTTGGATGTATAATTGCATATATTATAAAGAGGAATTTAATTTTGTAAGCTTTCAATTTTAATTTCTTGTAGTTGTTACAGTGTGTGTTTTTTATTTTTTTTTATTTTTTTGGGGGAGCTGCGAAAATGTAGGAAGAGAAAAGAAAGTAAAATTTTGAATCTTTATGTTTTCGTGTTATTTAGATTTCTTAGAATTTTCTCTACCTAATTTGGCTGATGTTTAGTGCAGAACAAAAATCATGGAAAAAAGATGCAAATCTCTCCATTGAATCATCTAGGTTGGAGAAAAGCCAATATTTTTGGGCATTCAATGGGTGAGTCCAATGACCCTAAATTTTATTTTTCTTATAAACTATTAAGTATTGCCTTATCAAAATAAAATAAAAAATTAAAATAAACTATTAAGTATTGAACATTAATCTTCGATTTTACTTTATTTTTCCCTTTTTGAAATTTATTTTCTATCTGCTAAGGATCATGATTAGAGTTGAATGTTTGGCAACTTCTTGGGAAAAAAATGTTTTATTTTAACTGTTTGGTCAGTGAGAAAATTGGGTAGAACAATAGAAATTAGAAGTATTTGGTTTGTTTTAGTTTTTCATTTTGCCTTCATTAAGCCAAGTTGCTGTATTAGACATTTTCTGTCGATGAATGAAATCTGTTGACATCTCTTGTTGCTGCAAGATATATGGTTTTGAATGGTACTCTTTTGTAGGTAAAAAAAAATAATAAAATAAAATAAAATAAAATTCAAAGAGACATATAAAGTGACGAACAATGTGGGTAGGTCAAAGCCACTGGGCATGCTTGAAGATGGCGGTTGTGTATTTAAATGGAGGGCTTGGTTTTGTGTTTTAACAAAAATGGATATTATGGTGTTGAGTTTGTGGCTTTCAATAACACCCCCACCTCCAAAAAAAATAAAAGAAAAAAAAATAAAAGTAAAGAAAGAACAAAAGAAATCAAAAGCTTCATATTAAAATTTTTCTCATTGAGAGTTGAGATTGGTAGCATTATAGAACAATTGACTTGTTAAGATAGAGTTTATTTTTAGTGCATATAAAAATTAATATGATCTTTCCCCTATTAAGCACATTTGAGGCCAAGATTCTTTATAAATCCATTCGTTTCTATTGACTTCATGGCTTTTACATCCTTCGTTTGATTTTTTTTTTTTTTTTTTTCCATTACCACATAGATGTATATATTTATCTCTGAAATTTCTCGTATTTTTTTCAAACTTTTGGTGGTGATACCAAGCAACCAAATCTCCTTCCATAGGTAATTTATAATCTTTAAGTACTATAAATTTTTTTCCTTCTCATTTGGAATTGCATAGTTCTAAGGTTTAGCAGTTGATGGTAAAATGCTCATACTGGATTTGTAAATTGTTTTCGAGTATAAATTTGTGCAATAAGAATCTTAAAGTGACATTCTGATGCTTGCATGACAGTATTATACAATAGCACCTTTATGCCCATATAAATTTTTCTCTATATATTTGATAAGATTGCAAGCTTTTAGATGCTATTCATCTCTTTATCAGTGACTAAATATAAATTTGAGATATAAATTTGAGATACTTATATACTTGTTTGGCCCCTCAATCTTATAGCTTAGGCTTTTTAAATGGAAACTTACTCACATTATCTAGGAAGATTGTAATAATTGAATAGAAGGTTTGGTTTTTCATTTAGCAAGATGGTTTGTAGGTCTTTAGGTCATTAGCAACTTTTCAGACTTGGCTGAACTTAGATCTTCACAAATTTTTAGCCATTAAGTTTTGTTCTTCAGCGGGTTTTGTTGTTGGGATTGGCCAATGTTGCTTTGCAGATCTCCATTTTTATTTTTATTTTTATTTTTATGATATACTTTGTAAAGGGTTGTCTGTCACATGAACTTTGTGTAAGTAGTTGTTCTTATGACTTTATGCCTACTTTTATCTCTGTGGAGGGAGTTTATGCTGTTGACAAATACAAGCTACACTTGTCATTCATGTAATATTTAACTCCTCTAATTTATTGTTGACTTTTCTTTCCAGTCTCCTGTGTACAAATTAGAAGAATTTTGAGGCTTCTTTGATCTCTAACTGACTTGCCTATACACTAATGCATTTTCAGAGAATGTCGTGTTCTAAAAAATGTATGAAATACTTGCAGTCCTTTTTTAATAACTACGTATACTTCGCCACAATGATTTCTTTTTTCTTGCCAATGTTTTGCAAGGTTTATGCTAGATTTTATCATTTCAAGAGATTTATGCTAGATTTTGTTGTTTAAAACGAATAATTTTTAAGGACTCTTAACAGCTAATTTTCTTATTTTTATTTCTTATTTTCTTTTGTGCTTATCTTGATTTGTAGTCTTGAATAGTTGCTGCTGAAAATTTACCTGAGGATCATTGCTATCAAAACCTCATGAAACTATTGTCTACTGTTGGGAGGTATTAAGATTATTTTTAGTAGAACTGTATATATTATTTTTTTTTTATAAACTATGTTTATAATAATGCTGGACATTTAATCATTAATTGGTTCTTTGTTAGTGTGATGACAATTCCTACCCTCCTATGCTAGTGGTTCTTCAGCCACTAGATCAGCTAAAGTGGATGGAATGCTATTTAGTAACAAGGTATGCATCTGTGGAGCTGGTTTCTTTTGATAGTATATATTCACCTTTTTCAGGCTATAAATTTAATAATGCATTTCAGTAAAATCTTTTGGCCTGTGACCTTTTTTGAATGTCTCAACTGACTGAATAACTGATATGATTTTGGTTTTGATTTTAACAAAGCATGAGTTTGGTCATGATTTTGGACTTTCGGCTCACTTCTATGGTTTGTTAATAGATCTGAATGGCTGGTATTTTTTATGGTTCTTTATTGATTGATGCCATGCCACTTACTAGCAGGAAGTTGGACTTGTTACAAAAAAATAGTGCCATCTAACTAACCATCATTCTAAAATACACGGAATACTGACACAACTGTGAACCATGGGGAAGATTTCTTGTCTATATTTGTTTTAGGAGCATGGAATGATAGAAAGATAAAATGGTCTTACTTTTATCAAAATACAAGGAAATTGAGCAAATTAAGCTGTTTGGCTTAATTGTTCTTTTCTTTTTTGCAAGTTTGAGCTCAGATACTCAATACTTATCTTTTGATCGACTATTGAGCAGTCTTTACACAATGCGAGCTATGATCCTAATCCCTTCCTTTTTATACATACAGACCCAAATTGGATTATTTCATATCCAAAGAACACCAACATTCTTATGACAGCTGGTTTTTTGTTGCTCGAGTGTTAATATATTTTGCTGATTTTGCTAAATGCAGGATTGAGCTTACCATATGAAGTGGTCTCAAATCAACTTTAGCAATGTAAATATAAATGGTGATGATGAAACAGTTACAAATTTTTTTAAAGGGCTGTTCCAATGAGGATTTGGCTTGATAGATTGCTTTGATTCGCAATTGTACAAGAAACACCCAACTCCAATAAAATATGGATTCGCATTGTTAAATAGCCTTTGTTTGATTGATTAATAAAGCATCACTATTTGATATTTTAGAATTTGTACTATTCGACGAGAGGAGATCATGCCGTATTTTTTTGCCCATATTGGATTAAAATCAGTAAAAGATGTCTACGAGGTACGAGACCTCTGCAATTGAGTTGGGTTGTAAATAGAAGGCATTAGAATTGAGTCGTAAGTTCAAAACTTAACTATTAAGCTTTGCTTTTTTCAGTAATTTGTTCATTTCAACCCATGCATAGTTAGCTACAATGGTAAGTGATAATCTAACTACTATATATCACTTCTTCTACATATATTACCTTCATCTCTCTTTCTATATATGTAAAAACATTTAACACTTTCATAAGACTTCATCAACTCTTATAGTAGTCTAAGCACAACTTAGATGATATATCTCAGGGCTCTCAATCTCAACAAAAAGTTCAAGTGCTGTGTTTATTTCACTTGCCCACCTAGAGGTAAGAACACTAGAAAATTAGTAACTCTCAATCTTTCTCCTTTTTTAAAATCATATTAATTTGATACCAAATTATATGTAAGTTTCAATAACAAGTTCAAGGAACACAGGTATGCACAAAACAAAGATACCATTGCAGAGAGATTTCAAATAAGAAATTTCTTCTACTCCTCCAATAAAAGGCCAGCATCAACTTCTAGGGACATTTCAACAGTTCAAGCTGTCATATCCATGCCACTCAATGTAACCTCTCAACAACTATCTACAGCAAAACCATTCAAAAGTTCAATATACAACTAACATTCCATATCATATGTTTTGCAGACAACCTTATGGGTTGTAGGGACAATGAAGGTAACCAATGAAGATCAAAGCTTTTGGTACAAAGCTTGTAATAGATGCAACAAATCCACAAGTACTACTCTCAAGCAAACCTTCACTTGTAATGAATGCCTATCTCACATTGCCATCTCCACACCAAGGTATAATACAAACTGACTTAAGATAAAACTATCATCGATAAAACTAACACTAACAAGCCAAGATCATTGTAGGTGCACAGTTCAAGTTGAAGTTGAAGACTCCATAAGTGCATTGACAGCTTATATTTATGGAAAGGAAGCAGAACTCCTCCTCTCTTGCACTGCTAAAGACTTAGCGCACTCGACCTCAGATGTATGTTCTCTCCTAATTCAACCTAATATTTTACCCAAAAAAATCTTGATTTTCACCATGTTCAAAACCACTATTCCTTATTTCATATATTTTTTATATATCTTGAATTTGTTATCTCATTCCTTTAAACTTCTATAGTGACCAACTGTGATCAATAATTTAAAAAATATAACTAACATAATTCATGCATTCTAGGTTCATGGTTGAGAAAATATGCATAAAAATGATGTCGCATCTATTCTCCTTATGTTAATCTTATGTTATATTTTCAGAAAATACAATTTTAAATATGGCGTTAAATGGTATTAGTTTCATGCTTAGTTTCACATATTACACATCCTTCTCCTTGTTGTTTATCTTTTCACAACTATTTTCTGAGTTCAGCTATTTTCAGAACTTTTACATTTTGGATGACAAATTAAACATTCTTTGTATTTTAACTTAGCTTTTATTTCCTATTTAGACTTCCAGTGGTGATGGCATCATAGGTGGGCAGGGAAGAGCTCGAAGAGCCTGCGGGAAGGGCGGGAGGGTTGGGAGGGGGGCAAAGCAGGAAGGGTTTATCATTAAGGTTTTTTTTTTTTTCCTCCCTATTTCAAATATGTCATTTGCTGTGGAAATGTTAGACATAAACAATTGGAAGGGGTTTAATTTTCTAGTACATCCTTTACAGCTTCTTGGCTTATTGTTCCTCTTCATTGGCTTTTTTTTTATATTCGATTCATTTAATGCCTATAGTTGTTTGTAATCAGATTTATTTGATGTCCTCAGTTGAATTTTAAGTTCCAGCTGGTTGGCCTATTATTTCTTTTCGTTGGTTTTTTTATATTGGATATATTTGATGTTTGTGGTTCTTTCTAATTAAGTTATTCCATGTCTCTAGCTAAATTTTTTAAATCAATGAAAGGTATTTTGCACTAGACCTGTTAATACTTCTATAATTAACACTATGCATGTTCCTCTTCATCAGTTTTTTTATATTGCATTTATCTAATCTGTGTAGTTGTCTAATTAGAAATGAGTTCGTATAGTCATTAAAAAGGAGCTTCATTTAGTTGTCTTCTATCCTACAGTACTCTACTTAATTTCATGCAAAACAAAATCATAACAAATACATTGATGAAAATAAAAAAGGCTGCTGATATTACTAGCAGCTCCATTTTGCTATTGTATTGCTCCATCACTTCAAATGTTGAATTTAGGAAAAAATAGCATGTATTGATTGTTTTTGGAGAATCTTAAACTTGGGATCTTCAATGTTAAACTTAAAGTAGATTTTTTCACTATTTTCACATCTTTTGGAGATCTTTTCATAGTCCTTAGTTTGGTCTTATGTTGGTTTTATCTATATCGATCACTAGTAGTTCATTTTAACTCATACATGGATTTCCCCTTATTTGCCTTAATCCTTCGTGTTCGTACAAACTACAAGTCTTTTTAGTAAAAAAAAAAAAAAAAGAAAACAGAATATCACATTATGAAGAATTCCACAAGGGGTACAAACTTTAGTAAAAAATGAAAACGGATGAATAATTCTAGCCACGTCCTCTGGGTAGTAACTTGATCCACAAAAAGCAGGTTGAAATAGTATCCCATTCATGTCCTATGATTCTTTCTAATTAAATTATTTCATGTCTCCACCTGAATTTTAAATGAATGAAAGGTATTTTGCACTTGACTTCTTAATACTTCTATAATTAACACTTTGCATGTTTCACTCCATTTGTTTTTTTATATTCGATTTACTTGATATCTGTGCTTCTTTTTAATTAAATTATACTTCTATAATTAACATCTATAATTAACACTTTGCATATTTCTCTCCATTCGTTTTTTTATATTCTAACTTACTTGATATCTGTGCTTCTTTCTAATTAAATTATTTTATGTCTCTAAGTGAATTTTAAATGAATCAAAGGTACTTTGCACTGGACTTGTTAATACTTCTATAATTAACACTTTCCATGCACAATACATGTATCCAAATTTACATGTTATTACCATTTTATGCTTCCATGCCTTAAAATGTGCAAACAATTTTAAAAGAGTATTCATGACTTTTTGCCAGGTTGCTTCAACATTTGTGAGTGCAACAGCCAAGTCAGTTTTTACAAACCGCTACTTGCTAAAACTTCATGCATCCCGGCGCCCTTATCAAGGAGCTGATGTAAAGAAGTTCAACATCCATCATGCACAAGTCACAGCAGTTGCAGAGCTTCTACATCTTCAGAAGCCCAATATGACTCCTAACAATCACTACAGATGAAAAACAAAAGCAAGAGTCAATTGAAGAAGCAACAATTCCTCTACAACTTAAAGCAACTAATCTAGAGGAGGAAAAGAAGCTCCAGTAGATTCAAGAGCACACCACAATTGCACATGCATCGAAGAACAGCACATCTTGCACCTCTGAAGATGTCACATCTACTTGATCAATCCTTCTCTCTATCAAAAAATTTCAAGCACATAATGCCTGTATATATAATCAATCTTTTTGACATCTGACATGTATGTCACTAGAGACCAGACTCTAATTCTCTGACTCTATTTTGCCATAGCACCAAACTAACATACCCTTGCATCAAATGCAATCATTACCTCCACCTCTTCAACAACTATTTGATGCAATAGTATGTTAGTTTACAAAAGCACAACTTGTAAATATCTTGGCACATTGTACCTTTTTGTACTTACTACAAATACTCAATAAAATGTGCATTTTGTTGTAACAAATATATACAGTAACATATCCCATTTGGACAACTATCGTAAATCACCGGGCACGTGCCTTGCCCTAGTTAATAGAAAAAGCTTTTTCCAGTGGGGCAAGCAATATTAGCAAAATGCTTATTTTAACTATATATACTTTTTCATAGAACAACTTGTATGATAGGTCACAAAGCGGGAGAATTTATACTTGCTCTAAAATTTCAAAGACATGCCAAACTTTTATAACAGATAGATATAGTTATTCATATAACTGCTCATATAATAGGTTACCAAGTCACAAAGTGAGAGACTTTGTACCTTCTCTAAATTTTATAGGATATGCTGTTGGGAAGTCCTACATCCCACATTAATTAAATATCGAATTTAAATATGTTTTCATATACCTGTTTGAATCCTCTACTTAAAAGGTTAGGCCATTAAATTAGAAACTTAATATGGTATCAAAGTATGTCGGTTCTTAGGGCCATTTCATCATTTGTAAGCTTGTCTTTGTTGCCTATGTGACAAGCCATTTGAATCTTATTAGGCCTACATGTGAGGGGGAAGTCCCACATCCTACATCGATTAAATATCAAATTTAAACATGTTTTCACATACCTGTTCGGGCCTCCATTTAGAAGCTCAGGCTTGTAAGTGCAAAAATTTATGATAGATCTCATCATTAATAAAACGAATATAATCCTTGGCAGTTTGATAAGAACGTGTTAATGTAACTTATATAAGTACCCGCATTGAAGATTGTACCTCGTGCATTGGTGGATTTCGGGATACATGGGCTCAATGCACGAAGTACAATCCTTAATGCATAATGCTGATATACTTATGTAAACACATTCTTACCTTATTGGGAGTGCATATATATATATATATATTGCTCACAAAGCATGAAGAGTAGTTAAGCAAATTTGTGGACCTTCCTATGAGGAAACACATTATGAACACTTCCACCTAATTTGATAGTAGACAATAGAGCATTCCATGTTAAAAATGCCAATGGGCCAACCCTACAAGAATGCCCAAAAGAGAAAATTCACTGAAGTTTGTATTCACAAGTAGCAATAGTAAACATTAACAGCTGTTAGTAAAATGAATATACCTCTTTTATATGGGATTCTGATTTGTAAGCCGTTTGTTGCACTGGAAAGTGGAAACTGGGCTTAAAGGGTTTTAAACTAGTCTATCGATTGAAAGATAAAATATTCTGAGCAGAATCAGATTTGACCGAAATTTGAAACTAACTATAAATTTTGATCCTGTGGCCTAGCTACGAAATCCGTTTACTTCGAAGTTCATTCAAGTTCATTTTTTTAATCTTTTTTCTCATTGTAATTTTCATATTAGTCACTTTTAATTTATTTCAAGTGCCAAAAGTCTGTTTATATGGATTGGTAGTATTTAAGTTCTAGTCAAAGTTCTTCTACTCCCTCCCTCCGTCCTACAAAGATAGGCCATATTTGCTACTTTTCTTTGTCCTAAAATGTTTGTCCATTTTGAAAAGTCAAATCATAATTTCTTTAAGTTTCCTACACTACCCCTTGTTAATTAGTAATTACTTTCAACACAAAACCCAATACAAAAAAAGAAAGGATATTTTTGGAGAGATGGTGTTTAATAAATGACAAGTCAATGCAATGATAATTTTCTCTTAAACTCCATGTTTTGTCAAACATGGCCTATCTTTGCGGGACAGATAGAGTAGTTTTCTTATCCCTTCTTGCTGAGAGTAGTGTTGCTAGTTTGCTACTGTAGGCCCCATAAGAAAAAGAAGTGTTGCTTACCTAGGAAGTACTGCCTTTTAGTTTTGGAATTCTATCTATGGCTTAGGGTACACGTTGTTCTATACTAATTCTTACTTAACCTCTAAGGCTTGTAATTAAAAGTCCCTTTATTGTCTTTTTTCTTTCTTTTCTTTTCTTTTTTATTAATAATATTTAGAGTTGTTTGCACTAAGATGCCAATAATTCTTTCTTTACACTAAAAACAAAAGAAAAAGAGTCAATTTCTAGAATTTTGAACGACAATTTTAGCCCTTTGCTTTTTGTAAAGGAGTTCTTGTTATTCTTATTCTCATCCTTTTGGTGGATTTTATGAGGTGGTGAGCTGATTTACCTTTGAATTTTCACTTGCATTTCCTTTTCTTTCTCTATTTTTGGTATCAGAGCTTTGGTTTTGATGGTTGGTCATCGATGCCATGCACCAAACTTTAAAGAAACACCAATAACAAATGTAACCTATGTGATTTTGAGAAAAGCAATTTAAGGAGAGAAGTTTAACAACTCTCGCAGTGTTTACTCGTTATGAACCTTTAGACCATTAAACATCAAAGATGAGTAACCCTTTTCACCATGCTCATAATTGGGCATCAAGTGAAGAGGGTTCTCCTCGTTATCAAGCTCAAAAGAATTAGAAGCAGAATTAGGAAGAGAATCAGAAGCTATTAGTAATAGAAGAGAATCTTTTATGCATTTGGGAAGCTATATTTAAAAATAATCTTGCTACCTTAAGTGATTTTCGTTATGTTTGGCAAGAACATCTATTGAAGTTATTATAACCCTGAAATGATAATATTACCCTTGCTAGAAGGGGTTTTTTTTGCAAGGTTAGTTGCCATTTTTTTAATAGCCATTTTTGGATTTTTATTTTTATTTTTTATTTTTGGTAAATTGAATGAGTTTGTGGATGAGTAGCCAAAATGAAGGGGTGAAAACCCCAAAATGAAGGAGGCCATTTTCGGATCTGATTGTTACAGATTTGAACAAAAGATATAATAATAAATAAATAGAGTGGATGGAATGTGGGGTGGGTGGGAACAGGTGTTATCATGTTGATGGAGACACTTCGAGGATGAAGACGGTAAAGGATTGGAAAGGAGGTGAGTTGAAGAAATTGGCAGAGAGGGAGGATTCAGTGTTGGAGAAGACCTAACACCTAGACGGTGATGGTGGGGTGCTAGGGCCGGTCAACACGCATGTTCTTAATGAGGAGCTAACGATTTGATCGTGAAAGACAAGGATATAACTGGTATTTCTATTTCACGTGTTATAAGATGAAGGGCATGCTGGGAATTACAATAAATTTTATTAAACCAAAAAACGGATTCTCAATTAGATTTTAACAAAAGCAAGGGGGAAACAGCTAGAGCAAATTAGGCTCAAAATCTCTTTTGGGCTTGGAATCACTTTTCTTTTCTTTTTTTATTTTATTTTTATTTTTATTATCCAAACACTCTTAAAAGTGATTAGGGGCTACCAAAAGAAGATTTTGGGCCTCCCAGAATCTCATCCAAGCAGGCACTAAGCTTTCCAACGAGATTATGACATCAAAGTTGACATCCCAAAGTTTGAAGAAAGAATGCAAGTGGACAAATCAAATTGGTTGAGCAAACTTTCGGTCACGAGGATGTACCAGGATCACCACAAAGTAGGGGTGTTAATGGTTTAGGTTGAAACTGAGAACCAAATCGAACCAAACCAACCGACTGGCTTGGTTTGGTTTTTTTGTCATTAGGTTTGGTTTTGGTTCTAATTTTAGAAAAGTGAACTAAATTGGTTTGGTTTTGGTTTTTTAAAACCCAACCGAAAAACCGAAAAAACCGAAACATGTATATATATATATATATATATATATCAAACTTAAAGTTTGTAAATTTCCTATTCTAATAAGGGCATAATAGGAAATAGATTTAAAATAGTACAAAACACTAAGTCTCTCAGCTTCAGCCTCGTCTCATTTTAAGTTTCTTATTGTTTTTCCTTTTTTAGATTGGCATGTATTAAACTAGCTATTAATGTTGTATGAGATATTGGATTGACATATGTCAATATGTTTTCATTTTGATACAATATTTTATGTTTTTTTTTTATATTTAAAAGTTGCTAATGTAATGTTTTATTAAAAATGTTTTTATTTGGAGTTTGGTATATCATTGTTTTCATTTTCAATTATTTGTTGCTACTTGATAGGTTAAAACTGAAACCGAACCGAACCAAACAGAAATTTTTTGGTTTGGTTTGGTTCGGTTTTTTTATAGTATGGTTTGGTTTTGGTTTGCTAGGCACAGAACCGAAATATAATGGTTTGGTTTGAAATTTACCCTAAAACCGAATCAAACCGAACCATTAACACCCCTACCACAAAGTGAAGCTTATATCTATATGGACATCAAAATTGAAGGAACCTGCCTCTATTTGGTGGTTGAAACTACAAATCCCACTATAAAAATCTATTAAAACCTGCATCTATATGCAGTGATCATATCGTAAAGTAATTGATAGTAGAGCCTGGGACGGTTGATAATGACCAATGGCACAAAAAAAAAAAAAAGGAAAAAAAAAGTGTCATTTGTCGGTTAAGCTGCATTTAATCTGCAAGCAAAACTTAATGGGTCAAGTTACCAAGATGTAGTGAAGTAGTATAGTGACTGTCCCTTTATCTATACTTCAAGAGAAAATGCGAAGGAAGAGGTTATAGATCTAGTGGAGGAAAACATGGTCGGTGTTTGTTGTTTGTCTTGAACCTTTTATTTCTTTAACATAAGATAATGGAAGATCCTCTAATCAGACAATTCCTTCGAACGCATATATAAGTTAACTTCTCCTGCCCATCCTCTCTTTCTCTCTTTTCGGCAACCCAAAGAGAAGTATCCATGCATTCTTTATCCTCATGCTTGGACGGTGATTGAATAAAAATTTAATAGGGGGATTGGTGAGATTAAAAAAAACATAAAGAAGTGAGCCTTTAATCAATATGCAGTTTTTAAAGTCTACTCTCCTCTGCACAAAACTTTTTCTTTTTTCATACCAAATCTTCATGCACAAATCCATCTAACGTCCCACGTGTGATTATGGATAAGTCACATTGCATATGGTTGTGAACCAAAAAAGGTAACCCAAATCAGTAGTTTAATGCTTTACATTAATTAATTTTCCAAGTCACATTTTGTTGTCTCTTATGGTTTATAAAGGGGGCAGTACTTTAGCTTTAATAAATGAGTATTTTTAATTCTGAAGAGTCAAAGTTTACTTTTTATGAATTTCGTGTTGGCAATTTGGAAATGTGACCACCCCTAAGGCCCCAACCCCTTATTATTAAATGCAAAATAAATAGGAAGTAGAATAATGGGGTCTTGTCGATCATATGAGCCATGTTCCTTGAGGTTTATGTTCCCTTTTGCCTTTTGGCTGTCGGTAAAAGTTTGATGAAATCGCACCCAAAAAAAAAAAAAAAAAAAAAAATTCCAACCCATAATTTAAATGAAGCATAAATGTATTTTTCTCTCTTGTGATTGATGGGCTTTTCTCTTCTTGTCTGAGATGGTTACAGTTTTATTCATTATTGGGTGGATTTATTAGGAAGAGCGGCAATCATAAATTAACCCTGCAGTCACAAAGTTCTCTTGGCTCAATGGAGTAAATGGTAGGCTTTCAGGGGAGTTTGGGGTGGGGGTGGATCATGGTAGACAGGAAATTTCAATTTATTAAGTCATAGTTAGCATCTTATAAATACTGAGATGATAGGTCTTGATCCTCAAAAGCCAATATATGTAAGCTGTTGGTGGAGACTCGTCCAAGGTGAGCAGCTTCTTCAATCACATTTGCACCATGCAAATGCAAGAATTGTGCATAACCCATTAGCATATTGCAAGAATTGTTTATAACCCATTACAAAGAAAGGCTAACTCGGGTTAAAATTAACAAGAATGTCTGAGCTGATTTCCATTTTTGTTTTTGTTTTTGGTTTTTTTGGTTCCCAGTGTTATGCTACAGGTATTATCTCACTTGCATTGCCCTTTCCTCCCTTCTGTTTGGTAAGATATGCAACTAGGAAAATTAAACTATTAAACTTCTTTTACAATTTAAATTGGGTCTCACTACTTGTCTGAAAACTCTCGCCGGTCCAATACATACAGCATCCAGCAGTAATAAAGTCTGATTTGCTGATTTGGAACAACAAAAGTCGCGAGGACACTATAAGACAATTATCGGAAAACAGATCTGCTATTTTGTTTTGCATGACTCTAGCCATTAACTCAACTATACTTTGCTGTTATCCATAGGCCAAACATTGATCACTAGGAAAAAGCAGTTGCAAATGGACAAGCCACCTTCTAAATGTAAAAGATCGACAAAACAAAAACATAAACAAAAACAAAACAAAACGTAAAATCAAAGGAAGAAGTACATTTGTATTTATAGAACTTTGATTCATACCATCCACCTTTTCCCCTTTAATATTTTATAGTTTGATCACCTATATATGTGAGTCCTAGGGTGGAAATATCTGCAGCATAATAGGTCACTATCATGGATCAATTTTAGGAATTTTTTAAATAGAGATAATATGTAATTAGAGGATCAAATCTATAGCACCACCGAATGTGGACTACTCCACTTAAGAAAGAAATATTACTATCAAAGATATATATGATCTAATCTTGTCAGGTCCAAATCATCTCTTTGGCTGGCTAAATTCATGCGCAAGTCGAGGACTAAAATATATTCCCATGACAAAAGAAAAACACTAAATATAGGTCCCAGGCTGAATTGTAAAGAGCATTGGCTGATGTAGTAAGGGAATTTTTAAAATTAAATTGATCAATGACAATTGTGATAATTTGTTCAAAAATTTAGTGGAAGAACTGAAAACCACATCAGATGTCAGATAGCTTTAGTAAATTAAGCCAGTCTACCTAGCATCAACTTTAGAGGAAATCTTAATCCTAAATTATTGGAATAAAGTTTTTTTTGGCCTATTGCCCCCACAAAGAAAAAAGGACAAATAGGTTTTTTTCTCTGGTCATTAAGAGGAATATAGGTTTTGATAGTTTGGCAATCAAAGGAAATCAGCTGGGAAAGATAAATGGTTACCTGCACTTTTTTAGGGTGAAAGTGCCTTCATAATCAGGCCTTTCAAGGTATGTTCCGAAATTTTTTTAGCAAAGGATCATTTCTAGTAGAACTATATTCACAACTGTTTTTTATTTTATTCTTTTGCATGTTTCTTGGTGATGTTTCTCTTCAGTTGTATCATAATTTACGTGTTGAAGCAACATGTAAGAAAGCAAGCATTACTGCTTTTTGTATGGAATTAAATGAGAACATTTGGGGTTGAAAGCAATCCTTCATTCAACATTACCCAAAATTTTTTTACCATTTCTTTTCTTTCATCAAATATGAAACCTTTTATAGGCATAAATATCATTTTACTGGTAATCAGAAGTCATTCTTCACTGAAAATGTTTCCAATCACATTTGCAGTAGAATACACAATCCCCATCCAGATGTTTAGATTTTCAGAATGTGGAGGGGGCCAAAAAAAGACAAATCTATATATATATAAATTAAGGAAAATTTTATATTCATAAGAAATATAATTGTTTGATTTTTAAGTAGCAAAAAGGAAAGAAGGAAAGAAGAAGAATTTTGGACTAAAGATCCATTAAACAAAGAAAAAAGAGGAAAGAAAAACAAAAACGTGGCGCCCAATTCATGTCATTTGTGCATAAGACATTCAAAAAATTGACCAGAACAAAAATAAAAAACTAAAAAAGCATAGTTGATTATTAATTAATAGGGTCTTTAAGCTGCAATTGGGCAGATAGCCTTTGTATCTGCCAGAGTTTCACAGACTAGAATGATCAAAACAATATTTTGAACAAACACTAGGATCAGGAAGTGACACTATAAAGATTAGAAGACAAGACATAAAGGATAACAGTTTATTAAGCCTTGTCCTTACATTTCACTCCTCTCCCTTAGTTAAGTATGTTCTCACAATTTGGTCTGCTTGGGTGCAGGGTATTTATTGATACATATCAAGTTTTGACCACATAAACATGCTAAAATACTCACTTTTCTTTTTTTTTTTTCCACATAAGTCTTAAAACATACTAACCAAATAAACTCTTCAAAAGAGATTTTGGAAGATTTATTTCTGCACCCAAACATGCCCAATTATTTTGGTGGTTGAGAGTGATGCTGGCGATCTGGTCCCCCTGGTGACACTCTATCACCAAGCGTGTCATTAGTCGGTACAAGTACCTCAAGTGACCTCTGTCGATAATGCTCAAGTTCAAAAGGATGGAAATACTTAAGCAAAAGATGGTGGCTGTCAATAATATTTTTCTGCATGGGCGGAGGCCTGGGAAGACTACGTGCATATGAATTCATGAAGAGCATGAGGAAGATGATGAAGAACAGTGTGGACACTCGTGCAGCAGTTGAACTAGCCATGTAGTGATTGAAGAGTAATCAAACAGGCTGCTAAGTAATGGATCGGAGAAGCTAGTTGCTTGAGCTACGAGAGAGGAACGAATTAAGTAGGTTGCATGGTAACAAGGCTTCAATCTGGCCTATTTATAATGACCAAACATAAGGGAGGAGAGGCAGTTGTTTGGTTAACAAACATAAGGAAGGAAAGGCTGCTGTTTTATTAATTAATTTGTTTGTAATCTGTCATTGTCACAATAATCAGACAATCCTTCCTACACATTGTTGTTTTCTTGTGCATCGATCAAATGGCCTTATTGTTCTTATGGTCCCCATTACCATTCATATATATTTCATCTTCATTCTACAAAGCCCCTACAAGTGATACGCTGTCACTTAGTTGTCGTACATGGGGGGCGGTGACAAAAACCATTAATTAAGAGGAAACTAGAAAAACCACAATCATACTATAAACATCATAAGCCAGATTGATAGGGCTCACTATATATTTTTCTATCAATCTTCTTTTCTATTAAATTCACCAAGCACAGTGGCTCTTCCCGACATGGAATGTTGGATGAGTCTCATTCCACATGTTGAGAAAAAAGAATCATTATCCTTAAAGTGTAAGTTTGCTGTTTGGATTCATGTGAATTTTCTTATCCAACTAACGTTCTGTATCGTTACATGTTTTTTCGGTAACTATCATTTCACGCATGTCAAAAGCCATGTAACTTTGGGACCAAAAATGAAAGAAAAAAAAAGCCGTTAAACTTTAACAAGAGATCAAACAAGATGAACATTGATAAAGTCATTAGCCATGTCCTATCCACGTCGACATACACAATAATGACACTAAATCTTATCAATTTTCGGTCGTTGTCTTTCGAAGAACTCCTTATTGGCTAAATTAAGATAGAATAGATATTGCAGATCTATAGTCGACAAAGCACTCAATTAGTAGATCAGAAGTGCTTTTCTTATTGATGATTTGCATTGAAAGCATTCACTAATGGATGTGTGCCAAGGGTAATTTTGAAATGAATGGCTTGATTAATGAAAGGGAGAATTGATAACCACATAATTGATATATCCAAAAATGGAGAGACTATAGGGTTTCCCTAATTGAGTCATGGTCAGAACACAAGACCATTTTCCTTTTTCACCTATTCTGAATCATGACCATCAAATCATAGGAAAGAAAACCTAGCTAATCGAATTTCAATACACTAAACCTAATTATGGTTTGGTTTGCTTCTTTGGCAGTTGACACGTTACGGCTCAAAGCAGTTGCAAATGGATAATGTATCTTTAAAGTAAGGATTTTTTTATATTTTTGTTTTATTTGTTTTCAATTGTTGAAGTCAGAGTCACAGATCCTTGACACTTTGACAGTTTTTTCATATCTTTCACTAATATTTTAGCATTGATAACCAATGCATACATGGGAAATGAGATTTCCCTCTCGTGGAAAGCTTATGTTATCTGGCTCTAAAGCCTAATGGGCACCATTACGAGGTTTCCCCTCAAATAATTTTGTTTAAGATAATACATAATGAACAGCAACATCTATAATGCAGCTGGCGGCGCCTAATTTTATATTTAGATGGATTGGACTAAGTAACTTTCTACCAATGAAGCTACCTTTTTATTTTTAATGTAAACGGCGTGGCTCCACGTAAGGGAGTGACCGGTATTAATGTAGATTTACTATAGTGAGGTTCATGTGGAAACATATATATATATATATTTTACCAGGAACCTTTAAAAAAAATTATAAATAAAAAGCCTGTCAAGGGTTGAAGCATGTACATGTGCCATGGCATGTGCTCAGTTGGGTGGAACCCCAATTCTCTTTTGCAGGGTGAAGACAGGAAAATCAAGTTAATGAGAAACAAACATTAGTACAAAACACAAAAATTTACAGTGGGTGGCCATCATAGAATACAATCAAATTCTTGAATTACTCATCCTCAAAATTTTAAAAATTTTTCCATCAAAAAAAAAAAAGAAAAGAGAAAAAAAATGGGACAAATGACACTACTTATGTATGTCCTGTGTACTTCAATAAGGTAAGAATCATTTGCTAGTATCTTGATTATTGCGAATAATTCTTGAATCATATCCATAATTCTCAAACATTCAAAATGACTGTGGAGTGACAACACATCGTAATTTTTTTTTCAACTTGCTTCTATTTTCATCCTATCAAAACTGTTACTGAGAATTTTTTTATGTTTTGTTTCTGATATTTCACCGACTAACTCTGATGTTCTGATTTAGTACTAGATAACTCTCAAAGTTTGAATTCATTTCATTGCTTGCTATCGAAGAATAATATTACTGCTGAAAATATAAGAGAGCTAAAAAACTGACTTTTACTGAGATGGTGGCACTATAAGAAAAATGCTAGTTGATTATGCTCTTATAACTTGGAAATGAAGGAGTATTGATCCCCTCTAAATTTCTTGCAATCTGATTCTAACTCGCCTTGCTCGCATAAGAAGGAAAAATGAAAGGATGGAAGTTTTTCTCTCACAAGTAGGGCTGCAATTGAACTGAGCTGTTCGTAAACAATTTGTAAACAAGTTCGATAAAAGCTCAGTTCAAGCTCGTTTGATTAATAAATGAGCCAAGCCTGAACTTGAATAATAGACTCGTTTATTAAACGAGCCAAGCTTGAGCAAACTATAGCTCGCCTCGTTTATGTTCGTGAACAAGCTTGTTAAGAGTTTGTGAATAGGCTCACAAATAGGCTCGTTAAAAGACTCGTAAAATAGCTTATTAGTAGGCTCATTAAGGGGCTTGTATAATTACCTTACCTTATTTTTGGCTTCTCTTTGCAGAATGGACCAATTAACATGGAAGAGATAATACTTTCTTAGTAATTATATCTTGTACTTATCCAAGGAATATTTTTAAGGTTTGTAAACTTTTATCTTAATGTTTAAAACTCACATTCACGAGATCAAACCAATCTTGAACACGAGCTGGAGCTCGAGCTCGGCTTGTTTAGTTAAACGAGCCGAGCCGAGCCTGAGCTTTTCTAAATCTTAATGAGCCGAAGCTTGAGCACAATAAATTAAGCTCCTTTAAAGCTCGGCTCGTTTATAAATAAATAAACTTTTAACTGAGCCAAGCTTGAACACTCCAAAGCTTGACTCAACTCGACTCGTTTGCAGCCTGACTCACAAGTACCCTTTCCCTTTTTCTCTTGATGAAAGGCCGGAAGATTGATCACCCAATTTGTAAGAGCAATGGCAAGCCACAATACTTTTTCGTTTCATTTCAAAAGCAAAACGGCCATCATCGTTTTCTTATGTTCAAAACAACCCTTTCTACAAAAGGCAGAGTTGGAATGAGGAAGTTTAAAAGAAAGGCATTTTCTGAATTCTTAAGTTTCGCTGGTCTTGGTTTTCTTTCTTTCTTCTTCTTTTTTTTTTTTTTTTTGTTAAAAAAAAAAAAAAATGCTTGAGGGTTGCATTGTTTGGGTTTAGGGGATTTGCTGCTCTTCTTGGGATTTTTTATATGCTTCTGGAGAATTTTCTTCCCCTTTGTTGCTATTGTTGGATGTTGCTAGGGGTCTTTGATTTTTTGGTTTTATTTATAGGCTTTTTTACTTTGGGGGGCTGCTTGTTAAATTTCCTTTGTTTAGATCTTTTTTTGTGTTGTTTTTTGTGGGGTGGTTGTTTTATATGGTAGATGTGGCCGGCAGTGTACGTTTATCATCATATTAATGAAATTCGTACTTTGTGCGGATCATCAACCCAAAAAAGGAACAATGCTTCAATCTCAGTGAACCTTATTATAGAGAAGTATGGTCTCGAACACCTTTTGAAGCAACAACCGTGATTCGTTCCCATCCTTGATTGTCTTTACCAAGGACAGAGGCAATATGGTCTCGAACACCTTTTGAAGCAACAACTGTGATTCATTCCCACCCTTGATTGTCTTTACCAAGGACAGAGACAATATTTTTAACCAAATGTACTCATTAGAGTGACCACAAGAACAGAGGAATTGGTTGAAAATGAAGCCAAGAATCTGGCATGGTCTTACATATGAAAGACTATGTCGCTACATCCAGTGTCGATTCCTTCAGCAAACACTCCATTTTCCATATATCAAATCCTAGTTCTCACCAGAGAACGTGACCGTCAATCCTATTATATATGCATGTTGAAATCCCCATCTAATAAGACCGTATGCATGAATTCACGAAATATGTACAAAAGGTGTCAAGAAGAGTATCAACACTCGAGCAAGGTAGCTGCTGCTAGAAAAAAGGTTAGTAGCATAAGCCACCAGATTAAATGTTATTTTTGGTAAGAATAATTTGCATAAATAGGAGTAAAGGACCACCATGAAAGGTAGTGAGGTTAAAATTAACGCCAAATCTGTTGTCTGGAGATATGATCATGAAAGGCCCTATAGGTGGACAAATTCCTGCGATGCACCACCAAGAAGCACGGTGCTCTGATTTGAATAGCAGAATTTAAAGACCTAACTATGATATTCCAACGAAAGCCCCAAAAAATTCCACACACTCCATTCCAGAGTGATCGATGTTTAGGTATGCCTACACACACACTCGCCGGGGGTTGTACAGTTGGTCATTTTGTCGCCCAATTTCAAAGGACTGTTAAACTTTTGATCCACAAAGAGTTATGGGACCCACAACATATCAATGGAAAATTGTTGACGAGACCTACACTCGCACACGCAGAGAGAGAGAGAGAGAGAGAGAGAGAGAGAGAGATTTTCATTTATCTAGAACAAACATACCAAGGATTTTATTTAGCGATACAGAGGCACTTTCAGTACAGCATACATGCTAGTCTAACTTATTCTAGCTTGGTTTTACTGAGATAGAAACAGCATTTTGGGGTGAAAGGCCTACGGAAAGCCAGCATGATACAAGATATATGATAGAGATACATCTGCAACTACAATACCCTCATTAGAGCAATGGCTAGGGCAGTGCTGTTTGGTTAGGGAAGTGATGGTGAGGATCTGGCCCACTAGGTGACACCCTCTCAGGATCATTCGACTGGGTTGGCAACTGTTGATAATACTCCAGTGTAGATTCATCGTACCCTAATTCACGTAAAAGGAGGTAGGCGCTAGTCCTCTTCTGCATGGAGTCAACACGTGCCTGCAAAATTGTTACTAGTGTCAACGAAATGATTAAGAACAGTATTAACACTCTTGTAGTAGAAGGATTAGCCATTTCAATGTCTATAAAAAAGGATGCTACTAGTTTGAGCTACCAGAGATGAATGAAGTAGGGTTATCAGGAGCTCATATTTATAGAGTACTCAATTACAAGGATAAGATCGAGAGTAGAACAGATAGTGGAGATAGCATGGCACATTGTCGTCTTCTTTCCGAAAGGGAGTTTTTCTGCCTGCATGCTTACGGGTCTCCCATTACCATAAAGCACTAAAATAAATGGCTTCCATCCCCCCATTGGAGTGGCCCTTCTCCCTCTTCCATCCCCATTGGAGTTCCTCTCTCTCTAATATAGAAAGCCTAGTCATCTTAAGTTTAAATTGACACACTTAATTGGGCGGTGGCAAAGAATTAAAATTGAAGCCAATGACAAGAGATTGTCCCCCCCATTGAACCTTTAATCTACCTTACAAACATCAGCACATGGGACAGCATTTCTTATGATTCGCTTTCGTCCACTTAAGCTTCTTTTCCTACCAGATTGATCACCAAGAACAAATGACTTGCCTGCATCAGATATTCAGAGTGCCACTTCCAAAAATGGTCCTGACCGAGGTGGGGAAAAAGGTATAATCCTATCGTGGCCGCTAGGCTATTTGTTTGGATTCGTGTTATATTTTGTTTTATGTTGTTTCAGTTTCTACAAATTGACATTCATCTGTGTAATTTTGTTTTGTTTAGTGGAGTTTTCTGCGCATTTACAGGCCTCCCATTATATTAAATCACTAACATAAACTGGTTCCCACCCAACCAAATTGCCAAGTACAATACCACGCTCACCCATGGGATATTCAATTCAGAGCGAGCTACTATCCATCCTGGACGATGAAAAGAACTAAAATTTCCCTAGACTGGTGGATATATATATTTTTTTATTATGAATTAAACCTTGTTAATTTGCTTATCCAATTAACCTTCAACAGTTTCCATCTTAGAGGTGGGGAATCTCAAGAAAATATGTCTGGAAGATGGGATATTTGTACTTTTTATTATCTAAAACTAATAATCTTAATGTTCAGACCATATCTTTTAAATCTATCCCATTTCTCTACTGTGCTTCCTCCGATATACTCCTTAACCCATGTTTGCATGAATTCAAACTGCATAACCAATAGATAGGATTCCCTGCCTACCACTTACTTTCGGCCAAGGTTCGTGGTAGGTCCCTTCTCCGGCCACCATTTGGCATCAATTAGTATAAAAGTTGACCTAAACTCCATTTATTCCACTTTCATTCATTGATTTAGTACTCATTATTAAGGGCTGACGATGGGTTATAAAATAATCTCAAACCTTGATTCAATTCTTTAGTCAATCCATAAGGCCAGCTTAAAAGGCCGACTGGGATAAGGTTTGTCAGTTCCAATTCTATTTTCTTTTCCGGTTCATGAGAGGGATTGGCAGATGTTATTGTTTTAGGACAACTGCCAAAACAGAAGAGAAAAAAGGATTGGCAGGAAACCTTTCTTACAAACTTAACACAAAAAACAAGTGACGAGGAAGAAAAAAAAAAAAAAAAAAAAAAAAAAGAAAGAAAAGAAGATGAAGAAATATAATTGAAAGTCCATGCAACGTTTCTTACCATTCTGTGCACAACACTAATGCAGAGATCGGCTTCCCACAGTAATTTGTCAATAAACCACCATCTTGATTACCTAGCAAAAAATGTAACAAGGAACAATAGAAGAAAACATCTTGACGAAGAAGTAACTCATAAACTTCTTCCTTCAATCCCAAAAAAACAGATTATATACCTGTTTTCACTTACTAACACACTTGAAACTTCGTCTGTAAATGGTTTAGGGGTCATGCATTCCTACTAATTAACAAGAAATTCCTTGATCTGAGCCTTGCAGTATATAAAGGGAGCAAAATATCTAAACTGAAACTCAGCCCAATATATGATGCCCTGAGCACCCAAATTGATGGTTAATAGTGAGCAGATCATAACAAAATGAAAAATGCAGCTTAGGGCATCTTCCAAGCATCATGTAGTTGCCAACCATAGCAAATTGTTCACTAAGGGCCACTAAACAAATTAAATCATAACAAAAATAAAAAATTTCTTAAAAAGAAAATTATCTAAAGGAAGGAAACCTTCACACCCAAGCCCTACGACTGCACCAAAAAAATACTAAATAAAACGTAACAAAATTATTTTTTAAAAAAATAGGGCTAAACAAAGTAATAAGAAAAATGGCATAACTGGCCAAAAATAGACCATGTAGGCATTACTATGTACATTTGAACATATACACAATTTACACATGCATATAAGGATGGTCTTTTTAACCCTCACCACATTTTCTATTTGAAAACATAAAATTATAAAATAAATAAATAAATAAAATCCTTTTTTGCCTCTAAATGAACAAACTTACTTAGCGAAGTTAAAAAAACGTCAGTAAATTTCTTTTTAATACTCGCTACAATTTTACAGCTAATCGGCAATATAAATTACTGTTTAGTTAGGAGTTAGGAGACCACAGCGGTGATGAAAGTTTGGGGATGACTGCTTATCCATAGCTAAGTGTCTTTTTTTTTTTTTTTTTTTTTTTTTAGGTGAGGTAGATATTTATTCAAGGCCTGGGGTTAGAAATACAAACCAGGTCCGCAAACAAAAGATTACAAATTCATAAAACTCATACATTTAAGGGGGAACAAAAATCAGATGGGAAAAACTGAAATTGAAGTAAAAAAGAAAAGATTAGATAATGGCCCGCCCAAATCCACATGAATCAGATCAATTAGTAGCTTAGATCCTATAAATCAGATGTTTACATATCTCATCAACATGAAAGCATTTAAATCAATCATATAACAGATCAGTCAGATGCCCTATTGATTTCCTCCTAAATGCTTGTTTCCATCTTAATTCTACCTAAATACTTAATTTAGTCAATGCATAGCAAAATAAGGTAAAAGATGACTCTCCTAAACTAGTTTTACTCCCAACCTCAAGACAACATGGAAAGTTTTCCTTTGCATTTAACAACTGCTTGTTTGATTAATACAAATCTATCTTTCAAAACAGCATAGATATATAGAAAATTGACAACCAAAAGAGACATTAGAATATTTTCCTTGCCATCTGTTCTTCCATAGTCTAATAAAAATTTGTTACTGAACACCTCCTTTTTCATAACTTCTTCAGAACACAATCAATAAGCCTGCATTCAAATCCTTCCATATGCTTATATGAAAAGAATATTTGCTTACCTCTCACAAAAACAAAAGGTTTCAATAAGATTTTAAGGGCATTTTTAATATGAAAACACCAATAGGCCAAGTGGCCTTTAAAAACACATTCCCCAAATGGCATGCTTGCTGAATGACTCTTCAAGGCAAGAACAGAACGATTACAAGGACACCTCCAGAATATGAATGACTCTTCGAGACATGTCCGCTTCTTACACTACTAAATTGTGTACGCAAACAAGTCTCGAGGGGGCATTTGTAGAACGAGAAAATTTGCAACCACTCACAAGTGGACACGTGTCTTAAAGTCAACTAAATCATGGCAAATTAAATTTGGCCACGTGTCTTCTTATAAGTTGAGTGGGATATATTTATGGCAAATAAATGTGTGCCATGTGTCTTTTATTACACAGCGTTGGCGAATTACAAGTTGCCATGTGTTTTAAAATTGCTACACAGGTGGCCAAATCAAATATTGACACTTGTCAAGTGAGACCAAATAAAAGGAAGACAAATAATTCTTCCAATCAAATGTTGCCACGTGTTCTGGTTAGGATGGCTATCAAATAATTAATATTTATCCTTTTATAAAAGATAAATAAGGGATAATTATTAAGAAGTCAATTCTTATCAGAATACTCTTCACCCTACCACTATAAATAGAGGTAGCCCCCAAGGGTCAAAAAAGGAGGAGATTCAAGCAACAAAGCTCTGTCAGACCAAAGCCTCGAAAGCTCTGACGTGACCAACATTCAAGCATTGAATCTCTATTGGATTAAAGCCTCAAAAGCTCCATAGAACTTCTACACCAAAGACTCAAGATGAAGAACTCGCACCAAAGTTCATAGTCTCTAATACGCACAAAGCCTAGAGATTCACGCAAGAGATCCATTCCACCTACATCGAAGGAGATTTCACCCATTGAATCGAGAACAAGCTGCTCAAACCCTCGAGTCAAAGTTTCAAGGAGAGAAGAATCAGAGGATTATTTTACTTTGTAAATAAAGTCTATACAGAGATTGTATTCCGCTACTACAAATTAATAAAATTATCCTTTGTCCACTTTTTTTGGTCTATTTATTTTTAGACACGAAATTTGTGCGTACAAATTTCTGGCACGCCCGGTGGGACCATCTCTGCCTCTCATCTCTTCTTTTCATTAACTCTCTACAAATTCAATGGCTCCTAAGAAAGCTACCGCTCAAGATCCCAAATCTCACGGATCAATCAACCAAGCCGCAGATCAGGAATCAAGCTGTGACACCTTGAACTTAGGCCCTATGACTCGAAGCAAGAAAAAGGCAATTGCTGACTTATACGCTCAAACTGCTGTGTGCAAACCAACATTAGGGTCTGGTTCTACCACCCCTAGAAGCCCAGTCATCACTATAGACTTTTTGCAGGGAAACAAGGACGCCGCTGATGACTCAAATACCAATTCTGCACCTGTTACTCCTCATGGAACACCACAATCCAAGCTAATGTCACCTACAGAATCTGCCAGATTTGGAAGTTTCAATGCTGTGCCTGTGATGGTGACTAACACGCTATCTTTGGAAGAACAGATTGCAAGTATGGCCAAGGCTATTGAAGTTCTCACAGCTGCTACGCAAGAAAGAGACATGCAAATGGCTATACTAGTAGAAAAGATTGGGAATTTGGAACAGCCTAGAATGGGTGCACTGCAAATGAATCCCGAGTTAGGTCAATCTAGCAATACTGCTGCTAATGCGACAACAGGTCAACCGCAAGTGAATCCTGAGTTAGGTGGGTTTAATAATATGGCCACTAATGCAACAACGGATACACCACCGAGGAATACTAACGTAGGCGACTCTAGTAATGCTGCTACCAATTCGCCAACAGGTATGCCACATACGAATCCACAAAACATGACCGGAACTATTCCAAGGACCAGAGTTTCATTTGGCGATTTTCATATCCCCTCAGATGGATCAGTTCTAATGGACCAATTCAAAGAATTCATTGTTGGTACCATTAAGGATAAAGTCGAAGGCAACGCTCGGTTCTCACATGCATATGCTAAGCCATACACTCAAAGGATAAACCTTTTGAGGATGCCTACTGGCTATCAGCCTCCAAAGTTCCAACAATTTGATGGCAAAGGTAACTCGAAGGAACATGTAGCTCACTTTGTGGAAACTTGTAATAATGCCGGCACTGACGGAGATCTACTGGTTTAGCAGTTTGTTCGATCCTTAAAAGGTTTCACTTTTGATTGGTATACTGATTTGTCACCAGGCTCAATTGATAGTTGGGATCAACTTGAACAAGAATTCATTGATCGCTTCTTTAGTACTCGTTGTACGGTTAGTATGATTGAACTAACTAGCACTTACCAATGGAAGGAGGAGCATGTCATTGATTATATCAATAGATGGAGGAACTTAAGTTTGAATTGCAAAGACAGGCTTTCTGAAGCTTCTGCCATTGAGATGTGCACTCAAGGGATGCATTGGGGTCTACGTTACATCCTGCAAGGGATTAGGCCTAAGACCTTTGAAGATTTAGCAACGCGTGCTCACGATATGGAGCTTAGCATGGCAGCTAGCAAAAGCCAAGGTCCACCAATCCAAAACCTTCCAGTCCAAGATTTTCACAAAGGAAAAGAAAAGCAAGATAATCGTAAAGGGGGCAAGTATCCCATCAAAAATGACAACAAAGAATCTATGGCTGTGAGCTCAGCGCCGCTGAAGTTTGTACTCAAGTCAAAGAAGAAGATAGATGAAAGACCTGATACCTTTCAAGATAAAGGAAAGAAGAAGGCCACTTTGAAAGAAATGCAAGAAAAGGAATACCCTTTTCCTGATTCTGATGTTGCAGAAATGTTAGAAGATCTTCTCAAAAGTAACCTTATTGAACTTCCTGAGATGAAACGTCCTGAGGAGGCTGGTAAGGTTAATGACCCAACATACTGCAAGTACCATAGATTGGTCAGCCATCCTATAGAAAAATGTTTTGTCCTGAAAGAGAAGATTTTAGAATTGGCTCGCAAGGGAAAGATTGATCTTGGAATGGAAATAGCAGCTTCAAATTTGGCTGCGGTGACCTTCGGATCTCCTACCTCTTCCAAAGAAATGGTGTACGAAATGCCTATTTCTATGCCATCGCACACAACTTTTACAATGAAGTTTGGCTCGTTTGATCCTATTCGAGTTGAGTGTACACCTGCACATTCTCCAAAAGCATCTCATTTGGACAAAGGCACTTTAGATGTGACAAAAGTGATTATGCAGTTAAATTCTAATGGGGGCATTGCTTGTTCAGAACCCGAATTGTCAAATTCTGAAGATGAAGGGTGGACTCTCGTTACTCGCCGTAAAGCCCGTAAATCCAATTCATCAAAGTCGTCTTACGTACAACCGATAAGGACTAAAAGAAGGTCTCAACTTGCAAAAAGGTCAAAGGCGAAGAAGACTTTGAAAAATCAGAAAGTAGCGTCCATCATAACTGAGAAAGAGCTGGCACGCATTCCGATAACTTTGTGGGACTTCATGCCAAAATGGTTCCAAGATACTGCCTACCCTTCGTCAAGTACATTGCCTTGCTATGAAGTACACGATGAAGAAGAGCAATCAGAAAGAAAAGAAGATGGACTCGCCTTAGAAAAGTCAAAAGGTGAAAAAGATTCTCACATCAGCCTTAATATTGTCGCTTCAAGCATGTCAACCATCACATTTTCTAATGAAGATTTACTCTTGGGTTCTAATCCTCATAATCGTCCTCTTTTCGTTACTGGCTATGTTCGTGAACGAAAAGTTAATAGAATGTTGTTGGATGGCGAATCTGCTGTAAACATTTGCCAATACGTGTCATGAAGGAGTTGGGCATTTCCATGGATGAACTCTCACATAGTCGTTTGATGATTCAAGGCTTTAACCAAGGTGGTCAAAGGGCTATTGGCATGATAAGACTTGACTTGCTGATCGGAGATATGGCTTCTGATGCATTATTTCATGTTATTGAGTCCAAGACTTCATATAACATGTTATTGGGGCGGCCATAGCTTCATGACTATGGAGTGGTTCCTTCTACTCTTCATCAATGTTTCAAATACTATCAGAATGAGATCCAAAGGAAGATGGCGGCTGATGACAAACCATTCACAGAGGCCGAAACTTATTTTGCTGATGCCAAATTCTACTTGCAATCCAATGTGGCAAAAGATGTCCAACCTAATGCTGTACCATCAACTGGAGAGGTTAGTACTCAAGAGCAAAAAGCCACTCGAAAGGTAGAGGCAACAAATCATGCCAAAGGACATGGAGAAACAAGCGAGGCTAAGCAAACTAAAGTTACATGGGGGCAAAAGCCAAAGGATCAGATTCATATTAATCCCACTAGAGCATCCCCTGTATTGCGTTATGTGCCAAAATCTAAAAGAAAAGAAGGGCAGTCTCCTTTTATTGGGTATGATCCTACCATGTTGGAAGCCTTAGAAGATTTAACTCTCCCAGTTACAAAGCTCGCCGTGACAAAGGTAATGCAACCTCCCATCTAGGGTTTCGTTAGACCATCGCAAGGAATTAAAGTGGAGCATGGTGATTTACCAGAAAAGAGGACTAGTGGTTTTGATCCTAATGCTTACAAGCTCATGGTTAAAGCTGGAGGTAGTTGTCAAGACTTAATTCCTGTTGGAAACTATCCCAATGAGGCGACCAAAGGAAAGGAACATGGCTTGACTAATACCCAAAAGATGTTAAGAGAAAAGGGTTATGTTGTAGAGAATCCTAAGACTGGCTTTGGGTTTGTTCCTCCTGCTCCTATTCGTATACCGATGAAAAAAGCTAGCTTGCAATATATCGCAATTGATTCTGAAAAAGTGGGCACAAATGTTCAAACAACACCAACAAGGCTTTCAGTATTTGATCGTCTTGGTGAGACTTCTTCACGAGTGTCGGTCTTTGATAGGATTGGGCTTCAAGAAAATGCCACTTTGGGAGAACGCAGACCAGCATATACTAGATTGGGTGATCACATTCCATCTCGACACTTATACAATAAGAAGACTAAGCGTCGTAAACAAAGAAAATTATCTTTTGCCATCCAAGATTCTAAAGAATCTTGTAGTGTGATCCCATCTCGGATGAAGCGACATATTTCGTTGAATATCACTACTGGTGAAGAATTAAAGATTAAGAGTCACACGGTGGTATTTACAAATCAAAAGGATTCTGGTCAAAA
This sequence comes from Liquidambar formosana, assembly GCA_039720395.1. Classification (NCBI taxonomy): domain Eukaryota; kingdom Viridiplantae; phylum Streptophyta; class Magnoliopsida; order Saxifragales; family Altingiaceae; genus Liquidambar; species Liquidambar formosana. The sequence goes on along the minus strand of CM077824.1, from coordinate 13,185,495 downwards.
CATACTTGAAGATGTGTGTGTGGATAGCCTTAGAGCTACCGCATTACATATATCAATCAAAGAGATTCCCGAAGAGGAACCCCGACGGAAGAAGATGCAGCAGATGCTCCAGTAGCGTTTGAAGAAGGAGTCCAATCTACTGTGGATGAATTAAAAGAAGTTGATCTTGGTACTCCCGATGATCCTCGTCCTACTTTCTTAAGTGCTAATTTGAGTACTGAAGAAGAAAAAGCTTACATAGATCTCTTACGTGAGTATAGAGATATTTTTGCTTGGACTTACAAAGAGATGCCGGGTTTAGACCCAAAAGTTGCTGTACACCACCTAGCAGTGAAGCATGAGTGCGTCCCATCAAACAAGCTCAACATTGATCTCGACCAGAGCTTATCCCGCAAATGGAAGCAGAAGTCAATAAACTAATTGAAGCAAACTTCATTCGTGAAGTAAAATATCCTACTTGGATATCAAATATCGTCCCAGTAAGAAAGAAGAATGGGAAGATTCGCATCTGTGTCGATTTTCGAGATCTCAACAATGCATGTCCAAAGGACGATTTCCCATTGCCTCTGACTGAAATCATGGTTGATGCTACTACTGGTCATGAGGTTTTATCCTTTATGGATGGTTCGTCTGGATATAATCAAATTCGAATGGCACCAAAAGATGAGGAACTTACAGCTTTTTGCACTCCAAAAAGGATTTACTGCTACAAAGTTATGCCTTTTGGGCTGAAAAATGCTGGAGCCACCTATCAAAGGGCCATGCAAAAGATCTTCGACAACATGCTTTATAAGAATGTGGAATGCTATGTCGATGACTTGGTAGTTAAGTCCAAGAAAAGAGGGGACCACCTCCAAGACTTAAGAATGATTTTTGAGCGGCTGAGGCGAAATCAACTCAAAATAAATCCTTTAAAGTGTGCCTTTGGGGTGACTTCAGGAAAATTCCTTGGGTTCATTGTTCGACATCGTGGTATCGAAATTGACCAATCCAAAATTGATGCTATCATAAAAATGCCAGAACCACAAAACCTGCATGAGTTAAAGAGTCTTCAAGGACGATTAGCTTATATCCGCCGATTCATCTCTAATTTGGTTGGTCGTTGTCAACCTTTCAACCGACTGATGAAGAAAGATGTTCCATTTGAGTGGGATGAAGCATGTACTAATGCCTTCAGAAGCATTAAGTCATATTTGCTTAAGCCACCTGTCTTAAGAGCACCAATTCCTGGTAAACCTCTCATACTTTATATTTTATCACAATTACGCTCTTTGGGGGTTCTCCTAGCTCAGGAAAATGAAGAAGGAAAAGAGAATGCTCTTTACTTTCTTAGCAGAACGTTGACAGGCTCTGAGTTGAATTATTCTCCAATTGAGAAGATGTGCATGGCCTTGATATTCGCAATCTAAAAGCTAAGACACTATTTGCAAGCTCATTCTGTTCGACTCATTTCTCGTGCAGATCCATTGAAGTACATTATGTCTAAGCCTGTTCTTTCTGGGAGACTAGCTAGATGGGCACTATTGCTGCAAGAGTTTGAAATTACTTATATTCCTCAAAGGGCTGTAAAAGGGCAAATCTTAGCCGACTTTTTAGCTGATCATCCTATACCAAATAGTTGGGAGATATCTGAAAGCCTTCCTGACGAGGAAGCACTTCTTATTGAAGTTCGCCCACCTTGGAAAATGTTCTTCGATGGGTCTGCACGTCCATAGATACATGCCCCTTTAAAGAAGACTCGGTATCAAAGTACCTCTTGACATCACGAACATATTGTTGGATGCTCTCTCGCAATGAGGCTGAATCGATTACTCCATTGGAGTCTATCTCGTCACAAATTTTGTAGGCTGTTGGTTTAAAGGAAGAAACTTCCTCAAGAGGAAGACGTGAAAGTCTATAAATTATGCGCTCTCCTAACATCAGGGAACTAAAGCGACGAGCCTTGTTAATTTCAGTGTTCAACTCAAAAACTGAAACTTCAGCACCTAAAGCCGACCCTTTATGTTGGGTGATTAAGGTTGGAGTCTCCTGTTTACTTTGAGAAGTAACATCTTCACAGTCAGAAATGCTGACAGTAATCCCAGTTGTCTTGTTAAGCATCTTGCTTCCTAGGATGCCATTGGCTTCTTCAGCAACTCGGTCAAAAAGCCTTATCCCTGCAACTGAAAGCTCACTACGGGTAGGCAAATAATACAGTATTGAAATCATCTTGCTCTTCCCCTATTTCGTCATTGTTGGGAGCCTGTAATGAAATCAGTTGGATGAGCTCAAATAATTCTAATGACTAAATAACTTCTACAAGGTTATTTTTTCATTAAAATAAGTTACTTACTCGAAACTTTTGAAAGCGGTTGCCTTCACAAGATCTTGGTTCGCTCCTTGGCCTTGAGTGCTTCCAACATTCATCGCTACACCTGTCCCGATCAGTATCCATCGGATCTTCTGTTGGGATGGTATCGTTAAGAATGGCAGAATTCTCCCTTGGACGCTTACGATTGGTAGCTTCATGGTCATTGGAATGGTTCTTTGGAGTTTGCACATTAATAGGATCATCAATTACCACAGTTGACCGGACCCGTCGAATGGGGTTTCTAGACAAGGTTTCATCTTGAGATTGGTGGACTAGAATACTCAAGTCTTCTTTTCCATTAATATTTGCATCAGGGGTCTCATCACTGCCTTCGCCTGCTAAAGGTGTATCTCTTTTAGGCTCATGGGTTGCAACCTTAATCTTTATAGTCTTCTTCTCTATATGCTCTTTAGGAGTGTCAGCATCTTTAGCCTTTACCAGGGGTGGGATCACAAGCGGAGGCTTTTTAGTGACCTTTCTCGAGTGACTTTTCTTTTTATGAACCATAGTTTCGACAACTATGTCGTCATCGCTGCCTTCAACTGCTGGGGAAGTAGTAGTCTTTGATTGCTTCTTCTTGTCTTTCTTTAGCTTAGAAGGATCCAGGCCCGTGCTTTTGGTTAAAGCTTCCATTCCATCTCTAAGAAAATTCCCATGCACTTTCGACCACCACTCATTATAATCCTGAGTAGTGTGTCTTCTAAAGCTGAAAGGGCGCGACGGGAATATGATCCTCGACTTAGTTTTCTTAAGGGTACAAGTTCTCCAAAGTTCGAGTGCCTGATCTAAAGAAGCAGAACGAATGTCTTCTTTGAGTGTGCCTGGGATATCTTGGCAAAAACCAAATTGACGACTGAATCTATACGGGCTATATGGTTCAACAGTAAAAGTACTACCACGTCGTAGGGTCAGATAAGCCGATCGAGCACTGATAGAATAGCTAATTGATGAGTTAGTTAAATTACCATCATCAACATAGAGCTCATTTTTGTTCTTGACAAGTGGCGTTGCATCCCAAACCACATTATCACCCAAATGTATAAGAGTTCGAGCATCATGATCACTAAGTATCTAGCGCCTCCTTTACCAGAAAATGAAACCATTGCAGGTCCAGGAAGCTCAGTTGGTGTTGAAAAGTGGGTTTTGAAATAGTAGGCCAACCATCCATAGACATAGTGGATAGGGAAACAGGCATTTGACTGACCTGACTGCGAAGAATGGGAAATTTCGTTCAATCCTTTATAAATGCTGGCTAATACTGGAACAGCAAGGCTGAATCTCCGACCAGCTGCCATCATGCTAGCAATTTTAAAGGTCCCTGGTCGAATAAAATTAAATGGCTTATCAGGAAGTACGAAAACACATAACCAGCACGAAAGAAAGGCAGCCAAGTAGGTTTCTTCTTTTAAATCATCTTCGATCCCAATTCCCGCGAAGGCACCTTCTTCCTCTGTAGTCCATTCGCGAGGAGTACTAATGTCACCACTTGGGTTGTGAGTAGACTTGGGACGCTCCGACTTCTTCGGTTTCCTAGCAGGAGGTTTCTTGTATTTTGGTGGTCCCCTATACCAAAATTTGATCCATTGGACAATAGAAACGAGAGGCTGCTCATCGTTCTCATCATGTAGAAGGTGGAAGGCAGAGAGTAAATACTCACAACTTTTGGGGATGAATCTTCCATTTTGAATATCTACGCCAGTTAGTTCTGTAGAACATGGGACGACTTCATCGTAAAAATTCCCGAGGATAGAAAGGCCGCTAAGCATACGCAAGTCCCATAATGAGATGGAAAACTCTCCTGCAGAAGTATGAAGTGTGTTCATTCTAGGACACCATGCTTCACAAAATGCTCGAACAACATCCGCATTACGGTCATATGTATATAAAGATGCAAGCAATGCATTGTATATCTGGATGTCTATGAGGACCTTGTGATTTCTAGAAAGTATGTCTTTTAGCCATTCCCAATAATTTGGAGTATAGTTGAATTCTCCGTTCAGCTGAAGTTTAGGTCCCCAACTGTGCTTTTTTAGAAATAATACTGTGGCCCAAAGTTATAAAGTTCTCTGATTGACAAGAAGCTTTGTGAAGTGAAGATTTTAAGAACCATACTTTTGAAGAATGTCCAGGGTTTTGAGGAGCTTCTATTGACCAATCTGCTAAACCTGGTGAGATATCAAGTCTTGGCCATGGTCCTCTAAAACGACCAATCACTGGTGGAGCCACAAGGAGTGTAGTCTTCCTCTCTGAGCTTCCATCTTTAAGGCTGATGATCTCTAAAAATTGTCCTTTTGATGAGGAAATATCATTGAAAATCACCATGATAAGAGCAAGAGAGGGTGATCCTGAAAAGAGGAATGATGAAAGAAAGTATAAGAGGAATTTTTTTATAAAAAAAAAAATGCAAATTTAATCTCATTATGAGGACAAAGATGATAGGGATTGCGTAAGAATATGTTCTTAAGTCTATCCTATGGATTTTCGTCGAGCGTGAATGATTTAGGTGTAGATCGTCACGGGTCTGTCCTGTGGCCTTCATTGGTGATAACCTCAAATAAATCCTCACAGGTCTGTCCTGTGGCCTTCATTTGTGATGGTGCAAGTAAATCCTCACGGGTCTGTCCCGTGGCCTTCATTCATGGTGGCGCAAATAAATCCTCACGGGTCTGTCCCGTGGCCTTCATTCATGGTGGCGCAAATAAATCCTCACAGGTCTGTCCTGTGGCCTTCATTCGTAACGGCGTAAGTAAATCCTCACGGGATCTGTCCCGTGGCCTTTATTCATGGTGGCACAAATAAATCCTCACAGGTCTGTCCTGTGGCCTTTATTCGTGATGGCGTAAGTAAATCCTCACGGGTCTGTCCTCGTGGCCTTCATTGGTGGCGCAAATAAATCCTCTCGGGTCTGTCCTGTGGCCTTCATTGGTGATAGCTCAAATAAATCCTCACGGGTCTGTCCCGTGGTCTTCATACGTGAATGGCTCAAGTAAGAATCTTCACGAGTCTGTCTCGTGGCCTTCAATTATATCACATCTTCATTATTCACATTGGCTAGGCATAATATGGGTGGTCGACTCCGAAGTAAGCAGTCATTCATATTCAATAAAAGCCGCGGATAGTGATTGGAGATGATGATGAGATGGATAGGATAAAGAATTCTTTCAAGGCATTTGGAATTTACAAAAAAAAAAAAAAAAAAGAAAAATTTGTACGTGTGTGTCTTCATCGGCCAATACATGCATTCAAGGAATAAAGAAAAAAAAAAGAGCGTAGTATGCATAAGTGCATTCAAAGTGCTGCTAGTTTGGGCGTGGTTATTTGTGTAAGTTAGAGATTTATCTATTGATCAAGTCAAAGCAAAAGAAAAAAAAAAAAAAAAAAAAAAAAAAGAAAGAAAGAAAGAAAGAAAAAAAAAAAGAAGATGCTATGTGTTTTCAACTGAAAAAAAAAAAAAAAAAAAAAAAAAAGAAAGAAAGAAAGAAAGAAAGAAAAAAAAAAAAGAAGATGCTATGTGTTTTCAACTGAAAAAAAAAAAAAAAAAAAAAAAAGTACGTGAAAAAAAAAAAAAAAAAGAAAAGAAAGAAAGAAACAGTATGTGAAAAAAAAAAAAAAAAAGAGAAGAAAAAAAAAAGAAAGAAAGAAAGAAACAGTATGTGAAAAAAAAAAAAAAAAAAAAAAAAGAGAAGAAAAAAAAAGAAAGAAGAAAGAAACAGTACGTGAAAAAAAAAAAAAAAAAAAAAAGAGAAGAAAAAAAAAGAAAGAAAGAAAGAAACAGTACGTGAAAAAAAAAAAAAAAAAAAAAGCTATGCTGTGTTCAACAAAAAAAAAAAAAAAAAAAAAAAGGGGTTGCTTTGTGTGGTCGTGGGCCACACGAAAGAAGAATGATTTAGTACGTGAAAAAAAAAAAAAAAAAACAAAAGATGCTATACTGTGTTCAATTGAAAAAAAAAAAGAAAAAAAAGAAGAAGTTGCTTTGTGTGGTCGTGGGCCACAAAGAAAGATATGTCTAAGAGCAATTAAAGTCATTTGACTTATTGAGATATAATGATTAAAGTCATCTGACTTTTTGAGATGTACATGTTATATATATATATTATATATATGTTTGTTATGAAAAAAAAAAAGCTGCAAAGAGGATGCATGTGCTGGATGCGTGAAGACAAAAGTGAAAAAAAAAAAAAAAAAACAAAAATCAGTCAAAGGGAAAGAGCTGAAAGAGTGGAACCTGCCAACCTGACAGTACGTAGTGTGCTTCTTGGCCACTATTCTCTTTTCCTTTGCTGTCCTCTTGGTGCCAATCAATTCAATAACTACTGAATTTTATGAAAGGCACTGCGTCTCTTATATGTACACCATGAGAATTCCAATTGGCTTTGGATTAGAACTTCAATTCAATTTTAATTGGGACTTCAATGCACTTTTGGATTGGAACTTCTTTAAAATTCTGCTTGGTATATACTTCTAATCAAAGATGAATTAGGATTGTCTATGTTTCCTATTTCATTAAGGAGTCACATTTTATGGCTTTGGTATGAATTAAGTTTGATGTTATGAGCATGTGTCCGTGGCAAGCTATTGTCCAAGAAGATCTGGGAATAGTCACTATGTAGGTCCAAAGAATCAAGCCAATGATGGCACTTTTGGAAGTTAAAAAAAAAAAAAAAAAAAAAAAAAAAAAAAAAAAAGTAAAGAGGAATGCAAGAAGCCACGTGGGGGCATACATGAAGAGGCTTGTTCATTATGATTTTGGCTTGGCTCCAAATTAGTACAATTAGCTACTTCATTGTTTTAAAAAAAAAAAAAAAAAAAAATTCAATGATTAGTTGATTGGCTAAAGTTCCAACTTGGCTATTACTCCAAATCCAATTAAAAGAAATGACGATGGCATATTGCGTGTGCACAAAATCATAAGTTCAAAAAAAAAAAAAAAAAAAAAACATTCGAGACATGTCCGCTTCTTACACTACTAAATTGTGTACGCAAATAAGTCTCGAGGGGGCATTTGTAGAACGAGAAAATTTGCAACCACTCACAAGTGGACACGTGTCTTAAAGTCAACTAAATCATGGCAAATTAAATTTGGCCACGTGTCTTCTTATAAGTTGAGTGGGATATATTTATGGCAAATAAATGTGTGCCATGTGTCTTTTATTACACAGCGTTGGCGAATTACAAGTTGCCATGTGTTTTAAAATTACTACACAGGTGGCCAAATCAAATATTGACACTTGTCAAGTGAGACCAAATAAAAGGAAGACAAATAATTCTTCCAATCAAATGTTGCCACGTGTTCTGGTTAGGATGGCTATCAAATAATTAATATTTATCCTTTTATAAAAGATAAATAAGGGATAATTATTAAGAAGTCAATTCTTATCAGAATACTCTTCACCCTACCACTATAAATAGAGGTAGCCCCCAAGGGTCAAAAAAGGAGGAGATTCAAGCAACAAAGCTCTGTCAGACCAAAGCCTCGAAAGCTCTGACGTGACCAACATTCAAGCATTGAAGCTCTATTGGATTAAAGCCTCAAAAGCTCCATAGAACTTCCTACACCAAAGACTCAAGATGAAGAACTCGCACCAAAGTTCATAGTCTCTAATACGCACAAAGCCTAGAGATTCACGCAAGAGATCCATTCCACCTACATCGAAGGAGATTTCACCCACTGAATCGAGAACAAGCTGCTCAAGCCCCTCGAGTCAAAGTTTCAAGGAGAGAAGAATCAGAGGATTATTTTACTTTGTAAACAAAGTCTATACAGAGATTGTATTCCGCTACTACAAATTAATAAAATTATCCTTTGTCCACTTTTTTTGGTCCTATTTATTTTTAGACACGAAATTTGTGCGTATAGGGACACGGCTCTAACACTTTTAGGACACGGCGTGAGAAGGTAGCAGACTGCCTTTCGCTGTTGACGGAGGTGGACGTCCACAGTTTGTCAGGAAACTGAACCCACAAAAAATTGAAAAAAATAAATAAATAACTAAAGATAAAAAAAATAACTTTTCTGCTGCTGCAGCTATTGCCATTGCCGTTGCCGTTGCTGTTGTCGACTTGCTTCTCCGTTTTTGTCTGCTTTTCTTCATCTCGCTTCCCCCGGTCTTCGTCTGCTTCTCCTCATCTCGCTTCCCCCTATTTCTTTATTTGGAAAACAGGAGATGCGTGACTTTATTGCCTTTTGACTGAAGGCTTAAAAGAAAGGAAGGGAAGGGATTCCTGTACACTGTACTGCTATAATAAGTGACTTTATTGCTTTTTGGAAAACAGGAGATGAGTGAATTTATTAACCGAAGGCTTAAAAGAAGGGAAAGGATTCCTGTACACTGTACAACTATAATGAGTGCTTTTAATCAGAGTAAGATTTAAGTCAACTATATTTAGCTTATGAAAAGGAGTTAAAGAGCACTAATATTATACGGTGAGCCATATAGCTCTTATGGTGGGATACAAAAATGTTCAAACTTCCAACAATTTTTTAAAACATTACATATATATATATATTATTTATTTATTTATCTATTGTCGTATCCTTGCTGTGTCGTGTCTTGAATTTTTAGAAATTGCCGTGTCAAAGTGTTTGTGTCGTGTCGTAACCGTGTCATGTATCTGTGTCCGTGCTTCTTAGATCACGACTATAAGCACTGATCATCGTATTATATGAGACTACATTTCGTTGGGGCATTTCTTTAAACACTTTACATGTGACCAATAATTCACCAAGTGAAGCATAGAATGATATAATATTATTATTAAGATAAATGGGTTGTGTTGAACTGTAATCCATGGTAATGGTGAGCGCGTGGAGACACTTCAATGCATTGAGGGATCTGATCGTCGAGCATGCCTCAAGTTGTTGTAGAAAGTGGGGTTGGGGTTGATTGAATTCTCCATAGATGGACTAAGGAGTGACTGCGTGATAAAAATGGCTTAGAATGGATACTAAGAAATTGAGATTTGGAAAAGAAAAGCGGCTATGGGTATTAAACAACTCTATCAGAAGCTAAAGCAATAGAAGTTGTCTTTCTCATGTAGCTGGAAATCTTAGCAAGAGGGTGACTACATAAGGCCATAAGGGATATAATGATATACAAAGAGATATGTAATGGGCCAAAAGCTTGGAAATTGGGCTCTTTTTTTTTTGGGTAGTGCTAAATGACACACCCTTTGCACAGCACCTTGTGTAACACCCAACTTACATCAACAAAAAAAATATGGACACAGTTATTGACACCACGCCTTTTGCTTTATACACACACCTTTTAATTAAAAAAAATCGCACTTTTACTTTATACACACTCCATAATACCTAAACTGACCCTAACCTTAATCCCAAAAAGTTTGGTATATTTAAGCTAAACATATTGTATTTATTTAGTACATTATGACTGAACAATTACAAAAAAATTTAGATGGTATATCCTGAACAACGTTAAAATGTTCAGTAGAAACAGTATAAACATTTTAGATTTGTTTAGAAAACCACGTCTAAACCAACTGTGATTCACAAATGAAACTTAACTTATCTTAATGGAGAAAAAATTTTGGTACATTTGAACGGAACATATTGTATTTGTTTAGTACATTAAGACTGAACAATTGCAAAAAAAAAAAAAAATGTAGTTGGTATGTCCTAAACAACTTTGTAATGTTTCATTAAAACAGTTTAAACATTTTAAGTTTGTTTGGTATACCAGGCCTGAACGAAATGCAATTCACAAACAAAACTCAACAAATTTTGATGGGAAAAAACATATTTTTTTCGTCACTAGAAGCATTTGAATTGATAATTTACTTATCCATTGTTTAAATAAAAAAAAACATAAAAACACGAACAATAATTAAGGTTTAAGAGATATTATAGATTAATTGATAAGGTTTGTGAGAAAGTAAGGATATATGAATTAATGGAAGAAACAAAGGCTTTTTATGATTATAATTAGGGAAAATTACACTAACCTCTCTTGAGGTTTTGAAAAATGACACAGACCTTCCCTGAGGTTTCAAAAATGACACTCACCTCCCTTGAGGTTAGATGAAAAATCACATAGACCTCCCCTCCATCCATTGATTGTTAGTTAACTAACGGAAATTGCTGATGTCATGCAAAAAACATTAAAAAAATGCCAAGATTGCCTTTATTGAAGATGGTAATGCATGGAATGACTAAATTAATCCTAAAATCAAGTTTAAAGATGAAAATACCCCAAAATGTAGTCGTTAGAATGCATTTTGAACATATATAAAGGCAAGTCTAATTAAAAGATGAAAATGCCCCAAATCTACTCATTTTATACCATGTCTCATGGGTAGTAATAGTGTAATACAATAGGTTAGCGGTTCGAACGATAAAAATTTACTAGATTAGTCAAATTGAATGTCTGAATATTTTATTCCCAAATGTATGTAAATAAATTTTCAGGTGAGGTTAATTTGATATAAATTGTGTAAGGTCATGCATTGTGAGATTGTACCGGCAATATACCCATGCATGGTTGGTTTGTACGGTATAATCCATCAATACATTGGATTCTGTATAACCTACTCATACATGGGATGCATTCCTAATTATATAATTTAACCTTAATTAGCGGGGAAAATTATCAAACCGATTTACAAAATTTTGAGTAGGATTAAGAAGCCAGTCTATTTACTGGACGTGACAACGCTGTCACAATACAGAAAAGATGCACACCCATCAGCTTATGGCGGAGGGAGTACCACGGATTGCAGCCACTAGTGTCTCCCTGGCTTGCCGGACACTTGGAATAAGCTCCTTCATACTGCTCTATTCGGTTGAAAAGACAAAAGAAATAGAGCAATGTAAAGTTCAGATTTGTCCAATTGGAAAGGAAAACCATTAATTGTTTTCTTACTAGGGAATTTTTTTTCGTTTTCTGGTTAATAAGAAAGGTGATTCTTCCAACTGTAAAGTCTAGATTTTTGTGGACCTTGTGGCAAATATTTTGCCTTTTGAAGGAAGATACCCATGTAAGTTAAAATTGCAAAGCCTGTGACCCATTAACATCATTTGAAAACAACATACATGGAACTCATGAGTTTTCCACTGTTGTTTCAACAATGCAGCAGTTTTATGTAACCCACCTCATTTGCTCACATTAACTTATCTAATTGATATGCCAGTTGATGTGGTGGCCATGTCAACAGTCCCATAAGTAAGTTAATCTTTAAAGTGGGCTGATGTGGCAATCTTTGTTATTTATTTATTTTTATTTATTTTTATAATTAATTTAATTTAATCCTTAATCTCTTTTAATATCAACAAATAAGTATTAATATTTTTTTTTATTATAAATTTGAAGTTGAGATAACTTATTTAACAAATGAAACAAATACCACTAGATCGGCTATTATACCATTGGCATGTGACCATCTCATTGGGGCAAGTTTTTTTCTTTTTTCTTTTACTTTTTCTTTTTCAAATATAATTGGAAAGATACGAACTCCTAATTCTTTGAACAAACATACGTGCTACCTTTAATGGAACTTAACTTCATCCAACATATCCAGGTGTCTTGCTGGCAGAGGAGCGAACACTTAAGCCACGTGGGCCATTTGACACGTAGATATCAGCCCTGGTAACGTATAATCTGAGCTGCTGAGTCGCCTCTCTACTTTTCACAACCCAACACGTTGCATCCGATGCACCTTCCACGTGTCCACTCAGCACTAGCAACCGCCATGGCCTCCAGCTTTTAACATCCTCTCACCCCCTTCCCCCTCTCACTCTTATTCTCAATTACCAAAAACCAGAAATCAAACCATAATGATCTGCTCTGCTTATGATACATTATAGTAGTTTGACCCCAGATATCATGTGATCCATCTACCCATGCCGATTCCATTATTTTAAGATAAGACCCACCCTTGCTTGGGAGCACACATTTGTGATGATTTAAAATATGGAGAGAGTTTGGTTTTCTAGGTCGAAAAATTCAACTTCAACTTAAGAGGGCAATGTCAAGAACATGCAGACAGTAATTGTTTTAATTTAGAGTACTAATGAGCAGTGACTTCCAAGGAAGAAGCACAAAGAGCACCTTCAATCATGTTGGTTTCGTCTGAGCAAATGGTAAGCAACATAGCCAAAAGATGGAGGTTGCTAAGCGGGCAAGAAAATTGGAAGAACCTCTTGGACCCTCTTGACATCGACCTCCGAAGATATATCATTCACTATGGTCAAATGGCTCAGGCAACCTACGACACTTTTGATGGGGAGAGGGACTCAAAGTTCATGGCCGGGAAGCAGCCGATATGCAAAGAGGAATCTGTTTTCCAAGGTGGATTTAGCCTTGGGTAATCCGTATAAGTACACAGCAACCAAGTATGTGTACGCAACATCTCAAGTCAAGGTTCCATCAGGATTTATTTTAAAGCCATCGGGGAGGGACCCTTGGTGTAAGGAATCGAATTGGATTGGATATGTGGCGGTGGCGACTGATGAGGGGAAGGATGCATTGGGAAGGAGGGATATATTGGTTGCATGGAGAGGGACAGTCCGCCAATTGGAATGGGTTAAGGATTTTGATTTTCCATTGGTATCGGGTTCTAAGATATTCGGAGATGCTGGTGATCCTAGAGTGCATAGAGGGTGGCTTTCGATTTATGATTCAGTTGATCCAAAATCGCCGTATAATAAGACCAGTGCTAGAGACCAGGTGAGCTGAAGCGTCTACTTTTATGGAATTGGTTTGAGTTTGATTTTGATGATGGAAAAAAATATCCTTTTTTTTTTGGGAAACAGCCCAATTCAGGAAAGCTTTATGAGAAAGAGTTTTCTGAAAACGCCCTTCAAATCCATTTTTGGGCTCACAACAAAAGTCGCGAGGACACCACAAGACAATTATTGGAAAACAGGTCCGCTATTTTGTTTTGCATGACTCTAGCCGTTAACCATACTTTGCTGTTATCCATAGGCCAAACATCGATCACTAGGAAAAAGCAGTTGCAAATGGACAAGCCGCCTTCTAAATGTAAAAGACAAAACATAAACAAAACATGGCGCCCAATTCGTGTCATTTGTGCCTGAGACATTCAAAAAATTGACCAGAACAAAAATAAAAAATTAAAAATAAATTAAACAAAAATGCATAGTTGATTATTAATTAATAGGGTCTTTGTATCTGCCAGAGTTTCGGAGACACTATAAAGATTAGAAGACAAAACATAAAGGATAAAAGTTTATCTCTGCAAAAATGTCAGGACAAAAGGCTTGTCCTTACATTTCACTCTCTCATAGTTAAATGTGTTCTCAGTTCTCACAATTATTAATAGTTTATTGATTCATATCAAGTTTTGACCACATAAGTTCTTGATACATACTAACCAAATAACCTCTTCAAAAGAGATTTTGGAAGATTTATTTCGATCTGCACCCATATATACATGCCCAATTATTGTGGTGGTTGAGAGTGATGCTGGTGATCTGGTCCCCCTGGTGACAGTCTATCACCAAGCATGTCATTAGTCGGTACAAGTACCTCCAGTGACCTCTGTCGATAATGCTCAAGTTCAAAAGGATGGAAATACTTAAGCAAAAGATGGTGGCTGTCAATAATATTTTTCTGCATGGGCGGAGGCCTGGGAAGACTACGTGCATGTGAATTCATGAAGAGCATGAGGAAGATGATGAAGAACAGGGTGGACACTCGTGCAGCAGTTGAACTAGCCATGTAGTGATTGAAGAGTAATCAAGCAGGCTGCTAAGTAATGGATCGGAGAAGCTAGTTGCTTGAGCTACGAGAGAGGAACGAATTAAGTAGGTTGCATGGTAACAAGGCTTCAATCTGGCCTATTTATAATGACCAAACATAAGGGAGGAGAGGCAGTTGTTTGGTTAACAAACATAAGGAAGGAGAGGCTGCTGTTTGATTAATTAATTTGTTTGTAATCTGTCATTGTCACAATAATCAGACAATCCTTCCTACACATTGTTGTTTTCTTGTGCATCGATCAAATGGACTTTTGTTCTTATGGTCCCCATTACCATTCATATATATTTCATCTTCATTCTACAAAGCCCCGACAAGTGATACGCTGTCGCTTAGTCAGTTGTCGTACATGGGGGGCGGTGACAAAAACCATTAATTAAGAGGAAATTAGAAAAACCACAAAGATACTATAAACATCATAAGCCAGATTGAAAGGGCTCACTATATATTTTTCTATCAATCTTCTTTTCTATTAAATTCACCAAGCAAAGCGGCTCTTCCCGACATGGAATGTTGGATGAGTCTCACTCCACATGTTGAGAAAAAAGAATCATTATCCTTAAAGTGTAAGTTTGTTGTTTGGATTCATGTGAATTTTCTTATCCAACTAACGTTCTATATCGTTACATGTTTTTTCGGTAACTATCATTTCACGCATGTCAAAGGCCATGTAACTTTGGGACCAAAAATGAAAGAAAAAAAAAAGGTGTTAAACTTTAACAAGAGATCAAACAAGATGAACATTGATAAAGTCATTAGCCATATCCTATCCACGTCGACATACACAATAATGACATTAAATCTTTTCAATTTTCGGTCGTTGTCTTTTGAAGAACTCTTTGTTGGCTAAATTAAGATAGAATAGATATTGCAGATCTATAGTTGACAAAGCACTCAATTAGTAGATCAAAAGTGCTTTTCTTATTGATGATTTGCATTGAAAGCATTCACTAATGGATGTGTGCCAAGGGTAATTTTGAAATGAATGGCTTGATTAATGAAAGGGAGAATTGATAACCACATAATTGATATATCCAAAAATGGAGAAACTATAGGGTTTCCCTAATTGAGTCATGGTCACAACACAAGACCAATTTCCTTTTTCACCTATTCTGAATCATGACCATCAAAGCATAGGAAAGAAAACCTAGCTAATAGAATTTCCATACACTAAACCTAATAATGGTTTTGTTTGCTTTTCTTTGGCAGTTGACACGTTACGGCTCAAAGCAGTTGCAAATGGATAATGTATCTTTAAAGTAAGGATTTTTTTATATTTTTGTTTTATTTATTTTCAATTGTTGAAGTCAGAGTCACAGATCCTTGACACTTTGACAGTTTTTTCATATCTTTCACTAATATTTTAGGATTGATAACCAATGCATACATGGGAAATGAGATTTCCCTCTCGTGGAAACCTTATGTTATCTGGCTCTAAAGCCTAATGGGCACCATTACGAGGTTTCCCCTCAAATAATTTTGTTTAAGATAATACATAATGAACAGCAACATCTATAATGCAGCTGGCGGCGCCTAATTTTATATTTAGATGGATTGGACTAAGTAACTTTCTACCAATGAAGCTACTTTTTTATTTTTAATGTAAACGGCGTGGCTCCACGTAAGGGAGTGACCGGTATTAATGTAGATTTACTATAGTGAGGTTCATGTGGAAACATATATATATATATATTTTACCAGGAACCTTTAAAAAAAATTATAAATAAAAAGCCTGTCAAGGGTTGAAGCATGTACATGTGCCATGGCATGTGCTCAGTTGGGTGGAACCCCAATTCTCTTTTGCAGGGTGAAGACATGAAAATCAAGTTAATGAGAAACAAACATTAGTACAAAACACAAAAATTTACAGTGGGTGGCCATCATAGAATACAATCAAATTCTTGAATTACTCATCCTCAAAATTTTAAAAAATTTTCCATAAAAAAAAAGGGACAAATGACACCACTTATGTATGTCCTGTGTACTTCAATAAGGAAAGAATAATTTGCTAGTATCTTGATTATTGCGAATAATTCTCGAATCATATCCATAATTCTCAAACATTCAAAATGACTGTGGCGTGACAACACATCGTAAATTTTTTTCAACTTGCTTCTATTTTCTTCCTATCAAAGCTGTTACCTGAGAATTTTTTTTATGTTTCATTTCTGATATTTCACCAACTAACTCTCATGTTCTGATAATCTCCAAAGTTTGAATTCATTTCATTTCTTGCTATCAAAGAATAATATTACTGCTGAAAATATAAGAGAGCCAAAAAACTGACTTTTACTGAGATGGTGGCACTATAAGAAAAATGCTAGTTGATTATGCTCTTATAACTTGGAAATGAAGGAGTATTGATCCCTTCTAAATTTCTTGCAATCTGATTCTAACTGGCATTGCTCGCATAAGAAGGAAAAATGAAAGGATGGAAGTTTTTCTCTCACAAGTACCCTTTCCCTTTTTCTCTTGATGAAAGGCCAGAAGATTGATCACCCCATTTGTAGGAGCAACGGCAAGCCACAATACTTTTTCGTTTCATTTCAAAAGCAAAATGACCATCATCGTTTTATTATGTTCAAAACAACCCTTTCCACAAAAGGTAGAGTTCGAACGAGGAAGTTTAAAAGAATGGCATTTTCCAAATTCTGAAGTTTCGCTGGTTGAAAATGTGGCAGTAGATGTGGCAGTATATGTCTATCATCATATTAATGAAATTTGTACTTTGTGCTAGCTGATCATCAACCCAAAAAAGGAACAATGCTTCAATCTCAGTGAACCTTATTATAGAGAAGTATGGTCTCGAACACCTTTTGAAGCAACAACCGTGATTCATTCCCATCCTTGATTGTCTTTACCAAGGACAGAGGCAATATGGTCTCGAACACCTTTTGAAGCAACAACTGTGATTCATTCCCACCCTTGATTGTCTTTACCAAGGACAGAAGCAATATTTTTAACCAAATGTACTCATTAGAGTGATCACAAGAACAGAGGAATTGGTTGAAAATGAAGCCAAGAATCTGGTCTGACATATGAAAGACTCTGTCGCTACATCCAGTGTCGATTCCTTCAGCAAACACTCCATTTTCCATATATCAAATCCTAGTTCTCACCAGAGAATGTGACCGTCAATCCTATTATGTATGCATGTTGAAAGTCCCCATATAATAAGACCGTATGCATGAATTCACGAAATATGTACAAAAGGTGTCAAGAAGAGTATCAACACTCTGGACCAAGGTAGCTGCTGCTAGAAAAAAGGTTACTAGCATAAGCCACCAGCTTAAATGTTATTTTTGGTAAGAATAATTTGTATAAATAGGAGTAAAGGACCACCATGAAAGGTATTGAGGTTAAAATTAACGCCAAATCTGTTGTCTGGAGATATGATCATGAAAGGCCCTATAGGTGGACAAATTCCTGCGATGCACCACCAAGAAGCACGGTGCTCTGATTTGAATAGCAGAATTTAAAGACTCCAACGAGAGCCCCAAAAAATTCCACACACTCCATTCTAGAGTGATCGATGTTTAGGTATGCCTACACACACACTCGCCGGGGGTTGTACAGTTGGTCATTTTATCGCCCAATTTCAAAGGACTGTTAAACTTTTGATCCACAAAGAGTTATGGGACCCACAACATATCAATGGAAAATTGTCGACGAGACCTACACTCGCACACGCAGAGAGAGAGAGAGATAGAGAGAGAGAGAGAGAGGGAGAGAGAGAGATTTTCATTTATCTAGAACAAACATACCAAGGATTTTATTTAGCGATACAGAGGCGCTTTCAGTACAACATACATGCTAGTCTAACTTATTCTAGGTTGGTTTTACTGAGATAGAAACAGCATTTTGGGGTGAAAGGCCTAGGAAAGCCAGCATGATACAAGATATATGATAGAGATACATCTGTAACTACAATACCCTCATTAGAGCAATGGCTAGGGCAGTGCTGTTTGGTTAGGGAAGTGATGGTGAGGATCTGGCCCACTAGGTGACACCCTCTCAGGATCATTCGACTGGGTTGGCAACTGTTGATAATACTCCAGTGTAGATTCATCGTACCCTAATTCACGTAAAAGGAGGTAGGCGCTAGTCCTCTTCTGCATGGGGTCAACACGTGCCTGCAAAATTGTTACAAGTGTCAACGAAACGATTAAGAACAGTATTAACACTCTTGTAGTAGAACGATTAGCCATTTCAATGTTTATAAAAAAGGATGCTACTAGTTTGAGCTACCAGAGATGAATGAAGTAGGGTTATCAAGAGCTCATATTTATAGAGTACTCAATTACAAGGATAAGATCGAGAGTAGAACAGATAGTGGAGATAGCATGGCACATTGTCATCGTCTTTCCGAAAGGGAGTTTTTCTGCCTGCATGCTTACGGGTCTCCCATTACCATAAAGCACTAAAATAAATGGCTTCCATCCCCCCATTGGAGTGGCCCTTCTCCCTCTTCCATCCCCATTGGAGTTCCTCTCTCTCTAATATAGAAAGCCTAGTCATCTTAAGCGTAAATTGACACACTTAATTGGGCGGTGGCAAAGAATTAAAATTGAAGCCAATGACAAGAGATTGTCCCCCCCATTGAACCTTTAATCTACCTTACAAACATCAGCACATGGGACAGCATTTCTTATGATTCGCTTTCGTCCACTTAAGCTTCTTTTCCTACCAGATTGATCACCAAGAACAAATGACTTGCCTGCATCAGATATTCAGAGTGCCACTTCAAGAAATGGTCCTGACCGAGGTGGGGAAAAAGTATAATCCTATTGTGGCCGCTAGGCTATTTGTTTGGATTCATGTTATATTTTGTTTTATGTTGTTTCAGTTTCTACAAATTGACATTCATCTATGTAATTTTGTTTTGTTTAGTTGAGTTTTCTGCGCATTTACAGGCCTCCCATTATATTAAATCACTAACATAAACTGGTTTCCAGCCAACCAAATTGCCAAGTACAATACAATGCTCACCCATGGGATATTCAATTCAGAGCGAGCTACTATCCATCCTGGACGATGAAAAGAACTAAATTTCCCTAGACTGGTGGATATATATATTTTTTATTATGAATTAATCCTTGTTAATTTGCTTATCCAATTAACCTTCAACAGCTTCCATCTTAGAGGTGGGGAATCTCAAGAAAATATGTCTGGAAGATGGGATATTTGTACTTTTTATTATCTAAAACTAATAATCTTAATGTTCAGACCATATCTTTTAAATCTATCCCCATTTCTCTACTGTGCTTCCTCCAATATACTCCTTGACCCATGTTTGCATGAATTCAAACTGCATAACCAATAGATAGGATTCCCTGCCCACCACTTACTTTCGGCCAAGGTTCATGGTAGGCCCCTTCTCCGGCCACCATTTGGCATCAATTAATATAAAGGTTGACCTAAACTCCATTTATTCCACTTTCATTCATTAATTTAGTACTCATTATTAAGGGCTGACGATGGGTTATAAAATAATCTCAAACCTTGATTCAATTCTTTAGTCAATCCATAAGGCCAGCTTAAAAGGCCGACTGGGATAAGGTTTGTCAGTTCCAATTCTATTTTCTTTTCCGGTTCATGAGAGGGATTGGCAGATGTTATTGTTTTAGGACAATTGCCAAAACAGAAGAGAAAAAAAGATTGGCAGGAAACCTTTCTTACAAACTTAACACAAAAAACAAGCGACGAGGAAGAAAAAAAAAAAAAAGAAAGAAAAGAAGATGAAGAAATATAATTGAAAGTCCATGCAACGTTTCTTACCATTCTGTGCACAACACTAATGCAGAGATAGGCTTCCCACAGTAATTTGTCAATAAACCACCATCTTGATTACCTAGAAAAAATATAACATGGTCTTCGTCACTCATGTAGCAAAAATGTAACAAGGAACAATGGAAGAAAACATCTTGACGAAGAAGTAACTCATAAACTTCTTCCCTCAATCTCAAAAAAACAGATTATATACCTGTTTTCACTTACTAACACACTTGAAACTTCGTCTGTAAATGGTTTAGGGGTCATGCATTCCTACTAATTAACAAGCAATTCCTTGATCTGAGCCTTGCAGTATATAAAGGGAGCAAAATATGTAAACTGAAACTCAGCCCAATATATGATGCCCTCAGCACCCAAATTGATGGTTAATTGTGAGCAGATCATAACAAAATGAAAAATGCAGCTTAGGGCATCTTCCAAGCATCATTTAGTTGCCAACCATAGCAAATTGTTCACTAAGGGCCGCTAAACAAATTAAATCATAACAAAAATAAAAAATTTCTTAAAAAGAAAATTATCTAAAGGAAGGAAACCTTCACACCCAAGCCCTACGACTGCACCAAAAAAATACTAAATAAAACGTAACAAAATTATTTTTAAAAAAATAGGGCTAAACAAAGTATTAAGAAAAATGGCGTAACTGGCCAAAAATGGACCATGTAGGCATTACTATGTACATTTGAACATATACACAATTTACACATGCATATAAGGATGGTATTTTTAACCCTCACCACATTTTCTATTTGAAAACATAAAATTATAAAATAAATAAATAAATAAAATCCTTTTCTGCCTCTAAATGAACGAACTTACTTAGCGAAGTTAAAAAACGTCAGTAAATTTCTTTTTAATACTCGCTACAATTTTACAGCTAATCGGCAATATAAATTACTGTTTAGTTAGGAGTTAGGAGACCACAGCGGTGATGAAAGTTTGGGGATGACTGCTTATCCATAGCTAAGTGTCTTTTTTTTTTTTTATTTTTTATTTTTTAGGTGAGGTGGATATTTATTCAAGGCCTGGGGTTAGAAATACAAACCAGGTCCGCAAACAAAAGATTACAAATTCATAAAACTCATACATTTAAGGGGGAACAAAAATCAGATGGGAAAAACTGAAATTGAGGTAAAAAAGAAAAAGATTAGATAATGGCCCGCCCAAATCCACATGAATCAGATCTATTAGCAGCTTTGATCCTTTAAATCAATCATATAACAGATCAGTTAGATGCCCTATTGATTTCCTCCTAAATGCTTGTTTCCATCTTAATTCTACCTAAATACTTAATTTAGTCACTGCATAGCAAAATAAGGTAAAAGACAACTCTCCTAAACTAGTTTTACTCCCAACCTCAAGACAACATGGAAAGTTTTCCTTTGCATTTAACAACTGCTTGTTGATTAATACAAATCTATCTTTCAAAACAGCATAGATATATAGAAAATTGACAGCCAAAAGAGACATTAGAATATTTTCCTTGCCATCTGTTTTTCTATAGTCTAACAAAAATTTGTCACTGAACACCTCCTTTTTCATAACTTCTTCAGAACACAATCAATAAGCCTGCATTCAAATCCTTCCATATGCTTATATGAAAAGAATATTTGCTTACCTCTCACAAAAACAAAAGGTTTCAATAAGATTTTAAGAGCATTTTAATATGAAAACACCAATAGGCCAAGTGGCCTTTAAAAACACATTCCCCAAATGGCATGCCTACTGAATGACTCTTCAAGGCAAGAACAGAACGATTACAAGGACACCTCCAGAATATGCATATGGTCCAGCGGATTCCTGGTGGCTCATAACTTGAGCAAGAAATATGCCTTCACCTTGAGCAGACAGGCAGAGGAATGAAGGAGGCTGGGCTTGGCTCGTGACTCCATGAATGGGCACAGGATAATAGGGGCATATGTGTCGTGGATGATGTCCCAATAAAGACAAGCACAGAGGCTTGATGGCTTATGATTGGTTATTTTCATGACATGACAAAACGACATAAGCAGCTACAACACCGCCGGTTGCATTGTATATAAAATGAAGGCATACATCAAAAAGAGAGCATGAAAGGAGAAAAAGAACATCATATGAGTCATCCCCCCTTCTCTGTTTGGTGTCCTTCCTCATACGGTGAGACTAGACCGATGACCTCCAAAGAAAACCACCAACCTGTTTTGGAATATCTCACATTCTGTAACCTCTCTTTATCAATTGACATGTGAACCACCCAAAGCAAGGTCGATATATACTCATTTTGGTGGTATCCCATTCTTATTACCAAACAATGTAGCTGTTGCAACTCTAAGACCAGGGATGATTTAAGAATAGCTAAAAATGAAAACTCATCAGGATCATAACCCAATCCTAGCATTTCTTGCAATAGGGAAACAGAAACAGGTGAGAATTTATTCGAGTAACCCACAATCAAAACATTCCAAGAAACAACATTTTTCACAAATATTTCATCAAAACAGCGGTGCGCATCTTCCAATTTATCACATTTGGCATAGAAATTAACCAATGCACTACACATGAAAACATCAGACTGAAAATTATTCTTTATTATTTTTGCATAGATGAATTTTCCATACAATGGGATCCCCAAATTTGTAAAAGAATTAACAACACTTACAAAGGTGGTTTGGTTAGGGAAGACTTCATCCTCACACATTTTCAAGAAGAGCTCTAATGCATTGCTAGGTCTCTCACCTTTTGCCAATGCCCCAATGATCGTATTCCATGATACAACATCTCGAACAGGCAATCCTTCAAGCATTTTCTCTACTAAGCATATGCTAGAGCTATTTCACATATATATTAATGAGAGAATTTGCAATTGGAACTTGATAATCTAGCCCATTTTTTATAACTAAACCATGTATTTGTTCTCCTACTTCCAAGTCCCTCTCCCACAAAAATCCAGATAAAATGCCCATAAATGAACATTCGGACAAATTTAAGTAGCTTCTCCCCTCATAAACTCATGGAACAAAAACATAGATTCTTTAAAGAACCTATGAAGCCCAACCAAAGATATTATCAAATTCATGTCACCAAACTCTTTCGAAGCATATCATCAAATACTCGAAGCAATTCATCCACGTACCCATGGCTCCCCAAAAAACCCAACAAAGCAGTCCCTAAAATTGCATCAGCATAAAACAATCCATTCTTTAATATTATCAATGCCTGCAATTGATACCCACTAGAAAGATCCAAAGAAGTGCATGATAAAAGCCCACCGAATGTGAATTGGGTTGGCCCAAACTCACAACGCCTCATCTCAGAAAACAACTCCCAAGCTTCCCCAACATTCCCATCACGACCTAAGAAGCACGGACACGCCTGTTTTGGAGACGTGGCTGTGTCCGACACGTGTCAGACATGGACACGCTCCCGACATGCCTCCAACACGTGTTGAACACGCTCCGTACGAGTCCAAAAAAATAAAAATTGCAAAATAATTTCGGACACTTATGGGACACGGCTCTTACACTTGTAGGACAAGGCGTGAGAAGGGAGTAGACTACCTTTCATCATTGACGAAGGTGGACGTCCACAGTTTGTTAGGAAATTAAACCCAAAAAAAATTGAAAAAAAAAAAAAAAAAAAAAAAAAAAACTACTAAAGATCAAAAAAATAACTCTTCTGCTGCTGCAGCTGTTGCCATTGCCGTTGCCGACTTCTTCTCTGTCTTCATCTGCTTCTCTTCATCTCGCTTCCCCTAGTCTTCGTCTGCTTCTCCTCATCTCGCTTCCCCCTATTTCTTTATTTGGAAAACAAGAGATGAGTGACTTTATTGCCTTTTAACCGAAGGCTTAAAAGAAAGGAGGGGAAGGGATTCCTTGTACACTATACTGCTATAATGAGTGACTTTATTGCTTTTTGGAAAACAGGAGATGAGTGAATTTATTGACCGAAGGCTTAAAAGAAGGGAAGGGATTCCTGTACACTGTACAGCTATAATGAGTGCTTTTAATCAGAGTAAGATTTAAGTCAACTATAGTTAGCTTATGAAAAGGAGTTAAAGAGCACTAATATTATATCGTGAGCCATATAGTTCTTATGGTGGGGTACAAAAATGTTCAAACTTCCAACAATTTTTTAAAACATTATATATATATATATATATATATATATATATATATATATATATATATATATATTATTATTTATTTATTTATTTATTGTTATTGCCGTATCCCTGCCATATCGTGTCTTGAATTTTTAGAAATTGCCGTGTCAAAGTGTCCGTGTCGTGTCGTGTCGTAACCGTGTCACATATCCGTGTCCGTGCTTCTTAAATCACGACTATAAGCACTGATCATCGTATTATATGAGACTACATTTCGTTGGGGCATTTCTTTAAACACTTTACGTGTGACCAATAATTCACCAAGTGAAGTATAGAATGATATAATATTATTATTAAGATAAATGGGTTGTGCTGAACTATAATCTATGGTAATGGTGAGCGCGTGGAGACACTTCATTGCATTGAGGGATCTGACCGTCGAGCATGCCTTAAGTTGTTGCAGAAGGTGGGGTTGGGGTTGATTGAATTCTCCATAGATGGACTAAGGAGCGACTGCGTGATAAAAATGGCTTAGAATGGATACTGAGAAGATGAGTTTTGGAAAAGAAGAGCGGCTATGGGTACTAAACAATTCTATAGAGGCTGAAACAATAGAAGTTGTCTTTCTCATGCAACTGGAAATCTTAGCAAGAGGGTGACCACATAAGGCCATAAGGGATATAATGATATACAGAGAGATATGTAATGGGCCAGAAGCTTGGAAATTGGGTTCTTTTTTTTTGGCAGTGCTATATGACTGCACCCTTTGCACAGCACCTTGTGTAACACCCAACTTACATGAACAAAAAAAATATGGACGCAGTTATTGACACCACGCTTTTTGCTTTATACACACACCTTTTAATTAAAAAAATCGCACTTTTACTTTATACACACTCCATAATACCTAAACTGACCTTAACCTTAATCCCAAAAAGTTCAGTATATTTAAGCTAAACATATTGTATTTATTTAGTACATTATGACTGAACAATTACAAAAAAATTTAGATGGTATATCACGAACAAAGTTGAAATGTTCAGTAGAAACAGTATAAACATTTTAGATTTGTTTAGAAAACCACGTCCAAACCAACTGTGATTCACAAATGAAACTCAACTTATCTTAATGGAGAAAAATATTTGGTACATTTGAACTGAACATATTGTATTTGTTTAGTACATTAAGACTGAACAGTTGCAAAAAAAAGATGTAGTTGGTATGTCCTGGACAACTTTGTAATGTTTCGGTTAAACAGTCTAAACATTTTAGGTTTGTTCGGTATACCAAGCCTAAACGAAATGCGATTCACAAACAAAACTCAACAAATTTTGATAGGAAAAAACATATTTTTTTCATCACTAGAAGCATTTGAATTGATAATTTACTTATCCATTGTTTTAAAAAAAAAAAAACGTAAAAACACGAACAATAATTAAGGTTTAAGAGATATTATAGATTAATTGATAAGGTTTGTGAGAAAGTAAGGATATATGAATTAATGGAAGAAGCAAAGGCTTTTTATGATTACTAGATATAGCACACGTACGTTGCACATGAATATTTTTAAATAATATTAGTTATACAAAATAATAAATATGTAAACATTTTATATTTTTTCATAAATATTTTTAAAGATAAACATTTTATATTTTTTTATATTTTTATATTTTATATTTTAAGGTAAGTGTTTTAGAATTATAATTTCCATATTCCTATATATTTTTATTTATCATATAAGAATTATAGTTTCCGTTTCCTTTGAATTCTTATTTGTGTTTTATATATTAAGGTATGTGTTTTAGAATTATAGTTTCCATATTGCTATATTTGCTATATATGTAGAAGGATGGGTAGTTGTGTATTTAAAAATTAAAATAAGGGTATATTAGTCAATCAAAAGTTTTTTTTACATTCATCTTTTTATAGGTAGTATAGATAATTAGGGAAAATTACACTGACCACTCTTGAGGTTTTGAAAAATGACACAGACCTCCCCTGAGGTTTCAAAAATTACATAGACCTCTCTTGAGGTTTTGAAAAATGACACAGACCTCTCCTGAGGTTTCAAAAATGACACTCACCTCCCTTGAGATTAGATGAAAAATCACATAGACCTCCCCTCCATTCATTGACTGTTAGTTGACTTACAGAAATTGCTGATGTCATGCAAAAAACATTAAAAAAATGCCAAGATTGCCCTTATTGAAGATGGTTATGCATGGAATGACTAAATTAATCCTAAAGTCAAGTTTAAAGATGAAAATACCCCAAAATATAGTCGTTAGAATGCATTTTGAACATATATAAAGGCAAGTCTAATTAAAAGATGAAAATGCCCCCAAATCTATTCATTTTATACCATGTCTCATGGGTAGTAATAGTGTAATACAATAGGTTAGGGGTTCGAACGATAAAAATTTACTAGATTAGTCAAATTGAATGTCTGAATTTTTTATTCCCAAATGTATGTAAATAAATTTTCAGGTGAGGTTAATTTGATATAAATTGTGTAAGGTCATGCATTGTGAGATTGTACCGGCAATATACCCATGCATGGTTGGTTTGTACGGTATAATCCATCAATACATTGGATTCTGTATAACCTACTCATACATGGGATGCATTCCTAATTATATAATTTAACCATAATTAGCGGGGAAAATTATCAAACCGATTTACTGAATTTGTAACGCCCCAAAATTTATAAACCATTAACACGTACAATTTTTATGAGCTCCGTACAAATACACATTTTCAAAAATACATTCCATTTGAAAACACAGAGTATTGCGCAGTTACGGATAGCGATGGTTAACCCAACACTCATCATCAATATACATTGGCCAACCAAATGAATAAAATTACATCAACTTTAAATAAAAATAAATGTATGCGATAACTTCTCCAAATCTCGACCACAATTCTATTACGTGCCTCCAACAATTATCACCTGAAAATATATTGGGGTGAGCGAACAACAGTCCAGTAGGAAATCCAATTCCTATACAATAAATAATGTTTCAAAAATCACATGCAAGCATTTATATATTCAAAATAATATATAAATCAAATAATACGAACTCCAAATCATCAACCTCAAATATAATCCATCTGTCAATAAAATCAACCACCATAATCCATGACATCAAATAATATCACCATCAATAATTATCACCTTGCATAAATCAAATCTTAATATATGCTTAAAAATAATCATTATTTACTGTACAAGAATTAAACCCCCTACCTCACAATAAGTGAATAAAATGAATAACCACCACTGTAGACGTATAAATCAGCTTAAGAAATATAAAATCCATACTGACAGGAATTGGATTGGAGCTCCTATGCTGCTCCGGCAACTGAACCTCTGCCTCTGCCTCTCAGCTTCTTCCCTCTCCCAACTCGTTACTCTCTTTCTCTCCTCCCTTCTCTATTTATTTCCTTCCTCCTCCTCTCTCCTCCTTTATTTTTTCTTTTCTTTCTTTCCCCCGTACGTCCTCTCCTGCCATCTTCTTTCTTTTTTTTTTTTTTTTTCCTTTTCTTCTATTCACACACCACTTTCTTCCTTCTTTATCTCTTCTTTTGACTTTTCTTCTTTCTTTCTTTTCTTCTTTTCACGTGCTCTCTCCCTTCGCAATTCTTTTCTTCTTTTGTCCTTTTCTTGCTTCACCGATATATATATATATATTATCACATAATCTAATCATCTTTTCCACCCAATCAATTTAATATAATGTCTCCCAACATTCAATTAATCCCAAAATATTTAAAATTATCCATCTGTGTATAATTTTACTGAATATACACATAAAATAAATTAATAAATATTCAAAGTATCACAGAATTGATGATTGTTTATGGAAAATCAGAGGAAAGGATTGGAATAAACCACCAAAATCATGCTCCAGTGAGGTGCAGCCATTCTCTGGCACAAGGTACCCGGCGGGCACACCTATTGCCGCAATAGTGGTGAACAAAATTTTGAGTAGGATTAAGAAGCCAGTCCATTTACTGGACGTGACAACGCTGTCATAATACAGAAAAGATGCACACCCATCAGCTTATGGCGGAGGGAGTACCACGGATTGCAGCCACTGGTGTCTCCCTGGCTTGCCGGACACTTGGAATAAGCTCCTTCATACTGCTCTATTCGGTTGAAAAGACAAAAGAAATAGAGCAATGTAAAGTTCAGATTTGTCCAATTGGAAAGGAAAACCATTAATCGTTTTCTTACTAGGGAATTTTTTTTCGTTTTCTGGTTAATAAGAAAGGTGATTCTTCCAACTGTAAAGTCTAGATTTTTGTGGACCTTGTGGCACATATTTTGCCTTTTGAAGGAAGATACCCATGTAAGTTAAAATTGCAAAGCCTGTGACCCATTAACATCATTTGAAAACAACATACATGGAACTCATGAGTTTTCCAATGTTGTTTCAACAATGCAGCAGTTTTATGTAACCCACCTCATTTGCTCACATTAACTTATCTAATTGATGTGTCAATTGATGTGGTGGCCATGTCAACTGACATGGGTTATCATGCCATTGGCATGTGACAATCTCAATTGGGCGAGGGTTTTTTCATTTTTCTTTTCCTTTTTCTTTCTCAAGTATAATTAGAAAGATACGAATTCCTAATTCTTTGAACAAACATACGTACGACCTTTAATGGAGCTTAACTTCATCCAACATATCCAGGTGTCTTGCTGGCAGAGGAGTGAACACTTAAGCCACGTGGGCCATTTGACACGTAGATATCAGCCTTGGTAACGTATAATCTGAGCTGCTGAGTCGCCTCTCTACTTTTCACAACCCAACACGTTGCATCCAATGCACCTTCCACGTGTCCACTCAGCACTAGCAACCGCCATGGCCTCCAGCTTTTAACATCCTCTCACCCCCTTCCTCCTCTCACTCTTATTCTCAATTACCAAAAACCAGAAATCAAACCATCATGATCTGCTCTGCTTATGATACATTACAGTAGTTTGACCCCAGATATCATGTGATCCATCTACCCATGCCGATTCCATTATTTTAAGATAAGACCCACCCTTGCTTGGGAGCACACATTTGTGATGATTTAAAATATGGAGAGAGT
The DNA here is from genome assembly GCA_039720395.1 of Liquidambar formosana. Lineage (NCBI taxonomy): Eukaryota > Viridiplantae > Streptophyta > Magnoliopsida > Saxifragales > Altingiaceae > Liquidambar > Liquidambar formosana. Next base: position 13,156,433 of record CM077824.1, on the reverse strand, counting down.
TTGGTTTTCAAGGTCGAAAAATTCAACTTCAACCTAAGAGGGCAATGTCAAGAACATGCAGACAGTAATTGTTTTAATTTAGAGTACTAATGAGCAGTGACTTCCAAGGGAGAGGCACAAAGAGCACCTTCAATCATATTGGTTTCGTCTGAGCAAATGGTAAGCAACATAGCCAAAAGATGGAGGTTGCTAAGCGGGCAAGAAAATTGGAAGAACCTCTTGGACCCTCTTGACATCGACCTCCGAAGATATATCATTCACTATGGTCAAATGGCTCAGGCAACCTACGACACTTTTGATGGGGAGAAGGACTCAAAGTTCATGGCCGGGAAGCAGCCGATATGCAAAGAGGAATCTGTTTTCCAAGGTGGGTTTAGCCTTAGGTAATCCGTATAAGTACACAGCAACCAAGTATGTGTACGCAACATCTCAAGTCAAGGTTCCATCAGGATTTATTTTAAAGCCATCGGGGAGGGACCCTTGGTGTAAGGAATCGAATTGAATTGGATATGTGGCGGTGGCGACTGATGAGGGGAAGGATGCATTGGGAAGGACTGAAGGAGGGATATATTGGTTGCATGGAGAGGGACAGTCCGCCAATTGGAATGGGTTAAGGATTTTGATTTTCCATTGGTATCGGGTTCTAAGATATTCGGAGATGCTGGTGATCCTAGAGTGCATAGAGGGTGGCTTTCGATTTATGATTCAGTTGATCCAAAATCGCCGTATAATAAGACCAGTGCTAGAGACCAGGTGAGCTGAAGCGTCTACTTTTATGGAATTGGTTTGAGTTTGATTTTGATGATGGAAAAAAATATCCTTTTTTTTTTGGGAAACAGCCCAATTCAGGAAAGCTTTATGAGAAAGAGTTTTCTGAAAACGCCCTTCAAATCCATTTTTGGGCTCACAACAAAAGTCGCGAGGACAACACAAGACAATTATTGGAAACCAGGTCCGCTATTTTGTTTTGCATGACTCTAGCCATTAACTCAACCATACTTTGCTTGTATCCATAGGCCAAACATCGATCACTAGGAAAAAGCAGTTGCAAGTGGACAAGCCGCCTTCTAAATGTAAAAGACAAAACATATACAAAACATGGCGCCCAATTCGTGTCATTTGTGCCTAAGACATTCAAAAAATTGACCAGAACAAAAATAAAAACTAAAAAATAAATTAAACAAAAAAGCATAGTTGATTATTAATTAATAGGGTCTTTGTATCTGCCAGAGTTTCGGAGACTAATATGATCAAAACAATAATTTGAACAAACACTAGGATCAGGAGGTGACAATATAAAGATTAGAAGACAAGACATAAAGGATAAAAGTTTATCTCTGCAAAAATGTCAGGACAAAAGGCTTGTCCTTACATTTCACTCTCTCATAGTTAAATGTGTTCTCAGTTCTCACAATTATTAATAGTTTATTGATTCATATCAAGTTTTGACCACATAAGTTCTTGATACATACTAACCAAATAACCTCTTCAAAAGAGATTTTGGAAGATTTATTTCGATCTGCACCCATATATACATGCCCAATTATTGTGGTGGTTGAGAGTGATGCTGGTGATCTGGTCCCCCTGGTGACACTCTATCACCAAGCGTGTCATTAGTCGGTACAAGTACCTCCAGTGACCTCTGTCGATAATGCTCAAGTTCAAAAGGATGGAAATACTTAAGCAAAAGATGGTGGCTGTCAATAATATTTTTCTGCATGAGCGGAGGCCTGGGAAGACTACGTGCATGTGAATTCATGAAGCGCATGAGGAAGATGATGAAGAACAGTGTGGACACTCGTGCAGCAGTTGAACTAGCCATGCAGTGATTGAAGAGTAATCAAACAGGCTGCTAATTAATGGATCGGAGAAGCTAGTTGCTTGAGCTACGAGAGAGGAACGAATTAAGTATGTTGCATGTTAACAAGGCTTCAATCTGGCCTATTTATAATGACCAAACATAAGGGAGGAGAGGCAGTTGTTTGATTAATTAATTTGTTTGAAATCCGTCATCGTCACAATAATGAGACAATCCTTCCTACACATTGTTGTTTTCTTGTGCATCAAATGGACTTATTGTTTTTGTGGTCCCCATTACCATTCACATATATTTCATCTTCATTCTATAAAGCCCCTACAAGTGATACGCTGTCGCTTAGTCAGTTGTCGTACATGGGGGGCGGTGACAAAAACCATTAATTAATAGGAAATTAGAAAAAACACAAAGACATACACTATAAACATCATAAGCCAGATTGAAAGGGCTCACTATATATTTTTCTATCAATCTTCTTTTCTATTAAATTCACCAAGCAGAGTGACTCTTCCTGACATGGAATGTTGGATGAGTCTCATTCCACATGTTGAGAAAAAAGAATCATTATCCTAAAAGTGTTAATTTGTTGTTTGGATATATTCATATGAATTTTCTTATCCAACTAACATTCGATCTGTACTGTTGCGTGTTTTTTCGGTAACATTGGGACCAAAACTGAAAAGAAAAAAAAAAAAAAAAGGGCCGTCAAACTTTAACAAGAGATCAAACAAGATGAACATTGATAAAGTCATTAGCCATATCTTATCCACGTCGATATACACAATAATGACACTAAATCTTACCAATTTGTGGTCTGTGTCTTTCGAAGAACCCCTTGTTGGCCAAATTAAGATAGAATAGATAGTGCAGATCTATCATCGACAAAGCACTCTATCAGGGCCGGTTCTGACCCAGGCGAGCAAGGCGGCCGTCTGGGGCCCATAATTTGGGCTAAAAAAAAAGGGCCCCATTTGCTTCCCCCTTTACTAGTTAGGGAACGGCTATTGCAACCCCCCATTCCTATAAGCCCACCCCCCATCCTTTAGTTTTTAAGGTTTTATGTAAAATATGAAAAGTTTTTATGAAAACCGGTCGTGATGTCCACTAGAAAACATCATTTTGAACAACTTTACAGAAGAAAGTTTTTCCAAAATTTATCGTTTAGGTAGACTTTTTGGCAAAAAATGAAATAAAGGCTATAAATAGTTAAAAAGTATATTTAAATGATAGATTTTGGAAAAACTTTCTTCTACAAAGTTGTTCAAAATGATGTTTTCTAGTGGACATCACGGCCGGTTTTCATAAAAACTTTTTATATTTTGCACAAAACCTTAAAAACCTAAAGGATGGGGGTGGGCTTATAGGAATGGGGGGTTGCAATAGCCGTTCCCAACTAGTTATAATATCTCAAGAATCAGCCCAAAAACTTCTCTATTGTTTTTTTAAAAAAGGGTTCTATTTTACCAATTAGGTCAGCCCAAAGAAAAAGTGAAAAACAAAAAAAAAAAAAAAAAAAAAAATACGAGAAGAGTAATGTTTAAATGACACTTTGTTGTAATAGATTGATTTCTTTTGGTATTATAGCTTTAAATTTTATTTGGCATTTGTTTTTTTTTTTTTTCCCTTTTTTTTTTTGTTGTAAAAGTGGATTTTGCTCAATTATGAAGCAAGAAGTATGTATTCTATCTTTATAAGTTTTTGTAATCATCTCTTGTTATTTTAATTTATAAAAGCAAATTTCAGTAATTTTATATGCAAACAAACTTTATGTTGGTACTTGGTAATAGGAATTTTTTTTTTTTTTTTTTGGATATTTAGAATTTTTTTTTTTTTTTTTTTTTTTCCGAATACGTATAGAAAGAAGAAGGCCCCATTTTAAGAGTTCGCCTAGGATCCCAAATAACTCAAAACCGGCCCTACACTCAATTAGTATAACAGAAGTGCTTTTCTCACTGATGATTTGCATTGAAAGCACTCACTAATGGATGTGTGCCAAGGGTAATTTGAAATGAATGGCTTGATTAATGAAAGGAAGAATTGATGACCACATAATTGATATATCCAAAAATGGAGAAACTATAGGGTTTCCCTAATTGAGTCATGGTCAGAACACAAGACCATTTTCCTTTTTCACCTATTCTGAATCATGACCATCAAAGCATAGGAAAGAAAACCTAGCCAATAGAATTTCCATACACTAAACCTCATAATGGTTTGGTTTGCTTCTTTGGCAGTTGACATGTTACGGCTCAAATTAGGCAGTTGCAAATGGATAATGTATCTTTAAAGTAAGGATTTTTTTATATTTTTGTTTTATTTGTTTTCAATTGTTGAAGTCAGAGTCACAGATCCTTGACACTTTGACAGCTTTTTCATATCTTTCACTAATATTTTAGCATTGATAACCAATGCATACATGGGAAATGAGATTTCCCTCTCGTGGAAAGCTTATGTTATCTGGCTCTAAAGCCAAATGGGTACTATTACGAGGTTTCCCCTCAAATAATTTTGTTTAAGATAATAGATAATGAACAGCAGCATCTATAATGCAGCTGGCGGCGCCAAATTTTATATTTAGATGGATTGGACTGACTAACTTCGTACTAATGAAGCTAGCTTTTTATTTTTAATGTAAATGGCGTGGCTCCACGTAAGGTAGTGACCGGCATTGTAGATTACTATAGTGAGGTTCATGTGGAAACATATATATATATATATATATATATATATATATATATATATATATATATTACCAGGAACCTTTAAAAAAATGAAAAAGCAAAAGAAAAATACAAAGCCTGTCAAGGGTTGAAGCACATGTGCCATGGCATGTGCTCGGTTGGGTGGAACCCCAATTCTCTTTTGCAGGGACGTGAAGACATGAAAATCAAGTTAATAAGAAACAAACATTAGTACAAAACACAAAAATTTACAGTGGGTGGCCATCATAGAATACAATCAAATTCTTGAATTACTCATCCTCAAAATTTTAAAAAATTTTCCATTAAAAAAAAAAAAAAAAAGGGACAAATGACACTACTTATGTATGTCCTGTGTACTTCAATAAGGCAAGAATCATTTGCTAGTATCTTGATTATTGTGAATAATTCTTGAATCATATCCATAATTCTCAAACATTCAAAATGACTGTGGAGTGACAACACATCGTAATTTTTTTTCAACTTGCTTCTATTTTCTTCCTATCAAAACTGTCACTGAGAATTTTTTTTATGTTTTGTTTCTGATATTTCACCGACTAACTCTCATGTTCTGATTTAGTGCTAGATAATCTCCAAAGTTTGAATTCATTTCATTGCTTGCTATCAAAGAATAATATTACTGCTGAAAATATAAGAGAGCCAAAAAACTGACTTTTACTGAGATGGTGGCACTATAAGAAAAATGCTAGTTGATTATGCTCTTATAACTTGGAAATGAAGGAGTATTGATCCCTTCTAAATTTCTTGCAATCTGATTCTGACTGGCATTGCTCGCATAAGAAGGAAAAATGAAAGGATGGAAGTTTTTCTCTCACAAGTACCCTTTCCCTTTTTCTCTTGATGAAAGGCCAGAAGATTGATCACCCCATTTGTAAGAGTAATGGCAAGCCACAATACTTTTTTGTTTCATTTCAAAAGCAAAATAGCCATCATCGTTTTATTATGTTCAAAACAACCCTTTCCACAAAAGGCAGAGTTCGAATGAGGAAGTTTAAAAGAATGGCATTTTCCGAATTCTGAAGTTTCGCTGGTTGAAAATGTGGCAGTAGATGTGGCAGTATATGTTTATCATCATATTAATGAAATTCGTACTTTGTACAGCTGATCATCAACCCAAAAAGGGAACAATGCTTCAATCTCAGTGAACCTTATTATAGAGAGGTATGGTCTCGAACACCTTTTGAACCAACAACCGTGATTCATTCCCATCCTTGATTGTCTTTACCAAGGACAGAGGCAATATGGTCTCGAACACCTTTTGAAGCAACAACTGTGATTCATTCCCACCCTTGATTATCTTTACCAAGGACAGAGGCAATATTTTTAACCAAATGTACTCATTAGAGTGACCACAAGGGAATTGGTTGAAAATGAAGCCAAGAATCTGGTCAGACATATGAAAGACTATGTCGCTACATCCAGTGTCGATTCCTTCAGCAAACACTCCATTTTCCATATATCAAATCCTAGTTCTCACCAGAGAACGTGACTGTCAATCCTATTATATATGCATGTTGAAAGTCCCGATATTATAAGACCGTATGCATGGATTCACGAAATATGTACAAAAGGTGTCAAGAAGAGTATCAACACTCTGGAGCAAGGTAGCTGCTAGAAAAAAAGTTCGTAGCTTAAGCCACCAGCTTAAATGTCATTTTTGGTAAGAATAATTTGCATAAATAGGAGTAAAGAACCACCATGAAGGGTAGTGAGGTTAAAGTTAACGCCAAATCTGTTGTCTTGAGATATGATCATGAAAGGCCCTATAGGTGGACAAATTCCTGCGATGCACCGTCAAGAAGCACGGTGCTCTAATTTGAATGGCAGAATTTAAAGAACTAACTATGATATGAAACTCCAATGGGGAAGAATTATGGGTATTTCATGTGACTGATCTAAAGTAACGAGAGCCCCAAAAAATTCCACACACTTCATTCTAGAGTGATTGATGTTGAGATATGCCTACACACACACACACACTCACCGGGGGTTGTACAGTTGGTCACTTTATCGATCGCCCAATTGGACTGTTAAACTTTTGATCTACAAAGAGTTATAGGACCCACAACATATCAATGGAAAATTCTTGACGAGACCTACACTCGCACAGCGCAGAGAGAGAGAGAGAGAGAGAGAGAGAGAGAGAGAGGGAGAGGGAGAGATTTTCATTTATCTAGAACAAACATACCAAGGATTTTATTTAGCGATACAGAGGCACTTTCAGTACAACATACATGCTAGTCTAACTTATTCTAACTTGGTTTTACAGAGATAGAAACAGCATTTTGGGGTGAAAGGCCTTGGAAAGACAGCACGATACAAGACATATGATAGAGATACATCTGCAACTACAATACCCTCATTAGAGCAATGGCTAGGGCAGTGCTGTTTGGTTAGGGAAGTGATGGTGAGGATCTGGCCCACTAGGTGACACCCTCTGAGGATCATTCGACTGGGTTGGCAACTGTTGATAATACTCCAGTGTAGATTCATCGTACCCTAATTCGCGTAAAAGGAGGTAGGCGCTAGTCCTCTTCTGCATGGGGTCAACACGTGCCTGCAAATTTGTTACAAGTGTCAACGAAACGATTAAGAACAGTATTGACACTCTTGTAGTAGAAGGATTAGCCATTTCAATGTTTATAAAAAAGGATGCTACTAGTTTGAGCTACCAGAGATGAATGAAGTAGGGTTATCAAGAGCTCCTATTTATAGAGTACTCAATTACAAGGATAAGATCGAGAGTAGAACAGATAGTGGAGATAGCATGGCACATTGTCATCGTCTTTCCGAAAGGGAGTTTTTCTGCCTGCATGCTTACGGGTCTCCCATTACCATAAAGCACTAAAATAAATGGCTTCCATCCCCCCATTGGAGTGGCTCTTCTCCCTCTTCCATCCCCATTGGAGTTCCTCTCTCTCTAATATAGAAAGCCTAGTCATCTTAAGTGTAAATTGACACACTTAATAGGGCGGTGGCTAAGAATTAAAATTGAAGCCAATGACAAGAGATTGTCCCCCCCATTGAACCTTTAATCTACCTTACAAACATCAGCACATGGGACAGCATTTCTTATGATTCGCTTTCGTCCACTTAAGCTTCTTTTCCAACCAAATTGATCACCAAGAACAAATGACTTGCCTGAATCAGATATTCAGAGTGCCACTTCCAAAAATAGTCCTGACCGAGGTGGGGAAAAAGGTATAATCCTATTGTGGCCGCTAGGCTATTTGTTTGGATTCATGTTATATTTTGTTTTATGTTGTTTCAGTCTCTACAAATTGACATTCATCTGTGTAATTTTGTTATGTTTAGTGGAGTTTTCTGCGCATTTACAGGCCTCCCACTATATTAAATCACTAACATAATCTGGTTCCCATCCAACCAAATTGCCATGTACAATACACCTCTCACCCATGGGATATTCAATTCAGAGCAAGCCACTATCCACCCTGGACGATGAAAAGAAATAAAATTTCCCTAGACCGGTGGATATTTTTTTATTTATTATGAATTAAATCTTGTTAATTTGCTTATCCAATTAACCTTCAACTGTTTCCATCTTAGAGGTGGGGAATCTCAAGAAAATATGTCTGGAAGATGGAATATTTGTACTTTCAGACCATATCTTTTAAATCTATTCCCATTTCTCTACTCTGCTTCCTCCAATAGACTCCTTGACCCATGTTTGCATGAATTCAAACTGCATAACCTATTGATAGGATTCCTTGCCCACCAGTTACTTTCAGCCAAGGTTCATGGTAGGCCCCTTCTCTGGCCACCATTTGGCATCAATTAATATAAAGGTTGACCTAAACTCCATTAATTCCACTTTCATTCATTGATTTAGTACTCATTATTAAGGGCTGAGGATGGGTTATAAAATAATCTCAAACCTTGATTCAATTCTTTAGTCAATCCATAAAGCCACCTTAAAAGGCCGGCTGGGATAAGGTTTGTAAGTTCCAATTCTATTTTCTTTTCCTGCTCATGAGAGGGATTGGGAGATGTTATTGTTTTAGGACAACTGCCAAAACAGAAGAGAAAAAAAGATTGGCAGGAACAATAGAAGAAAACATCTTGACGAAGACGTAACTCATAAACTTCTTCCCGCAATCCCAAAAAACAGATTATATACCTGTTTTCACTTACTAACATACTTGAAACTGCGTCTGTAAAGGGTTTAGGGGTCGCGGTACGTCATGCATTCCTACTAACAAGCAATTCCTTGATCTGAGCCTAGCAGTATATAAAGGGACCAAAATATTTAAACTGAAACTCAGCCCAATATATGATCCCCTCAGTACCCAAATTGATGGTTAATAGTGAGCAGATCATAACAAAATGAAAAAGACAGCTTAGGGCATCTTCCAAGCATCATGTAGTTGCCAACCATAGCAAATTGTTCACTAAGGGCTAAACAAATTAAATCATTAAAAAAATAAAAAATTTCTTAAAAAGAAATTTATTTAAAGGAAGGAAACCTTCACACCCAAGCCCTACGACTGCACCAAAAAAATAATAAATAAAACGTAAGAAAATTATTTTAAAAAAAAATAGGGCTAAACAAAGTATTAAGAAAAATGGCATAATTGGCCAAAAATAGACCATGGAGGCATTACTATGTACATTTGAACATATATACAATTTACGCATGCATATAATTATGGAGAGAGAGAAAGAGAGAGACCTTGGCCACAGATGGTCTTTTTAACCCTCACTACATTTTCTATTTGAAAACATAAAATTATAAAATAAAAAAATAAAATAAAAATCCTTTTTTGCCTCTAAATGAACAAACTTACTTAGTGAAGTTAAAAACCGTCAGTAAATTTCCTTTTAATACTCGCTAAAATTTTACAGCTAATTGGCTATATAAATTACTGTTTAGTTAATTAGGAGTTAGGAGACCACGGCATTGATGAAAGTTTGGGGACGACTGCTTATCCATAGCTAAGAGTCTTCTTTTATTTAATTTTTTTTGGTGAGGTGGATATTTATTCAAGGCCTAGGGGAAGAAATACAAACCAGGTCGGCAAACAAAAGATTACAAATTCGATCCTCAAACTCATACATTTAAGGGGGAACAAAAATCAGATGGGAAAAACTAAAATTGAAGTAAAAAAGAAAAGATTAGATAATGGCCTGCCCAAATCAGTTCAATGAAAGAAATCGTATTTTGGATCATGCTTGACCCACCCCCCCACCCCCCCAAAAAAAAAGAAAGAAAGAAAGAAAAAGAACATTTCAGGACTCTTCATACATCTATTAGCAGCTTAGATCCTATAAATCAAATGTTTACATATCTCATCAACATGTAAGCATTTAAATCAATCATATAATAGATCAGTTAGATGCCCTATTGATTTCCTCCTTAATGCTTGTTTCCATCTTAATTCTACCTAAATACTTTAGTCACTGCATAGCAAAATAAGGTAAAACACACAACTCTCCTAAACTAGTTTTACTCCCAACCTCAAGACAACATGGAAAGTTTTCCTTTCCATTTAACGACTTGTTAAATTAATACAAATCTATCTTTCAAAACAGCATAGATATATAGAAATTTGACAACCAAAAGAGACATTAGAATATTTTCCTTTCCATCTATTCTTCCATAGTCTAACAAAAATTTGTCACTGAACACCTCCTTTTTCATAACTTCTTCATAACACAATTAATAAGCCTACATTCAAATCTTTCCATATGCTTATATGAAAAGAATATTTGCTTGCCTCTCACAAAAACAAAAGGTTTCAATAAGATTTTAAGAGCATTGTTAATATGAAAACACCAATGGACCTAGAGCCTTGTGGACTACAGACATGGAACTCAGAAGGAACCCACACAAACAAGTAACTCCAGTGTCTACTCATGGGGGAAATATTGAATTCACTAGGACCAAGTCCAAGTTTACATGTTCCACTGCTTGATCCCCTACAACTCTTTCTCTATTGCAGCCTTCAAGGAAACTACGCCATACGAGAGCATTCAGTGGGAAAGCCATACTACCAATCAGTTGCTCTGCTTCTTTAAGATGCCTATATCTAGCCACTAAGCTAGTCCACCACACAATGATAGTGATCCATTTCTAGCTCAACCTCATAACTCCTTTTCATTCGCCCAAACAACTCCATCCCCTCTTTTACTAACCCACCATGTCTGCTTACTGAAAGTGTCGCAATGAAAGCAACCCCATCTGGCTTAAACCCCAACAACTCCATTTCTACGAACATTTTCAATGCCTCGTGCAAATAGCCATGAAGTCCAAGGGTTGAAACTAGAGCCGTCCATGAGATGAGGTTCTTATCCATTATTTCGTTAAAGATTTTCACTGAACTCTCCACACTCCCACATTTCCCATACATGTCTACTGACACATTGCACACAAATGTGTCACAACACTTAAAATTGGTCTTTATAATGAGACCATGAATTGAACCAGCCAAAGCAAGGTTGCAAAGTCTAGCACAGACACTTAAAAGGCTAACAAATTTGTAATTATCATGATAGATTTGAGCCATCTGCATATGTTTGAAAAGTTCAAAAAGTTCTTGGTAGTCACTATTGCGGGCACAAGCTGCAATCAAAATGTTCCAAGATACAATGTCAGGTTCTTCAAGTAGAGTAAACAACTCTTGAGTTTTATGGTATTACCCAGTTCTATTGTAAACACCAGTAATGACATTAGATGGAACAACAGACAGTGTGTATTAGAAGCTGTAACAAAGGTCAAAGCATCGGACAACAGTCCATTTCTAGTATATGAAGTGATGAAAGAGCTTGATACATACTCATTTTAGTGGTATCCCATTCTTATTACTAAACAATGTAGCTGCTACAACTCTAAGACCAGGGATGATTTAAGAACAACGGAAAATGAAAACTTATTAGGATGATAACCCAATCAAAACATTTCTTGCAGTAGGGAAACAGAAACAAGTGAGAATTTATTCGAGTAACCCACAATCAAAGCATTCCAAGAAATAACATTTTTCACAAGTATTTCATCAAAACAGCGGGTGTATCTTCCAATTTGTCACATTTGGCATAGAAAGTAACCAATGCACTACCCATGAAAACATCAAACTTGAAATTATTCTTTATTATTTTTGTATCGATGAATTCTCCATACAATGGGATCTCTAAGCTTGCAAAAGAATTAACAACACTTACAAAGGTGGTTTGGTTAGGGAAGACTTCATCCTCTGACATTTTCAAGAAGAGCTCTAATGTATTGTTGGGTTTCTCACCTTTTTCCAAAGCCCCAATGATCGTATTCCATAATACAACATCCCGAACTGGCAACCCTTCAAACATTTTCTCTGCTGAGTATATGCTAGAGCATTTCACATACATAGTAATGAGAGAATTTGCAACTGGAACTTGATAATCTAACCCATTTTTTATAACTAAACCACGTATTTGTTCTCTTACTTCCAAGTCACGTTCCCACACAAGTCCAGATAAAACACCCATAAATGAACATTCCGACAAAGCAGCTTCTCCCCTCATAAGCTCACAGAACAAAAACATAGATTCTTCAAAGAACCCTATGAAGCCTAACCAAAGATATTATCAAATTCCATGTCACCAAGCTCTTCTGAGGCATATCATCAAATACTCGAAGCAATTCATCCACAGACCCCTGCTTCCCAATAAACCCAAGAAAGCAGTCCCTGAAAGTGCATCAGCATAAAACAGTCCATTCTTTAATATCAATGCCTGCAACTAATACCCCCTAGAAAGATCCAAAGAAGTGCATGACAAAAACCCACCAAATGTGAATTGGGTTGGCCCAAACTCACGACACCTCATCTCAGAAAACAATTCCCAAGCTTCCCTGACATTCCCATCACGACTATAAACACTAATCATCGTATTATATGAGACTACATTTCATTAGGGGCATTTCTTTAAACATTTTACGTGCGACCAATAATTCACCAAGCGAAGTATAAAATGACATAATATTGTTGTTAAGATAAATGGGTTGTGTTAAACTGTAATCCATGGTAATGGTGAGCATGTGGAGACATGTCACTTCGTTGCATTGAGGGATCTGAGCCTCGTGCATGCCTCAAGTAGTTACAAAAGGTTGGGTTAGGGTTGATTGAATTCTCCATAGATGGACTAAGGAGTGAGTGCGTCATAAGAATGGCTTAGAATGGATTGATACAGAGAAGATGGGTTTTGGCCAAGAAGAGCGGTTGTAGGTATTGAACAACTCTATAGAGGCTGAAGCAATAGAAGTTGTCTTTCTTATGCAGCTGGAAATCTCAACAAGAGAGAGACTACATGAAGCCATGAGGGATATATTGATATACAGAGAGATATGTAATGGGCTAGAAGCTTAGAAAATGGGCTCTCTTTTTTTGGGTAATGCTATATGATGCACCCTTTACATAGCACCTTGTGTAATACCCAACTTAGATCAGCAGAAAATATATGAGCGCGGTTATTTACACAACGTTTTTTGCTTTATACACATATTAGTGTAGATACCCCATTTTGTACTACCTAATTAATTTGAAGTCACATATTTTGGAAACCCGATGATGAGGTTTATTGTGTGTTTCAAGATGATGACAAAGCAATTCCCAACAAGTCACCAAGGTTGCAGCAGAAAAACTCCTAAACACTTCTTTTTTACCTTTCATGCATACGCACCACCCACTAGTGCAGACGCACTATAGTTCTATGTGTACGCACCACTTTACCTTTTTCAGGAATCTTTAGATTTGTCTCCCGCGATATGAGAACATAGAGGAAGAGTTTGGGAAGTGGGAAGACTCCCACGAGTGTTCCCAGCATGGGTAGGGGATGGGCCAATCGAGGGGTGAGTTTGCTAAACCTAGTTTAACCCTACATATACCCTACTGATGGGATGGGAGGGGGGACTAGCTTCCTTTTTTGGATAGATCTTAGAGAAGCTGAATTAGAGAACGGTTAGAGAGAGAGAGAGAGAGAGAGAGAAACCAAATACCTACCAAAACACCAGAAAACCATAGGAGATAAAGGGGAACGGAATGTTATGATTTGAGGCTGCGAAAAGGGAATTGTTGTGTCGATATTGGAAGCACTCAAACCTGAGGGGTACGTATCACACATATACACATGTATGTATACACTGTGAATCCATACTACATATTTGCTTTCATGAGTTATTGTTTAACATAATGATGTCATATTACAATTTCAAGGTCGGGAAAATCATTGGTAATGTTAGATTTAGAGGAAAATAGCTGTGATATGAGTTCTGGAATTGACGCGTTTTTGGGTTATAAACTTGAGACTTTGACCTAGGCCCAAAAATAAAATAAAATAAAGGGATTTTTATTGTTTGTAGGCCTACTATTCCTAGCCATTGGAAATTCGTTCTATAAGTGCTCACTTTGGCCACCCCAACAAGGCTCACTCCTTTGCCACAATGTTTTTTTGGGATTTCGTCGTCTTCGCCATCCTATTCACCATGCTCACCCTCAAAGTGGCCTATTACTGCGCATGTAAGAGGATTCCATTCAGAAGGATGGTTCCATTTCTACCACTCATCACACTCCCGCCCATTTTTATGTACCACTTTGGGAATTAAAATGTATTTTGTATTTTGGCTTGTGGTAGCCAATAGTGCAGAATATGTAATCCGGTTTTAGCTCATGCTTGTGAATATAATTTCCTTTTATGTTCATGTACTCTTCTCCGATACTTTGGAAAAAGAAAAAAAAGAACGAAAACCTAAAAACAACAACAAACAGAGAAGGAGAAAAATGCTACTCGGTAGTAGTATTCTGAGTAGGATTGGAGGGACCAGCTTCAGACTGTCATCGGAGCCTCTCAAGTTGGTCCCAAATCTTATCCTTGAGCCCTTCTCGAGCCACAACCTAGGTGTGACGCCTCTGGCATAAGCGTCCACTATTTCTTTCAGTACTTTGTTCTCCTCTCTCAAGGTCCTTATCATCCGACTGGACTGTTGGATCGTTCGTTGTAAGCTAAGAATGTGGTTATTTAACCTCCCGACTTCCACACTCCTAGTGTGTAGACGCCGAGCCATGCTAGAGGTGATCGTAGTGGCCCGAACACTTAGGGCCACAGCGTCCCTCATAAGGTCTATATCAGACCTCGCATTCAGTACCCTTTTATTACGAGGAGTGATGAGTCCTGCGGCTACTGCCATTGCATTTATAGGGTTGTGTATATATCACGGTGTCATTGACTGTGATAGGTTGATCTTGAGTTGGGAACATTGGTCGCCATATGTTTGGTTGTGCCTCTTGGCACAGCATTCAGGTCTGGGCAATTTCAGGAAGCAGAAGAAGAAACCATAAGTCTAGAGAGTGAGAGATTTAAGGAAGTAAAGGTTTAAGCGTCGTATAATTGTGGGTTGCCAGTGATCGATCTCCAGTTTTAAGAAGATCAAGAGTCAAAGGGAGGGACTCGAGGGTTAATGCGCTGTCGAAAGGCCCGATACGCTATCAGAAAACCCTACGTTGCCAGGATTAGAGGATTATTTAATCCTCTCAAGATCCGTGGTTAGCAGCTGATGCTACTGCTTTATTGACAAAGCGACGCTTAGGCTGTCAATCACCGAAATAGCGTCGATCGACCAACATGGGTCTTAAGCGGTCGAGCAAGAGAACAGGCTTAGGTCAAGTTCGAACATATCGAGTATTTGGGTTCATCAAGTGTTATCGGGCTAGCCCAGTTTTCATCTACCAATAGGAATAGGAAGGCCCAAATGGGTTAAACCCTAAAAAGAAATGAAATATAAAATTTTTGGGCCTTTAATTCAAAGAGAAATGAGGTGTGTGAATGTTGGGCTCAATTTGAAGAGGCTAATGAACTGCATGGATCGAGTAGGCATCAAGGTTTACCCAATTTGATGAACAAAGCAAATCCAATTTAAAATTGAAGTTTGAAGTTGATTGTTCTTCAAGCTTAGGCCCAATGAGAGTGAGGTATGTGATTCTTGAAATTGGACCCAAGAAAAAAAAATAAAAATAAAAAAGATGGATTTGGATCCAAAGAGTTAGTAAAATGAGAGCATTTGTAATGGACCTAAGCTTGGAAAATGATATACTTTGTGTACCTGTCAAACCTTAGGCACATGAAAGACTTAGTAAACATGACGAGGCCCAAGGTATGATAGGACAGAATTGGGTAAAGCTTAATTGGAATAAATTTCTCATTGAATGAAAGGGGCATGGACTTAATCACTTGCCTTGGTCAAATCTCAATAAAGGATTGAGCAATCACAATCAGATTTGCGTGCACCAGGCTAGGCTTGGGTCCGTTCTCCTACATCAAACCGTTTAAGAAAAGCAGAGACTGAACAAGTAGTGAGACCCAATCAATAATAGAGCTTGGACAGATGGTAGAACCAACCTTGGCTGATCTTATAGGAATGATGGCGCGTGGGAAAGCCGAAATGAAAGACATGGTTACTAAGATGGGCAAGAGGCTGAGCGCCTTAGAAACAAGGAAATCTAAAGAATAAGAAGGACCCAGAAGGGGAGAAGAAGAAGGAGTAGTTATTAAAAAAACTGGAGGCACTGAGGGCATATGGGATGACGGTGACTATGAAGAATACCAAGCCAAAAAGGATGTTAGGGCAAAGGGAAAAGATCCGAGGATGGACAAGCTGGAAATAGAAAACCAAGAAATGAAGGAGCAGATAAGCCAGATGAAAACCGCTTGGCAGAATTCACAAAGCCTAGATAGCTTCATGTTCTCCATGGATGTGATCACTTCTGAGTCAAAGACTCAGCTTCCGAAAAAATTCAAGATTGCAAATTATAAGAAATTTGATGGAACCAGGGACCCTGAGTAACATTTACGTCAATACTTGATCATTGCTAAAATGAAGGGGCTGACTTCAGATCAAATCTTGTGTGCTTTTCCCCTTTCACTATTAGGGGATGCTTCCAAATGGTATTACGCAGTTGACAAGAAGATTACTGAGTCTTGGGAGGTATTGACTCAAGAATTTACAGACAAATACAACTACAACACCATGTTAACGTAACGTTGAGAAATCTAGAGATGACAAGGCAAAAACTAGAGAAAACTTTTTCAGACTTATTAAGTCGTTGGAAGGCAAAGGCAATAAAAATGGTGAGTTGACCAGCTGAAATAGACTAGGTCAACATGATATTGAGGAACTTGACGCCTATCTACTTCGATAAAATGTTGACTTCATTAGTCATGGACTTCCAGCAGCTATACTAGTGTGGGGCAAGGATAGAAGACGTGATTCACAAAGGACAGATAGAGGGCAAGTCCACAAGGGTATTTAGGGCAAGTAACAGCGCTCCAAATAGGGGAAATCGAGCCAGTAGAGCAACACAAGCTATGGTTGGTGCCGTGCAACAAGTTGAAAAAAAGCCAAGGTTTTTTCATAACTTGGGAATCCCTCTTTCCAAAGCTTTGTTTAACTTAACGAAGAGAGGATACCTGCAGGTATTAGAAACTAGGCCATTACCTAACCCCATTCTATCTTATTAGAAACAAAACAAGTTCTGCGATTTCCACCAATGCATCAGGCATCGGACCGACAACTGTGTCCAACTAAGGCACGAGATCCAAGATCTAATTAACACAGGCAAGCTATCGCCTCCTAGAGAAGAAAAAAAACCCAACATACATCAAAATCTTCTCCCCAACTACAAATGCGACAGCGCGATATATGAACATGCTTGCAAAAGGGATGGAAGATTGGGACCTGTTGGCTTTAATAGTAGCTGTATATGCACCTTAGGAAGATAGCGATGAAGAGAGAGATAGCATAATGAAAAACATTTGGGTTGAGATCAAGGAGGATGACACCGAAGACTCTATGCACCTCACCCGCACAGGAAGACATTTCAAACCATCTCACTTGGAAGCGACCATCTAGAGAGAGAGGTAAATTAAGAAGGGGATGGGGAAGAACTGAAACAGCAAATGAGGAACTTAGAGAAAGAAGATGAAGAAGATAGGATTCTAAAGCAACTCAAGAAAACACAAGCAAACATCAACCTGTGGGGGCTGTTAGTGGCTTCTAGAAAACACAGACAAGCAGTATTAAATGCATTAGCAAGACAAGAAGTTCCGATTGAAACCACACTTCAGTAGATCCTCTCTATAATAAGAATAGGGGAATCTCCAAATGAAGTTGTCTTGACTTTTTCAAAGGAAGATCTCCCCGCTGAAGGGACGAAACATGCAAAACCCTTGTATATTACTGTGGAATGCAAAAACTTAAAAATCCTAGTGGTATTGGTTGACAATAGATTAGCTCTAAACATGTGCCCCATGCGCACAGCAACCAATTAGGGTTTGGCAATGAAGATTTGGCTCCATCTGCGATAACAGTAAGGGGGTATGACAATAGCTCTAGAGCCGTGTTAGGGACCTTCCAACCATGTTCTAAGGTGGGACCTATTATATCCATGGTTGAATTCTGCGTCATGAACATACCCACTAATTACAATTTGCTCTTGGGTAGAACATGGCTGCACCCCTTAGAAGCTGTCCTATCCACTGTACATTATAAGATCAAGCTGCCATGGGAAAGAGGTGTCCTAATAATTCATAGCGACAGAGAAATCACAGGTCAGGTCTCAGGGATAAAGGCAGGAGAAGAAAACCCAGGGTGGAGAGGTTTCGAACTATATCAGATGCTAGAAAGAAGAGATGAAGGAAGAGAAGAGGTTCACCCTGATTTTGGGGAGGGAAATAGACACACGGTAGCCCACATCATGAAAAAAAAAATAGGGTACATGCCAGGTATGGGGATGGGAAAAAGAGGTCAAAGAGTCACTGAGTTCCCTGACTTCTGCATCTAGACAAATCGTAAGGGAATAGGTCATGCTGAGGAAGAAGAACTACCGAAAAACAAGAACACCCTTAACAGGAATTTCGTTAAGGAATGAGAGGACTTCTCCTATTGCAGATTCCCCGAGCCATGGTTTGACAAGTATAGTAAGAGAAGAGTACCGGGACTGGAAGTATTCTTTGCTGCAGAGCTGAGGCTGGGATTCACCAAAGGAAAACCTCGAGAGAATGAGGTACTAGAACAGACTGGGTCAAAAATCTGGCGAATCTGGGTTTACTACTATATAAACATGGCTTAGATATACTGGTCCTGACTGAGGAAGAGGCCACTGCTAACCTGACTAAGCTGATTATTGAAGCAAATGGGGGTACAAGCCTATGGGATTAGAATAAAGGAGCTGGGATCCACGTATGCTCTGGAACGGATGACAAATCCCTACAAACCCACCTTTAGCTCTATTCCTGAATTTCTTGAAAACACTACTACTGTAACCATCCCTATTACTAATGAAATGGATTCTGATTTTGCTTATGTTGACACGTCTTTTGAAGAATATATTGCACAAATGTCTAAGGATCCCGATTTAAACAAAATAATTAATGACAACCAAGAAAGGAACTTCGAACCCATTAAAAATGAAACCGTCTTAATTAACTTGGGCACTAATGAAAATCCTAAGGAAATACAAATTGGGTCTACACCATCCATGCAGGAATGATCTAGTTTTAACACATTATTATAGGAATTCCAAGATGTATTTGCTTGGTCATACGCAAACATGCCTGGCATAGATCTAGAGATAGTGCAGCATTTCATCATCGCTAAAGAAGGATCTAAGCTTGTCAAGCAACAGTTGAGAAGAATGCAACCCGAATGGTTAATTAAAGTGAAAGAAGAAGTCTCGAAGTTACTAGAGGTGGGATTCATAAGGGCGGTCGATCAAGCAGATTGGGTCGCTAATATAGTGCTAGTACCAAAGAAAGATGGGGGAGTCCGAGTATGTGTGGATTTTCGTGACCTCAATAAAGCTTGCCTGAAAGATGACTTCCCCCTCCCGCACATCGATGTTCTAATAGATAACACCGCGGGTAATGCACTAATGTCGTTTATAGACGAGTTCTCGAGGTACAACCAAATTCAGATGGCACCTGAAGATATAACCAAGACAACCTTCACCACAGGATGGGGGACATACTGTTATACGGTCATGCCATTCGGGTTAAAGAACGCTGGGGCCACTTACCAGCGAATGGCCACTACTTTGTTATATAATATAATGCACCGACAAATTGGAGGTATACGTAGACGACATGATTGTGATGTCAAAAATCAAGGAAGGTCATCTAGACAACCTTAAAAAGTTCTTTGAGTGAATCAGGGAGTACAAACTGAGATAGAATCCATAGAAATGCACCTTCAAAGTAACATTAGGGAAGCTATTAAGGTACATGGTGACAAACAGGGGCATAGAGGTTGACCCCGTTAAAATCAAGGCAATTTTGGAGATGTAGCCGCCCAAGATAGAGAAAGAGGTTAGAGGTTTCCTGGGGAGATTGCAATACGTCAACAGATTCATAGCAATACTCACTTCTACCTACAAGCCTATTTTTAAACTATTAAAGAAGGGGGAGCCCAAGGAGTGGAACGATTAATGTCAATGAGCCTTCGAAGCAATAAAGGAATACTTGCTGAATCCATTGATATTAGTCCCACCACGCCCTGGAAAGCTACTATTGTTGTATCTATCAGTATTCGAGGAGGTTCTAGGGAGCATGTTAGCTTAGCACGATGACCAAAGACGTGAGCATGCTGTCTATTATCTGAGTAAAAAGTTGCATGGATACGAAACGAGGTATACCGCTGTGGAAAAATCATGCTTCGCACTAGTCTGGGCCGTTCAAAAGTTGAAGCATATCTTGATAAATTATAAAGTGTGGATAATATGCCAAATGGATCTGCTTAAGTACTTGTTTGAAAAATAAACACTCAGTGGGCAATTATCGCAGTGGTTATTCCTCCTCACAGGATTTGAATAGACTTACATTACCCAAAAGGCAATTAAAGTGGGGGTAGTAGCCCATTTTTGCGCCAAACATTCAATCCCAGGGTAAGCCCTCAACGATGACTTCCCCGATGAAAACCTTGTGAACCTTGAGTGCGTACGAACGTGGAAAATGTATTTTGACGGAGCATCAAATCAGTATGGAAATGGAGTTGGGGTTATTTTAATCACACCAGACGACCTGCATATTGCCTTGTCAATCAAGCTCAATTTTCGTAATTCAAACAACATCGTCGAGTGTGAGGCTTGCATCACAAGATTAGAGGCGTTGTTAGCCCTCAATGTGAAAGAAGTCGAAGTTTATAGGGATTTAGCATTGGTGATAGCTCAAGTTCAAAATATCTTAAAACCAAGGAAGAACATCTGAAACCCTACCAAAGCTACCTTGAGAAATTAGCCTTACAATTCCAGAAAGTAACCTTCACCGTCCTACCCAGATCCTAGAACTAGTTTGCTGATGCCTTAGCCACCTTAGCATCATTAATCCACATCTCAGAAAAAACCCAATTACAACCTTTGATCATACAACAAAACTCTCGACTTACCCATGAAGCTACTATCATGTCTATAGAAGAAGAATTTGACGATGGGGAACCTTGGTATTTTAATATTTTGAACTTCTTGGAGCGAGAAGAATACCCTGAGGGAGCCGTTAAGAAGGATCGACGGACGCTGAGGTTATTGGCAACACAATATGTTTTATGTAGTGGGAACCTGTTCAAAAGGTCGGCCAATGGCATTCATCTATTATGCGTCGGCAAAGAGACAGCCTAAACACTGGTTAGCGAAGTACAAGGGGGGGATTGTAGACCCCACATGAATAAGAGGATGCTAGCCAAAAAGATGATTAAGTTAGGATATTACTGGACTACCATAGAAATAGATTGTGTAGAGTACGTGAAGAAATGTCACCAGTGTCAGGTCTATTCCAACATACAGTACATGCCTCTAGTCGAGTTACACCGGTTAACGTCGCCATAGCCTTTTTCTGTTTGGGGCATAAACATTAGGGGTAAGATCACCCCGAAAGCTATAGGAGGACACGAGTACATCCTAGTAGCCATTGACTACTTCACAAAATGGGTAGAAGCAAAAGCCTATACGAAATTGAAAGCCAAGCATGTGGCTAAATTCATCGAGACCCACATCATCTACAGGTATAGGGTACTACACAAGGTCATTTCAAACAATGGATCACACTTTCAAGGGGAAAGTCCAAGATGTTTTCGAGAAGTACAGTATTAAGCATCACAAATCCTCCCTTTATCAGCCGTAGACCAATGGAGCAGTGGAAGCAGCCA
Organism: Liquidambar formosana; assembly: GCA_039720395.1. NCBI lineage: Eukaryota > Viridiplantae > Streptophyta > Magnoliopsida > Saxifragales > Altingiaceae > Liquidambar > Liquidambar formosana. The sequence continues at coordinate 13,134,721 of CM077824.1, read as the reverse complement.
ATAAGAACATAAAGCATATCCTGAAAAAATCGGCAAAGACCTACAAAGACTGGGTAGAAAAGTTACCAGGGCATTATGGGGATATTAAACATTGGTAAAAATGTCTACTAAGGCAACACATTATGCATTGGTGTACAAGATGGAAACAGTGTTACCGGTGGAATTAAAAGTTCAATCATTGAGAGTTATGGTAGAAAGCCAAATCCCTGAAGTTGAATGGAAAAGGGATCGAAACGAACAACTAGCGTTATTAGACGAAAAGAGGCTCAAGTCATTATACCATGTGCAAGGGTATCAGAGGAGGGTCGCCAGGGCTTTTAATAAGAAGGTGAGGCCAAGAAATCTGAAGGAAGGAGACCTGGCACTCAAAGAGATGTTGATCCGGGTATCGGACCCTAGGGATAAGTTCAGGGCCAATTAGGCCCGTACATTATTAAGATTATATTGCCAAAGGAGCAGTCAAGCTAATGGATGAAGAGGGAAATGAGTTTATGCAACCTGTCAATCTAGATTGTTTGCGCAAGTATTATTTATGAAATAGACCCCATCTTGTAATACGAAGGAATTAGAATCAGTACAAAGTTAATTGAAATAAGTTTCATCCATTAAATGGGAACAACTAATACATCTTGTCTTGTTCTTATTAACTAAAATGGAAATGACATGAAATGCAATATAATTAGCAAGGAATGCATCAGCGTTGAAAATCATTCCCTCATTCGCTACCATTATGACTATCTTGATTCAGTCTTTTTCGTTTATACCAAACTTCAGCTTCTTTTGACCCCCAAACATCGAAAAAGAGCCAACCATAGAAAGTAGTAGTAGGACTAATCAGTTTAGGGGCGACGATAGAGAAAGCTCATATCCTATTGGGCCATGCCTCTTGAATGCACTCAATAAAACAAGCCCCATGTGGACAAACATAACCTATGTGCTCTCTACGGAGTAATCCTTGAGGTCTCTCGAATTGTCATTGGATACGAAGCATGGGATAGTAAGACACTTCCTAAAGGCCGACCAGCATCACGCTATGAGAGAAAATCAAGCCTAAAGTCATATCTGATATTCTCCACCAAGGGCAGTTCCATCGAATGCCATGACAAGAAATGTTGGAAAGCGTTCGAATAGCTAAATCTGGAAAATTAGAAAATGAGTCAGACCCTTTAATGTATACACACCAAGCCTCTATGTGTACCCATCAGGTTTATATGCGTACGCACTATAGAGGGAAAACAGGACTTGGGCCAAAAGCAAAATAAAAAAACAAAGGAAGAACGGGAATAAGGAGGAATTTACCTACAACAACAAGGGATTGTCGCTAATGAAGGGGACCTCGCCCCTCACAAACCTATCTAGAGCATTAAGAGTTCCGGTCAGAACCATCATGCTTGGATTAGATCCCTTCAACAGAGGAAGGATCTGTAGTAAGGCAACATCAGCGAAGTCAGGGGCATCTACGAACAAGTAACTCACCAGGACACAAAAACAACGGGCGTTCAAATGGTGTTAGGGTTGATTGCTTGTAACTATAAGAGAAGGTTGGCTGAAGTGTGAAGCTACGAGTTAAAGATCTATCAGCATAAAACAGTCCATTCTTTAATATCAATGCTTGCAACTAATAACCCCTAGAAAGATCCAAAGAAGTGCATGACAAAAGCCCACCAAATGTGAATTGGGTTAGCCCAAACTCACAATGTCACATCTCAGAAAACAACTCCCAAGCTTCCTTGACATTCCCATCATGACTATAAACACTAATCATCGTATTATACGAGACTACATTTCGTTGGGGTATTTCTTTAAACACTTTACGTGCGACCAATAATTCACCAAGCGAAGTGTAGAATGACATAATATTGTTGTTAAAATAAATGGGTTGTGCTAAACTGAAATCCATTGTAATGGTGAGCGCGTGGAGACATGTTACTTTGTTGCATCGAGGGATCTGACACTCGTGCATGCCTCAAGTAGTTGCAGAAGGTAAGGTTGGGGTTGATTGAATTCTCCATAGATGAGCTAAAGAGTGAGTGCGTGATAAGAATGGCTTAGAATGGATCGATACTGAGAAGATGGGTTTCGGCAAAGAAGAGCAGCTGTGGGTATTAAACAACTCTATAGAGGCTGAAGCAATAGAAGTTGTCTTTCTCATGCAGTTGGAAATCTCAGCAAGAAAGAGACTACATGAGGCTATGAGGGATATATTGATATACAGAGAGATATGTAATGGGCCAGAAGCTTGGAAAATGGGCTCTTTTTTTTTTTTTTTTTTGGCAATGCTATATGATGCACCTTTTGCATAGCGCTTTGTGTAATACCCAACTTACATCAGCAGAAAATATATGGGCGCTGTTATTTACACCATGTTTTTTGCTTTATACACATGTTAGTGTAGACACCTGATCGTGTCAAAATCAATTACCCGTAGGATGCAAAAATTTGTATATAGTGGTAGTACGGGTGTCGTACCACAGGGACTGTACTGGGATTATTTTAATTTTGAAAACTAAATACTAAAATAATTCACAAAGATGATTTTTGTAGTTTTGAACTCTATGGAATGCAAGCAAAATAAATTTATATTTTCTTCAAGAAAGGAAATACTTAGGGTCTCGAATTCACCACTAATCTTGTATAAAAAATGCACTTATTGTAACGTGTTTCAAGAAATTATTATTTGGTATGAGCAAGACTCATTGTAGCTACAAGCCCAATGACATCATCAAGAAATATTCATGTATTTGTAAATTAGGCATAACTCATCAAAGATATAGCATGAACCGTCTCACCTATTCTACTCTAAACTAATTTGTGAGCACGACTCATCTTGTCTAAGCATGAATCATCTTAATCTCCAAATATATGCACAGTGAAAACTATTGCATAACCATTGTATTTAAAATCACAGAAACTAAACACAATTTGAGATAAAAACATTAAAACCAATTGTATCAATAATACAATCCTCCTAGTTATGCAATCCTCATACACAAATAATCAAATCAACAACACAATACAATAAAATACACCATACTTGATTAGGGCTTCATCTCCCCCCTAAGACAAAGATTAGTTGGCCATGTAGATAACCAAGAACTAGTCTCTCCCCTTTGCCACCTTTGTACCTCCTCCTCTTTTTCTCTCCTTTTTTCTCCCATTTGTTATGTGAATTCCCTTGGTATTTATAGGAGATGGGGGAAGGATCCAGCTGATCCAACAAGTCAAAAGCAATGCCCACTTTCTTTGAATTCTTGGTTGCCCATGTTCTTACTTTGACAAATGCTGCCAGATTCAGATTTTTGCAAATAAGTCTACTTCCAGCTCATTTTTGACTTGGAAGACGTTTGAATCAGGAAATTCCATAAACTAAACAATTGTAGCTATTTAAGTCCTCTTTCTAGAGTCACAAATTTCACCCAAATCGGATATGGGAATCACAAGTTATGGCCAGATTACCAAAACTTGGTCAATCTGTCCAGATTTGCTACTGATTTTGGGATCATGAATTTCTTTGCCTAACTTTGAATTTCAGCTGCTCAAATCTTCAAAATTGTTGACCCAACTCTTGTTGCAGCTCCATGAAATTTTAGGTAGGTGAGAAACCCATTTCAAGTTGTATTTATTTAGCTTAAGTAGTCCTGATTGTCATCTTTTCTGATATAAACTCTACAGCCCTGCAATAAATCAAGAACACTTTAAAACACACAAAATTAAATATAATAAAATAACTAGAAAATATAAATTAGGGAGTAATTTCAATGAATATTTTGTGCTTATCAAATACCCCCCAACTTACACTTTGCTAGTCCTCGAGCAAAGCAAAATAAAATAAGACAAACAAAATAAAACAAAAACTAACTAGTCCATTTTCGCAGGTAATGCGATTGCATTTAGCATATGCAATAAGCCTTTAAACCCCTAGGTTTCCCCTAGTGGACGAGTTATAGTCTCGTGAGGGCTTCCAGTGATGACACCCACAAACATCTTTTATTATCACGGATGCTGTTCACGATTCTGCATTTAGATAATATCTTGCTAACTCAAACGAAAATTCTCATTCATTGAAATCAAACAGTTGAACAATACATTTTTTTACCAATCTAATAAAGTCCAATCCACTTGTACTCAAATAGAAAATTTATCACAAGTTCATCTGGTGTAAAGTGAATTTTTATACAAATATGTGGCCCCCAACATATTAGCATTCCTTAATTTGTTAAATTCACCGTAGCAAGGTAAACCAAGGCTTCAGCTCAATACACACACAAATAATAATAATATTAATAATAATAACACCCTTTTTTTTTTTCTTCTTTTTTTTTTTTTTTTTTTTTTTGATTGGGTACAATGTTCAGGTCCATTAAGCTTTCTAATTAACCCATGTAATGAGCGTTGGGCCAATGACTCCCAAACCAATTGGCTTTAGGGCACTAGGTGTAGAGACACCCCTATGGGCTTACTTACTCAAGTTAAAAAGGCTACGAACCCAAACTAGTTACACCCATAATTCTACTAGACTACTCACTGTTTGACGCGAATACTCATTGCTTAGTGAGGCAAGAGGCCCGGTTACTAGGTGAGTAGTATGATACCAGCACACATTCTTTTTTTTTTTTTTTAAACACAAAGTTAAGAGCTGTTGCCAAGGTCATTTATTTGCGGTTTATTCAACTCATCAAAGATTAACAAGTTTAAGCCCCACAAAATGAATAAATGTGATGGTGCAATTAGATATACAAGTGATAAATTCTCTATGCAAATACAAATATAAAGGACTAAACTAGAATTGCCAAGCTAATGACGTGTGTTCAAAAGTTTAATTTCATGAATGATACTAATCCAAAATTTTGAGTCATTCAATGAACATTATTCGAATGCAAAATCATGATCTAGAGGCATCCATTTAGATTTGATTTCTTTTTTTTTTTTTTTTTTTTTTTTTTTTTTTGATACACTTGGGCCTCCTATTCCTGTTGACAGATGAGTATTGGGCTAGTGGCCCAATAACACATGGACGTCCAAGACTTTGGCACATCCAAACTGTTAAGCCCAAACCCGGAAGCCTACTCTCTCTCACCGACAGGGGCAGCATGACCGACAGTTCGCAATATCGAGATCTGGGCGTTGTCAATAAAGCAATAGTAATAGTGGATTATTGCAGGTCTCGAGAAGATTTAGAGGATTATTTAATCCTTAATGTCTGATAGCGTGCCAAATTTTCCACAGTGCATCGATCATTGAACCCTACTTTTTGACTCTTGTTGAGTGGGTTTTAAAACCCAGAGATCGACTGCAGGAATTCAAAAACTCTCCTTCAATCCTTCAATCCTCAAAAGCCTCACTTTCTCTAAGTCCTCTCTTACGAACTCATGGCCTCTTCCTCCTCTGCCCCACAAAACCGTCCTGACTTAAACACAACACCAGCAACACAACCAGAGGTCTGGCACCCAAGGTTCCTAAATATTCAAAACCAACCTCTTACAGTTGACGATTCTGTAATTTACAATCTTGCGAACGCAACGGCAGTAGCGGAGGGACTCATCACTCCTCGTGATGAAAGAATACTAAGTGGACGGTCCGACCTGGACGTAATAAGAGACTCCATGGCTCTCAGCGCTCAGGCCACAACATTTACTGCTCACATGGCTCGGCGTTTGCACACCAGAAATGTGCACATGCAAAGTCTAAGTGACCAGGTCACTCGTCTCCAGGGGTTGCTCGACGGAGCCTATCGAAGGATGAGGGCTTTGAGAGCGGAGAATAGAGAGTTACAAAGAATGGTGGACTCCTATTCTAACAGACTCACACCAAGGGTCGAGGCACTGGAGAGGCTCACTGATCAAATCATTGACCGAGAAAGGGTTCCGGGCAGCCCACAGAAGCAACCTCCAGCTGATCCCTCCAGTTCTACCCAAGACCCACAAAGGCAACCCCCAACTGACCCTTCTAGTTCTACCCAAAATGCTACTATTGAGTAGTTCTCACTTTTTTTGTTTTTTTTGTTTTTGTTTTTTTGTTTTTTTTGTTTTTTTTTTTTTTTGTTTTTTGTTTTTTTTTTTTGTTTTTTTGTTTTTTTTTTTTTTTTTTTGCTGCTACTAGAATGAAGATGGTTTTATTTGCTAAACTCAAAGAACAAACAGATAAAATAGCACAGGAATGAACACAACAAAATACTATTCATAAATAAATAACACACTGGAATACTTAGCACAACTTCTAAACAGATGAATCAAAATAAAATAAAAATAATAATTATCGAAAATACAAAACGTACACTAGCAACAAATAACATGGTAAAATTTCAAGAAAGACCAGAAATGGGACCACTGGCATAATTGGAATCTCCTCATGTACACAATAGTCCAATATCCAGAAGATGAGTGGAATGACAACTAGGTACCATGGGAGCATGAAAGTGAAAAACCCATTCATCATTGCAGAGATGAGGGTTTTGGCGAGGAATAGCCATGATATTTATAGAAAAGTCCTTTTTTTTTTTTTTAAAAAATTTTTTTTTTTTTTTTTTTATTACAACACCAAAATTCCCTCCCCCCAACTTAAAATTTACATTGTCCTCAATGTAAACAATGAAAAACAAAGTAATAAAAATCGTGGAGAGTACCTTTAATAGAAAACAAACAAGCCTGCAAAATTGATTAGCTGTGAAAAATAAACTCATCAATCAAATAAAAATAAAACACACAAAGAAAATAGGTTAGACAAAATAAATAAATAAATGGTCTTTTAAAGCCAGATTCCAAGGCTATTAGTGAATTTAAACAGTAACATATTCAGGATCCACCAAATTTATGGATTCAATGAGCTCTTTATCTATGTCTCCTTCCACATATGGTTTTAGTCTTTGGCCATTGACCTTAAACATAGAACCATCATGTGGATTTAAAATTTCAACAGCACCATGGGGAAAAACCTGGTTAACAACAAAAGGGCCGTCCCATCTAGATCTCAACTTACCAGGAAAGAAGCGCAACTTAGAGTTGAAAAGCCATACCTTTTGATTGGGTTCAAAGGACTTTCTGTTGATGTTTTTATCATGAAAAGCTTTAGTCCTATTCTTGTAAATCCTAGCATTCTCATACGCATCATTGCGTATCTCTTCCAATTCACTGATTTGAAGTTTTCGGTGTGAACCCGCATCAGCTAAATCAAAGTTAAACTTCTTTACAGCCCAAAGTGCCCTGTGTTCTAGCTCAACTGGTAAATGACAAGCTTTACCAAATACTAAACGGTACGGGGACATACCTATAGGAGTTTTATAGGCAGTACGATACGCCCACAAGGCATCATTCAAGCGTAAGGACCAGTCTTTTCTATCAGGTCTAACCGTTTTCTGAAGGATGTTTTTGATTTCCCTATTAGAAACTTCGACTTGTCCACTAGTTTGGGGATGATATGGGGTGGCAACTTTATGGGTAATGGAGTACTTGCGAACCAAAGCCTCAAAAGGCCGATTGTTAAAGTGTTTACCCCCATCACTAATTAAAGCACGCGGAAAGCCAAAACGACAAAAGATATTGTCTTGAAGGAATTTGACCACAACCTTGTGGTCATTTGTTTTTGTGGCAATCGCTTCCACCCATTTTGACACATAATCTACCCCAACCAAAATGTACTCAAAGCCAAATGAAGATGGAAATGGACCCATGAAATCAATACCCCACACATCAAAGATTTCTACCACCAGGATGGGATTCAGAGGCATCATGTCACGTCGGAAAATGGACCCCATTTGTTGACATCGTTCACAGGCATGACAAAATGCATGGGCATCTTTGAATAAAGTAGGCCAATAAAACCCACTTTGCAAGACTTTAGCAGCAGTCTTCTTCCCACTGAAATGCCCTCCACAGGCGAGGGAATGACAAAAGGTGAGGATACTATTGGTTTCATTTTCTGGGACACATTTTCGAATCACTTGATCTGGGCAATATTTGAACAGCTCTGGATCCTCCCACAGGTAAAACTTAACTTGGGAAAAAAATTGATCTTTGTCTTGCTTAGACCAATGAGGTGGGATTTGACCAACTGCAAGATAATTCACAATATGAGCAAACCATGGTAATTTAACATGAGAAACCTCAAATAATTGCTCATCGGGGAAAGAATCTGGTATTGGTAAGTTGGTACCAGAATGTTCAACTAGAATCCGAGACAAATGATCTGCAACCACATTTTCTGACCCCTTTTTATCCCGAATCTCCAAATTAAACTCTTGTAGCAACAAGATCCATCTAATGAGGCGAGGTTTAGTGTCTTTTTTGGACAGTAAATACCGTAAAGCGGCATGATCAGAGAACACTACAACCTTGGATCCTAAGAGATAGGATCGAAATTTATCAAGGGCAAATACTACAACTAGTAATTCTTTTTCTGTTGTGGTATAATTCAATTGAGCTTCAGAAAGAGTTTTACTAGCGTAGTATAAGACATGGGGTTTTTTATTCACCCGTTGCCCCAAGACTGCACCAACTGCATAGTCGGATGCATCACACATAATCTCAAATGGGAGTGACCAGTTGGGTGGTTGAATGATGGGAGCAGTGGACAATAATGAGCGAAGTTTCTCAAAGGCTTCCAAGCAGGCATTATCAAAGATAAATGGTACATCCTTGACAAGAAGATTGCACAAGGGTCGAGAGATTTTGCTAAAGTCTTTGATGAATCGACGATAGAATCCTGCATGACCAAGAAAAGATCGCACTTGCCTAACAGATGCTGGGGGAGGAAGGCTAGAGATGAGATCAACCTTGGCTTTATCTACTTCTATCCCCCTAGAAGACACAATATGTCCCAAAACAATTCCTTTTTGAACCATAAAATGACTCTTTTCCCAACTCAGAACAAGATTTGTCTCTATGCAACGTTTAAGAACATTAGAAAGATTTTGGAGACAATCATCAAAAGTGATCCCAAATACTGAGAAATCATCCATGAAAACTTCAAGAAATTTTTCCACCATGTCAGAGAAAATAGACAACATACACCGCTGAAAGGTAGCAGGTGCATTGCATAAGCCAAAAGGCATACGCCTATATGCAAATGTACCAAATGGACAGGTGAAAGTTGTCTTTTCTTGGTCATCGGGGAAAACAGGTACTTGGTTATATCCAGAATAACCATCTAGAAAGCAGTAGAAGCTTTGGCCTACTAACCTCTCTAAGATTTGATCGATGTAGGGTAGAGGGAAATGGTCTTTTCTAGTTACCAGATTAAGCTTCCGATAATCAATGCAAACACGCCAACCTGTTGTTGTACGTGTTGGAACTAGTTCACCATGTTCATTTTTGACAACTGTAATTCCCGACTTCTTAGGCACCACTTGAGTAGGACTAACCCATTTACTGTCTGAGATGGGGTATATGATACCTGCATCTAATAACTTCACAACTTCTTTTTTTACAACCTCCTTCATGTTAGGATTTAACTTCCTTTGCATTTCACGAATTGGCTTGGCATTCTCCTCGAGATGAATGCGGTGCATGCAAATGGAAGGGTCGATCCCTTTTAAATCAGCCACAGACCATCCTATAGCACCCATATGTTCTTTAAGCATGCTCATAAGTTGACTTTCCTGTTCAGTAGTCAAGTTAGATGCTATAATGACTGGAAGGGTGTCATTAGGTCCTAAGAATGCATACTTAAGTGTATCGGGGAGTGGCTTCAACTCAAGTTTGGGAGGCACTTCAGTGGAAGGAAGGGTAGGTTCACTAGACAATGGAGGCAAAGACTCAAATTTGGATTTCCAAGGTGCATGATCCTGGAGGGGTGGTAGTTCAAGCATAGCATTCACTTCCTCAATAGATTTTTCAATATCAAACTCATCATAGCCAAAATGAGCTAGACATGCTTCCAATGGATCCTCGGTTAAAATGTAGGGTAAGGCTTCTTCAACTAAACCATCGATGACATCTACTGCAAAACAATCATCCTCCTTGGAAGGTTGTTGAGCAGCATTAAACACATTTAGCCTTGCTTTCATGTTACCAAAGGACAAATCCATCACTCCAGACCTACAATTGATGCAAGCATTAGCTGTAGCTAAGAAAGGGCGACCTAAGATGACGGGAATTTGTTTTCTTGGATTGCATACAGGTTCCATATCAAGAATAAGAAAGTCTACAGGGAAGTAGAACCTATCTATCTTAACAAGAACATCCTCAATTATTCCACGTGGCACCTTAACAGATCTATCAGCTAATTGCAAAGTAACTGATGTTGGTTTCAACTCACCTAGCCCAAATTGCTCATATACCGAATAAAGAAGGAGATTAACACTTGCCCCTAAGTCTAAGAGTGCCCTGTCTATGGAATGATTTCCTATCACACATGAGATGGTAGGAGCACCTGGATCCTTAAACTTGGGAGGAGTGCTATTTTGCAAAATGGAACTCACTTGCTCGGTTAGAAACACCTTTTTGGACACTTGTGCCCGAGTTTTGCGCTTTTGAGTGCAAAGGTCTTTGAGAAATTTGGCATAAGATGGGATTTGTTTGATGGCATCAAGAAGGGGAAGATTGATTTTCACTTGTTTGAACATTTCCATCATATCTTCCATAGATGTTCCTTTTTTTCCAAAAGGAGAAGGTGCATCAAGACAAGTGGGAAAAGGAGCTTTTGGCAAATATGGTGTTGCCATAGGATTTGGTGATGTGGAAAGAGATGGAGGAGGATCCTTCTTTGATTCATTTATTTTTTCAATCCCTGAATCCTTAGACTTGCTAACTAACTGGCCATTCTTTTCCTCATCTACTCCAGGTCTAGTATCAATCACTCGCCCATCCCTTAAGGTCACGATTGCCTTTGCTTGCTCTTGGTAAGCAGCATCAGCCTGTGAATTTTCTATGGAATATTGACCCTTAGGATTGTTCACTGGTTGGCTTGGAAGTTTTCCCTCCTCTCGTCTACTAAGAGCATTTGCTAGTTGCCCGATTTGGGCTTCAAGCTTGGCTATTGACTGAGTATGGGAATGCAGCATTTGTATGTTGGCTTCAAGTCCTTGAAGGCCTTGCAATACTCTCTCCTCAAAAGATGGATTTCTTGGAGGTGGAAGATTAGAGTGTGGGAATGGCTGCTGTGGTCGAAAAGGTTGATAACCAGAAGGGTTGAGAGTATGAGGCAAATTTGGCCTTTGAGATTGGGCAAATGAATTCCCTGGAGCTTGTTTCCAAGAAAAATTGGGGTGGTTTCTCCATCCCGGGTTATAGGTATTAGAGAAAGGATCATTACCCGGTCTAGAGAATCCTTGAGCAGCATTGGCTTGTTCTTGGACAAACTCAGGGAATTGGGAAGCCATTGGGCATTCACTTATGAAGTGAGCACGGCTAGAACATAAAGCACATTCTTCTTGTAAGGTGGGAGGTTGAGAAGATGTTGTAGGGATTTGTCCTATGGACAACAATTGATCAAGCTTTTTAGATAAAGCATCCACTTTCCCATAGATATCTATGGAGTGCCCTACTTCATAGATACCTCCTCTCTTTTGAGAACTAGAAGATGTTGGTTTTTCACTCCTAGAGGCCGCAACATGTTGAAAAGAATTCTCACTAAGGTTCTCAAACAATTCCCAAGCCTCATTTTCACTTTTCATCATGAAAGTCCCACCACAAGAGGCATCCACCATTTGACGGTGATTTGTGGATAAACCATCATAAAAGCATTGAACCAGTTGCCACTTGAGCACTGCATGGTGAGGACATTTACGAATGAGGTCTTTGAATCTCTCCCAAGTCTCATGAAATTGCTCACCATCGAGTTGTGAGAAACTCGTGATAGCTCGCCGAATTTGGTTGGTCTTGCCTATGGGAAAATACTTCTTTAAGAATTCTTGTTGCATTTGTTCCCACGTGGTAATTGTGTTACCTTCTAAGGAGTTAAGCCAGTTTTTGGCATCATCCTTAAGCGAGAATGGAAACAGCCTTAATCTGAGAGCATCATCAGAAAAATTTGAAAATTTGACCGTAGAACAGATTTCGAGGAATTCATCAAGATGCTTATAAGGGTTTTCATTTCTCAATCCGTAGAAAGATGGAAGCATTTGGATCACACTGGACCTAATCTCATATTGAGCAGCAGCTACAGTGGGTAGCCGAATGCAGGAAGGTGATGTGTATGTGGAGGGGGTGAAGTACTCCCTCAATGGCTTGGACAGGTCTTGGTTTTCTGGATTCATGATTTTAGGTGTACCAATAGTCTTATTAGATTGTGAAGACAGTCTAATAGTCCTAAGGGTGTATTCTATCTCAGAATCAAAAGGTACTAAATCAGGAAACAAAGAACGACGTCCATGCATACAACACCTCAAAACTCTTTTTTAAAATTTTTTATTATTTCTTTTTTTTTTTTTTTTTTTGTGTGTGCAGCTGCAAGAAAACCAGAATAATTACAACAAGGTAATATATTTCAAAGATAAAATGAAATAAATAAAGTAAAACAGGCGGTACAACCGTCCTTGAAAAGAAAAGAAAAGAACAGAGAGAAAAGATGTATATATATATATCAGTAGGCGGTAAAACCGGCCATAATAATGATAATAATAACAATAATAATAATAATACTGAAATAAAAAAAAATAAATAAATAAATAAAGCAGGCGGTACAACCGTCCTTGAAAAGAAAAGAAAAGAAAAGATGTATATATATATATATCAATAGGCGGTAAAACCAGCCATAATAATGATAATAACAATAATAATAATAGTACTGAAATGAAAAAAATAAAATAAAGCAGGCGGTACAACCGTCCTTGAATAGTTAGTCAAGTTATGTTAGTTGTCAAATTAGGCAGGCGGTACAACCGTCCTTGAATAGCATTAAAAAAAATATATTTTTATTTTTATTTTTTAGCTTAATGTCTGCTTGTCTATGTAGTCCACCAATTACCTGCACATGAAAAAAAATAAAATTAGTAAAAACAAAAAAATTCTAAACTAAGAATTATAATAGAATATCAATTCTCTAATTAACGCAATCGCACTGACAGTCCCCGGCAACGGCGCCAAAAATTTGATCGTGTCAAAATCAATTACCCGTAGGATGCAAAAATTTGTATATAGTGGTAGTACGGGTGTCGTACCACAGGGACTGTACTAGGATTATTTTAATTTTGAAAATTGAATACTAAAATAATTCACAAAGATGATTTTTGTAGTTTTGAACTCTATGGAATGCAAGTAAAATAAATTTATATTTTCTTCAAGAAAGGAAATACTTAGGGTCTCGAATTCACCACTAATCTTGTATAAAAAATGCACTTATTGTAACGTGTTTCAAGAAATTATTATTTGGTATGAGCAAGACTCATTGTAGCTACAAGCCCAATGACATCATCAAGAAATATTCATGTATTTGTAAATTAGGCATAACTCATCAAAGATATAGCATGAACCGTCTCACCTATTCTACTCTAAACTAATTTGTGAGCACGACTCATCTTGTCTAAGCATGAATCATCTTAATCTCCAAATATATGCACAGTGAAAACTATTGCATAACCATTGTATTTAAAATCACAGAAATTAAACACAATTTGAGATAAAAACATTAAAACCAATTGTATCAATAATACAATCCTCCTAGTTATGCAATCCTCATACACAAATAATCAAATCAACAACACAATACAATAAAATACACCATACTTGATTAGGGCTTCATCTCCCCCCTAAGACAAAGATTAGTTGGCCATGTAGATAACCAAGAACTAGTCTCTCCCCTTTGCCACCTTTGTACCTCCTCCTCTTTTTCTCTCCTTTTTTCTCCCATTTGTTATGTGAATTCCCTTGGTATTTATAGGAGATGGGGGAAGGATCCAGCTGATCCAACAAGTCAAAAGCAATGCCCACTTTCTTTGAATTCTTGGTTGCCCATGTTCTTACTTTGACAAATGCTGCCAGATTCAGATTTTTGCAAATAAGTCTACTTCCAGCTCATTTTTGACTTGGAAGACGTTTGAATCAGGAAATTCCATAAACTAAACAATTGTAGCTCTTTAAGTCCTCTTTCTAGAGCCACAAATTTCACCCAAATCGGATATGGGAATCACAAGTTATGGCCAGATTACCAAAACTTGGTCAATCTGTCCAGATTTGCTGCTGATTTTGGGATCATGAATTTCTTTGCCTAACTTTGAATTTCAGCTGCTCAAATCTTCAAAATTGTTGACCCAACTCTTGTTGCAGCTCCATGAAATTTTAGGTAGGTGAGAAACCCATTTCAAGTTGTATTTATTTAGCTTAAGTAGTCCTGATTGTCATCTTTTCTGATATAAACTCTACAGCCCTGCAATAAATCAAGAACACTTTAAAACACACAAAATTAAATATAATAAAATAACTAGAAAATATAAATTAGGGAGTAATTTCAATGAATATTTTGTGCTTATCAACACCCATTTTATACCACCTAATTAATTCGAAGTCGCATATTTTGGAAACCTGATGATAAGGTTTATTGTGTGTTTCGAGATGATGACAAAGAAATTCCCAACAAGTCTCCAAGGTTGCAGTAGAAAAACTCCTAAACACTGCCTTTTTACCTTTCATGCGTACACACCACCCACTGGTGCGTATGCACCATGGTTCTATGCGTATACACCATTTTACTTTTTTCAGGAATCTTCAGATTTGTCTCCCACGGCATGAGAGCATGGGGGAAGAGTTTGGGGAGTGGAAAGATTCCCACAGGTGTTCCCAGCACAGGTAAGGAATGGGCTAATTAGGGGGTGAGTTTGCTAAACCTAATTTAACCCTATATATACCTTACTGATGGGATGGGAGGGGGGACTGGCTTCCTTTTTTGGATCGATCTTAGAGAGGCTGAATTAGAGAACAGCCAAAGAGAGAGAGAAACCAAATACCCACCAAAACACTAGAAAACCAGAGGAGAAAAAGGAGAACGGAATGTTATGATCTGAGGCTGCGAGAAGGGAATTGCTGCATCGATATTAGAAGCACTCAAACCTGAGGGGTACGTATCACACATACACACATGTATGTATACACTGTGAATCCATACTACATATTTGCTTTCATAAGTTATTATTTAACATAATGATGTCATGTTACACTTTCAAGGTTGGGAAAATCATTGGTAATATTAGATTTAGAGGAAAATAGCTGTGATATGAGTTTTGGAATTAACGGGTTTTCGAGTTATAAACTTGAGACTTTGACCAGAAAAATAATTATGATTCTGCAAGTTTTTGAATGAACAATTTATGCGCACTTGTAGTACCCCGCAAGAGCTTCAATTTGGCTTTTGAATCATTAAATTTGGTTAAGAAATGAGTGAGAGAAGTTAGGGAGAAGTTAGCACGGGACAAAACTCAATACTATACTTTTCATCTTCAAGCCATTCTAAGGTTAAAGGTGAAGTGGACTGTGATCAGGGGCGGAGGGAGGGGGGTGCCAGGGGGGGCAGGTGACCCCCCTCACCTATTGAAATTTTTTTTTTTACTATACATATTTGCCAACATTTTTAAATCTGACCCCCCTGAATTTTTTTTTTGACCCCTCTAATTTTATAATTGGACCCCCCTAACTCCTTTCTCTATTCTTTTTTTCCCCACTTTCACCCATGTGTCATGACCTGATTTGTTGGAGTGTTCAAAAATCAAAACCCACCCGACCACTTTATTGACTTCTTGTAAAGTGAATCAGTGATGCCTCCAAGACTCCAAAAGTCTCCAAAGCCCAAACTCTCCAACTCTCTTGCAAAGTGACGCCTCCAAGAATCCAAGGCTCGTGAGTGCAGAGTGCGGCTCCACCGAAAGCTCCAAAATCAAAGGTAACTCTTCTTTAATAGTTTAATCCTCTCTCAATTTTTCTTTTACATTCTCTATTTATCTCTTATCTTTTCATAATTCTAGGGTTAGGGTTTGATTTTTTTTTTTTTTTTCCCCAAATTTCTGTATGTCATTTTTTTCCCCCAAATCACTATTGATCAGTCATGGTTTACCAATCATACAGTTTCATCACAGCAGCCAGTGCTCGGTGGGTTTGGACTTTGGATTTTGGTGTTTGCAACCTTGACTCAAGTGGACCAAGTCGACACTAAAGATTCAAGAATCAAGACTTTAAGGTAGAGAAGCTTTTCAGCTTTTTCCTTTTGGCATGGTCCACCACTCCACCATTTTCAACTCTATATGTTATTTAATTGGCATGTAGCCTTTGGCATATTGGCTTATTTAATTAGGATGCAACTTTTTGAGTGGTCCTGAACCAATAATGGCTTATTTAATTCCAATTGCCCAATTGGGATGCAATTTTTGGCATATTGCTAGTTTGGCATTATATGTATTAATGTATCTCAATAGTCATTACTCATATCCTTTTTAATTTTATATTATTATTATTTAAATACACACATGTTTGCTGAGTTTACTTTCTTTCTTTTTTTTTTTTTCCTTTAAATTTTGTTTTGCAGATCATACTTTATATATTTGTCATCTTGACTCAAGTCCTCAATCAGTCAGTTTTGCAATTCGTGTACTACTTGTCTGCTTGCAATGAGTAAAAAAAGTAAGTTTCATTTGGCTTTTTTTCTTCAGTTTTGCTTTAAAAAATAATTTATTATTTTAGCTGCATCAAGTGTCTTATGTTGTTATGCATAATTGCTTATACTATTTTGAAATGTTGAGTTTTTGGAAAATGAAGCATTGAAGCACTTATATGTGAATCCAGTAATTAAAATTTAGAAACTTATAAATTTAGAATCAAACCATAGTTGAGTTTAGAAGATAATTAGAATATTGAGTTAGTGTGTTAAGTAGGTTCACGGTTCTCATGTAAATTTAAATATAAACTTTGTCTTGAATCAGTTATGGACAATTTTTTAAAGAGAAAGTCAACATCAGAGTTGTCGCCCCCTCCAAAGAGAAATGATGATTCTCTAAAAAGAAGTCATGGAGATATCAACTTGGATGATCTTCCTGCAGATCCGGGGCTACGACCTCGGATTTCAGATTACAATGCCAATGATAGAGACCAAATTCGAAGGGCATATTTGCTAAAGGGTCCTTGTCAGCCTCGTAACCATACTTTTCCAAAAAAGAAGTATGGAGATGCATTACGAGGATTCAACCCTCTTTGGTTTAATGAGTACGGTAATTGGTTAGAGTACAGCATAGCAAAAAATGCTGCATTTTGCCTATGTTGCTACCTTTTTAAACCAAATATTGGACAGCAAGCTGGTGGTGACTCATTTGTTACTAAGGGATTTTCGAATTGGAAGAAGAAGGAAAAGTTAAGAGATCATGTTGGAAAATCCGGTAGTGCACACAACGATGCTTGGAATGAGTGTCAATCTTTAATGAACCAAAAGCAACATATTCAGACAATTTTCTCTAAGCATTCGAACCAAGCTAGTAGAGAATACCGAACTCGCTTGACTGCATCACTAGATTGCATTCGATTTCTTCTACGACAGGGGCTTCCATTCCGTGGTCATGATGAATCTGAAGAATCAAGCAACCAAGTAAACTTTCTTCAGCTTTTGCATTTTCTTGTAGATCATAATGAGGAAATCAAAGCGGTTGCATTGAAAAATGCTCCTGAAAATCACAAATTGACAGCACCTTATATTCAAAAGGACATTGTAAGTGCTGCTACAGCTGAAACCATTAATGCTATTATTAGAGATATTGGTGATTCATTTTTTTCAGTCTTGGTTGATGAATCTCGTGACATATCAACTAAGGAGCAAATGGTCGTTGTATTGCGGTATGTGGACAAGAAGGGACATATAATTGAGCGATTTTTGGGTATTGAACATGTTACTAGTACCACTGCCCTTTCTCTCAAAACGGCTATCGAAGAATTATTTTCCCGACATGGATTGAGCATATCTGGGTTGCGTGGGCAAGGTTATGATGGGGCTAGTAATATGCAAGGTGAGTTGAATGGTCTTAAAACGCTTATTATGAAGGAGAATAAATGTGCTTTTTATATTCATTGTTTTTCTCACCAACTTCAATTGACTCTTGTGGCTGTGGCAAAGAATCATGAAAGAATTGCCTTGTTCTTCCACTTGGTTGGTAGTGTAGTGAATACTGTTGGAGCCTCGTGTAA
Organism: Liquidambar formosana; assembly: GCA_039720395.1. Lineage (NCBI taxonomy): Eukaryota > Viridiplantae > Streptophyta > Magnoliopsida > Saxifragales > Altingiaceae > Liquidambar > Liquidambar formosana. The sequence goes on along the minus strand of CM077824.1, from coordinate 13,116,635 downwards.
ACGTCGTGATATACTTCGAGAGAAACAAGCTACCATGGTTATGCAAGCACTTGAGAAAGGCGAGCTTTCAAGTGGACGGGGACTAAATCAGGAAACTAGCCTTATTCGTTCTAGTGATACACGTTGGGGCTCACATTATGGTACTTTGGTCAACTTGCATATCATGTTTTCATTTGTAATTGATGTTCTTCAAGTAATCGCAGAAGATGGCTCGGATAGAGATCAGAAAGGTGATACAAGTTCTCTATTGGATTCATTGCAATCATTTGAATTTGTATTTCATCTACATTTAATGAAAGAGATATTGGGAATTACAAATGAATTGTCACAAGCATTACAAAGGAAAGACCAAGATATTGTAAATGCTATGGCTTTGGTTGAAATAGCTAAGCAACGATTGCAAACAATGAGGGAGAATGGGTGGGAATCTTTGCTCGATCAAGTTTCTTCTTTTTGTAGCAAACATAGTATTGTTGTTCCCACTATGAATGATATATTTGTAACTCCAGGGCGACCACGACGTAATGCTCAAGCAATCACAAACCTACATCACTATCGTGTGGAGTTTTTTTATGCTATTATAGATTCGCAACTTCAAGAACTAAATAGTCGTTTCACTGAGGCGAACACTGAGTTGCTTATTTGTGTGGCATGTCTAAGTCCAAAGGATTCATTCTCTACTTTTGACAAGCAAAAATTAATTCGCCTTGCCCAACTTTATCCAAAAGAATTTTCTGCAGCGCAGTTAGTGGCACTTGAGAATCAACTTGGGACTTATATTATTGATATGCATTCTAGCAGTGAATTTTCAGGATTGAAAGGGATTGGTGATCTAGCTCAAAAAATGGTTCAAACTAAGAAAGACATAGTATATCCTTTAGTGTACTTGCTTGTGACATTGGCATTGATTCTACCCGTTGGAACTGCTACAGTGGAGAGGGTGTTTTCTGCTATGAAGATTGTGAAGAGTCGATTGCGTAACCGAATGGGAGATGAATGGATGAATAATAGTTTGGTTGTATATATTGAAAAAGATATTTTTGATAGCATTGATAATGAAATTATCATTCAACGCTTTCAAAACATGAAGACTCGTCGGGGACAATTATAAAGTAGGAACGCAATAACTTTTGATGGGGTAGAAACTTTGATTTTGACCTCAAGTTGTCTTTTGTAAAGACTCTTTTTTGGTGATTTTGTTGTCACGTACACTAGTACTAGTAAGTGTTCTTTTATTTCTTTTGTACGTGGAGTTCCTAAAGTTTTAGCTAAGGCTCCTGGTCAGTGCTTATATATGTCTCATATCCTTGGGTTATGCCCATTTTTGGTTTAATACATACTTTACTTTATAAAAAAAGAAAAAGAAATTATCAATGAATATTTAAGTTTTTGTATTAATTATTAAGTTCAAAAAATTTTCTTTGTAGAAGGCTACTTCAAATGATTATTTAATTTATAGAGTTAGAAAGAGGAAAAAAAAAAAAAAAACACAGTTACATCCAAAAAAGTCGCCCCCCCTAGCATAAATTCCTGGATCCGCCACTGACTGTGATCCAGTGTGGGCGCACCCACCCACAGACATCGTGTTCCCTAGCATTTAAAGACCCTAGGTCGACCCAATTAACCCCAAAATTTGTCGAATGGATTCACCTTAATGAGACCTCCCATGTGGAACCTTTAGTTGACCATTTTGACCGTAGTTTGACCAACCTTGACTGTCAATCATTTGAGCTAGGTTGATGCATACGCACCACTGTATGGTGCACACGCACCACTTCCCCAGGTAGTGATTTATTTTGTTCATTGTTATTCATTAGTTTAGTATTAGGGTAATTAACTTTAGTATATTATATATAAGTTTAGTGTGAGTACGTGTGGGTGTTTATGTTAGTTTATTCTAGTTTTGGTTAGTTTATTAATTTTCATCCATAGTGCCAATTTTATTATTATTTGTTTATTCATGTTGTAGGATTATTTTATTTAGTATATATAATGTTGCCGGATTAACCCCATTTGTTTATTATTGCTTTGTGTAGTTTATTATTACTAGTGCCCATTATTTTATTAGTTGCGTTTATTTGCATTGGTTAGTTTATTGCAAGTTCCATCTGAATTGTCACATTGGTGTGTATGCACTACTCTGTGGTGCATACGCATCCTACACCCTGGCAAAAATTTGTTTGTTTCAATGGTTATCTCAATATGCAGGAATTCTCTGTGGTGTGTACGCACCACCCTATAGTGCGTACGCACTGTAATCTAGGCAAACCCCTTTTTATTCATTTCGCTTTCTGTGAGTCATTATCTCTTGTATATTCTATCACACTAGGTTTTACTAACCATTTCTCCTTGTGATTGTTCTTTTACTTGCATCACTACTCGCATGTTTGACATATTATTGCATTTTTTGCATGCTTAGGGTTGAATTTGATTAAATACCTTGATTAATTAAAGCCAACAATTATTCGTGAAAGCCGGTTTCGGCCGGGCATTTTTGGGTGCTTAACACCTTCCGAATAATGTACCCTAACTCCGGACTTGAACCTCTAGACCTTGAATTTGAATCCGATTAGACGACACAAAAATCAGTACCCAAAGCTAAATTAGGTGGCAACTCCCGCGGCACTCACAGTTAGCCTAGATGGTTTCAATTCCATTATTTTGATGATAACAATATATAAAAACGTCTTAAGCACTAATAAGTTTCTTAAATAAACTTAAGATAGGTGTACCATGGATCACATGGCTTATCAAAGGCATTGAGCATGCATGGACATAAAAAAGAATCTATCATCAAGCCTTAAAGAGAATAAGTGAAGCACTATGTAAAGAATATGGAAATCTATGTAAGATTGATCCCATTTAATGTTCATTGGTGATTTAAGGGCCTTAGGTTCATGCACTAATTTATTTACATTTAAATGGACCTATTTGATCATTACTAGAGTCTTGTGACTCATTAAATTGATTCCCTTGAATTAAATCTTAAAGCTCTTATTAATACATTTTTCCTTGCAGAACTTTAAGACGTCTTAATTAAGTTTAAGACGTCTGAAATGGATTTAAGACGTCTAATTTGATGATTAAGACATCTGAAGTTAAGAACCCAAAATACACCTTCTCTAATTTTTAAGACGCTTGAATAAGATTCTTGAATTATACTTAAGACGTTTGAAAATGGCTTAAGATGTCTGAAATGTAAAAACCTTATATTGCATCTTCTCTAGTTTTTTTAGACGCCTGAATAAGACGTCTTAAAGAGGTTTAAGACATCTGAAATAAGTTTAAGACGTCTAAAACCCTCGTGAACAGTAACCTAAAAGATCATCAATTAAAACTATCCCTTCTGATTTTTTAAGACACCTGATTAAGACATCTTAAACAGAATAAGACGTCTAAAATCAATTTAAGACATCTGAATCTCTCGAGACTGACACATAATGGTTAGTTTTTTGAACAATCTTTTAAGCATTAAATGCCTACCAAACTATCTTTCCTAGCATTTATTACTACAAAACGGTCATATTAACCCCTTGGGCTATATATATGAGCATCAAACTCATTTACGATCATTCATTGAGTTAAAAATAAGATCATTTATCACAAGCCCTAATTTTGCTTGTGAGTATTCATTGAGATTCAATCAATAGCCGAGTTTGCAATCAATTGCTGTGTATTTACTATTTTGAGAGAGCTTTATTAGCACAAAAACAACCTCCATTCTTCTTGTATCTAAAGGTTGAGAGAAAGCACTTGAGGAGTGCTCTTGTGAAAGTGTTAGTGAAGAACACTTGGTATTGTAAATGTTTGATCTCCACCACTGAAGGAGATTGGTATAGTGAATTGATGAATCCTCAAGCGAGCTCTTGAGACGAGGACGTAGGTGGAGAAACGAACCTCATTAACATCGTTTGCATTCTCTTCCTCTTAATCTCCTTTTTATTGCTTGTTTTTATATTTATCCTTACTTACAATAATATGATTTTAAGTTTGTAATTAGTTTTTAATTTGGCTATAAACCCTATTCACCCTCTTCTGGGGTTATATACTTGGGACAACAACACACACTTATTTTGTACATACCCCTTTTAATTTAAAAAATCACACTTTTACTTTATACACACTCCATAATACCTAAACTAACCTTAACCCTAATCCCAAAAAGTTCGGTATATTTAAGCTAGACATATCGTATTTGTTTAATACATTATGATTGAATAGTTACAAAAAAAAATTTAGTTGGTATATCCCGAACAACGTTAATATGTTCAGTAGAAACAGTCCAAACATTTTAGATTTGTTTAGTAAACCATGTCTAAACCAACCGTGATTCACAACTGAAACTCAACTTATCTTAATGGAGAAAAAAGTTTGGTACATTCGAACTGAACATATTGTATTTGTTTAGTTCATTAAGACTGAACAATTGCAAAAAAAAAAAAAAAAAACGTAGTTAGTATGTCCTGGACAACTTTGTAATGTTTCGTTGAAACAGTCTAGACATTTTAGGTTTGTTCGGTATATCAGGCCTGAACGAAATGCGATTCATCAACAAAACTCAACAAATTTTGATGGGAAAAAATATATTTTTTTCATCACTTGAAGCATTTGGATTGATAATTTACTTATCCATTGTTTAAAAAAACGTAAAACATGAATAATAATTAAGGTTTAAGTGATATTATAGATTAGTTGATAAGGTTTGTGAGAAAGTAAGGATATATGAATTCATGGAGGAAGCAAAGGCTTTTATGATTGTAATTTAGGAAAATTACACTAACCTCTCTTGAGGTTTTGAAAAATGACACAGACCTCCTAAGGTTTCAAAAATGGCACTCACCTCCCCTGAGGTTTGATGAAAATCACATAAACCTCCCCTCCATCCATTGACTGTTAGTTGACTAACGGAAATTGCTGATGTCATGCAAAAAACTTTCAAAAATGCCAAGATTGCCCTTATTGAAGATGGTAATGCATGGAATGATTAAATTAATCCTAAAGTCAAGTTTAAAGATGAAAATACCCCAAAATATAGTCATTAGAATGCATTTTGAACATATATAAAGACAAGTCTAATTAAAAGATGAAAATGCCCTCAAATCTGCTCATTTTATACCATGTCTTTTGGGTAGTAATAGTGTAATACAACAGGTTAGGGGTTCGAACCATAAAAATTCACTATTTTAGTCAAATTGAATGTCTGAATATTTTATTCCCAAATGTATGTAAATAAATTTTCAAGTGAGATTAATTTGATATAAATTGTGTAAGGTCATGCATTATGAGATTGTACTGGCAATACACCCATGCATGGGTGGTTTGTACAGTATAATCCATCAATACATTGGATTCTATATAACCCACTCATACATGGGATACATTCCTACTTATATAATTTAACCTTAGGCCATGTTTATTTGGTTGGAATGGAATGGATGGAATGGAATCCCATTCCAATTCATTTCAAACAACATATTTGAATGAGGTAATTAAATGAGGATGGAATCAAACAGTTGTAGTGAATTATAAAGATATTCATTCCGCAATGTTTATTTCAATCTCATTTCATTCTAAACTATTTTGAGTATGGAATCGGATTCCATTCCCACTCATTCCATTCCAACCAAACAAACATGGCCTAAGTGGGGAAAATTATCAAACCGATTTACTGAATTGATGATTGTTTGTGGAAAATCAGGGGAAAGGATTGGAATAAACCATCAAAATCATGTTCCAGTGAGATGCAGCCATTCTCTGGGACAAGGTTCCCGACGGGCACACCAATGGCTGCAATTGTGGTGAACAAAGTTTTGAGTAGGATTAAGAAGCCAATCTATTTACTGGACGTGACAACGCTGTCACAATACAGAAAAGATGCACACCCATCAGCTTATAGCGGGGGGAGTACCACGGATTGCAGCCACTGGTGTCTCCCTGGCTTGCCAGACACTTGGAATGAGCTCCTTTATACTGCTCTATCCGGTTGAAAAGATAAAAAGAAATAGAGCAATGTAAAGTACAGATTTGTCCAATTGGAAAGGAAAACCATTTGTTTTCTTACTAGGGAATTTGTTTTCGTTTTCTGGTTAATAAGAAAGGTGATTCTTCCAACTATAAAGTCTAGATTATTGTGGGCATTGTGGGCACATCCTTTGCCTTTTGAAGGAAAATACCCAAGTAAGTTAAAATCGCGAAGCCTTGTGGACTCATGAGTTTTCCAGTGTTGTTTCAACAATGCAGCAATTTTATGGCAGTTGATGTGGTGGCCATGTCAATAGTCACGTAAGTAAGTTCATCTTTAAAGTGGGCTGATGTGACAGCCCCTGTGACTTGTTTATTTATTTTTATTTATTTTATAATTAATTTATCTTAATTTTAAATTTTTTTAATATTAATAAATAAATATTAATAATTTTTTTTAATTTAAAATTAAATTAATTTATTTAACAAATGAGACAAATATCACTGTATCGATTATCATGCCATTAACATTGAAACTTAGCCTGATCCAACATAGAAAGATTCCAACCTCAATATATCATAATTCTTTAACTCTTTGACAAACTGACGTACGACCTTTATTGAAACTTAGCCTGATCCAACATATCCAGGTGTCTTGCTGGCAGAGGAGCGAACACTTAAAGCCACGTGGGCCATTTGACACGAACATATCAGCCTTGGTAACGTATAATCTGAGCTGCTGAGTCACCTCTCTACTTTCCACAACCCAACACGTTGCATCCAATGCACCTTCCACGTGTCCACTCAGCACCAACTCCACTACCTCAAACCGCCATCGCCTCCTGTTTTTAACATCCTCTCACCCCCTTCCTCCTCTCACTCTCATTCTCAATTACCAAAAACCAGAAATCAAACCATCATCAACAAAATATGGCTTCTGAGCAAATGCCCGTTAGGGACAGAGAAATCACCGAAGAGAGAGAAGATCAAATAAAGCAAGACATAGTCCCCAAGATGAAAACCCACTTTGAGTCTCTGGCGGAGAAGGTGAAGGGCTCAGATGTCGGTGATGGAGGCAAAGAAGGTGGTGAGGAGACGAGCCAGTTCGAGTCTCTTGCCGAAAAAGTGAGAGAAATGGAAGTAGCTGGAGAGAAAGAAAAAGAGTCGTATGCTGATAAGGCGAGGAATGCTGATATAGTTGCGGACAAAGAGGCTGAAGCTAAGAAAAGAGAAAGTCGTGAGGAGACACCTTCCCTAGAAGAGATTTCAAAGCATAGAGCAACGGCGCAGCAGAATTCTATGGAGACGATAAGGGCCGCTGAAGAGCCGTACGCCAAGGCGGCGAAGGAAAAAGGGGCGTCGACTTTGCAAAGCGTAAAAGAGTCTGTGGCTCCTAAGCTTGGCGCTGCAGCTGAGTATGCGAGAGAGCAGGGTTCTCAAGCAAAAGACACCGTCCTTCAAGGTGCTCGTGCAACCTCACAGTATGTTACTGAGAAGGGTAGTGCTGCAAAAGATGTGACGGTGGAAAAGGGTCAGCAAGGTTATGGTGCTGCTAAGGATAGCCTTTCTAGTGCGAGAAAGACTGCCGTGGATTATAGCTCCCAAACAGCGGGACAGGCTAAGGATTATGCAGGGAACGTGGCTGTTGACTTGAAAGACAAGGCGGCTGCAACGGGTTGGAGTGCCGCGCATTACTCGTGCGAGAAAGTGGTAGAGGGAACGAAGGCGGCGTCGAGGGGTGTCAAGGGAGTGGCAGAGTTGGCGGGGGAGAAGGTGGTGGCTGCGAAGGATGTGGTAGCTAATGTTGGTCATAAAGCTGTGGAGGCTGCGGCTAAGCCCGTGATTGCTGCCAAGGAAGCTGTAGCGGCAACTGGTGAGAGTGCCGAGTATACAGCTAGGAAAAAGGAAGAGGCAGAGAGAGAACTAGAAGCCAAGAGGTCAGCTGAAGCAAAGGTAACACACAGTACTATAGTACTCCACCTGCCTGTTCTAGAAAACAACTCTTCAAATTAATGTCCTTATGGTAGTATGTTTATCTTGAACTTCTAATGCATTTTGAATTTATTGTCCAAACTACTAGGCTGTATCTCTTTCCTATTAGGTGTGTGGTTTCAAAATTGAAGTTGGGCCTGCCCATTGGTAGGGTGCTGGGTGCCTATCCTTATGGGGTGCAGGATAATTATTTACATGAGAAACAACAATAGGCCGCCATGCTGGAGGATCGAATTTTGAACCACAACTAATACGGGTGTGGATACGTTTCTCGCGAACAATTCCATTCAAACTTCGTCACTTCGATCCCACGAGCTATATCTGATAAATTTGCCAGCTGATTCCTTCACCTGCATGTGTGTATTTTAACAGTTCTTTTTAAAATTATAATATAGAAAGGACTCAATTTTTCTTTTGAATTAATTTTAATTTTTCATTGCATGTCACAGCAGTCGGTAAGAGAAATAGAGGAGTGAGTGAATTTATCCCCTGATTCTAGCAATTTTCCTTATACTAGTTAGTTTCAAATTTATTTTGTCACTTGTAGCAAGTCCGGCCGGATCACTTCTTCTAACGGGTCAGTTGTGCAGGGAGAAAGTGAAGGCCAAGAAATCGCACAGCAAGCTCAGTATTATGCAGAACAGGGGCAAAGTGGGGCAGAAGAATATGAGAAGAGGCAACAGAAAGGAGGCGGTGTACTGGAAGCCATTGGCGAAACTATAGTCGAAATCGTGCAGAGCACTAGAGACCTCGTTGTGGGGCGGGGCCAAACAGAAGAAGAGATGGTTGGTCATGAGTCCAACCCTCAGGACTTCGGCCAAAAAGGAGACTACAAACAAGAAAAAGGGAATGGAGTTGGGTCATTTGGAGGCGACAGCCAAGAGACCCATCCGAAAACTTCGTAGTATATGGAGACAGAAAATCTTGGTGAAGGTTTTTGCCTTGAAAATAAGCACATGTCTAGGGCCCGTGAATATATAGATGATGATGTGAGAATGCATATGGTTATGTTTGTATTTTGAGTGAAAAATAAAATTCAATCCCCTTCTGTAGTTCGTCCTCTCGGTAGTTGTTTTACATTATTAGCCTAATTATATTGCTCATAGCGTGACATTGCTCAACCCTCGTTCTTGCATCAACTGTCATAAAATTTTTTGCTATTAGGGCCTGTTTGAGTGTCTAATTTGAAATTAGACCATTTGAAAAATTTTTACTTAGAATGTTAACAACAAATCTATCACATTGAATTATAATATTTGAAAAAAGAGTCATCACTCTAATTGATATGAATTAGAATATTTGAAAAAGTCATCATTATAATTAAATTCTTAGAAATTCAACGCCGAGAGATCAACTTTACCAGCAAGACTGGAAGGCATCGTCTCTTGCTGAATTTTCTTATATGAAATGAATAAGAAATGATATTGGCATTTTTTTCGTTGGTGATCATATATAACAATTGTAAAGGTTTTAAGTGGTAAAGAAACCAAGTCACAGTTGCTTCAAGTGTTGGGATCCGCAAATAGGTTGAGCGCATTTTCCTGCATGATCTCCTCTACAGTCTCTACTTATGATACCCCGTTAAGTGTCCTACTTTTCTTTTTGGGATGTTTCAAAATAATTGTCTTATTTCAAAAGTCAATGGTCATTTTTTGATTCATTTCCTAAAATACCTTTAAAAAGGTATTCTCACTTTTTCTAATGTTTTACACACTTAAGGTCAAAATTGAAATTTCAAAACATATGCATTGATGTGAAAGCATTTAATAGAGTTTTCTTAAAAAGCGTGTTTTTTCAAAGGAGACACTTAATTTGGAACGAAGAGAGTAGTAGTTTGACCCCAGATATCATGTGATCCATCTACCCATGCCGATTCCATTATTTTAAGATAAGACCCACCCTTGCAAGGTTAAAAAATTCAACTTCAACCTAAGAAGACAATGTCAAGAACATGCAGGGGGCGTTTGGTTGGGGAGGAATCCTACTCAGGAAGGGGGAATGGCATCACTTTCCAATGTTTGGTTCGCGGAATGTCTGGGAATGTTGTATTCCTGGTACCCAACATTCCCACAAAACACTCGTTTTGGATTTCCATATTTTTGGTGGGTTTCATTCTCATTGCCCAGGAATCCACTTAAACAAAATTCAAAATACCCAACGTGCCCCTCCCCATTCCTCACAACAATACCATATTCCTTCCATATCCATCCCCCTTCATCCTCAAAACACGATCAACCCAAGCCCTAGTTCTCACCTCACCACGCAACAACAACAGCAAGAGGAGCAGAGCTTCTCACCGGCAATGGAGACTGCAGTGGTCACACTGAGGTTGAAGCCTCTCACCGGCGACAGAGATTGGGGCATTGATAAGGAAGGAAGAAGGGAGGGTGGAGCCTCTCACAAGCGGAGGTGCTTCAGATCTGATTTGAGCAAGGGCATTTGGGTTTTCATACCAGGGGTTTGGCGATGATTGGATCGGCTACATCACCCAACGGCGTGGCTTATAAATTGACGTCGGGTACTACAACTTCAGCAACCCACCATCTCCGACGCTGACGAGGCGACAGCCGTCTTCTCTTGTCAATCTCGCTTAATGTATCATGGCTTGCATCACTAATGATCCTCTTCTCAACCATGATCCTACAAAGGCATCCTCTTTTCTAATTTTTGCAATACTTGGAGCAAGTATGGCATCTACCAGTGATCACCGGCGATGGTTATCGCTGAATTAAACGATGTCTTCCTCTTTTAGGAAACAAGACCCCAATAATTCAACTACCCAATACATAAATTTAAGAAACAAAAGGGTCGGTAAATTTGTTATTATTATTATTAGTATTTGCCAAATGAAAGGAATGATTAACCATTATTTGAGTAATGGAAGTATTTTACAGCTCTAAGATTGTATGATTTGAGGAAGGGCATTTGTGAGGGTATTGTTGGAATTTGATCCATTTTGGGCATTACTTTCCTGACTCAACTAAACGTGGTAATGGGAATGATAGTGGGAATTCTACTTTCCATTACTTTGAACCAAACGTGGGCATAGGTATCAAACCAAACATTCCCATTCCCAAATAATGATTCATTCCCAGAACTCACATTCCCAACCCGCAAACCAAACGCCCCGCAGAGAGTAATTGTTTTGATTTAGAGTACTAATGAGCAGTGACTACCAAGGAAGAAGCACCAAGAGCACCTTCAATCATATTGGTTTCGTCTGAGCAAATGGTAAGCAACATAGCCAAAAGATGGAGGTTGCTAAGCGGGCAAGAAAATTGGAAGAACCTCTTGGACCCTCTTGACAACGACCTCCGAAGATATATCATTCACTATGGTCAAATGGCTCAGGCAACTTACGACACTTTAAATGGGGAGAGGGACTCGAAGTTCACGGGAAGCAGCCGATATGCAAAGAGGAATCTGTTTTCCAAGGTGGGTTTAGCCTTAGGTAATCCGTATAAGTACACAGCAACCAGGTGTGTGTACGCAACATCTCAAGTCAAGGTTCCATCAGGATTTATTTTAAAGCCACCGGGGAGGGACCCTTGGTGTAAGGAATCGAATTGGATTGGATATGTGGCGGTGGCGACTGATGAGGGGAAGGATGCATTGGGAAGGAGGGATATATTGGTTGCATGGAGAGGGACAGTCCGCCAATTGGAATGGGTTAAGGATTTTGATTTTCCATTGGTATCGGGTTCTAAGATATTCGGAGATGCTGGTGATCCTAGAGTGCATAGAGGGTGGCTTTCGATTTATATATGATTCAGTTGATCCAAAATCGCCGTATAGTAAGACCAGTGCTAGAGACCAGGTGAGCTGAAGCCTCTACTTTTATGGAATTGGTTTGAGTTTGATTTTGATTTTGATTTTGATTATGGAAGAAACAGCCCAATTCAGGAAAGCTTTACGAGAAAGAGTTTTCTGAAAACGCCCTTCAAATCCTTTTTTGGGCTCACAATAAAAGTCGATCGCGAGGACACTACAAGACAATTATCGGAAAACAGATCCGCTATTTTGTTTTGCATGAGTCTAGCCATTAACTCAAAAGGCTTGTCCTTACATTTCACTCTCTCTTAGTTAAATATGTTCTCACAATTATTAATAGTTTATTGATTCGTATCAAGTTTTGACCACATAAGTTCTTGATACATACTAACCAAATAACCTCTTCAAAAGAGATTTTGGAAGATTTATTTCGATCTGCACCCATACATGCCCAATTATTGTGGTGGTTGAGAGTGATGCTGGTGATCTGGTCCCCCTGGTGACAGTCTATCACCAAGCGTGTCATTAGTCGGTACAAGTACCTCCAGTGACCTCTGTCGCTAATGCTCAAGTTCAAAAGGATGGAAATACTTGAGCAAAAGATGGTGGCTGTCAATAATATTTTTCTGCATGGGCGGAGGCCTGGGAAGACTACGTGCATGTGAATTCATGAAGAGCACGAGGAAGATGATGAAGAACAGTGTGGACACTCGTGCAGCAGTTGAACTAGCCATGCAGTGATTGAAGAGTAATCAAACAGGCTGCTAATTAATGGATCGGAGAAGCTATATAGTTGCTTGAGCTACGAGAGAGGAACGAATTAAGTAGGTTGCATGGTAACGAGTCTTCAATCTGGCCTATTTATAATGACCAAATATAAGGGAGAGGCAGTTGTTTGATTAACAAACGTAAGGAAGGAGAGGCTGCTGTTTGATTAATTAATTTCTCTGTAATCCGTCATTGTCACAATAATCAGACAATCCTTCCTACACATTGTTGTTTTCTTGCGCATCAAATGGACTATTGTTTTTATGGTCCCCATTACCATTCATATATATTTCATCTTCATTCTACAAAGCCCCTACAAATGATACGCTGTCGCTTAGTCAGTTGTCGTACATGGGGGGCGGTGACAAAAACCATTAATTAAGAGGAAATTAGAAAAAACACAAAAATACTACAAACATCATAAGCCAGATTGAAAGGGCTCACTATATATTTTTCTATCGATCTTCTTTTCTATTAAATTCACCAAGCACAGTGGCTCTTCCTGACATGGAATGTTGGATGAGTCTCATTCCACATGTTGAGAAAAAAGAATCATTATCCTAAAAGTGTGTGTTTGTTGTTTGGATTCATATGAATTTTCTTATCCAACTAACATTCTATATCGTTACGTGTTTTTTTGGTAAACTTTAACAAGAGATCAAACAGGATGAACATTGATAAAGTCATTAGCCATATCCTATCCACGTCGATATACACAATAATGACACTAAATCTTACCAATTTGTGGTCACTGTCTTTCGAAGAACCCCTTGTTAGCCAAATTAAGATAGAATAGATATTGCAGATCTATCGTCGACAAAGCACTCAATCAGTAGATTAGAAGTGGTTTTCTTACTAATGATTTGCATTGAAAGCACTTACTAATGGATGTGCCAAGAGTAATTTTGAAATGAATGGCTTGATGGCAGTCATTCTATTTATATCCAAAAAATGGAGAAACTATAGGGTTTCCTCAATTGAGTCATGGTCACAACACATGCAAGATCATTTTCCTTTCTCACCTATTCTCAATCATGACCATCAAAGCATAGGAAAGAAAACATAGCCAATAGAATTTCCATACACTAAACCTCATAATGGTTTGGTTTGCCTCTTTCGCAGTTGACACGTTACGGCTCAAAGCAGTTGCAAATGGATAATTTACCTTTGAAGTAGGGATTTTTTTTATACTTTTTTGTTTTATTTGTTTTCAATTGTTGAAGTCAGAGTCACAGATCCTTTGCACTATGACAGTTTTTTTCTTATCTTTCACTAATATTTTAGCATTGATAACCAATGCATACATGGGAAATGAGATTTCCCCCTCGTGGAAAGCTTATATTATCTGGCTCTAAAGCCTAATGGGGCACCATTACGAGGTTTCCCCTCAAATAATTTTGTTTAAGATAATACATAATTGACAGCAACGTCCATGATGCAGCTGGCGCCAAATTTTTTATTTAGATGGATTGGACTAACTAACTTCGTACTAATGAAGCTACCTTTTTATTTTTAATGTAAACGGCGTGGCTCCACGTAAGGTAGTGACCGGCATTATATTGTAGATTTACTATAGTGAGGTTCATGTGGAAACATATATATATATA